>OY284475.1:45024321-45704855 GCA_958336345.1 Dorcus parallelipipedus
AAAACAACACATTTTAGTCCTGATGTATGTGAATACAAAAGATGTAGAATTGAACGGTGAATCCAAAATTGTAACAATATACAGGATATTCCATTTAAAATAAGAAAGTTAGTATCGACTTCCGGTTGAACCGGAAGTACGCCTCGACTGATTTGGTAATATTTAAATAGTTCGTTAAATAGTTATTACCATGTGCAAATTGTCAACGATCGGTAGGGCATAGTTTCCAATATATTCTAATAGGTCATTCACCGTGAATATCCTTGGATAAGGTGGGTTTCGGCGAACATGAAACAGTAAATTGTTTCAAGGAATGATTTGACCGAACCAAATTACAATTTCATCGTCCGCTGTTCGGATATCAAATACACGATTATCTGCAGCACAAATTAGATTGAACATTTTAAAAATGTTTAACGTCTGAAAATTTATTTTAGCATAATACCAAAATTTCAGATTCACAGGACTACCCCTTCCGATCTCTAGTCGTGGAGAAAAATATTTTTAAATTAAATTTATTTGGCATTTGCATTTTTAAATGCAAACGATGTAGGATCACTTTGGGATCCACATCATTAAATTGCGTCTTTTGTCATTTGGGAAGAAAGAGCGCTTTCATTGTCAAACAAATGTGTCAAGTTCCTGGAAAGGTACGATATACATTGTTGTTGTGTAACATATTGCGATTTGTTATGTCGCTGCTCGAGACAGAATTAATTTATTTCGGGCATCACGCTACTACCTTGCTTCACCTTTGAAAAGGGTCTCGTTCCAAATGCTGGGTTCGTTTATTGTGCAAACTATGTGCGACTTATCTCTAACGAAACAGCTGCACATTGGGCCCGAATGTAAGAACTAATGTACTTAACTCGCTTTTTAATTTCACATTTCATGCTAATTGGAAAAAAATACTACATGAAAAGAGACAAATATAACTTTAAAAAAACTCGTTTTTTATTACTAAGTATATAATAACTAGCCAGAGGATTTTCGTCGGGATTAGAGTGGGAGTAGGAAAGTCAAACCATATACGACTCAGTACAGTAGACCCCGCTACCAAATTTGCAATCGCTTGAATCGAAGATCATGTATTAGTTTATACAGCGTGTCCACCATGTGCCGCGGCCTTCTCTACCGTCTATAATATATAAGATAATATATAAAATTCAAACGAGCTAAGATGTAACTCAGTCAGCTGTACTTCATAAAATTATTTTTGGATGTACAGAGTGTTCAGTAACTGAAAGCCATACCAAAGTTATATTTTTTTAAATGGAACACCCAGTATATTTTTAAATATTTCGAAAGTACGCATAACGATTAGGTAATAACCAAAAATTTAGGAAGTTTTAGTTAAGAGTTTGTAAGATATTGATGTTTAAGTGTAAAAAATTGCCATAATATGAGTGCTTATATCTTTGTTATTTATTTACATTTCATCTTAAATTTTTGTAGGTACTCAATACAATATCTTTTCTACAGAAATTTCAAAACAGCTTCGGTCTATCAGTTATCATGTGTGCAGAGTGTTGAATTTTGCGAAAGATAATTTTTCTCAAAATTTTCAAATGGAACACCCAGTATATCTAGACTCTCGTGAAACACTGTTTTAATAAGCTTCCATAAAACGCCAAATGTATTTGCCTAAACTGAAGAAGTCGTGACACAAAAATTAATAATTTTTCTCTCTTTCTTACATTTGGCGTTTTATGAAAGCTTATTAAAACAGTGTTTCACGAGAGTCTAGATATACTGGGTGTTCCATTTGAAAATTTTGAGAAAAATTATCTTTCGCAAAACTCAACACCCTGTACACATAATAACTGATAGACCGAAGCCGTTTTAAAATTTCTGTAGAAAAGATATTGTATTGAGTACCTACAAAAATTCAAGACGAAATGTAAATAAATAACAAAGATATCAGCACTCATATTATGTCAATTTTTTACACTTAAACATCAATATCTTACAAACTCTTAAGTAAAACTTCCTAAATTTTTTGTTATTACCTATTCGTTATGCGTACTTTCGAAATATGTAAAGATATACTGGGTGTTCCATTTCAAAAAAAATATAACTTTGGTATGGCCCTCTGTTACTGAACACTCTGTATAGCCAAAAATAATCTTATGAAGTAGAGCTGACTGAGTTACATCTTAGCTCGTTTGAATTTTTTTCTATCTTATATACTATAGACGGTAGAGAAGACCGCGGCGCTCGGTGGACAGCCTATATAATTATGTCGGGCTTCGACAAGTTTGATTTTTTTTGCAAATTTTAAAATATTCTAAAAAATATTGTATTATTTAAGTGCTTTATTCACTCGATAATTTGGATTGTGAAAACGATTAATTTATTTGCATTATTCGCCGCTATTGCTATTCCCGTGCTCGACGATCGCCCGCTGACTGATAATAACATATGATTCAGATTTCAGGTGACCGTGACAAAAGAGCTAATGTCTTAAACAAAACCTCTAACCCAGAAACTATAAAAATAACATATGCATGTAACTCAATTAATATGATTAATTTACAGTATCAACGGTTTACTCATGTTACTAGTGCATAGTTTACTATTTGATTTAAGTAATAACATAAAATTTATATAGGTAAATAAATTTTTAATTCAAAATATTAACTAGGCAACAAAACATCTTATATTAGGTATTATGAATCATACTGTGACGTTTGCGGTCCCAGCCCGTCTGATGCGTCAACAACGACGCGCCTTAGACGAGAAGCTTCGATGAAGCTTCGTCAGCGATGATCCGAGACTTCCTGTCGAACGAGCGAGAATGTTCGCGAGAAACAACCCCGGCATATAAAAATGCACGCAGCCAAACGGGGGACAGTTCGACATTAATTAAGCAAGTGGACAGTTCGAAATTGAAGTCGCGTTATAAATATTCGCTCGGCTGTTAACATAAATTACTTATTAGTGTATAAATAAATTATTCTTAAGTTAGTGTTAATTAGTGTTACTTTTAAATAAATTAGATTATTAACTATTTCGTGTTTTAATTAAAATAAAAATAATAGAACCTTTAAAATCGTTACATTGGTGTCAGGTGCGAGGTTCGTGAAAATAAATAAACAATTAAAATTAAATTGAAATTAAACAAATTATTAAACAAAGATCAGTGTCAAAAACAAAAACAATGGCTTCAAAGAAAGTGCTGTTAAAAGACTTAAAAGTTAACGACTTAAAAACCGAATTAGAAGAGCGCGAATTGGAAATTTCCGGAAAGAAATCGATTTTGCAACAAAGACTTCACCAAGCGCTACCAGAAGCAGGGGAGGATCCAGAAGCTTTTCTTTTTGAAATCTCGGGCGGTCCTGCAGATTTAAGTAAGATATTAGAATTGCAAAATAAATTGATGGAACAATCCGGAAATTTAGAAGCTAAATTAAAGGAACAATCTGGAAATTTGGAAGATAAATTAAAGGAGCAATCCAGAAGTTTTAAAGATGAATTGCAAACTAAATTGCTCGAACAATCCGGAAATTTGAAAGACGATCTAGAGAAATTAATGGAACATTCTAGAAACACGGAAGAAAACGTGAAAATTTTAGAGGAGAAACTTGAAAATAAATTGATACAACAGTCGACAGATCTGGAAAGTAAATTGCTCGAACAATCTAGAAATTTAGAAGATAAACTAGTGGTGAAAATATCAGAAGAGACGAGGAATCTGCAAGACAATGTGGAAGAAATATTATTCCAGCAGGACAACAAAATTAAGAATCTCGAACAAATCATGACAGGGTTGCGAATGTTCGGGGATCCGTCACCAGCAGAAATACCAGAAAATAATGAGATCCAAACTGTGGTAGGACCAGCGGAAATTTCTAAATTGAAAATAAAACCACCGACGTTCGATGGGAAGTCTTCTTGGCCTAACTACTTCAAACAGTTTGAAGCTGCAGCAAAAGCGAATGGATGGACGGCCAGTGAAAAAGCCACTTCGTTAATTGTGGCCTTGAGGGGGGACGCTATCGATGTGCTACAAATGATGCCGCTAGAGGAACAAGAAGACTTCAACAAGCTGGTGAACCGGCTGGAGATGCGTTACGGCCAGGCGCATCTGACCGACGTGTACCATGCGCAGCTGAGAAACCGTTATCAGAAATCCGGAGAGAGTCTTCAGGAATTCGAGACTGATGTAGCGCGCCTAGCCCGGTTGGCATATCCTGCAGCTCCTGATGATTTCCTGCAATGTTTGACGCTGCAAACCTTCGTGGGTGGAATCCGTGATCCGGACAATCAGCAGGCATTAAGAATGGCCCACCCTAAGACATCCAAGAACGCATTGGCCTACACCTTGGAATACGAGGCGACGAAGCAAGTTTCAAGAGGACACGTCAAGGTACGAGCTGCCATGGACTCCCAAGAAGAAGAACTCGCCAGCATCCATGTGCGATCTGCTGCAGAGGAGCGGCCCAAGGACTATACCACTACGGAGGACGTTCGCCGCATTGTGGAACAAGTCTTGAAGCAGAAGAATCCGCTGGTGTGTTGGAATTGCCAGCAAGAGGGACATGTTCGCAGGCGGTGTCCCAAGGCCAGGCAGGAGCCTTCACGAAGGAAGCCACAGGGAAACTAAGCCGGGTCGGTGCAGAGGGGCAAACGTCGACCCGTATTCAAAGGCCCCCAAAGACAAGAGCCACGAAAGTAGTAGCCCTGCGGCGATTAACCAGCAGTGTCTTCGTGGATGCCACCATTGATGACATCCCTCACACCATGTTATTGGATACGGGTGCGACGAAGACTATCTTGAGGCCCGATGTTATCAAGTCATCAAGATGCACCGAGCCGACTAAATGGAGACTGAGGACAGCAACCGGAACATCAGCGACTGTCCATGGTGAAGTAGAGGTGACCATTACGATTGGAGCGACTCCCATCAAACACCGTGCGCTGGTAGCAGAAATAGAGGATGAGGCGATTCTGGGCATGGACATCATGTCTGCCCATGGGTTCCAATTGGATCTGAAGCGTGGCGTGATGGCGGTTAACAACGAGGAGTTGGTTCTACATCAACGAGAGGACGTGGCCGCTCGAGTTGTTCTCGCAGAAGATGTCGTATTGCCTAGCAGAACCGAGGTTATAGTCGACGCAAACCTGAACGGCGCTTTCCAAGATGGGCAAGTCATTATGGTCGAACCTAACACTGACGATCAGAAGATTGGAAAAGGAGTTCTCGTTGGAATTATATTGTTGACAGCAAAGAAGGAAATACCAGTTCGCCTAATGAATGTGAACTGTTTCCCTGTCAACATCAAGAAAGGTACGATCTTGGGAAGCTGTGCCATGGTGTCCTCCATCTCCCGTCAAATAGAAGCAAACGTACAACAAGAAACGAAGGTCCCGAAGAAGTTGTTGGAAATGGTCCTGTCGACGGCCCAGGAACTGACTCCAGAACAAAGGACAAAAGCGAAGAACCTGATCTGTCAGTATCAAGATGTGTTCGAGGTAGAAAATGGACCTAAGGGAAGAACCGACATAGTCAAACATAAGATAGAGACCGGGGAAGAAAGGCCCATCCGTCAAGCTCCAAGGAGGTTACCATTGGCGAAGCGTGAGGAAGCAGAACGCATTATCCGTGAGATGGAAAAAGACAATGTGATTGAGCCATCAAGCAGTCCATGGGCGTCACCGGTGGTGCTTGTGAAGAAGAAGGATGGATCCACACGGTTCTGCGTAGACTATCGATTGCTCAACAACGTCACCAAAAAGGATAGCTATCCTCTGCCACGGATTGATGACACCCTGGACACCCTGGCCGGTTCAAAGATCTTCTCGACCTTGGATCTAAAGAGTGGTTATTGGCAAGTGGAACTAGCGCCCGAAGATCGAGAAAAAACGGCGTTTTCCCTTGGTATGGGTCTATGGCAATTCACGGTGATGCCGTTCGGGTTATGTAATGCACCAGCGACATTCGAGAGGCTGATGGAGACGGTTCTGAAGGGTCTGTCCTGGACAACGTGCATGGTATATCTGGACGACATAATTGTGGTGGGGAAAACTTTCGACGACCACCTGAAGAACCTGGAAGGAGTGTTCCAGCGGCTTCGCGGAGCTGGACTAAAGCTTAGTCTCAAGAAGTGCCACCTTTTCCAGAAGGAAGTGAATTATCTAGGCCATATTGTTAATGGGAATGAAATCGCCGTGGACCCAGTAAAGATTCAGGTAGTGAAGGACTGGCCAACTCCCAAGAATAAACACCAGATAAGGAGTTTCCTAGGCCTATGCACTTACTATCGTCGCTATGTTCCCGGATTTGCGGACATCGCTAAACCGTTGACAAAACTCACTGAAGAATGTCGTCCGTTTGAATGGGACCAACATTGCCAAATTAGTTTCGAACAACTAAAACAGTACTTGATAAGTGCTCCTATTCTAAGTTACCCTCTCCCAGAAGGCAAGTTCATCGTGGACACTGACGCTAGCAATGTTGGTATCGGTGGCGTACTGTCCCAGATCCAAGAAGGGCAAGAGAAGGTGATTGGCTACTTCAGTAAAGTCCTGTCAAAGCCGGAACGAAATTATTGTGTCACTAGAAGGGAATTGCTAGCCGTGGTAAAGTCCATAGAACATTTCTACAAGTACTTATATGACAGACACTTTCTCCTGAGGACGGACCATGCCGCTTTAAAATGGCTCCTCCGATTCAAGAATCCTGAAGGACAAGTCGCACGATGGATCGAACGACTTCAGGAATACGATTTTGAAATCCAGCATCGGGCCGGAACTAGCCACAGAAATGCCGATGCTTTGTCGAGAAGACCTTGTGCCGAAGACTGTAAGCACTGTAGTCGGCTGGAGGAGAAAGTGGCCACGACTGCGAGGACGGCCATCGTAGACGACAAATGGCAAGGTGAAGAATTGCGACGAGACCAGGAGAACGATCAGGATTTGAAATTGGTGCTGGAATGGAAAAGTAGGGAGGCAAGGCCTACTTGGGAAGAGATAGCACCGTGTGCACCATCCGTGAAATCGTACTGGGCGCAGTGGGACTCCATAGTATTGGATCATGGTCTTCTGAAACGAACCATCGAGAACCAGGAAGGCACGGAACAGAAGACACAATTACTGATCCCCAAGAATAGGGTGCCGGAAGTTCTGAGGGAACTTCACGATGGAACTTCGGGAGGGCATCTGGGAATCAAGAAGACTATGGAAAAGGTGCGCGAGCGATTCTACTGGGTGAACTGCAAGGAAGATGTAAAGGACTGGTGCAGGAAGTGCGTAGTCTGCGCAGCTAGTAACGGCCCCCACAGACGAGGCAAGGCTCCTATGAAACAGTATAACGTGGGAAGTCCTTTTGAGAGAGTTGCCATAGATGTAGCCGGCCCATTTCCACAAACGAATAGTGGAAATAAGTACATCGTCGTGGTGATGGACTACTTTAGCAAGTGGGTTGAAGCATACGCCCTACCAAACCAAGAGGCGATAACTATTGCTGAAGTCCTTGTCCGAGAATGGATAAGTCGGTATGGCGCGCCCATGGAGCTGCATTCAGATCAAGGGAGGAACTTTGAATCGGCTTTATTCAAGAACGTGTGTACTCTGCTCGACGTCCGGAAAACTAGAACCACTGCACTTCACCCGCAGTCAGACGGAATGGTGGAAAGATTCAACAGAACCATCAACCGACATTTGTCCAAGGTAGTCTCCGATCATCAGAGAGACTGGGACACGTACATTCCCCTTTTTCTACTGGCATACCGTTCGTCCGTTCATGAAACAACAGGAGAGACACCAGCAAAAGTGGTATTTGGGCGAGAGCCAAGACTGCCCTGCGATCTGAAATTTGGCGTGAGGCCTGGCGAAATCCCTGCCGACGAAGACTACGTGAGCGGTCTACGCAGAAAAATGGACGACATTCACAATCGAGTTCGTCACAACATACAGACATCCAGCGACCAAATGAAGGAGCATTATGACATCAACGCTCAGAATGGGGATACGAACCTGGAGCGCTGGTCTGGCTTTATAATCCTCAAAGACGTCGAGGTCTATCGCCAAAACTGCAGACATCTTGGGAAGGTCCTTACAAAGTGATGAAACGGATCAACGATGTCATCTACCGCATCAGGAAGATTCCGCATGGCAAACCCAAGGTTATCCACTTCAACCGAATGGCTCCTTACAACGGAGATGAAAATGAGGGGACAGTACAACGGACGCAAGGTTCCGAAGTAAACTTCGAAACCTTCATGTTTCATCACGCCACAGGAAGTAAGGCGCGATTCGGAGTGACCACAGAGAGACAGCAAGACCTTTTTCAAGTGTCACCAGAGTACAGCCTGGCCCACTGTGTGGCAGAAGACCTAAGGATGTCCAAGGGGATAGCCCAAGTCTTCCGGAAGAAATTTGGTCAGGTCGAGGAACTCCTAAGACAGCACCCCATGGTGGGCAAGAGCCTGCAGATCATCCACACGGAGGCGGAACGAAGACGACACGTGTACTACTTAGTCACCAAGAAGACATCAAGCGGTAAGCCTGACTATCGCAGTATTTGGAGAGCTTTATGGAGCCTGAAGAGACAGTTGGTGGAAGGCAAGGAGACGAAATTAGCCATTCCCAAGATAGGCTGCGGACTAGATGGGCTGGACTGGAGGGTCGATCGCAGCATGATAGAAGTCATCTTCAACGGAACGGGAATTGAAGTTCTAGTCTGCAGTCACCACCCACAGGCAGCTGTTGGCAGTAGGAAAACCGTAGACTGCTATTTCTTCCAGACCGGATGTTGTAAAGAGGGACCAGCATGCCGATTTCGACATTTTCCTTCAAGGCTATCACAAGGAACGTTCCGAGATGAAACGTTTTTAAGAAGGGGGCAGTGTGACGTTTGCGGTCCCAGCCCGTCTGATGCGTCAACAACGACGCGCCTTAGACGAGAAGCTTCGATATCACGTCAGCGATGATCCGAGACTTCCTGTCGAACGAGCGAGAATGTTCGCGAGAAACAACCCCGGCATATAAAAATGCACGCAGCCAAACGGGGGACAGTTCGACATTAATTAAGCAAGTGGACAGTTCGAAATTGAAGTCGCGTTATAAATATTCGCTCGGCTGTTAACATAAATTACTTATTAGTGTATAAATAAATTATTCTTAAGTTAGTGTTAATTAGTGTTACTTTTAAATAAATTAGATTATTAACTATTTCGTGTTTTAATTAAAATAAAAATAATAGAACCTTTAAAATCGTTACAATACATATATTAATCTTATACAGAGGAGAACAAAATGATTCTCATGTAGTTACCTTTGCATGATTCATGTAAAACTACGAAAATAAGGAAGACAGTATCCTAATATCAAAATATATTTCAAAATGGGATTTATTGCGGAGGAATGATATGAATACAAAGTTGAGATTGAAATTGAACAGAAAGCCAACGAAAGTAAGTCACAGCAAGTGTTGAAAGTGGCTACTATTTTGCTGCATACATATAACTAAACGACGTTTCATATTATTAAAAATGCGCTGCAATATATCCGGTGTTATCTCGTTGCATTTTAATGTCATCCTTGCCATCAGCTCTTGCAAATGATTAATTCTTTCTTTGTAGACCTCACTTTTAAAAAAGCTAAATTTGGAGAGATCTAACGGGGTGAGGTCTAATGATCTTGCTAGCCAAGCTCCCCTATTTACAACTCGATCAGAGGAAAACTCCTCAAGAAATTCCAAATTTTCTCGAGTAGTATTCAACTTGCTGAAAGTAACCATTTTCAAATTCATCTGGATGCATCTGCTCTCAACAATTGTTCCCCATAACGTTGACCATTGATCGTATCGTGGAAGAATATTGGCCCTATGATTCTACGGCGGGATACAGCTAAATACAGCTAACCATATTCTTATCTTTACAGTGGGATACAGCCAACCATATTCTTATCTTGACAGGATGTAAAGGAACCTCAAGGAAATTGTCGGGATTAACAACAATGTTCGGTAATTTTGTTTGTTTACATAATCACCTGAAAGGAACCAGGCTTCATCCGTGAAAAACTTAGATCGAGAACGTCGTCGTTCTTTAAGTTTCTTTGGAAAAAGTTGCGATAGTGCATTCGACTGTTGTGATCTCCCGGGCAAGATTTCTTGGACTACAGACTCTTTGTATAGATGTATGTGTAAAGGACGCTTCAGAATTCTTCTAACGGTGGTGTGGGATACATTCGTTTGAGCAGAAATATGACGACGTGTTGAGGAATGCGGATTCTCTACAACGAGCTCTTCTATTTGTTCGACATTTTAGTCAGTTTGCTGCCTTCCAGTGGATTTCCCATTCATCACGCTTCCCATCCTGTAAAATCTCTCGACAATTTGGCAAGGAAGTTTCTTCAACAATTTTGTTCGGAAACTTAAATTGAAACTGTGTTTTGCATTCAAGAATGGATATTGCCATTCCCCATTTACTACACGTCCAGATTGGAAATAAGCTTCAATAATGAAAGTGTTTTCTCGCAAGGTATGCATTCAATTCATTGTAATTGTAATACATAAATGTCAGTTTGACTGATTTATGATAGCTAACTCTAACTAACTAACGAGCTAATTCAAAAAGATTATAGCGGCACAGGAAACTTCACATGTATTTTGTGAAAAAATGTAACTAGATCAGAATCATTTTGTTCCACTTTGTATTTTGTGTCGCTCAAGAGAACAATTTACGTCAACGTCATTTTGTTCATTGCACTTTAAAAATGTTTCCTACATTTTTTGTCGAAAATTTATAATAATATCGACAGATCGGACAGTTCAGAAAACCGTTATAAAAATCGATATTTTGCTGAACCTTTGACAGCTTCTTCTTCAGGATAAAATTTAAAAAAATATA
Organism: Dorcus parallelipipedus; assembly: GCA_958336345.1. NCBI lineage: Eukaryota > Metazoa > Arthropoda > Insecta > Coleoptera > Lucanidae > Dorcus > Dorcus parallelipipedus. The sequence continues at coordinate 45,035,175 of OY284475.1, forward strand.
TTTTCTTGACAAACGTATGCTTTGTTTGTAGTAAAAAATAAACAAATCTTGTTGTAACAAATGAATATTATTTTCCAAAATGTGCATGTAGGCGGACAGTGCTAAGATACAGAATCGAATGCTAATGGAAATACCTACAGACTAAATCAAAAGTACGGAATAATTAAAATATCTCAAGATGCTAGATACCACAAGGTTGGTATTTTACATCAAGATATTAACAAATAAGGCGGGTCAGACCACAATATCGACATTATTGCCAACCATCTACTTTTTCAGAAAATGATACCAACTTTATTATTTTCAGTGGAACATCCTGTATATTTTTTTCATTTCGATGGAATTCTATATTTTCATTGCATTGTTATCAAATTTGCTACAGATTTCGTTATTGAGCAGTAAATTATTGATATTTAAATACCACTTATCTCTCAAATCTAATAGGCTGTTTGTTTACAATTTTTCCAAATTTTTCTTACAATTTTGTTTCCAAAATTGAATAATTTAGCTATCTTTATATCTTTATATTGAAAAAGTTAATTTCTTCAATTTTGGCAACAAAATTTTAAACAAACGGCCTATTAGATTGGCAACAATATCGGTATTGTGGTCTGATCAGTCTTACTTGCTACTATCTTGATGTAAAATATCAACCTTGTGGTATCTATCATTTTTGAGATATTTTGATTATTTCGTACTTTTGACTCAGTCTGTATGGTTTGTGTAGTTTAAGCTGCAGATCAGTTCAAACAAGCACATACAGGAGTTATAAGCCTAAAAAAAGAATGGAAAATATTGTTCTCTTAGCAATATCTTATTCTTCAAGTTATCATACTAATATTTTTAATTCAGGTATAAGGCATCAAAGTGGGTATTTACAACTTATTTGTTAGATCCTCCTTCCTTTTTAAAGGGTAGTCTGAAGGGGTGACTTTTCAATATTTTAACCCTTTTTTTTAATTTTTTTACAAATTTCATCAACAATTTGTGAAGACAGATATTTTTTAAATTACCTGGACAAAAAAGCTCTCTTGTCGCATTTCGATAATCCGAACCGTTTTCGAATAATTTTGGTTTAAAAGTTAGCATACATCTATTGCATTTTGTTACTATAAAATACCGAAAGTGATCCCCTCAAACTACCTCTCAAAAAGGAGGAAGGAATTGACAAATAATTTCTAAATGTCCAGTTTTTAACGTTTTCACTTTCCAATCGTTTAACAGTATTTTTGATCACATATTCACTTGTGGTCAATACTATCAGTATTATACTGGGAATAATTTACCTTACATTATTTTCTCCAAAATAATTTATAATACCTACTTTTGTTTTCTGTTCATTAACTAACAACTGTCATCAATGCTATGTTAAATTAGAAAATTTAATTGTAAGCGCTTTAGTTCCGCCTTAGTGGCTGAAATGAGTATAAAAATTTAAAACATTAAAAAGTAATCTTCCGAATAACTTGGCTTTCATTACCCCAGATAGCATTAGTACACTCCGCAAAAAAAATTATCACATCACCTAATATTTTTCTTTAAATACCATAGTTTATTTCTTAGTAGTTAATGTTCATTTATATTAATATTCATTACTTATTCTAGTTAAATTTAAGCCATTACTAAAATTAAACCACTAATTCTAAATCAAAGAATACAATTAGGTTAGAAAAAATAATTAAAAAGAACACTAGCAACGAGTATTTCCACCTCTAGCTTGTATAACAGCTTGCTTCCGTCTTGGAAGAGACTTAATAGAGCCAAATGAATAAAACGAAGCAGATGCTTTTACTTCTGTTATAATTTTTTTTAAAGCTTAAATACGTGGAAAAATTTCGAATGCAAATCATTATACGATTCTATTTATTAAAATTTTTACTACGTTACAGGCAGAATTATTTAGAATATAAAATAATAATAATAAATAAAATAGAATAAATAAAATAGAATAATAAATAAAAAATAATATAAAGAAATGTATTCTGGTAATATATACAAGAAAATTAGAGCCAATTCTTTTCTCATATATGCTGGGCAATGAAATTCTTAAAAGAAGTGATGAAATTAAAGATTTAGGCATTAAATTTGATTCTAAACTTACGTTTACCAAACACATCGAAAAGGGTGTTAGTAAATCGTATCAGATGTTAGGATTTCTAATCAGGAATGCTCGTTCTTTTAAAAATATTGATACCTTAATCTACTTGTATAATACCTTTATAAGAAGCCATCTAGAATACGGTTCTATAATTTGGTCCCCATTTTATGCTATACATAGCAATGATATTGAAAAAATTCAAAACAAGTTTTTGCGATTCCTGTATATTAAAAAGTATGGGCCAGTTAAAATGTATGACATATCTTATAATCCATTCACGATCTTTTTAGACTCAGAGTAGGCCATGTTAGGGTGACACTTTTGTTGGTACCTCCAAGTGAATATGTTCCATTTTAATTTGTTGGTTATATTTTTGAAAACTGACACCAAAAAACATTGATGATTTTGAGCATTTTGACTTAGTATTACAAAGTCACAAGTAATTTATTTGTTTTAATGCTATTATTTTACTTTCTTCATGCCAACGTAAAGTATAAGAAGCAATATAGTCGATGGGACTGACGTTAAAGTGTCAGAATTTTACATTTGTCACATTGTGAGTTCCAAGTGAGTTCTATCAAAATCCATGTATGTAACTTAACGAAAAAAAAAGCATGGCCCTCTAGAGTCTAAAAAGATCGTGAACAATGTATACCTTTTACTTAAAGAATTTTGTGTAGTAACTTTAGCGCACAGACGTAAATTGCTCTCCAACATGTTTATATACAAACTTTTAAATAATTATCTAGATTGTAATGCAATTTTAAGCAAGTTGCACATTCATGTACCTATGTATAATGCAATACATAGACTTTTCTTTGCATTAAACACTCAAAAACAAATAACGCCATGAATTCTCCCCTGTACAGAATATGCGATAATTTCAATAAATTGAGTTCCGTTGATATCTTTTTTGATAATATGAGAAAATTTAGAGAATGTGTTTTAAAAAATCTGTCTGCCTATACAGGGTGAGTTTTTTTCGATGTTTAGCATTGGGATCTCGGAAACTAGCAGAGCTAGAGAGACGGTTAAATGGGGCAAGATTTGTAGTTTTAGGAGCCCAGTTTAATGCAGCTTTTGTTTTTTTCATAAAGTTCATGGCTGGCTAGATATTTTGAAAAAACTGATTTTTTATAAATTCGTTAAATGCATATAGCTCGGTTATTCTTGATTTTAGAGAAAAGTTGCAAGACAAAAGTTGTACAGATTTATGTTCTTAATTAAAGAGTCGAACTAAATTTTCCATATAAGCTCTTATTTTTCAGTTGTGACATAAACATCAGTTTTTTTAAATGGAAACCATAGTAGGCCATGAATGAAAAAGAAAGGCCTTTTTTTAACCTTTTTTTTTTTTTTTTTCGACATGGTTATTTAAAAAAACGACGGAGATACGGCAGTTTTTCTCTCTCAAAATTGTTAATATGGTTGGCCATGGAAACAAAAGTTTATTGACAAATGCAAATTATAAACGATGAGCAAATAAAAATCAGATTAGAGTAGGCGGTGCAAAGAAAATGTATATCTGTGATTAAATAAAAAGTACAGTTATCGTAGTAACAGCGAATCACAAGACTCTATTTTGAATTTTAACGTACCCTTAAATTTTAACAGCCTGTTAATAAGTTACAGAATAGCCCCTAATGGCGTTCTACTAGGAAAGCAGTAAATTAGATTTTAAAGAGGTGTAATTTATGTATTGCAAATAATGGTGGTCTTTTCGAACATCTTTAGAAATATTTTTAGTTTATTTTTGTTCTCGATACGTGGTCGTATGGTTGCATTCTTCAGTTACTGAAATGGACCATGTGAGGTGAAGTGGTCAATTCGCGCGCTTTTACATATATACGGCAGCACCATCTCGTGTATTACAAGAAAACGTTTGTAAATTTGACAATCTGATATACAGACCACTGTCGGTATTAGAGGAATTATTATAGAAAACTGAACCAGGGTAACCTTACTTTGTCGATAGTTTAAAAGTACCATGATTTTATAAATGTTTCCATGAACCAAAAAAAAGTCGGTTGTGGAAGTGTTTGTGAGACAAGTTTTGGTTTTGTTTTTAAATATATTTAAAGGTTAGTACTTCATCATCTGCACCTACTGCATAATCATTAATATAATTTCATTAGTTATTTGGATGCAACCGCTAATTGTCAAAACCGAAGATTGATGTGGTGAAGTGGACCAGTAAAAATGCCGCGTAAATACAAACCGCAAGTTGGTGGGAGGTGTAATTGCTTATATAGTACCGGTAATCTGGAAAAAGCGTTAGCTGAATTAAAGAGTAAAAAATTATCAGCGAGAAAAATCAGTGAGAAGTATGGGATTCCCCGTACTACGCTATTAAGAAAATTAAAAGATCTACAAACTAACAAGTATGGCGGACAACCCGTTCTTAGCAACAATACTGAAAATAAAATAACAGATGCTCTTGTACTTTGTGCAGAATGGGGATTTCCTTTCACCAAATCAGATTTGAGATTTTTAATCCAGAGTTATTTAAATAGATGTGGGCGCGTTGAAAAGTGCTTCCACAACAATCTGCCAGGTATTGAATTTATACGAGGCTTTATCGAACGTCATCCTGAAATAAGTGAAAGGTTTGGTCAGAATATTAAGCGTGTTAGAGCTGAAGTAAATGCACAAAGTCTAAGTCTTTATTTCGATGAACTAAAATTATCGATGGCAAATGTTGAACGTCAAAGTCTTATTAACTACGACGAAACAAATTTTACCGACGATCCGGGGAAAACAAAAATACTTTGCAAACGTGGATCTAAACGACCTGTTGTTGTAAGAGATTTCAGTAAAACAAGCATCTCTGTAATGATGGCGGGCGCAGCCGATGGCACAGTCTTACCGCCCTACGTCGTTTACAAAGCGGAAAATTTATATCCAACCTGGATTGAAGATGGACCACCAGGAACACGATTTAATAGAAGTAAAACAGGCTGGTTCGAGGAATGTTCATTTGAGGACTGGTTTGAAACGATTGCTCTGCCTTACCTAAAGAAACAACCACCGCCAAGAGCCCTTATAGGCGACAATTTATCTAGCCATATTTCCATGTTTGTAATCAATGAATGTCAAAACAATGATATACGTTTTATATTATTGCCACCCAACGCAACACATCTTTGCCAGCCTTTTGATGTGGCGTTCTTTGGACCTTTAAAAAGAAAGTGGCGGGAAAGTCTTACGGACTGGAGAAAACGGAATCGAGGTGTTTTACCAAAAGCAGAATTTCCACGAATGTTAAAAAAATCTTTGGAAAATCTAGAGAACAAGTCAGAAAATCTTATAGCGGGTTTTGCTGCAACTGGAATCTTTCCTTTAAATAAAGATAGAGTTCTAAAGAAGTTGCCGGATTTCAATGACTCTGAAACCCCAACTCCAAATAATTTTTTAAATGAGTCTTTATTGAACATGTTAAAAGAGGCACGAGCTGGTAGTTCTCAACCAAAGAGAAAGTATGTAAGGACTAAGAAACTAGAGGTTGTTCCTGGTCGAAGTGTGCAAACTGAACGACATGAATCTTCAGAGAATGAATCTGAAATAAGTTTGCATGACTCTTCCAGTGACAAAGATTTAAACTTAGATAAGGAAACATCAGATAATGATCAGCTGCAAGAAGACCACCAACAAATTCCGTGTCCAACAATTTCTCCGAATGCGGATATTAGTTATTATTCCCTAGAAGATTTCGTGCTCGTTCACTTTCTTACAACATCAGGAAAAAGGAATTTGCGGTATGCAGGAAAAATCTTGGAGATTAATCAGGCTATGTATAAAATTAAATTTCTTCGGAAAGTAAATGGAAAAAAAAATATTTACTTTACTTACCCAATCATAGAAGATGTGGACATCGTTAGTAAGAATAACATTTTGTTGAAATTGCGGTGCCAGGATTTAAGAAGAGACCGGTTTGTGTTTGTGAATGAGGAACTTGACTATGAACAGATCTGTTAGATAAATCTGACAAAATGTATATTATTTAGGGTTTATTTGTGTTTTTCTATAGTGCTCTATTTTATTTATAGTTAATATGTTGTTTTTGATAATACAGATGTGTTTCGTTGTGTAAGGAGTAATTTCTACATTAATTTATATTTGCAATCACCAAATTTTTACATAGAAAAATATATTTATCTATTTTTAGGCGGTCCACTTTACCTCACAAGAGTCCAAAATGGTCTTGCAATGGATTATTTACATGTGATCCACTTCACCACAAACGTGGGGCATATTGAATTACTTCACCCCACGTTTGTGGTGAAGTGGTCCACTTATAAAAAAAATTTAAAAAAATATTATAAATGCAAACTCATTAATATTGTTATGTAAGATGCTTGTTTATTTCGGTAATATTGGCGGAAATAATAAATAAAAAAGTATTAAAAAGTGGTCCTCTTCACCACATTTGACGGTATTCACGACCACTATCTCTGTACACTCCTCTAAAGACCAATTTTCAAAATTTCTTTAGTGCACCCCTAATGCACCCTTATGCACCACTTTTTTTAACCTTTGCACCGCTCAAATAGCAACAAACAAACTACATAGTGTTAATTTTGCAGTAGCAGGCTGAGTCGGTTTTTAACGCGAATCCGAATAAAATGTTCGGAATTCTTGTTAATATAAACATACTCTTTGGTACTATTTTTCTCAGTGTAGATTAAAAATTTTATTAAAATATTTCTTAGTAATGTAATTTTCTTTTAAAACAAAAGTATAAGCATATCATCGTATTCATATTATATTTTTGTATCTCATGCGGTACGAATATCTAAGATATCACCCATAAGAAAAAAATGGTTGACAGTCGTATCTGCACTGAGAAAAATAGTACTAAAGAGTACGTTTATATTAAGAAGAATTCCGAACATTTTATTCGGATTCGCGTTAAAAACCGACTCAGCGTATTACTGTAAAATTAACACTATGTAGTTTGTTGTTTAGAGTGTCATGATAAAACTACCGGAGTAATTAACGAAAAGTCAGACATGACATTTTATTACTAATTTATTCAGCATAATATTTCATTTATGGTTTATTATTTTAACAATACGTATTATGTAGAATGATAATTTTACATTCTTAAACATAAACATTTCATCATCATAAGAATCATGATTAATTTAGAGTAAGATGGATCTTATAACATGACAGCATTATACTTTTACATTATACTTTTATTTTATCGATAGGAGTGATGTTTTATCAAAATCCCAAAATTCCATTTTTCTCAGTGTGCGAAACTGTCAATCCTAATCTATTTCTAATGACTGTATTTAGATTGCCCATCGAATTTAATATAAAATTACCAAATTTTGTGATTTTATCTTCACGAATAAACAAAATATTAGGTACTCTCGAAATTGAGAATTTTCAGTTTTTTGAAGATATTTCAGAAGTGAATGAACATAGAAAAGATTTATTTCCACATTTTTATAGACCCCAAAATAGCGCAAGTTTCTTATAATCTAGCTGTCTTAGTATCTCTTATAGTGTACGAGTTCCCCATAGTGGGCCTTTAATTAGTTGTAACTCTGTATACTTGTATACTACGAGTTTCAACTTGAGAAAGCTTTTAGCTAGCAAAATATAACAGGGCATGGTTAAATTCCAATCTAGTCATATTGAATTACTTCACAGAATAAGCAATCTTTATTATTAAGACGTAAAGTGTATTCATAATTTTACATAAATTGTGTCGGTTTTATGTTGTAATTCGGACATAACTTTAATACATTTATTTTATTCAAATGCAATGTTACCGAATCATGTTAAAAATACTTCAAAACATATCTCTTTCTGTAAAAGAGCAAACGTTCAAAAGACTTTATTTATTTCACCCAAATTTTGATCAACGAAGAGGATATATCATTTTATACATATAAATAAATTCATGTTCATCTCTTCTGTTCGCGCCATAAGAACATTAACGCCCACGATACCACAAAACTTATTCCGTGAACGAACTCGACATTTTTATTTCTCGTAATAAACAGCTTTTCGAAATTTGTGCGAAAGTTTTATGGCTTTTAAGGACGCCGAGCTTTTTACATTAAAATGGTTCCTTGTAAGACTGTAAAATCCCCATTTGGCCGTGTCGAAGTTACGATAACGGTGCGGTGGGATGAAATTTCAAGAATTTATAACGGTTTTATTTTAAACTTCTTCTACTACTTCTCGTTAAATTAGATAAAATATATTTAAAAAAACGAGTTATAACGAAATTATTAAGGAGTACGAAACAAATTAGGCGCTGGTGTCCTTTGCCTTAAATAAGTTATCAAACGATTCTATGTGGTGTCTACAATGATCCGAAATACGGATTAACACAAAACATAATTTCACAAGACTTGTTGCACGTATTACTTCATGCACAGACGTACAGTTCATTTTTCCAATATATGCCGACCGATCGATCGATAAGTCAAAGAACTGCTATCTCCTTCTAACTTTCGTGAAACAGCCTTGCGGCTATTGTCATGTCATGTCATTCGATTGTATATTTTCTTAACTCAGATATGTCTTTCATAAAGTTCGTAACAAATGGGAAAATGTTTTATTATTGAATATTGCGAAAAATGTTTACTACACTTAGTTCGTGCATCAATCAAAACAAAAAACAACACAATTCCATACAATCAGTCATTTAAAATATGGTTGAAAATTTGAAAAATTGAAATTGTCGAAAATGAAAAATTGCAATAATTCAAAAGTTATTAATCTTTTTCTTTTAAGATCGTTGCATTCAGATAACAAGTAACAAGTCACAGTGTCTAAATACAATATTTTGCTAGAATAATGACCAAAAATCAATTTTCTTAGCATTTGATTTTATGTGGTTTTCAAATTGAAATGCTGTTTCAAAAACAAATATCACCTCGTTCTTTGATATGTGCATACTAAGACAAATACCACTAATACGAAAATATTACTTCGAACCTAAGTTTGAGATTTAATCTATAAAAAAATCTAATTTGAAATTTAAGCTTGGTTTATGCATCATTTCATTTAAGAATTAAAGTAGTGTAAATGTAAAGTAATTTAAGGAATAAACAGAGTGTTTATACACGTCCTGTAATGTAATGTAATTTTTTAGATACAAAGAGACAGTAATACGAAACGTCATATGATGTGATGTCTTCTGATTAAGCTAACGCATCTGCAAAAGCGATTTCAGTTATCGTAATTTAAGAAAAATAAAAGTTGACCATTGACACTACTCTAATTTACGCAGAGATGGGCGTGTCAACAATGTACCTACATAAATGTATACATTGTTTACGTGTCTTCATTGTTGACATCCGGAAATGGACGTGTCAACAATGCACATGTAAACTACAGGGATATCCACATAAACCGTTCGTTAAAAGTTTTCAAGGTTGCAGTTCACGTAGATATTTGAAACTTAAGGAGCAAGGGTTTTCCGCAGAGATCTCTTTAAATAAAATAAAATTGTCTTTGTACCACTTCCGGTTGTACCGGAAGTCGCCATCAACTCGCTTATTTTAAAAGGAATGCTATATTTTTTATCACGTTTTTGAATTCTACATCGTATGTGGAATTAAATGCTGTGTCGAACTATACTAGCATTCCCTATACCTAACTTTAACAGTTTTTCAGTTATAAGATATTTTTGGTTTAATACATAAAAATTTACATTTATTAGGTTAAATATTTCTAATTTTGTTGATATAGTTATGAAAACATCAAACAATTGCATTTAACGTTTCCTGTTACTACAAATTTTAAGCAAAAGCAAAAAGAAATTGAGAATCAAAATCAAAATTATTCAAACGCTGATATTTTAAATCTATTTTTTAAATTCATGAAGAATGATCTAAAATTGTTCAGAGCAGAGAATGTGTGTTCAATCAAATGTACCCCCCTCTTGTCTCCTATGAATAAAACACAGTTTGGAAAGTTTGAATCTAACTTTATACAATTTGGAAAAATAAAATGTACGAAGATCAGTAACAAATAACGAAGGTAATTAGACAATAGTTTTAAAATACTTTCACGCTAATCCAGAGAATTGCAAACTAGCAGCTATTTTATTCTTCAATTTAAAGTAATGAAATTCATACTTTTTCGTTTTATAAGATCACAAGCGTCCTAAGAGAAGGATGATTAAAGAACTATTAAAATTTGTGAATTTCCACTTGCCAAATTCTATTTTCTGTAAAATTTGTAGTAACAGTAATCGTTGTTATAATTTCCATGCTATCTTAATAAAATTAAAAATATTTGACCTATTAAAATTGTAATTTTCTATGAATTAAATCGAAAATGTTTCATAACTCAAAAACTGTTAAAGTTAGGTATAGGGAATGCTAGTACAGTTCGACGCAGCCTTTGATTCCACATACAATGGTGCATTAAAATATCGGTCATTCCATTTGAAAAAAAGTATTTTTCTGTGTTTGAATATCTTCGAGTGGAGCGGTGCGTTTTAGACACCCTGTAGCTTAATAGATTATGCTGATGGAATTTTTAAGAACCTTAAAGCTTCAACTACAATATTAGCTATTACAAATAAAATTGCTTCAATAACAGCTGTGTTATAATTTCTTGAAAATCAGATTGCAGAATCCAAATTTCTAAGAAAATTCAAAATATCTCAAAAATGCATTTTAGAGATAGGGAAATGTATTACAATTTAACATATTTTTACATGTAGAATTCAAAAACGTGATAAAAAATATAGCATTCCATTTAAAATAAGCGAGTTGATAGCGACTTCCGGTACAACCGGAAGTCATAGAAAGACAATTATTTAAAAAGATCTCTACGGAGAACCCTTGCTCCTTAAATTTCAAATATCTACGTGAACTGCAACCTTGAAAACTTTTAACGAACGGTTTATGTGGATATCCCTGTATACATTGTTTACATGTCAACAATGAATATTGTTGAGATCAGATATAAGCATTGTTGAATTATGCTATACATATTTTCTGTCTTTATCTACTGTGTATACACCCTGTTCAGAAATTAGGGGACTTCGTAGTCGTAGCGCTGTTCCTTGCATGAGTCTAAGAAGAAAATCTTAATATAAGAACTTTGTACTAGCCCTCCTGTTTATATGCGAGGTCATCAAAGTTGAAGGTATGAGGAATGAAAAATGCGTTTTAAGTGCATTTAACCGACCAAAATTTGTTTAAATTATTATTATGTAAAAGTTTTTGTTATCCTTGCAGTTTGTCCACATTTTAAGCTGTTTTAACATGTTTTCAACGAATTAAAACTAAAAAATAAATAAAATAAAAGTAAGATAAAATATATTTTTGTATATATTAAGATTTTCTTCTTAGAATCATGGAAGGAACAACGCTACGACCTCCGGGTCCTCTAATTTCTGAACACCCTGTATAAACAACAGTATAAACATTAAAAATATTTATTAATAAAAGAAAGGAAGACATTACAATAATCACACCATCGCAAAGAATGACAATATTTAAAAATAACTTAACCTAAAAACAGTTATTTGAAATAGTTGACCTAGGTTGCAGTAAGTGAACGATCAAAATGGTCAGACCAAACCACGTGTTCAGTTATCCCAATCGCTGATTGATCAGGTGGTCTGACAGTTGACTTGACGATTTTGTGCAGTTTAACAGTTCACTTAACTCGGCTATGGCATACATTGTCTACTCGGTGTCTTGTAGATAATTCATTGTTTACACAATCAGTATCGACGTGTAAAAACCCACCTCTAAATTTACGTTAAATTACGACATAAACGCATTCACTGAATCTTATACACTTCGCGGCAAAATTAGGGGAAAATTATAATTTTTCATATTTTACTAATAATTTTGAATACACCTCTTACAAGATCATAAGGTATGGTTTTTTTAACATAATTTTTAAATAAACTTTGAGCAAAATTTGCATAAAGTACAAGATATCGGCAATCTCTGTAACTTTTGCAGAAGACCTGGTCAAGGCAAAAAAAGGAAGATAACAGCTGCAGAGGACCAACTGATGCAAATTATTGTAAAACGGAGACGGTTTTATACACCAAAACCGGTTAAAGGCGACCTGTAGCCTTACCACTGGAACGGTTATAAGTAAAGGTACTGTGAGAAGAAGGCTTAAAATTGTGAATTTATGACCTTACAGGCCAGCAACAGGACCAGTTTTGACTGCAGCATATAAAAGAGCTCGACTAGGATTTGCTCAAATGGGGTTACCTTTGAAAATCGTACCAACCTGATTATTATGAACAGGGGAGCAATGACAACAGTAAGATACTTGAACGATGTTATCATTCCCGTTGTTAAACCTTTTGCTGTTGTGTAAGGATCTCATTTCATTTTAATGCATAATAATGATCGCCCGCACATAATAAACATTGTCAATAATGAGATTACTGACGCCAATCTTTAAATTGGCCAGCGCAAAGTTCTGACTTAAATTCGATTGAGAATCTTTACAGTACCATAAGAGAAAGAATTCTGAAACTTCCACGCCGTCCTCAAACCCTCGAAGACTCTCAAGAAATCTTCAAGCAACTTGGATGGATATTACCCAAGAAGAAATTTTGTGCTTAATTGAGAGTATGCCTTCTCGTATAAGAGCTTGTATAGCAGCGACGGGAATTCTAACTCGATAACTCGCTTTTATTTAAAAAAATAAATGTTTAACTTTGCTTTTAATTTTGCACCTCTTGTTTCATTGCTAAATTCTTTTTAATTATGTTAAGATAAATTGCCTTGTTAAACTTATTATTCCTGCTAATTCTCCCAATTTTGCTGCGAAGTTTAATTTAATCTCTTACATTACTTTACACTAAATGATGGTACGTAAACTAATCTTTAACGTCCAAAACAAGAAAACGTGTTATTTCAAAAAAAAAAAATAAAGCAGATGGGTAAAATGACCACTGCCTTCATCTACGAACATCTACGTGACTAGCGTTAATAGTAACCAGCGATTCAAAAAAACTTTCATCAAAGTGTGCTATGAAAAAAATTACCTTTGTCTGAATGTTGGAACTATACTAAATCTTCTTTTCTAAAATATATTTCTAACGAACAGCTTTTTTGGTGATCAGTGAAAAGCCATAACATTCAAATGTGTGAAAATAAGCAAAACTTAAATCTTACAGAACTGACAAATGTAATTTTTAACGAAAAAACGACATCGACATTTGGTATCTCAGACACGCCCGTTATATTTATCTTTATTCATCATAGCAGATCTTGATGAAACTTTTTTTTAATCACATGTTATATTACGCAACAAGTTTTGAAAAGTTTTACTAAACGAGTTTAGCTTGTTGAGTACGAGCGATCGTAGTAGTTAGTACGTTGCTATACAGTAATAGTTGCTATGTTGTAAAGTAACTCATTATTGAATGATTTTGGGGATATTAATAAGATACATTACTGTATGAAATGCGAAAAACAACATTTCCAGAGTGTTTATGTCACAATTGATTGGCAATTAGTATTAGTGTGACGTTATCCAAGACCCACATTTAAATTCCAATGCCTACTCTAAATCATTTTTATATTGATCGCAGGTTATCAGCATGGTGAGTATCGCATTTACTGAATTCTAATCAATTTTATAAAGCGACTCACTGGGTTAACAACTAATTGAAAATTACCCCTTATTCACCTCTCGAACCTCATGTGTACCTTAATTAGAGCTTATTTCTATTCTCTGAAATTGAACTGCTTTGATCGGTGAGAAATTCGGCATATTAGCCGAAGGCAACGGTGTAATTTATTACGCTCAAGTTTTAGAACATGTTTGTCGAAATGCTTCGACAGGCAACTCCGGTTTATTTGCTCGTAGGCGAAAACACAAACACAAGATTTCAGCGCATCAAGTAGACGTCCATTAATTTCCATTAACACGACCACTGTCTTCGTAATGGAAGTTGATTAAAGTTGAAGGTACTCAAGGATGTTAAATAGCAAAAGCATTTCTGTAGAACACGCTCGTCACCTATAATATCATTCCGTAGTTGTTTTTGTCGATATACCGGTCTTTAATACTTTATATATCTTCCTAACTTTAACATAAAACTGAACTTTGTATTAAGTGCTCATTCATGTTACTGCAACAGTTATTTATTGTGAAATAAAATTTTCTTGTAGCTGAGATTATCGATTTAAACGAAGTTCGGCTAACTGCGAGAGTGAGATCATGGTAAACCTAATCTTTGGAGGCCGGTGTATGGCCAAATAAAATTAAGACATTACATCCAAAAAAACTTTTGTTTTCGGCTACGGAAGCCTAACTGGATTTAAGACCGGAGTTCACTTAAACCCGCCAGGGACTTACTCCCTCGTACACAGAGTACAAAAAACGATAATAAATGTTAGCTTCGCAAATTGTACCGGGAGCCTTAATTTATCGTGAATTATATCGTTCGACCAAAGACTAATTCTCTAGATTTTCACTAGTTAAAAGATTAGCCAAACTGAACTTGTGATTAATGTATTATTTGTTCTCGGAATTATATACCAATTCCGTAGGAATTTCGATGCTATTTTTTAAAATTGTAAATTCCTGCTTTCCCACCGAATATACAGTGCTCGCCAAAACGTCGACATCAAAAAATTTATTTCTGAAAATCTTTTTACGCCAATAATTTGTGCTTCTCTGAAAACCTATTTAGCCCCTATAAGATATACCGAGTGATTTTTATTTAGTTAGAAAATAGCGTTTTTCGAAATTGCCAAAATCCTAAAATTGTTATTTCTTGGAAATTAATCAAGATTCAAACGAGATTTTTTTACTGTGTATTAGTTTTAGCTTGCCAACAATCTCAGGGCCAGAAAATAATGTTTTATTCTTTAACTTTTTCACAAAATTTCAAATAGGCATCAAAGCTTAATTTTAAATTTCAAATAATTTTGGATGAAAACTTCAAAGATTTGTAATTGGGAAAAAAATAGTGAAAGGCATTTATTGCTTTAGATATTTTATTATTTACCGAAAACTAATATTTATACATAATCGCAACGTTGTTGATGCAATATGAGGAGAAATATTTTTAATGATAATTAACAGGTGTTGACATGTCTACTAAAACTCCAATCTGCTCCTATTAATGAATTCCTGTCACAAAAACCCCCTAAATGTTCTATTACAACGACCTAAATGAGAAGACTTTTTCCTTATGCAGTTTACGTAGTCAAACGCTTTAGCGTCAAATAAAATTATGTAATTTTTTTCATATTTCAATGTTGAATGCGACAGAGTATCTCAGTATCAATTGCCAAACATGAGGCAAGAATGTTATGATCAATAAGGACATTGTTTAGCTGCATATGGAGACCAGTTTGAATACATTATTTAAAAATGTTAATTTGATGTTTTATTTTTGTGTTGTTATAGTCCTAATAAAATGTCAGTTTTCTGAAAACTTTTTGAGAATATGAGTACAAAATTTAAAAAAAAATAAGTAAGGCTTTAAGTGCATTTTGAATTCTGAACAACTTTTTTCTTTGACGTCTTGCTCTAAAATTTGCAGGAGAGCCAATATTTGCAAATATTTAATTTTACATGCTATTTCCCTATGTCTGAAAGACGAATCAACACCGTGTATATGTCACAATTACACAAAACCAGTGTACCTACATAGAATAAAATGAAAGTAAATAAAGTAAATGTCGCTATATATGTATGTTATCGCCAAACTAATAAAATAAAATGTTGGATGCTTTAATGAGCTACTTTATGACACCCAAATGGGTTTCATAATATACTCATTAAGGCACCAAAATAGAAAATAGTATATTAAAAAACAAATTTTATAAGACGTAATTTCACCGTACGCGTCCAGGTTAGCCCATGTCTTATGAAACGTATATCTATACTATTTTTTCTATTTTGATTGCTTAAGTGTAAAAAGCATCTGAATTATTTTGTAATTTAAATGTAGGAAAATGCTATTTGAAAATGTGGCGGTTGGTAACATTGGTTAACGCTAAATAACGCGTGATCAATATCTTTTCTGGGTCGCCGGGTGGCTTAGCGGTAGCCTAGCCGACTTTGTAAGTCGTGTCGCTCAGGCGGCGCAGGTTCGAATCCTGCCTTTGCCATGGATGTTTGTGGTGTTTAATGACTTTGACCCAGCTTTAATATATCTTCGTGACTGTCTGGAATGGCTTATATGGCCGAAAGACATTAATTGCAGCATTGCTGCGCAAAGCAAACAAACAAACAACAATATCTTTTCTAATAAAGTGACCTATGGAAAAAAATTATGTCTTTGTTTGGTTCATTATTTGAACAAATGCCATTTGAATTATTTTTATTGCATTCCTATCGTTTTGTATAAGAATGCAATATAAATATGTAATTCAAGTGGCATTTGAAATAATGAACTAATCAAAGACACATGAGTTTATTTCCATAGGTCACTTGATTAGAAAAGATATTGATCACCTGTTATAATTTCAAACAAATGTCAATTCGAAGGTTATTTTTGCGATTTTAGATGTCAACATCGACTAGCAATGTGTTTCAAAGTTTTTCAAAGACCATATAAAAACTGTCTTCTAAGTATCTCACAGTTAACAGGGGATATAGCCAGTATTGTCTTTGTTCTTGCTTTTTCGGTACTTCCTTCTGAGATACAATAGTCCAAAGAGATAATATCTGTTGAGAGCAGCACATATTTTTCTTTCACCACGGTCAAAAACTACTGGTATTAATAATGGCAACATCGGAGTGTATGAAGGATGCCATTATCCGGCTTCGGTTTTGCCGGTATGTGTGAAAACGTCCTTGAGCTAAGCTTAAATTTAAGTGATATTTATAATATGACGTTTCAGGTTACATGACATTCAGTAAGTCACATCCTAAGTGACGCTTAAATTTAAGTTGAGTTTATTTGTTCGGTGCAAACCAGGGTTAAAAACTTAAAGCAGCAGCAGCAGCAAGAATATCAACAGCTATAAGGGCCCTGAGAATTTTTTCTGTAACAGACTTGGTACTATCGAAAACCAAGGAGAAGTTGGTCAACGGCTGTAGAAGCTTCGAGTTTATATATGTTAATGATAACCCGTGATCAATATCTTTTCTAATCAAGTGACCTATGGAAAGAAAATCCTATGTCTTTGATTAATTCATTTTTTTAAACGTTGTTCTCATTTCAGTTATTTATAACTGTCAGTAAGTTTAATTAATTAACAGAAATATTTGTTCATAAGAGTTTATTGTTACATTGCGAACAGTTAAATAACAAACCAGTAATCTTAGCGAATGTTATTAACAATTTAAAAAGCAGAATTCGCTTGTGTTTACAAGAGAACGGCGGACATTTAAAAGGGGCACACACTGAAATCGTGATGATATTTATTTTTCTAAATACTGTAATGTGCAGTAAGTGTTAACACTTGTGGAGTAATAAACATACCTAATAATAATTAAAGATACAATGATAGATCTCTTAAAGGAGGAAGCAGCACTCCTTAGAGCTTAGAGTTTTGTTAGCAGAAGCAGAAGATGGTCATAGTCAAGTGATGTTCTACAGAATCGATTTGGTTTTTAATTGTGTTTATTTAGAGATAAAAAACGGAAAATATGGATCCATGAGATTAACTTGAATCGCAAAAAAGAGGATGAATCCCACAAATTATATCTGCAACTGCGAAACAATAAAAAAACGTTTTTACTCGTATTTTCGAATGAATTTCGTATGTTTTGACGAGATATTAGAACTAATATTACCTAATCAAACTAATACCGTATATTTTTGTAATCCGGATGTATTAAATCATAAAGCATTCTGTAATTCTTAACATAATCAATGAGTTTTCCGTAACATTTTCCATTTTTTCTCGGCGCGGTTAACGGTGAAACGCAACCTGCTATGTTTGATCGCCACCGCAGAGTGTTGGGCGGTAAAACATAGTCCAGCGGTAAACAAGAAGCAACTCGTCTAATCGCTCCTGTTCCTGTCTGAACGCTTGTGACCGCCATCGCCACAGCAATCGCTACCGCAACCGCCTCAATGTGTGTCCCGCTTTACGCTTCTTCTATGAAATAGTTTTTCGTTGCTTTTGGCGCGTGCTTTCATTTTGTGGGAAATGTGAACTTGAGATTTGATATTCAAATTTACAAAAAAAAAACATGTAATATATAACAGCAGTTAGGTTTTATATAGTCTAGTATAACTAATCCAAGACGATTTTATTTCCATATTGATTAGAAAAGATCAATGATTCACTCATTATTTCGAACATAATTTAAAAATTAATTAGTATTAATTTTTAATTAGATTCCATAAATCTACTGCAGTAAAATTTAAAACTTGTGGAAGTACCCGTTGAGAATATTTAATCATAACCGCAAGAGTGCATGAGAAACCTTCAAAACTGAAAAAAGCTTGAACTTATAAATTGACGGTTTCTAGTTTATAATAAACTCATCCGACCGTGTAATCCGGAGAATTTAAGTTGGTAACGCAGTCTGTTCTGTAACATTTTAGGATAATGCGATTAATTATTCCACGTTGGAAAATTTCGAAATTAAACAGCAAATGTTAGGTGTAATGAAAGAACACTGCAGGTTCTGTTAATTAAAGGGGAAATTTGACTAATAAGAGACTTTATTAAGATGACGCCTTAAGTTTGTCGAATTTTTCATTATCTAAGACCGGGGGTTTAGATTTTTCCTCCCACCACTCTACATTAAGCCGGACTCAGACGACTGGTGTACTTGGCCAATATACCAATATTGGTATACTTGGCAAATGTACCAGCTCATAAAGGCCATTTTACGCAAAGGCGCACACACGACGTGTACAATTTTTTTTAAGATACGCCAGCGAATTTATACAATGTTGGCGGAATAGATAGAAGAGTGCTGGCCATCATGGATAGCGGTCATTCTGAAATGTCTCTTGTGCAGCTTTTTTAGTATGTAGTAATTTGTGTATATTATTTAAAAGTAAAAAAATCAAGAAATCCAAGTACCACTTCATTTGACCACTCCATTTAATTTTTTTACAATTATTAATAAACACTTTACCTTTTCTATCCGCTTATCAATACAGAATGAATAGTAGTTGCGAAGCAATACACAATTATACTAACAACTCGTGTGAGCGCAACCACAAGTATGAACTTGTCAAGTCGACCAATAATTGTGATCCCTTTGACTTGTGCCATTTTTACCGACAGACGATGGGAAATTGACCAGTACTCACCAGCGACAAATAATTGTACA
This sequence comes from Dorcus parallelipipedus, assembly GCA_958336345.1. NCBI lineage: Eukaryota > Metazoa > Arthropoda > Insecta > Coleoptera > Lucanidae > Dorcus > Dorcus parallelipipedus. Next base: position 45,054,493 of record OY284475.1, read on the forward strand.
AGTAAACCACTCACTCACACGGCATGGGAAGTATACGCCATTAACAAATATTGGCCAAGTACACCAGTTGTCTGAGTCCGGCTTTAGACGATGGAGCTGCACCTTTTGCTCGGCCGGTGCACTGCTGCGTACGTTGTGACATCGAGCGCAGAACACTGGTATTTAGATTTGTGATTGTGGTGGGAGGTATTCGCTGACGTTTAAATCTTTTTCGCCTAACTCTGTTCATTATACAGGATGAACAATTGTTCCGCCAAAAAAATAAAACAAGTAAGAAAATTAACGTTACATACAGACAGCGTGTACCAAAAAGTTTTATACAAATGGAAAAAAAGTTTATCTTACATTTCACAAAAAAAAAAAAACTATTCTTTATAAAAAGCTCTGCATGACTTGTAGATCCATAATCAGGTACAAAATTTTTAAAAAATTGTCTGGAATACAGGGAAAATAAAAAATAATGATTTGGACGGAGAGCAAAATACGTTCAAACTGTAGTGGAGAGCAAAATGTTCAATGAAATTGTGATTAAATAGCAAAAAATTATGCACACTTGTAGATTATTGATATTCCCAGATAAAAATTAAAAAATAAACACTTCAGCAATTGTTAGATAATTTATTTTTATAAAATATTGATAACCTTCTTTATCAATTTTTATCTGGGAATATCAATAATCTACAAGTGCGCATAATTTTTTGCTACTTAATCACAATTTCAATGAACATTTTGCTCTCCACTACAGTTTGAACGTATTTTGCTCTCCGTCCAAATCATTATTTTTTATTTTCCCTGTATTCAAGCCAATTTTTTAAAAATTTTGTACCTGATTATGGATCTACAAGTCATGCAGAGCTTTTTATAAAGAATAGTAGTTTTTTTTGTGAAATGTAAGATAAACTTTTTCTCCATTTGTATACAACTTTTTGGTACACGCTGTATACAGGATGTTCACGGGAAGCCGCTACAATAGCTAACTTTTCTGTTTGAATTTTTACGAGATAGCTTAAATTAGAAAAGTTTCAGGATCTCTCCTGCTGGATTTTAAGGCAACATCAGAAAAACAATTGACTGTCAGGTTTTCGAGATTTTCAATTGTTTTCAACTTTTTTATGTTTATTATGTCTCTAAAATATTACCTTCCAAGACCTACTATTTTTATAAATCATTTAATTAATAAATCTTGGTGTTCACGGAAAACGGCTACAATAGCTAACTTTTTTATTTGAATTTTTACGAGGTACATCAGAAAAATTATTTACTGTCTTACTGGTTTTCGAGATTTTCAATTGTTTTCAACTTCTTTAAATGGAACGTTATATTTTTTAACATCTCATCGCGTTCAAGACGTCAAATTAATTATGTCTCTAAAATATTACCTTCCAAGGTTTACTATTTTATAAATTATTTAGTAAATAAACATTGGTATTCGCGGGAAGTGCATAGCAACAACAGCTTTTTTGTTGGCGAACACAATATGATGTGCGTTGAAACAAGAGAACATCGAAATTGTTTTCAAATTGTCAATTTTGTTAACTATTCTGATTAATCAGTTCTTCAAACTTAGTTTATATTAAAAATGTCAAATAGTTGCCCTTGGAAGGTAATATTTTAGAGACATAATTAATTTGACGTTTTGAACGCGATGCGATATTAAAAAAATATAACGTTCCATTTAAAGAAGTTGAAAACAATTGAAAATCTCGAAAACCTGACAGTCATTTGTTTTTCTGATGTTGCCATAAAATCCAGCAGGTGACGTCCTGAAACTTTTCTAATTTAAGCTACTTCGTAAAATTTCAGATAAAAAAGATAGCTATTGTAGCGGCTTCCCGTGAACACCCTGTATATGTATATTGCACATTTTCAGAATTAAAATCAGGAAAGTTGCGTACGTTAAATAGAGAAACGATAAGATCCAGGGATATTCACGATAAGTGGCCTATTAGAATATAGTGGACACTACGCACGCCTTACAAATTGTTGAAAATTTGCACATGGTAATAATCTGCAAGTGTACGATATCTCATATAAATATAAATGTTTTTTTGGCATGTGTCGGCAGTCGGCACGGTTACGGTCCTATTACGATCAGGAGCCTTATCCTCGAATTGAGCGAAAAGATTCGTATGCGAAATTGACGTCAAAATGACGCAATTCCCCAAAGATTTGTATAGTTTTATACGAGAGTTTACGTCATTTTCGCAAACGAATCTTTTCAATCAATTCAAGAATAAGGCCCCAGGTCCATTGAGCGAAACTTTTAGGGATACAAGTTGTTCGAAGTTATTCTTCGAATGCGTTCGCGTTCAACTTTTCACGATTATTTCCATTAAGCTTGGATTTGTAGCGGCATTTATTTCTAACATTACATATTATTTAAAAAAAATCATTACATATCAAGTTAACATATTAGCAACAATAAAAAATAATAATAACAAGTAGATTCATATTCGAATACACACGTCATATAAAACATTCCCCTCGGCCTAAAGTCCATATACGAGTATTTACAAAAATATAAATAAAGTCATAATAAAAATTACATCCTCATTTATGCGGAAGTAGAGCCACAATTGGTGACCCCGACGCCGATTCGAATTAGCAAACTTGAAGCTACAAGCACAAGTCAATAAACGCCAGCAGATTCGGAGAATCTAACTGATACCCCAGAACGTCCGCAAGTCTCAACTGCACACTTCACTTTACCACCATGCTGGACTAAGAAGTTGGAACTTTGGTTTGCCCTGGTAGAGGCCAAGTTTAATTTAGCGACACCAAAAATGACCAGGGAAGAAACAAAATTCAGTCACGTATTATCGGTATTACCTACAGAAATTGCAAGCGAAGCGTCAGATGTCATTGTCAGGCCAGACGGAGTAGCTCCATATACTAAATTAAAAAATGAAGTAATCAACCGAATTAGCCTGACAGAAACGCAAAAAATAAAACAACTCTTGTCTGGGCAGGAATTAGGTTCACGAAAACCTTCACAATTATTAAGACATATGCGCAGTCTACAACGCAGTATGTGAACGAACAAGTCTTGCAAGAACTGTTCCTGCAACAAATGCCATCTGCTATTCAACCGATTTTGCTTTCACTAACCAATGTGGGTTTAGAAAAATTGGCAGAAATAGCAGACAAGATATTGGAATCTTCACCTGGAGCTGCTGTAGCAAGTTCAGTGAAAGTAATCGACCGCAAAGATACTGGCAGTACAGAAGACACAGCAATAGATGCAATTGTTCGTAGACTAGAAAGTATGGAATTAGAGATGAAGAGAAGTCGAGGGCAAGTTCGAAGCACAAGTAGCCACTTCAGAGGGCGAAGTCAGAGTCGCGGTCGTGTTCATAGTAGAACCAGGGAAGATGCCAGAAATGAGAACATCTGTTGGTACCACAGAACTTTTGGTAACAAAGCTAAAAATTGTTGCTTGCCTTGTGAGTTTAAAAAAAAAACCTGCGAGGGGCAGGAGAGAACATGACTTCTGCCCTAAGTTCAAGGAATCGATGATTGTACATAGTAGATAGAGATTCAAAAATACATTTCTTGATAGATACAGGAGCAGATCTCAGTATTCTTCCGGCAAAATTTAAAAATAACTCTCAAAAGTACAAACCCCGTTTCAATTTACAATCAGCAAGTGGAACAAATGTAAAAGTGTACGGTGAACAAACAATGAACATAAATATAGGTTTAAGGCGTGTTTTCAAATGGACATTTTTAGTGGCGGACGTAACAGACGCTATTTTAGGGGAAGACTTTTTACATACACATAAGTTGTGTGTAGATGTTCATGGACAACGTATTTTTGATCCACTAACTTCGATAACAGTGAGGTGTTCAGCTAAGACTGCTAAGGACATTAGTATTCGTGCAGTGTTTAATGATGTAGACACTCAAATACAAGAACTCTTACGCAGATATCCGAACGTTTTAAGGCCATCCAATGAATTGCAGGAGCCAAAACATAATGTATAGAAGCAATACCAATCAAAGACATCGCCGCTGAAACATGTGCCAGAGTTTTCATCGACCATTGGATTTCTCGATTTGGAGTATCAGCCAAGATTACAAGTGATCGAGGTACGCAGTTCGAAGCAACTCTATTAACTTCTTTAAGAGATATTTTAGGCATACATAGAATGGGAACAACGGCTTAACATCCTGCTTCAAATGGACTAGTAGAAAGATTGCACCGTCGTCTAAAAGCAGCTCTTCGAAGTCATGATTCTTCATGGACGCTAGCTTTACCTTTAGTTTTGTTGGGCATAAGAAGTGATGTGAGAGAAAGCATTGAAGCATCAGTAGCAGATTTACTCTATGGTACCACACTACGTCTCCCAGCAGATCTAATAGTGCCTACTGAAAACATACTACAACAAGAAGTTGATTCAACTTTTGCCTCGAGAGTGAAGCATACAATGCAACAAATACAATACACTAAGACAACATATCATGGTGAACAACACGTATACGTACCAAAAGATCTGAAAACAATCAAATTTGTATTTGTACGAGTGGATGGAGTGCGTAAACGGTTGCAAAATCCTTACGATGGTCCCTTCAAGGTACTGCAAAGAACCGACAAATATTTTACGTTACTGATCAAAGGAAAGAAGGAGAATATATCATTAGATCGTTGCAAACCTGCATTTTTGGAGATTGAAGATCCAGAGTCATTAAATAAATTAAAATCAAGTAGCACTTCATCAAACAACCCATTAGTTGCCGACATGCAAACAAGAAAGAACTACATTACCGATCGAAACTCCGAGTTGAAACAACTTGATACAAGGGTACGTTCAGAAAATCACGAAGATCGAATAAAAGAAGATAGAACACATTCGATAACGAAGTCTGGAAGAAAAGTGCGATTTCCTGAAATTTTTTTTGAAATAGTGAGTTGTGCATAGAGAACAAAATAATTGAACGATTACTTCGCGCAAGCTTTTGCAATCTTAACAGTTTCTTAAGTTCTATTCATGTTCTCTTAAAATGTTATATAATTATCATTCGACTGACTCACTAGGAAGGGGGTAATGTAGCGGCATTTATTTCTAACATTACATATTATTTAAAAAAATCATTACATATCAAGTTAACGTATTAGCAACAATAAAAAATAATAATAACAAGTAGATTCGTATTCGAATGCACACGTCATATAAAACATTCCCCTCGGCCTAAAGTCCATATATTTACAAAAATATAAATAAAGTTATAATAAAAATTACATCCTCATTTATGTGGAAGTAGAGCCACAGATTCAATTGATCACCTTTGTCGGATGGTGGTTATTCCACTATCAGGGCTTGAAAACGATTTACAACAATTTCTTTTTCTTCTAATTGATGCCAATTCCTCCAAGATATTTACACAAAATGTTTAAATGATTTCTAGAAAAGCGACGTTATTTTTACAGTTTCGAAGTCGGAGTAATTTAGCAGAATAAGTTCAGTTAATTTGACTTAATTTCACCCCAAGAATGCGCAAGTAACATTACATTGTGACATCTTCTGCCTGTTTCTGTGATTTAAAAAGCTATTCAAAGATAGTCAAAAAATTACAATTCATCTCACATATTCCATTAATTTTAAAATTCTATTCGCGAATAATATAGAAGTAATCTAATATCGAATATTGCGAACGAACACTATTATCTGAAAACATATCCCCGGCGTATTGGTACGGAATTGCTGCAATGAGATTAATGGATGAGAAAATTACGTTCCGAGCAAAATGAAAAACTCTGCCGCACCGGAAACGAATTTATTTTGAATTCCGAAGCAAATCAAACCGGAAATTTTACTGTATATCGTCGGGTTGATAGTTCAGATTGATTGCGACTGTTTTATTAGTGCTTTTATACTTACTTTATTCTATGTTTCTCCAAAAGAAGAGGACAAGTAAACGTTTATGTTATACTTGCGAATAATGTACTCCTGATAATTAAAAATAAAAAAATAAAATTCTTCGTAAAGGGAAAAATCAGGAAATTCACGCTTTATAGATTTATAGAAGAATGTAAAGCTGTAATATGTGAAAAGATGCTTAGGTTGATTGTATGAATGATTTTGCAATAAAAAAAAAACTTCGTCTAAACATATTGGGTGTAAAAAAAGGTTGTCGGATATTTTACCCAAATTATAGTACTGATGAAAGAAACAAAAAAAGTCTTGATCAACATGCGTCCGCCACTCAACTGTTTCTGAGATGTAGTCGACTTTATATTATTTTATTAGGGCGAAAATTACAAAGAAATTCTGATGACAATGTGCATAAAACAAAAGATAATTTCGTTGCACATCTCCTTATGAAATGCAAACGCCCTGTTTCAGCAGCATTACGATTCGCACGGGTATACATAAAATGCATGTCAGATATTTCTGCATTTGAGAACTAATTTTAGGTCACAAGTTATTTCACAAAGTCGACCACTCTCAAAACCCAAAAATAAAATTTTTATTTTATAAGAGGAAATCGAGTATATCTCAGATACAGTTGAGTTGCGGACCCATATTGTCTAACACTATCTTGTTTGTTTCCATCAGTACTATATAATTGGGTAAAATATTCAACAACCATTTTCAACACCCAGAATATGGTGTTAAAAAAACACGAAAGTGATATCTGATATCCAAAACGTGATACGTCCATGGTTAAGAAAGAGTAGCAGATGAACGAAATAAATACATAAAAGTGTTTTATAGTTTTATGACAATTATGATTGTTACTGCGTCGGACGTGAACTTGACCTTTAAACGAAATTGGCGTGATCACCTGACACACAAGTTCCAAACATTTACTTGACAAATGTATGCAAATCACCTAGAGTAAATTATTCCGAACAAATTGTATAAAATAAGCAAAAGAACTTTCAACTATGACAGATAAACCAATAAAGCACTGCAACACGAAAACAATTCAGATCTCCGGGTTACGGATATTTTTCTCCAATTTGATTTTTATTTTAAAATTATATTGTAAATATAATTTTATTGTATTATTACTATTGTAAATGTAATTTTATTCCCACAAGCAACGTGTCAATATTTCAGCATATTTTTACGGCCCAATATTACGAATTGTCCTTCCCTTGCATTTTAATCAGTCGGTTTTCTTTATTTCATAAATATTCCGTTTATCACTGATGTAATAATAGACTTTGCTAATAATAAGAAAGTGTTTACTTTTTAATTATTTTATGTGATAATCAGTAGACACATTCGTAATCTATTTGGTTTGTTAATTATTATAATTTCGTTTTATGTTCAGCGTACAGTAAGAAACAAATTCGTCATTATCAGCGACAAATCTATTAAAAGTTTAACAAAATTGAAGACGCGTTTGCAACTTCCTATCCTGTATTTTTAGCGCACTGGTTGTAAATCGTTTCTCGTTTCACCGTAAGCATTATTTTTACGACTTTGAATCATTTGTTCGACTTTGAGTAATATAAAACATGAAATTAATATTTTATAGTTTATTCCTACGTGTATCGGTCTACTGTGTTTGAAGTGACACACGGCGCAATATACTTTTTGACTAAATTTATTATTAATTGTTATAAACCGTTGCATAGGATTTTTTGAACATTTGCTCGTAATCTGTGACATTCATTCACTTACGCGGTTTTTGTTTTTGGTGGAAGTAATGACAAAAATTATATGCATAGCACTAGCGACGATTAAAACTCGAGCTTTCTATCAAAGTTTTATTATTTTATACAACCGTGCAACCTTCACATCAGCGAAAGCTTATACATTCAGCTGTAAGTTCGTAGTGATTGTAGTGTTAACAAAACGCAACAACAAATGCAAGCAAAATTTAACGTGCTAAGTTTCACATTGTTGTGTGGCTACACTTACGCATTACGTGTAAAGGTCAGACTACATTCGCATTGTTTCGCATCAAATCGAATTGTTCGTATGCGCATTACATTTAAAGTCAGAAATAAAAATACAACTCGATTCGATGCAATACGATACGTACAAATACACACTGAGAGTCAAAAGTAATGTCTCCCCTACAGTGTCTTTCAAAAAGTTTAAAAAATAAATAAAACTTTTCTTTATTATCGATTTTTATTACATTTTATTGATGTAGAACAAATTGGGAAATGCCAGGGGAAATTTATCTTTTATGGTATACAGCCTGGACACTGAAGAATGCAGACGGTTTAAAAGTAAAGCGCTCTTATTTTACAAGATACAGGAAAATATCATAAAAAGATATTGTTTAGAATTAAAAGTTATAGTCAAATACAAAATTACAGACTCCTTATAGACGAAATCAATTTCGTAAAAATACAGCAACTACAAAAAACCACTGAACCTATTCCCTAAAAGAGCAGAGACCCGAAAGTATTTTCTTACGAGTAATAAATATTAATTATATAACATTTTAATCTAAACTTTTAGAATTTTAACTCTACTGATAATATGATATATTGTTTATTATCTCTTACTTATTATTATTTTACACTATTCGAGAATTAACGAGAATTAAGCGGTCTTCAATGAAACTTTTTATTTTTATTTGCTTAGCTTTCGGTAATTTTTGTTACCTTCATCAGAGCATAAAACTAAAAACGTAAGGTTACAGGTAATTATATAGTAAAAATACAATAAAATAACTTAACTTACATAATTTTAGTTTACCCTCTAATTACAAAATTCTTCAATTATGTTCAAAATTTCAAAATTTGATTGATAGAAAACCGAAATAAATATATTATCAAAAGTAAAACGATTTAGAAAATTATTACAAAATATTATTTACCTTGGATTCTGTTCGGAATTACGTTTAAAATCAAATTTTATTAAATATTCATATGCTAAATTAAGATTTTGAATATCTGATCGAAAATTCATAGCATTACTAGTTTTTTTAATATGGAAGAATTCTAAGAATAATTTGGCATGATAATTTGTTTCTTTTTCTATATTTTTGGGTTACAGTACAAGTAATAGAATAAACAACACCATACTGAAGAGAAGGCGGAATTTTATCTTTTGTTTTGTTTTGTTATATTCAGCAACTTTGGCATTCATATTTTTGAATTCTTTAATAATCAAATTTGTATAATAGTCCAGTCAATGAATGCTCAAATGGGGGTTACATGGAGGGGGGGAGAATTTTTCTCTTCAGGAATGTGTTGGGGGTGGTTAGGAAGTAAACTTACTAAAAGTGCCCACCCCTACCCATGCCGCTTCAGGGGCGGAGGGGGGGAGAAGCTCCCTTTTTTCGGTTTTTTGCTTATAACTCGGAAACTGTGCGTCGTACGAAAAAAGTATTCTTACAAAATTAAAGATAATTAAATTTCCTACAAAAATATCTATATTCATTTTCTTCCTATATGTTATAGTTTCCGAGATATTCTCCACCAAAAATCGATAATTTTCGAAAAACTTTTTTTGCCTCACGTTTCTCGTCAATCTTGTCCTTTTAATTCCTCAGCCTTTTGTTTTACAGATTAGGCTGAGGAATTTGAAGGACAAGACTGACCAACTGATTGATCAACTGTTAGATAAATTAACCTTGGGTTAAACATGGTGAAGAAATCGGCCATTAGCCTGGTTAAACACGCACTTCTACGAACTGCGAAGTTTCGCTATGCAAGCCGCCAGGGATTTCCCCTGGGTTTAAAAAGCTCAAACTTTGTCCTTCATTTATACTTACTTCTAGTACCTCTGGGTAATTGCAGTTAGTAAAGTACTGGTAATATTTCATTGTACTGAAAGTATCTGGAAGTAACTACTGGAGGTAACTTTTACAGTATGTGCAGTACTTGAAAATTTTTAAGTACATTTCCAAGTACACAGTATTACTTATTACAGATAATGTACCAACCAGTACCCAGTACCAGTACTTTGTGAGTGGTACTTAAAATTCAAGTACCAGTAACGCAAATTCAAAGGTACTGGGAGTAAAGTACTTCAATTACTAAAATTAATCAGTACATTACTTGCAGTAAAACTTGGTAATCAGTACCCCAGCTCTGCTAAATATAAAGGATACCCAATATTACAAAAAGATTTCTAAGTTTAATTAAATTCTTCTCTAAAAAGTAGGATGACATAAAGCTTTTATTCTATTTATGAAGGAAATTAAAACATCTCATTTTTGATTAATAAAAATTAATGAATCTACCTGAGTGTGTCGGTTTTTGATATCAATCTAATATGATTGTATTATTTTCTAATCTAATTAGTAATTAATTTAACGTCAAGAAACGGAACTGAATTATTAATTTCTTCTTCAACGGTAAACTGAATTTGTGTATGAAAATTATTAAAGACATCTCAAGTATCCACAATCATATTTTTTAGTAAAGAACAAATAATGTCTTCTACATATTTTTTTTATAGATATAAACTGAAAAGGTAATTTGGGTATAACATTGTACAAAAGGCCGCTTACCTATTAATTCTAGAAAAGTACAATCATTTATTAACGGTTATTGCTATTAATAGCAGTACCCATATCACATTGTAATTATCTTTTACACAGTATTTAATCGCATTACATTTATCGTATTTTTACATTGTATTAACACAAATACAAATATACAGGGTGTCCCAAGTTGAGTGGCCTATAAAAGTTTTCGGGGAAGAGAATATACAAAAATTCTGAAAATTACTACACTGCCGAAGGAGAAAGTGATCTTCCAGATTAAAATATTTTCACTTTTATATCAATTCCGGTTATGCCCGAAGTCCCCGCTATACTTTTTTTTGCAAATTCTGAATCCACACATTATTCTAAGTAAAAAGTGCTAAGGCTTCTCTACACTTAAATGTAACATATTTTGAGGTATCTTCAAATTTATTTGAAGCAATGTTCTTGTGACCTTTTATTTAAGAGAATGTATTTACGACACTTTCAAAATTCAAGTGGCATGTCGTTTGAAAGTATAACGTTCAGACTTTCAAATTATATCCTAGTTATCCCTGAAAAATTCACAGGCTGGTCACAATATGGTGCCGAATCTCATTACGTTTAATTGCCCAAAACTCAATTTTCGAAATGGAACACCGTGTATATTTGTACATTATGACATGAGATATATAGTTAATCAAATTCTACATCTACATTTGCAATAAAAAAATACATGACTGTTAACTCAAGAAATTCCTTTCCCATTACTGAGATCCAGTCAAGAAAAGTTACATTATTAATTTGCAATAAAAAATATAGCATTCCATTTAAAATAAGAAAGTTAACCGCGACTTCTGGCGTAACCGGAAGTGATATAAAAGTGAAAATATTTTAATCTGAAAGACTACTTTCCCCTAGTACGTTAAATTTCAGAATTTTTGTTATTCTCATCCCCGAAAATTTAATAGACCACACAACTTGGGATACCCTGTATGTAAAATTACCTCGATATTTATGTAATTTATAACTCTTGTTAAAACTTGACAACTTCTAGTCGGTGGGTATTGTTAGGTATTTTTCTCCTTCTACTTGTATATTAGGGGACAAAGCACCACTTAGACAAATTAATGTGAAACATGTATTTAGAAGCTGATGTGCTGTACGTGAAAAATTAGCTACAATATATTGTAAGTAAATGTCATTTTTTTATATGCCGATCTGATCAATCTGAGTTAAGAATGCAACGTGACCGACTGCGAGAGGAAAAACTGTTTCACGAAAGTTAAAAGGAGAAGGCCATATATTAAAAACAGATAACTATATACATAGAATAAAATAGTACTTTATATTTTCCTTTCAAAGACATATTTCTAAACAAATAGGTATACATTTTTAAGAAAAAAGCAGATTTTTATGTGGTATATAATATATATACATATAAGGTATATGTATATACATACTATGATGCTCACTGATAGTCCTGCAAGCAAACCCATCCTTTATGAACATTTAAAACGTCGGAACCATCCCCTCTCAATTGCTATAATGGCCACGAAATTGCCGAGTGGTATTATTTTAATGGAGCGTCGTTACATGCACGTGCACGAACGAATACACTTTAAAATGGTTTGCTAAATATCTAGAGAAATATATTTTCTGCTAGAAAATAATTTGCCCAAAATTTAACAGCGAGAGATAGATCAGACACAGCAAACGTCGTAATTGTGTCACATAACTTTAGTTGTGTGTTGGCATGAATAATTCACAGAAAACTTTGCTGAGCTTACCCTGCCAGGTCTCAGATAAGCAGAGTGAGTAAATTGTTTATGTTTTTCATATCCACTCGGTTTACTGTTTCTCTTTCTGTCTGCTAAATTATAGAACGTGAAATTTCATGTACAATCGGGGAATCAATACAGTTTCCAATTTCATTTTTACATTTTACTTTTCATTTGCGATGCCTATTTTCAACCTTTACAGTTTCTAACACTTAGGCCCGATTTTACAATCGTCGGATAAGCATTATTCTTAGAATAACGTGACGTAGCTGTGACGTAGATATGGAGGAACATTAAAGGATATTCGGCGAACAGTTATTCCGTACTTATTCCACGATTGTAAAACTGGACCCTAATGTGAAACAAATTTTCTCATAAATTTTATTGCTATGCTACTAGCTTTTCTGAATTTACACTAGAAAATTTAAAGTGTAAACTGTATTGATTCCGCAGTTGTACGTGCTTGAAATAATCTCGACAGATTCAAAAAGTATATTACGGTACAAAACAATTTTAACATTAAGAAATGATATTGATATTTGATATCTATAATAGGAATTTGTTCTTATTGTAGTAATAAAAAGTGCAGGTATAATATTTTCGCAGCACATGATGGTAATGACGCGTTCAATTATTTTTATACAACTTTCTTGCATGTACCTAATCTAAGAGACCTACACGTTCTTTGCAAAAGTTATAATGAGGGTAATTTATTTAACATTTATAAAATTCAGAAAGCAACTTTACAACACAGCTAAAAGGCTAAAAGAAAAATGCATTGATAATAAGATATAATCATCTAATAAAATCAAAACCATATGTAATATTGTTAAGCAAATAGTATAATTTCAGATATAAAAATACAAACGTCATCTACCCACTGTCGTTTAAGTACGATCACAGAATAATGTTTTTGACTCCTACTGATCAGTGATAAGTAGAGCAAGGAAATTAGGTAGAGAAATAGGTCCGACCTTGCGACGGTCATATATTCCATAAACGTGCGCTGTGTTGTAGTGAGCTCGCGTATAAACAACGGGATTGTCCCGTCTCAATTCAAAGAAAACTATTTATTCCTTGGTTAAATTAAAAACAAATGTTGCTAAATTTTAGCAAATACATCCAGGAAGTTCAACAAGAGGAATTTGCAAATAATCAGGCAAATATTTAGTTATTAAAGACCCAGACCAACGTTTATGTCCGACGCTGCCGTCCAAGTTTACAGAAAAAAAATCAAGGTTACAGTTTGCCATTTGTACTGCTTGTGAATTTATATAATGTCTCGCCGATACGCTACATATTTGTTGTATTTTTTGCTGCTCTATTCATAAAAAATACCTCCTACTGTGTACTATCGGGGCCTTAAAATTTCGCACGATTTTTTATCAAGTAGCCAGAGTTTCTGTAAGTTATAGTTTTGTAGAACAGGCTTTTTCCCTCAATTTTGACACTAAAGACATTTAATCAAAAGTCAGATTGTTAGTTATATTTTAACAACAGCAAGGTAGTAAAGTATTAGAACTGAAATAACAGAATAAAAGCAGCAACCAACTATCGTCGAGTTTTGTGATTGCAAAACTCTTCTCTCCTTCAGAAAGCACATGATTTGGCATTGTGATGCTATAACTTAACGTTACATTTGAAATCTGACGATCTGATGATTATTTTCGACAAGTCGTTAAAGAAAGCCATATTTACAGTGAAAAATTGAATCGTGCTGCGATAGTACAGCGTGTAATAAAAAGTGAGCAAAAAAATCAGATTAGAGTCGGCGGTGCAATGTCTGTGATTAAATGAATTAATTAATTTAATACATTCATGGACTGTCAAATTTATTACACAGACATACATTTTCTTAATCACAGACATACGTTTTCTTTGCGCTGCCTACTCTAATCTGATTTTTATTTGCTCACCGTTTATATTTATGTCCGCTTCGTTTTAATGATTTTGTTAAAACGAACTACAGTCCGTGCCTTAGAGATGAAGCAGAAATTAAAAGTATAATTAAAACAATATCTATCAAAAATTCCGCAGAAATAGATAATGCACTATCGCGTCCCTAAAATTTCGCACGATTCTATTTCCCGCTGTAAATATGGCTTTCTTTATCGGCTTGTCAAAAATAATCATTTTAAACGTCAGATTTCAAATGTAATGCGAAAGTTGTAGCAATGCCAAATCACGTGGTTTCTGAAGGAGAGAAGGGTTTTGCAATCGCAAAATTAGAAGATGGTTTGTCGCTATTTTTATTCTCTTATTTCAGTAATACTTTACTATCTTGCTGTTCTTAAAATATAACCAGACATTCAGTGCTATTCTGTAGCATTGGCTACTGACGTCAGTGGTTAAATTCCTATTCAGTCAATACAATTTAACCACTGACATCAGTAGCCAATGTAAACCACCACGCTACAGAATAGCACTGAATATGACTTTTGGTTAAATGTCTTTAGTGTCAAAATTGAGGAAAAAGCCTGTTCTACAAATCTATAATCTACTTGATAAAAATCGTGCGAAGTTTTAAGGCCCCGATAGCACCTTTAAGGGCAGGCGGCTACTGCGCGCGAAACTAATAGCGTTTTCGACTGACTGCTCTAGAGCACTCTCAGATTATCTTCATCTTGTTTTAACTTCATGTAATAACACGGAATAGAGATACTCTCAGAGTGCTCTGGAGTAGTCACTCGAAAACGCTATAAGCTAAGCTAAGCGAAACTAAGTTTTTTGAAAATTAAATCCAACGTAATCTTACGCGGACGAGGCAATTGAGCAAAGGTAAACATTGTTTTATATCTTTGCTATCCTAACTTCGCTTCCCTTAGCTTTAGTTGCCACGTTCGCGTAAGATTACTTTGGATCTAATTTTCAAAAAACTTAGTTTCGCTTAGCTTAGTTTAGTTTCGCGTCCAGTGGCCGCCTGCCAAGCGACGGGCCACTCCGCGAGAAACTAAGCTAAGCTAAGCGAAACTAAGTTTTTTGAAAATTAGATCCAACGTAATCTTACGCGGACGAGGCAACCGAGCGAAGATAAACATTGTTTTATACCTTTGCTATTCTAATTTCGCTTCCTTTAGCTTTATTTCCATGTCCGCGTAAGATTACGTTGGATTTAATTTTCAAAAAACTTAGTTTCGCTTAGCTTAGTTTCGCCTTTATTCTCTACTCAAGCATGTCTGCAATTACATAACGTCGCTCTTAGTAAATATAATGAATAAATAACATGTTGTCATAAAGTCCCGTCATCCCAGAGGGCTTTGGAAGTGTGGACGCATGTCTTTTCTTAAAGTAATAATTGATTAATCAGAATGACATTTCTATTTAATCAATCGGCACATATCAAAACGCTACAGGCTAAAGAAACGTGTATATTAACGAGAAATTCCAATGTTAAAGAATATACATAAAAGTTGTTGAAAATGGTACCCATTTTGCTGACGGCAAAGATTTAGACGTCGCTTCATATTGTCGAATTTTAATTCTAACGTGACACATACAAATTATAAACGTCATTCAATTTTCTAAGAAAAGACGTGCCCTTACACATCCAAGGCCTACTGGCGTGACGGAACTTTATGAAAACATGTTATATTTCTCAAGGCTTTTTTCCAGATCAGCTAAAATGTGGAAAATTATACCGATCTACAAAAAAGGTGATAGTTCCGATATGACAATCTCCTATTTTTGTTTCTTTATTTAGTATTCCATTTTTTCTCTAAAGGGTCGTATAAAAATTTTGATTCATTATACCTATAAGAAAATTTTAAAAAAATACAGTTGAATGTGAAAAAATTAATTAAAGTAGGTTCTTGTCCAATGAAAATTGTACCACAAATTTTTAAAACCGATGCTGAAGATGCGCACTACCACTTAATGTTTCGCTATCGTTTGACATCTTTGTCAGAAGTGAAAAAATATAAACAAGGTTGTCAATGGAAACTGAAAAAATAATCGATCAATTTACTTTTTCAAAAATATAAACAAGGTTGTCAAAATAAACAAGGTTGTCAATGGAAACTGAAAAAGCAAATTGATTAATTTACTTTACAAACAAGGTTGTCAAAATAAACAAGGTTGTCAAAATAAACAAGGTTGTCAGTGGAAACTGAAAAAGTAAATTGATTAATTTACTGAAAAGGTAAATTGATTAATTTAATTAATTTTAACAGATTTATTTTTTCACATTCATTTGTCATTTTATTAAAAAATTTCTTATGTAATGTATCAAAATGTTTATATGACGTTTAGAAAATAAAATGGATTACTAAATTAAAAAAAAGGCAGGTTGTCATTTAAAAAGACACGAGCGAGATAAACAGATGACATAAATTAGTAAAGTAGGTCTTATTGACTCTAAAGCATATAACAAATTTCATTCAGATACGTCAAACAATTGTCATGTTTCATTAATTTATATTTGACAAAAATAAATACGTATACTTTGGCGCCGTCTTATCATGAAGACGATGTTTACGTCCCTAGGATCGTAAGTAGTATTACTTACGTCACGTTGTCTATAACAACCGATAGCGTTTCGGTAAAATCAAGTTATGTCTCTGTCAACAATGTCATTTTAGCCTACTTACTAAATTGGAACTGCAAAAAGTACTTTAATCTTTAATGCCCGGTATTATACCCTGTTAAATGAAAAAGACGTAGCTGCCCATTTCATATTTTTGAAATGTCTTAAGTTTTCGTAAAAACTGTTCGAACTATTATAATGATATTTCATTTACAGAATAGATATTCTGTGATTGAAATCCGCTAATAGTGTTTAGTAAATATGATACAAAGATATGTATCTTTTTGATACTTTAACCTTCCATCAGGCGCAATAGAAAAAGATGCTTGTGCGGGCGCAATGCATCTACTAGATTCAAGAATGAAAATTTAATATTTGAACCAAAAATAGAACAAAACAACACGTAAAAAATATGCATGATATTTATTCAGGTAAACTGTGTTTGAACAAAAATAAAATGAAATAAATTTATTCTATAACAGCAGAAATTTAAAAAAAGAATTTCTTAGAAATGACCAGGGTCAGCAATTAATCAGATTCCTCTCCATCCGCGTCATTACCGTCGAATTTTGAATCATAACATTTCTTACAAACAAATGTCGCATGTTCCAAGCATAAAAATGTTTTGCAGTGTTACAAAAGTATTTAGAATATCGTTGTTTTTTGTTTCCCGTACAAGTCACACATCGTTTCCTTTTGTTTGTCGAAGTGGTGGCAGGAGATTCTTCTGTTTCAACCACGACTCCGAATTTTTGTAATTTTTCTTGGAGAGTTAACGGCATTCCCCGTTTTTGAGTCATTCTTCGGTTCACGTTTTCGGCTACTAATTCTCTGCTCAACTCTTTCAAGAGAATACGTCTCTTTTTCGCTTCATTTCCATTTCCGGTATACAATACTTGAGCATTTATTCCGCTTACATTGAACATTGTAAAAAAGATTACTAATGGCCAGCGACGGGTATTCCTTTGTACGTTGAAAGATGCACACATTTTGTCCACTAAATCAACTCCTGATTTTGTCGCATTATAAAAGGTTATGATATCAGGTTTTTTATCTTCTCCCGTGGTTTCGTCAATTGATCATTCATTCAAAATCATCAAAATGCATACTGGACACCAATATTACATTTTTACCTTTTTTTGGAATATATGATACAACTGTTGAATCTTTCTGGAAACCAAACAAACTTGTCTTTTCTCGTCTATTTTTAGTTGCAACAAAATCTGGTGGAAGCTGTCGCTTATTTTTTTTTCATCGTGCCAACATAAAAGTTTACTAAGTCTAAATCCGTGAACCAATTATCAGCGGTTATATTGCGTCCTGTATTGTATATGGGTTGCGCAAGTCTTTTGACTACATCACTAGGTTTATTACTAAGTTGAAATGGTCCTTCAGGCTGTCTTCCAGAATATATTTCCAAGTTGATAGAGTAAAAAACTTTGGCATCCACCAATGAGAAAATTTTTATGCCGTACTTATTTGGCTTGGAAGGTATACATATATTGGCGGAATGAGCACCTTCCTCTGAAACCAGCTAACATTTCGTCAATTGTTACATTTTGTCCTGGTGAATAGCTCTTTTTACAGTTTTCAACAAAATCTGTAAATATCTCGCGAATGGGAGCAAGTTTGTCAAGACGTTTCCTTTCTTGACGAGTTTGTCTATCATCAAATCGTATGCAGCGAAGGAGAAACTTGAATCGTTTCAAATTTATTACGAGGCGAAACATCTCAACTCCATAACCATCATCTCCCCATAATTCTTCTAAACTTTGTCTATTACTGTAGAGTACACCTGCAAGATAGATCAGACCTATAAACGCTTTTAGTTCAATCGAATCTGTAAATTTTGCATCTCTTTCTCGTTTGAATTGTGGTTGCAAAATTTGAATGTACGATTTTATCCAACATTTCGTCACTTATGAAACATTGCCAACATTGGAGAATAGTTTTGGCCTGCTTTGCAGATCCTGTAACACCTGGTAAACGCACTAGAATATTTTGTGGCCTGTGTTTTACTTGCTGTGCAAATTTTGTCTTTCTCCATTTAGTTGATTTGTCTTTTCCCAAAAAGTATTCATAATTCTCTTTATCACTTCAAGGACTTTCTGATGAAGAAGCTTCTTGAAGGGTATCAGAGTCTTCATCCCTTCGTTCAACTCGATCCTCAGAATCTGTGTCGCTTTCGTCTTCAAAATCGGGATTATCTTCATTCTTAGATTCCATGAACATTCGAAGCAAAATTTCAGCTTCTCTAGGATTGCTTGGATCGTATTTTCTACTGCGTCTCTCCATTTGTGGGTGTCAAAATCTTCTAGATAATAAAATAGTAAAAAAAAACATGAGTGAGCGCAATGAATCTATCAGATTAATGCACCATAAAATGTCTAATTACTAAGATAGAATAATAAAACAATACTTACAAGCTGTTTTTGAAATATTTGAAGAAATATTACTCCATAAACAAAGATATTAATAACATATGAAAAATATCATGAACGGGCGCAATGAATCTGTAAGGTTAAATATGATACTGTGCAAAATGCCCTCTCGCCAGAAGAACGCAAATGTGAGTGTCGTTAGCTTGTGGCATAGGGTTAAGATACACCAACGTGGAAATATTAAGTTTATCGTAATGACCCGGGTCCGTAAGAAAATGTGCGCCGTGAATCTGTCAGATCAGTTGTGCCTGTCGTAATAGGTACTTGTATGTAATTTCATTATATTTGCACTGTTTCTACGGTTGTTATGCTATCCGTAACAGCCGAGGCTGTTAAAATTTAACGGCCATGGCCGTTATTACTATTTACTCTCTATCTCAAAGTTGCTAGAGTTACACTCATAATTCAGGCTACTTATCAAAGTTTATTATTATGAATATTTTTGCCAAAATAGATACATATTTATTTCGTTTAGTATAACGAAAACTTTGAAACAACATACGGCCGGTATGCATATAACAAACTCGGATAATTTGTAGCCTCGGCCATAGAATTTATCCTCGTTTGTTGTATCAATCATATCGGCCTAATACTGTTATACAGGATGTTTCAAAACAGGAGAAAATAATCTCATGTACGTAATCTCATTTTACGTTAAAATGAAAGAATAAAAAAAAATTTCAAATTTTGCTTAATTTCAGAGTTATCTGAGTGTGAAAATAAAAAACTGAAATAATTTATTTACAACATAAACAAAGCAGTTGATAAAAAATGTGAAATCTGTTCGGTTGTAGAAAAAATACCGTATACACTGTTGAAAAATCGGTGCCAAAATCCACACAATCGCAGTGTCACTTGCGGTCCACACCGACTTTTGTGTGAAAACTAGCACAGACCTTTAGTGTAAATAATTTACACATTAATTGTGTTGCGTCGTTTTTCAACGCACCTATATGCAGATGGCTCGAGCTGACATCACCCGTATAAAAAAAATTACGCAGATGGTTCAAACACACTTAACTGTGTTATTTTCATCACTTTTGTGTAATTTTACAACAAAAAGGAGTTAATAAATAATGCGCAATAGCCGGTGTGATTTTTGTGGCAAATTTACACGGTCACTGTGTAAATTTTAATACGCAATTTTTTTACTTTCACACCGATGAATGCGATTTTCAACAGTGTACAACACGTGTGTAAACGTTTTGTTTTTTTTTATCTCGTGCTACTATTTGTGCAACGGCTGACGCCTCGAGTGCGAACATTTTCGCCTCGAGGCGAGAACAGAAACAGAAACAGAAAAAAAATCTTTATTTCATGAAGACATTGCCTACTATGATTTCCATTTAAAAAAATATAACTTTATGTTAT
Organism: Dorcus parallelipipedus; assembly: GCA_958336345.1. Classification (NCBI taxonomy): domain Eukaryota; kingdom Metazoa; phylum Arthropoda; class Insecta; order Coleoptera; family Lucanidae; genus Dorcus; species Dorcus parallelipipedus. The sequence goes on from OY284475.1 coordinate 45,074,991, forward strand.
AGCTAAAATTTAACTAAATATCAAAAAACTACCACTGAATTGTATTCGAAAAAGTGTCCTAATAATGTCAAAACAGTTTTTTTTTAATATCTGTAAAAGTAAACAAGATATCCACGATTAACGAAAAGACAAAAATGTCAATTTTTGCTTATAACTCGAAAACAAAAGAAGATAGCCATAGATAGCTATCTCTTATATTTACAGAGATGGCTATAAGAGACATTGAAATTGATCCACCCTGTACATGAGATTTAATTTTTTTCACCTGTTATGAAACGCCCTGTATACTACGACCAATAAACAGCGTCTGTATAGCACTTTGAAATATTTTAAATAAATTTAAATTAAAAATTATAATTTGGGTAAGTTATATGGAAAAAGCGGCCGATTTCATTGTAGAATTAAAGAAGACTTTAAAGTATTTTAATTTCTTGATTTGTTTTTGATGAATGTTTTTGTATTACATATATTTTTTTATGTTAGTGGATGAGTAGTCGTGATTTTCGCGTGATTTTATTTTGTAAGTTTAAACCTGGCCACAATGTTGCGGAAAGGACATAAAGCATTGTTAGTGCTTTCGGCGAATGGACGGATGGTTTGCAAAATTCAAAGCTGGAAATACGAACCTCGACAACGAAGAGGCGTGTGTCATCAAACTCATCAACAATGATGAATTAAAGATACTGCAACGGTTCGAGAACATGCCACAAGAGCTGGAAATATACGTGTCGACGGTTTCAAAGCATTTGAGTCAAATTGAAAATTCTAGTTGGGTTGACCTGAGATGTGTGTTTAAAATTAAGGGTTAAAATCCAACATTTCACATGCAACAGCCTAATACCTGATGGATTATTTTATAATATGCAACATATTTATTCAATAATTTACTTAGCAAGTAAATTTACTTGACAACTAACTACTTGGTAATTTATTTAGCGTTTATAATATCCTAACTAACCATTTATTTTGTAACTCATACATATTTTTACCAATCATTACTTAAGGTGCTCTTACATGAGCAATCAAAATTGCCCATTTGCCGGCAACTTCAGTCAATTTTTACGTCATGGCAATATCTAGCAACATAAGGCAACACATTGTGCGAAATATGTGGAGCAATTCTTTGCCAATTAATTGCTCAATATTTTCCAGCGCATGGATCAATATCCAGTAATTAGGCAATGAGTGCGTACACGATAAATTCAGTGGAACAACTGTTGCCGACAATAAACATCGTCTATCTTTTCGCTGTCGCGTGCATTTGTTATAATGCATTCAATAGAAAAGAAAGAAAAGAATAAATAGAAGAATCTGGATGCGAACATTTCTAGCTAGTCGAGAACATTTATCTTCAGCATTGTGAAATAAATTAGGTTTAGACGATTTTTTATTTAAAAAGCTCAGGAAAATGTCCGGAAGTGATTTTGAACTAATCGTGAATAAACTGGTTCCAATAATACAATCCAATAATTACAAAAAACAAAACTACTAACATGAGAGATCCGAATCCTGTGCTAATAAAACTCATTGATCACAGCAAGAGATGCAAGTATATAAAAGAGTGCGATAGGAACAAAAATTGCTCGGGGTTTTCCAAACTCGATGAATATACGGCAACTCGTAACAGCATCAGCAACACATGTCAATATGGAGCAATATTGCCATACGTTGTCGAAATAATTGCTAGGAATCGCATGATGTTGATCGATATAGCTCCAATAATTGCTTCACGCAAACATATTCTCCAACTTTCATAATACTTTCAAGGAGATATTTACGACTCTTTTCCTTTAAAATATAAGGTCGCCGAGCTACTAATTGCCGTAAAAATTGGTCATGTAAAGCTGCGTCCAGACTTGAACAGGATGAACAGAACAAACTGAACGAACCGTATGCGCAGAGCAAAATAGTATTCGCGTATTCGGCGTATTCGCCAAATTCTTTCTTTTTCTATTACATTGAAATGTATACATATTTCCTCTTAATTATTCGGCGAACAATAAACCCTTTAAACTGAGTCCAGACTTGAACAGAACGAACATAACAAACATAACGTGCAGAGCAGAATTCGTGGACGTGTCTCCGAACCGAACCAAACACGCCAAATGTTTGCCGAAGCTTGTCGGTAAATCGGAATTGCTTCGGAAAACATTTGGCTCATTTGTTTCGGTTCGCATTCACGTCCACACTTGGCGAATTCTGCTCTGCGCGTTATGTTTGTTCTGTACGTTCTATTCAAGTCTGGACGCAGTTTAAAGGATTTATTTTCGCCAAGCAATTAAGAAGAGGACGGAAATATACATTTCAATGTATTAGAACAAGAAAAAATTTGGCAAATACGCCGAACGCAACGAGTACTTGTTCAGACTATTCTGCTCTGCACGTACGGTTCGTTCAGTTTGTTCTGTTCGTCCTGTTCAAGTCTGGACGCAGCTTAAGAGCACCTTAAAATACAATGCATTTCTGTGTACTGATTGGTCGAAAATATTTCACTTAACTATTGTCGTTATATAACGATGTCGTTATGAGTTACAAAAAAAAATGGGTTAAGATACTTTTACTCGATTTGATTTATTTTCCATGTTATAATATCACAAATAAGAACTCCACCAAACTCAAAAAATTTTCAGTTTTAAAACTTTTATATCGAATACGCCTAGTAATAGAGAGGGCGTAGTAACACAGATGGAAACCAGAAAATATAATCAACAAATATTCGCCCGAATGTAAACAAACAGGTCCGCGTTGTTCCGAGGGAAACAAGTTGTTTGTGTGGCTTACTTCAAAAACAACTAATTTTCCCAGAACTAATACCCTCGAATCCCAAGGCAAATGAGATTCGTTTCGTTAATAACGTTTTTTTGCGACGAATGCCAGAAAATTAACATGTTTGTAAATTCACACGTGTAGGGAAAATGTGTGTAATAATGAATTCATTTACAAAGAGACATTAATGTTATGCTATAAAATTCTCTTCGCTGTAATTACAATCGACTATTTAAAACAAATATTTTGTTTTAACTACCACAACTCATCTACAAAATATTTTCATTATCTTTTTACTTCTTTTCTATTAAAATATTGAACGGTAATTTCAACAATATTTTACAAAATATACTCGGGAATTGGAACACCTGTGCAGTATTTCTTGAAAATATAATAATAATAATAATAATCAAATATTAGGTTACTATTCCCTAACTGACATACCGCGTGATCATTTTCATTTCGGAACCACAGAATCTTTTTTAAATGCCAAGTATAATTATTGTAATAAATTTTTAAAGAGCTTCTTCTTCTGCGTTCAATGATATGCTACAATAAACACTTATTATTAAAATTTATAGCAAATAAATTAATTTATTAATATGAAATTACGTAATAAATAGTTACTGGACAATAAATTATACAATTTTGCGATAAATAATGTGGCGTTCATAAATGTTTTCACATAGGCAAAACAAATGACGTTAACTGTCAACATTTTTTTCTGTCGTCAGAGAGTTCAGTTTCTTGTAGTTTATAAAATTGAAAATATGAGATTAGAAGCAAATTTACGAAAACACTGCGTGTTTCTTTAGCATTGTTTAAACATATTTTTTGTGAAGTGCCAAGATTTTGTCCAATTTCGTTGATATTTGCCGACTATTTTCTTTCGGTTTCTTAATATTTGATCCATATTTTTTATGCAATTATAATGACCTTTGATGATGCTGAATGAACTCATGAAGTTTTTAATAAAAGTACCTGTTAAATTTTAGCAAAATTCATCAATAAATAACAGAGATTAGGGGTGAAAGACTTGACTGGAACATGTATATCAAGAAAGCAGGGAAAAGAGGGTGGTTGCTATGTAGAAGAAAAAATATTAAACAAATAATATTTGCAACAGTTTGTAAATATTTTTCATCTAATAATAGCTTTGTTCGCGCAGACGTTCCGAAATGGTACGAAACGTTAAAATTCATGCATTCATGAAAGTTGTACACTTGAAAGCGTTGTTAAAATCGATCATTATTTCGATGGGCATTTGATTTTAAGTGTTCCGAACTAGTCCGGAATGTCTGCGCGAATAGGCCTAATGTATGAGATACAAGTAAACCTACGTTTTCTTGAAACAAAAATATTTTAATATACATTCAAGATCGTTGTCGATTTTTTGAATTTTTATTTGTTTTTATATTTTTTACACAGCAAAAAAAATGACTACTAGATTTTTAGGTAATTGTCTAAAATTTTATTTAACAAAAAACATAGGCAATTAAATTTAGATTATAATTTTAATTATAATAAGATATACCACGTGTCCACCGAGTGTGGTTTTCTCTTGTGGCGTTTAAACCATTTAATATAGAAAAAATTTCAAAAGCTATCATCCTCTAAAAAAAAACTCTATACGTTAAATATATTTGCACTTACACAGGGTGTTCATTTTACAAGTGTCAGCAAGTATCTTTAATATTTCAAATGGAATACTCTATATATTATTACGTTTTTTGATAGATCTAACAATTTGGAAAATATTTTGTTAACATATTTCTATACCTAAACCTAGTATTTACCGAGATAAATGCCATCAACGAAGAAACATCTTAAATGCAGGCCCTTATTAAATTGCTTCTAACATGCTTAATTGAAGAGTCTTCGTCATCAGTTATTAACATGTAATTACACATGCTTTAAGCTAAGTAACACTATATTAAACAAACCTGAAAACTAAGCAGTTTGTTGGTGGCTAGCACTTCTTTCTGCTGAATTTAGAAGTGAAATATTTCAAGTTTTTCTTATGGAACACCCCATAAGTAAAATCATCAACCGATGTAGAATTAAATTTGCTATCTTTTTCCCAAACAAAGTCCTATATCTAAAACCTACGGTTTGTGAGATAATTCTGGTTTTCTTTTTGTTTCATGATTTATGTCATTTTTAGGGTGCTATGAATGTCAACAAAATTGCCTCTTACCTTTTAAAATTTATATTCTACGATTTCCTGATAGAAGACAGTCAAATGCAAAGACTTTTCGTAAATTAAAGGAAAGATTTGAAAGAACAGGCAGTGTTGCAAATGTTATTTGTAATAATATTAACTTACATGGGACCCCTAAAAATGACAAAATCATGAAGCAAAATGAAAGCCAAAATTATCTCACAAACCGAAGAAGTTGTGTAGGTGTTCACGTACATCACCCCCTTCAATTTTCTGCAGCGTAAGCCCTTTTAGCAGTGTGGCTTTACGAGCAGTTCCCTTTGACTCAAGTATGTTATTTAATTTTAACCATAATTCTCGTGATGTGGTGCAACTTTTGACTAATTTTAACTGACCTGCACCTATGGATAAAATCAAATCTGACAGGACCTTTTCATCTTTGGCGTGCCAATCCCGAATTGCAACAGCATTATCTCCGGTAGGTTCTGGCTTTTCTATTTCACCGCTAACGTAACCCCAGGCATTATTTTTTATTAACAGTGCACGCATTTGCAGTTTCCACGTGTCATAATTGTCACGTCCCAGCGCTTCAATTCTCACAACACTGTTCATGTTCCTTTAATCTAGCTTATGCAATGAAAAAATGACGAGCTGACACAACACAGTCAATTAAAGTTCGTTTTTCCTTTTTAATACCTATCAATTTTTAGCACTACACTTTCTCTTGACTTTTGTACAGTTCTTTGTCCTGCGCCGCTTAGAACTTCTTATAAAGTATTGTAATACTCCTCTATAATTTCTTCTACTCAATTATTACTTCTTCGACAGGCGAATTTACGTTTTCTCAGCAGCGTTCTTAAATTCTATTCCTTTTCAAGCCTCTGGGCCCATAACCTGATGGAACTTGATGGAAACTTATTTATGCACGAAAACGTTTATTTGAGTAATAATACAAGAAAATATGTGTGTTTGTTTACAATTTTTACATCAGATTGTTTTTTCATATGATGATTTGATTTTGATGTTGAATCGTATACTTGCAGTAGAATCACACATCTCCTACAAAATTCAAAATCTTAGGCGATAAGGGGCCCAAGCGACAAACTTTAGCCAGAATAGTGACTCTTCTTACGATAGATGGCCATCACGATACGTTAAAGTAAAAAAGCTACACGATAAAGACCTTGAGCGGGTGAGAACCTCACCCACGCAAGGTGGCGGAACCCGTCCAAAAACACCTCACAATCCCTTGAGGAAAGGCAACTTAAATTACTCCAGTGACTTAAATGAGTGGGACCAAAAGGGGGACTCGCACAGATGTCGCCACCTCGCGACCGCAAATTACAAAAAGGGCTCGGGCTTTGAAAATACGAGTATAAACAATACAGTTCCACAGTGAAGAGAAGATTAAAAAAATTCAAAGATTCAAAAGATTCATTTTCGCGAACGGTTGCGTTTCCAGTTTTCACAATCATGTAATTTTTATAAAATGTTCACCCAATCCTTTTTGTGAACAGAACCGTCCCCCTTTATTATTTTATTTTTATATCTTTGTTCAAATTTAAAAATTGTCATTTTTGCTTCTTCTTTAACTTTATCATCGATCCCTTTTTGTTCCCGGTGTGGGTGATTTGATAGTGTACGAAAAGAAAACCCTTTGCCTGGAGCCCCATAGAAAAATAGAAAAGTCCTAAAAGGGAAAGCTGTAAAGAGGTCTGTTACTGAGTCCTCGAACTACTCTATCAGGAAGGAAACCATTTTAGGTACTGTCTGGATTTTTTTACTTAAACGCCGATTTATGGCCCCTATTTAAAGCGTGTTTTTTCAATATATTCCTTTCGGCGAATTATGTGATGCACTTGTACAGCTCCATAAGCCCCAAAGAACCTCCCTCCGATTACTTAATGAATATTTTTGTTATAAAACGACGAAAGAGGAGAAATTATTAAACGACTAAATTTTTTGGACTACCTAAAAGTGCGCCTACTTCTTAAATATTATAAATAAATAAATATAAACGATAAATAAACAAACGTCTTTGGCTGAATCAGTCCTCTGCAATGTGAAGTGGACATTTTTTGGATCGTTTCAGGACACCGGAAGTGATTTTGACTGACACCGTTCTAATTTCGTTGTCCTTACCGGGGAACACTTTACACAAACACAAACACACAACAGGTTGTTAACTTTCGGCACATATGTGGTTTACTGCTATTTGAAGAACTTGCTGAGAGCGTTACTTTCGGATTAATCTGTTTTCTTTGATCTCTCAAATGTCTTGATGAGGCAGAGATGTGATAAGTGAAATTAGAAAAAGTCCCGGAGTAAGGCGGCAAGATTATTCGGATCACAAGACACGAGATGGGTCAAGAATTCAAGATCTTTAAAAGTTAATGAACTTTACCTGCTATTCGTTTCAAGCAATATTTTATGGACTTGAATCCGGCTGTACACAATCCTCCAAATTGTCGAGATCCTTGTGGTATAAAATGCCGATTTAATTCTGCAGAGGTTGCGCTTTGCATTAAAGAATCAGCATTTTCTCGTAACATTTTACCTAACTCTTTTAATTCATTTTAGGTTACAGTGACACTCGCGCTGAGTTAACATTTTATTTTAAACGTAGTATTTTCGTAAGCGTGGTAGCATTGTGTGAATTTTTAAATTTGTACCTAGCAAATAGTGGAAATAGTACCTAGCAAAGAAGCTGGACCAATGATAGATGTATTTTTTCGATGTGAACGAAGTGAATACGATTATCAAAAGAGAAAATATTCGATTTGATCGTATTATCTCGCTAGCGTTCGGTCTTGTGAAATATTCAGTTTTTACTGCACAATAGTATATTATTATACAAGTTTCACAAGAAGGCTTATTGTAACACGAGTGGGGTTGGGGCACGACTAGCGAAGCGTAGCGAGCTAGGAGTGGCCCAACGGAACGAGTGTTACAATGCCTCTTGTGAAACGTGTATAATATACTATTTTTTCTACTTTGCGTCACTTATTGAACAAAAATATGAAAAATATTGGATCTTCTTAGTATATGGGGAATTTTAGTTGTAATGCGTGGCAACACTGAAAACCTTTCGTTTTAATCAAAAGTCACATTAACAAGTTATTAATTTTTCTTATCCAGCTTCATTGTGAGTATATTGTTAAGTAACAAATAAATACTGAGTTATTTTGTAAAATCTATTAAATATTTTCAATTAAAAATGATTAAAATTTCCCCAAAAACAGTGTCACAATGAGCTTCATTGTGAGACTGTTTTTGGTGTCACAATGAATCCATTGTGAACGCAAAGTAGAAAAATAATTTTGCCGATCAGTTTGTACTGAAAGTGAACTGAATATTTATTCACTTTCAGTTTGTTCAATTTAACGTGTTCGCTTCGTTCAGATCGGAAAAGTACAGCTGATATTGGAACATAATGCGGTATCTTGATTTTCATTAGTCTTAGAATTTTCTGCATTATTAACTTTATTATGCAATAGGTTGTTATGTTTTCCGATACATGTTTTACATAACGATCTGCTGTTGCATTTTGTAAGCAACTGTCCAGATCTCAAACAATTTAAAGAAAGACGAGCTTTGCGCGTTCAAGTCTGACTTTGAATAACATAAATTAAAAACTTATGAATGGACTCAAAATTAAACAAGGCTTTGACACGATTGTTATTAGTAGTAAATGTTTGTTGTAGTCATATACAGTCCGTCTAGAAAGTATCCGGAAAAAAGAGAATAACACTGCAACTTCCAGTTTTTGAATTTATGAACGAAACAACTAGAATAGAGGAAAAACGTCTAGTTATTTGTTTATGTAATTTCTATTTAAGCCTGAAAGTTATATTAAACGTTCAAGGAGCCTGAAATCAAATCAACCGCTTCCTGAGTAGATTTGGTTTCATGCGTGTAATATTTAATCTGATATTTTCTTTTTTCTTACATTTTTTGGTAGAAACAATTCTACAAATTCTTTTGTTTAATTATGAACCCCTTAGTTAAAAATATGTTCTATCAGTTTTCGCTTTTCTCAAATTTGACACAATCACTGAAATTTTTCTATTTGTTTAAAAGTGTTAACACTTAACATCTGTGGTAACTTTTTGTTAGATTCTTTGAAAAATACGATTTTGACAAAATACTGCTCTCCTAAAAATATCGTAAATATAATACAATACTTAGAGTAAGCAATATATTGAAAGAAATTTCAAAATTCCGAATACTTTCTAGACGGTCTATAACATATCATTTACAAGTCGCCCCACTCTTTCATAATTATTATCTGACACTTTAATAATTTGTTTTGCGTCTCTTTTATGAGAATCACGCAAATAATGAAATTTATGAATAACTTTAATAACTCAGAATGTTGATGAATCAGAATCAAATGTATTGCGAAACTCTAACTACGAGTCATAATTACCATGACATTTTGATTTTCTATCGTAGGTAATTTGACATTAGATTTGTAAGTTGAGTCTTGTTAACGATTTTTTTTAGAATGAATGCTATCTTTATCTTATTCCGCCTTTGAACTTTATAATATTGTCATCATTTTGACCTAATTTTTCTTTAAATGTGTTCATCACATGGCTAGCCTTACGACTCGAGTGAAATTGCCTTTCGAATTCTTGTCTGTAATCGTACTGTGTGTTCAGTTCGCCATCTTCAACGAGTGTTTTTAATTATATTTGTACATCTTCAAAACTAGAAAGAATTTTATTCGCTGTGCTGATTCTTTGTTGCAAACAAAAAGTGCAGCCGCATTCGTTTCTGATTGACCAACAAATAGGATCGCAACCTTATTTTGGTCGCTAAGATAACCACCGAACCAAACACAAAAGGGCAGCCCTCCGACAAATAGGACGCAACTCTGCTGGTCGCTGATTCGAGCAAGCAAACAGTCCAATGATGCAGAGTTACCTAATACCCGCCATAAAATAAGGGTATAAAAGGCAGAGCGCGCATCAGTTCAAGTCAGTATCGTCAGCTGGTGCTCAACATTCGAGCAATACTTAACCTCCGGTGCAGTAATAGTCCAGCAAAACACACCGCCGCTGGTGCTGAATAGTTCGGCAAACCACACTTCATATAGGTATACACATGCTTCGTCGAAGCCAGGCCTTTTAACCGATGGGTAAGAGAAGTAAGGACGGACATCATCAACAAGATACCCTAAGTGGAGCGGCGAGCCGAGAGTAGAGCCAAGCGGCGAGCAGAACGACGAAAACAAACTCCGTACACAAATGAGAGTGTTTATACTAGCGCTATGAATAGCGAGGCTGTTCGACCCCAGCAGAGAGCCAAGCGAAGAAATCAAATCAGTTTGATTTCTACGCTCGGCTCGCCGCTATTGTCCGAAGATTTGCATCGAAAATAAAACATTAAAATGGACATTGAAAATTTTTTCAGTCTGTTACCGCAGATCGTTGTATAAATTACGAAATTCACCCATTTCTCTGAATTTCTGATAAATTTCATTTGTTTTTCCACGACTGTTAGGAAAACAATCACTTAAATACAGTATCTTAAGAGAGGAATTTTTTAACAGAAACTGTTGCACCCTTTCCTTCGGCATATTAATGTCGACTATGAATCTCTACTAGAAATAATCGCTTTTCTTGAAACGCACTGCTCTGCTTGCCACTTGGCTCTATTCTCTGCTCACCGCTCTACTATAAACACTCGCTTCTTTATTAAACGCGCCGCTCTGTTCGCCGCTTGGCTCTACTCTCGGCTCGTCGCTCCACTATAAACACACACTTAAGAGCTTCTTCCACCTTCCACCTCCAGTTCTACCTGTCCCTGTCTCTACCTGCAGTATAGGCCCACAAGAAAAAGAGTAGATAGAACAGCGTCGACGGAGTGATCTGTAAAACTGCGATATGCCTTGATCCTCATAATGACGGTTATTTTGATATTAGCGCGAAAATACTGTCACATTTACGCACGAGTGCGAAATGATTCTCCAGAACAGACTTCTTCTTCATCTACGGGACTTAGATAAAAACTGTGCAGTAGTTTACCGTTATTCGAGAATTGGTTAGCTGGTACCTGACTGTTACTTGCTAGATCAGTGAAGAAGGCGTTAAATAGATCTGCCATTTCTGCTGGATTAATTTCACGGACGTCAGTGTTTATTAAAATATTTTTTCTCTTTGTAGTGTTTCTATTTGAGTTAATTATTTTCCAACATATTTTATTTAAGTTTGTGGCATTATTTATTTTATTTGCGTTGTATTTCTGTTGTGCCTCTTTAAAATGGCAAACCTTTTGAGAGAAATCTCTCAAAAGGTTTGAAAGCTATTTCAGTTCAGGTGTCATCCATTGGGTTTTAGTAGTAGGAATAGGCCGATTCTGGAACCTCCTCCGACCTTGACGGAAAAATTCAAGGTCAAAGTTGGAGGAGGTTCCAGAATCGGTCTATCCCTGACGTGACCTTAACGATCTCGAGGTGACCTTGAAATGACCTTGAGGTGTCCTTAAAATTACCTTGAGGTGACCTTGAAGCGACCTTGATGTGACCTCGAAATAACCTTGAGGTGACCTTGATATGACTGAATGTAACCTCGAAGTAACCTTAACATGATCTTCAAACGACTTTAACCTTAAAGTATGTATCATATATAAGGAGGTGTATAAATTCGTACCTACAGATGAAGTGTGACACTCACGTTGAGTTAACCTATTGTATTGAACGTGATCGAAGTAACAGTTCTAAAAACATGTTTGAGTGTAATCAGTGCGGAAAAGAATTTACGAGAGTTGATAATATGAATCGACACATGCGTACAGCATGTCACGGGAAACGTTTGAAATTAAATGAAGCCGGTCCAAAGTTCTTGATCCCGTGAACGTCGTGAAACGCAATGTGTGTGAAATATACGTTAACAGAAAGTGTTTGTCGGCACACCTACGTAGTAATTCACATAAAAGCAATGCTTTTGTAACTGTTGATAATGGTGTAGAAAAGATAGCGGGAGCATTCGGTGATAAAATTGTTTCGTATCGTATCACGGAACCCTACAACTATGTGGACGTTGACGAATTTACGTATAATATTCAAGAAAAAGTATTAACTTTGGTTCAAAGTATATTGGATATTCATAAAGCGTTAAAATGGAATGTGGAAATTTTCGAAGTGTATTTCTTGGATTCTAAACAAAGTACCGAGATAAAATCTTTCAACGCCAAAAATAAAATAACTTGTTTTGGAACGGATATATACAGGCTGACCTTATTTTAAATAATTTTGATAACATGTGCTATATTGGCGTAATCAGCAGAAAGAGTAGATTATTTTGCGACCAAATTTCAATATGGCGCCCATAAGAAAAAATGAACTGATAAATGAAAATGATATCAATTTGACGAAACGTGTTATAGCAAAATGGTATTCATCAGTGTCTAGAGAATTCAAAAGTGTCTTAAGAAAGTACTTTTATTTTTTTGTCTCTTCAAATAAAGAAGATAGAGGAAAATAATAAAATGACAATTTTTCGTTTTTTACAATTATTTCGAATAAGAGTTAACATAGAAGTTATTTCTCTGCGGATTATTACTGCTAATAAAATTTAGCAACTTGGCCAAATTTAAACCTAGCATCTATCTCTTCAAATAAGCGAGATCCCAATGGTGAGGGTCGAATTTGAAACAGCCATATTATATATCGGGACTTCGTGAACGAAATTCATGCTAAAATGTCGAAATTTCAGGAGCGGGATTAAGAAATAAGATATAAAGAGATAAAGAAAGTAATTAATACAAAGAAAGTAATTAATACATTCTTTTGGAATAATATTGTGAATTTGTTTAACTGTTTCGTGTTTTGTTTTAAAAATAAAAATTAATAGAACCTTGAAAATCGTTACAATATGTATATGTAACATCAGATGTTTTATTATTAGCAGACGTATTTGAACATTTCAGAGATCTTTGTATTGATAATTATAAACTTGACCCTTGCCATTTTTTCACAGCTCCGGGATTAGGTATGTTGGGAAGCAATGTTACGAATGACGAAAATTAAGTTAGAATTATTGCAGGATGTTGATATGTTACACTTTTTCAGAATGGGTATTCGTGGTGGAGTGAGCATGAGTACTAAAAGAATTGAAAACGCTAATAATAAAATTTTACAGAGCTTTGATTCAAGCAAGGCAACTAATTATTTACTTTATCTTGATGCTACAAATCTCTATGGGCATGCGATGTGTTCGAGATTTCCATGGGGAGAATTTACTTAGTTAAGCAGAGAAGAAATTAACAATCTTAACATTTCAGAATTAGAAGAAAATTCAGATGTTGGGTACGTATTCGAAGTAGATTTGGAATATCCGACTTATTTACATGAAAAGCACAACGATTTACCGTTTTGTCCGGAAAACATAATTCCACCAAAATCAAAAGTTATTCCAAATTTCTATAACAAAACCAAATACATAATTCATTATTTCAATCTAAAACAATTTTTGGAACATGGTTTAACATTATTTAAATTAATCCATAGGGCAATTAAACTTAAACAGTCTCCGTTGGTTAAAAATATATATATAGACTTTAATTCGCAGAAACGAGCTCAAGCGAAAAACGAATATGAAAAAATTTTTTACAAGTCAAGTAATAATAGTGTCTTCGATAAGACCATGGAAAATGTTGAGAATCGCGTCGACATTAAATTAGCTACCAGGACGCCTATTCTTGACATCGAGAGAACTTTACAGTTCTTAGGAGAAAATATGAAGTCACTTCCCTGGAAGTTCACTTTCGTTTCTCTTGTTTGTCAATCTGCTATTCTTGACCGTACGTGCATGGGAATGTGATATGAAGTTAATGCGAGAACTTTAACGATGCTTTTACGCCGTTGCCGGTTCTATCATCGGATTTTAACCAATCAAAATAGAGCTGTTTGGAATGTGACGGCGCACAGTGGTCCAGAATGAAATTCTAGCGCGACAAAATTATTTTTTTTACATCTAAGTTTCCAAAATGGTGAAAATAACAAAATTATGTACTTTAAAATAAATTTTCTAAAGCAGTGATTTAATATCAAAATATATCGCAAAATCTTTATTTTTAGATTAAAAAAAAAAAAAAAATCAAGTTACTTTTTCAGTTTCCGTTGACAACCTTGTTTATTTTGACAACATGCTTATATTTTTCACTTCTGACGAAGCTGTTGTGCGTTATTTAGTGTCCGGTTTAAAGATTTTGTGGTACAATTTTCATCGGACAAGAACCAACTTTAAATATCAAAATATAATTATTTCTATAAAAAATATTGCCTGATTTTGGATTGTTAAGCATGTAAAAAACTAGACTTTTCTATTTAAAAGTGAACTGGAAGGGGTTCGATCCCAATTTTTTTATATGTTGCGTAGAAATGATTGTATATTGGTATTCTCTTCGTTATTCTTAAAAATGTTCACGTCAAGTATCCAGCAAATGCTTATCTTACCTATAAATATTTACTCATGTCGAGAACCAAATCAAGAGAGAATTTTGAAAAACTTAAAAAGTAGCAAGTTCATTGGGCAAAATTATTAAAAAAAAATTACTGGCTACTATTAGGCCTGTTCCAACAACATCCTGTGACTAGTCCGTAACTGTCAGAAACATGCACCAATCAAAGTTTCATATTTAACGCACCTCTTGAAAGCGTTGATTAATTCGACGGGCGAATATATTTGACAGTTTCGAACCAGTCAAAATCTGTGTTGGAACAAAGCTATTATATAACTCTGGATTTCTGGATTTGGTGTGGGGGGTGAATGAGAATCCACATGCACTTAGGCCACAATTTGGGCCCATTGTACTACCCCCATGTTCAGCAGTGTTTAACTGTCAGCGTTCCTCGAGCCATCCCACTCTTTCGATGAAGCCGAGAACGTCTGACGGAGGGGCACTGCGAATTCCAGCCATGTCAGGCCAGAAATCCCCTAACATGGAACCTCTGATTGAGGCAAGTGCTGGGCAATCACAAAGGATATGCTCAACCGTTTATATAACTCGTGAAAACATCTAATTTGATTATGTTTATAAAAAGTGAGCAAATAAAAATCAGAGTAGGGTAGGCGGTGCAAAGAAAATGTATGTCTGTGATTAACTGAATTAAGTAAGGTAATACATTCCTGGGCTGTCAAATTTATTGACGTTTTATTTAAGCACAGACATACATT
Source organism: Dorcus parallelipipedus (assembly GCA_958336345.1). Lineage (NCBI taxonomy): Eukaryota > Metazoa > Arthropoda > Insecta > Coleoptera > Lucanidae > Dorcus > Dorcus parallelipipedus. The sequence goes on from OY284475.1 coordinate 45,090,102, forward strand.
TTCTTTGCACCGCCTACCCTAATCTGATTTTTCTTTGCTCACAGGTTATCTTCGAATAGTAAAATATACAATAACCAGAAACCAGTAGTTAAATTATCATATTTAGGTTTAGAAAAGAAAGTATTATTAAATAATTACAAAGAACTGTACTTAGGTACTTTTATATATTTATTAAATAATTTGAAATTAAATGTTAGAATAATATAAACACATACTAGTTCTCCTGAGAATTGAAGTTCTACTACCACCAGCCAGTAGAAACAAGTTCTCATGAGGTTCACGCGATAGGAGCTAGTTATTTTTTCAAGAATAGCGTCTGTAGGTTTTCGAGAGAACTCCGCCTACTTCTCACGAGAAAATAGTTCGGAATTATTTCAAGAATAGAGCTCCAGGTGGGAAAGTCATAATCGGAGACCGGGAGCTGAATCATTGATTGCGAAACCGAACTACAAATCGAGTAAAATTTTTAGCGATCACCTGGCCGCAATAGAATTAACCAAAGTACAAGTAAATTATAACAAACCTTTATACGTAGGATTTTGTGTTTTGGAAATAGCGAAAACAGTAACGTACGAGTTTTATTATAATTTCATAAAACGAAAATATAACAATCAAGCAGCTCTATTATATACCGATACGGACAATTTAATACTATCCGTTAATACTGGTAATGTGTACGAAGACATTAAGCAAAATTTAGATAAATTTGATACTTCAAATTACCCAATAAATAACATTCATGAAATGCCTCGAACTGAATCAATTATTGGAAGATTCAAAGATGAATATGCCGGACAAGTAATAGAATCTTTTGTTGGTACAGGTGCGAAAGCTTATTGTGTAAAGCTTACTTCAAAATGTACTAAGAAAGCGAAAGGTAAAAAATATGTTATAGATAAATATTTAACTGTGGATGACTACAAAGAAATTATTGAACGAGATGGTTTCATTTTTAAAAAAATGTACGTGTTTCATTCAGATTTTCATACGGTGTGCACAGAGTTGAAAAATAAAGTTGCATTGTCATCGAAAGATGATAAACGTTATATTCTGGATGACAAAATTCATAATCTCGCATGGGGTCATTATAAAATATCTGATATAGAAAGAGATAGAAAACTGTAAGAATTAATTGAAGAATTGGAAAAGGAATTAGAAAAAAGTAATAAAAATAGTAAATAGATTAAATATGTTTCATTTATAAAATATACTGCAGAGTAAATGTATTAGTTTGTAAAATATATTTATTGTAAATAATGTATGTTTAATTTAACTTGAAGGCTTCCGCGGCCGTCGTCCATGTTTGAATTGGCTTCCGGTTGGAACCGCGTCACGTTGACTTCTACTGCCAACGTTTCGTTCTTCATTGCAGAAGAACTTCTTCAGGGCTGCTGCTGCTTGGTGGTGTTGCTGCTGCTTCGGGTTAGTCGTTGAGACTGAGTGGGTATGTCTGTTGTCGTGGTATTTATAGTGATCGGTGGGGGTAGTGAGTCGGAACGGTGACCGGGGATTGGTCTGCTGGGGCGTGACGGATCGTTAATGAGATGTTTCCAGGCATTGTGGAGGTAAAAGCCAGTATCACGGTTCAGATTATTGGGATGTTTGAGTATTTCTATGGATTCACGGATTTTACGATTGAAAAAATGAGATGAGCGGGCTAGAAGTTTTGTGTCGGAGAATAGGATTTGGTGACCGGTTTCTAGTTTGTGTTCAGCTAGGGCCGAGCCAGTTGTTTGTAGTAGTCTAGTACAGCGTTCATGTTCAGAAACACGAGTGCTAACAGACCGTTTTGTTTCACCGATGTACACACGTCCACAGGAACAAGGAATTCGGTACACACCTTCGGATTGTAAGGGGATGTGATCTTTTGTGGAGGGTAGGCAATCTGAGAGTTTCGTCATGGGTAAGTAAATAGATTTGATGTTCTGTTGTTTGAGTATTTTGCCGATTCGATCTGTTATGGTGTGAATGTAAGGTAGGTAAGCTGTAGCGACTGGAGGTGTATCAGGTTCAGAACGTGGAGGAATTGGGGTGCGATGACGAGAAATGGATCTTTGGATGTCGTGCTTTTTGTAGTTGTTATTTAGAAGGACTTTTGTTACGTGGTTCAGTTCAGTTTGAAGTGAAGAGGGTTCTGATAGGGCAAAGGCACGGCTGACTAGTGAGTTAATGACTGACTGTTTTTGAGAATTATGATGGTGTGAATGTGCATTCAGATAGCGATCAGTATGGGTTGGTTTGCGATACACAGAGTGTAATGTATGTTTATAATTATAGTTAAGAAAAAGTTAGTATAAAACATTGCGTTTTGGTATCCAAGCATTATGTTTAGAGCTTAATCCTAAATAACTAACTAGTGCTTTATTACCTTTTTTTCTCAACACATTAATTAAATATACATCAGGATGTTTCACTTTTTGTAATTCGTACTCATAAAACCCACCAAGTATAGCTTCACCGTCAGCGTCTTTAATTAGGTATGTTCGGGGATTAGTATTCTGCACTGATGAAATTCGTGCGGCTCTTATTTAAGAAATATACACTTTGAGCTAACAATAGTAATTGGTCCACATCAGTCACTTCCCTTACTTCTGCTTTCTCGCTAACATCATACTGACGAAAATCTTCATCCGTGAAAAAAGGTTGAGACAATACTTCAAATTGAAACTCGTTTCGAACTGAGGACATATTCAAATCTTGCTCATCCTGTTCTTTTGGTTTATCAACGTTTTGAGTGAGAAATCTTTTCTTCTGTACATCATCACCTTGATCATCCACGTGTCTTTTCTTCTGCTTCAGGAAAAATTCCAGTTGTTTAGACGTCACTATTAAATACATCAAAAATATAAGCATTGTATATGATTAGAAAAATATAATAAACTTACTTTTATATAGATCGATGATACATTATTAACTTTGTATAACACGACTCACAGTTCTGCAACTGAATCAATTCACAAATTAACGACCTTATATAACAAGATTTTAGGTGGGGGTAATACTAATTTACATCCTCACCTCCTCCAACCACAAGGTCACTAAGCAGAAATCAACACTAGAACCTCCTCTGACCTCAACACCATTTCAAGGTTATCTGACTCTGGAACCTCCTCCGCGTCAAGGTTATGGTGAAGGTCAGGGGTAGGTCGATTCTGGAACCTCCTCCGACCTTGACCTTGAAACTGGAACCTCCTCCATGTCAAGGTTATGGTGAAGGTCACGTCAGGGATAGGCCGGTTCTGGAACCTCCTCCGACCTTGACCTTGAATTTTTTCGTCAAGGTCGGAGGAGGTTCCAGAATCGGCCTATCCCTACTACTGATTTTATATGAATTCTTAGTTTTCTTTAATTTCACCATCGGGAAGGCTTTGTTTTGTGATTATACTCTCAAATTTTTCGTAAGCTTCATTAACATCAGTGTAGGGAAAGTTTCAAACTTCCTCGTCTAAAAGTGTCATGAAGGTTTGTTTGTTTTTTAGAATAATTACGGACAAATTTCTCTTCCTGAACTTCTGTATCCATGGCAGCTTCAGCAATTTGGAGGGTGTGGCCCGAAAGATGATTATGATGAACTTGGGTTTTAACTTCAGGTATGTTTGTAAAAAACAGGTAGATGCATGACTTAGATTTCTTGGGCGTGTAACTTTCTGTGTCATATCGAATTCTTTATATAAATTGAGAAGCGATCGATATTTTGCCTTCCTCCATTAAATTAATATTCATATCACCACCGACTACAATTGCTTTCTGTTTCATTTAAAATTGTTAGATCACTGGATGGTGTTCTATATATACATGATATCAAAATTTGTTGATTGGGGAATAGAACTTTCGCAGCGGCGACTTCAAAGAATTTTTCAACGCATTCAATTCCTTCAACTGTCAAAGCATTTAATTCATTTCTTGCTAATATACATACTCCACCTCTTTGAAAATTGGTTCTGCTGCTAATTCGAAGCCTTTTATGTTAATTGCTTTTATTTCATTGTGATCAAGCCAGTGTTCAGTGAAGCATGCAATGTCAATTTTGTAGTCATTTATTTCTAATTAAGATTGTTTAGCTCTAATCCCCTGTATATTTATGTGCATTATTGTTAGGACTCATTTTATCTGTGTGTGTCTCGTAGGTGACATTAATTGCTATTGTGGCTGTAGCAATGGCTGTGATTGTAGGATTTTGCTTCTCTATATGTCTTGTATCCTTTGCAGACAATGACAATTATGGTCCCATGACGTGTGATTGGAATCTATTTTTAAGTTAAATTTTTGTTTCGCTTCTTCGCAATTAATACATTTATAACTTGAATTAGTACATTTATTCGAAGTATGTGCCTCTGAACAGATGGCACAAACTGCTTCTTTCTGACAATTTGATGCTTCGCATTTCGGCCAACCAATGAATAACACAGGTCGACAAAAAAAAATATTTTTTTTGTGCCTGAGTTTAGTTCATCATTTTTTTAATTATCACGCATAAAAACAATAAAAAAACATATTCATTCCCCTCAAATTTTGCTTTTATAGTCTTGAAAAAGATATGACCGATTCCACAGTTTTGCCTCTAAACTACACCTTTTCCAATTGCAATTCAGAAAAAATCAAATTTATTTCAGAAGTTTTCAAATGTACTTAATTCATTGTCAATTTAATTTCAGAATGTGTCATTTGAAATTAAATTAAATTTTAGAATACGTTTTTTGTAGTTCAATTAGTCATTTTTCAGAAAACATCAATTGTAAATTCAGAAAGCATTGTCTCTGTTAAAAGTGACGATTTTAGAATTTACAATTGCTATAATCTGAAGTTCATTTAATGCTTCTGAAATTAAACTGATTAATTAATAATCATTAATTAACTACATTTGGCGAATTTTGAAATTAAATTGATATATCTGAATTCCAATTGATGCAATCTGAAATTGAATTGAATTAAAAATGTGCTAATGCCGCCACTACACATGAAGCTATGGCTCATGAAACTTTTTGTGAAAGCATTAGATGGAAAATCCGAAGCTTTCAAATATTTGAACGATTTTTTTCCAAAGTTATCAGAAGCCAAAGTTAAGGCTGGAGTCTTTGTCTGCCCACAGATTAAAAAAATGATGGACAGCGAAGAATTTCCAAAACTGCTTAGTAATCAGCAAAAGAAAGCTTGGCACGGCTTTAAGGATGTAGTCCATGGTTTTCTAGGGAATAAAAGAGCAGAAAACTATCGAGAGCTTAGTATGATAAATAACTTTAAAGTCATGGGTTGCAGGATGTCTCTCAAAATTCACATGCTGCACGCTCATTTAGATAGATTTAAAAACAACATGGGAGCATATTCAGAGGAACAAGGAGAACGTTTCCACCAAAATATTCTAAACTTTGAACTTTGAACGCCGTTTTCAAGGCCAATATAACGAAAATATGATGGGCGACTATATTTGGGATTTAATTAGAGAAAGTTCCCATGAACTTAATAAGAAAAGTAAAAGTCTTCATTTTTAACTTATTTTTTGTTTTGTTAATTATTTTTTAATAATTAAAATTGCTTGAAATGTTATTCAGTAACATTGTTTTATTTTCTTTATTATGTAAGCAACTGAAATCATAGATTTTTAAAAATTTATAATGTCACTCCCCTAGCTCCAAAAGCAAACTTTTTTGAAAAAAATTATTTTTTCTTATTTTAGTATCATTGAAGCTGTAATAATCACATACTCAAATCCCAGGCACCTATGTAATTTACCTTTCTCCATGAGAAACTTTTGGGTTGTAAGATCGCATTCCAATATCGCATTGTATTTTCTCTTTTTAATTTGGGATATGTGTACTATTTTAAAATCTTCTTCAGTTTTGTCGAGTTCGTTTTGTTAAATCATTGCACTAATAAGTGTCTCCTTGAGTACTTCCTCTTGTATTTCCAATAGTTGTATTCTAGTCTAATAGTTTTGGGTTTTTCAATTCTGTATTTATCTTTTAATTTGTGTTCTATTTTTTCTGTTATTTTGCTTTCTGATTGAGAATTACTACATTGTAAAATAAATCCTCCTTGTTTCGTCTTTTTACCTATCTGTGCACCAATTTTCAGTTCTGACGGATTTATAGCATTTTTAATATTCTGCTTGATAGTGTTTGTGTCTTGTAACTTTTCTTTCGGTTTGATAATAATGACGTTTTTATTTGATTGACTTACTACACTACTGTACCATTTAATTGCAATTAATGTGGTTGTATCTATTTTAGAAAGAATTTCATTCATTTTTACATTTATCTCTATGTTGCAGTGTTCAACATTTTTAGAAGTTTGTTTCCTTAAATCATCAATAATTTTTACAAGTTGCAAGTTTTGTTCTCTTAAGTATTCAGTGGTTATACATAAACGCTCGTATTTCTCTTCTATTGAATTTAGTTTTTCCAAGATTAAATCGTACGGTTGCATTAGTCCTGTTTTACTTTTGCTTTTTTGAACATTTAGGCAACAATCGACCAGATTATTTTCGATCTTTAAAAGCTGTTTTACATTATACTTTTTTCGTCTAGAAACTTGAACAATAGACCTGGTAGACCTGATTTTTGATATGTCCCCAAAGGTAGAAATCCAAAGGTGTCAAATCTGGAGACCTTGCAGGCCAGTTCCATGGTCCTAACCGCCTTATCCACCTGTCTTCGAACATTAAGGTGAGTTCTTGGGATACTTCCTGGGTGCAATGGGCCGGAGCTCCATCCAGTTGAAACCAAGAGCTTCCGGTATAATCGGAAGTGCTAGACATGTGAAAATATTTTAGCTGAAGAGAACGCAATCACTTGTATCTAATTCTAAATGTTCAAGTTTATATTTTGGCCACAACCCCATAAACTTCTAATGAAAGGTCTCGCTGGGACACCTGTATATATAGCTGATGGAATACTCTCCGAGTTACTCATTTTTGCTGTATTTCTTGTACTTTCTCAATCACTAATCTCAGTTTTTTTGTCAAATAATCCCGCTACGTTCGTGTGGCAATTTTCATGTATTGGTGCGAAAAACACGCCCATCTTGCAACTTATTGCATAAATAGTTATTTTCATAATTCATAAGATGTGATTATTTTACTTCATGTTACTAAAGCACATGAAAAATTAATTTAAACCGCAAACACCACACGAGCTTAAGTGGACGTGAAATCCTATAGATTTAAAAGTTGATTTAATATATTTTTAAAACGTCGACGTTGTGTCATCAAAGTTCCTCAGATGATGTGTTTTCAGGGCTCAAAGATATTTCGGCCAACAATTTTCTCTTAATAAAAATCTACGTCGATGTTTAAGAATGCCGGTCGTAAATTGGAGATATTTTCATAAGCAAAATCAAACAGGAATTAAAAATATTTATTTAAGTTTTTTTATGAGAACTAAAAATACGGGCCAGATATTTCCGAGACATCTAAATGCGTACTTACAGATTCTAAATACAGAAGTAAACACGTTTCATTCACTTCAAAAATGATTTTACGATCTTAATAATTTTTACGTTTCAGTATTGTAATTAAAAAAAAAACTTCATGCAAAGTATCTTCAAAACAGTGAACTTTCACATTTTCGCACTTTCAAATTAGCATGTTTGAACTATTTCGTCGCGTGTTTCCAAATATGCCCAACAATTTGGGTTGCACAAAAGACTTAAGCTAAAATTAAATTTGAGTCCAAGTTAGAATGTTATTACAATATATTTATTGTACGTCAGAATGTGTGTCACTTTTTAACTTAGGCTTAATTTCAATCCTGCTTACGGCCTCAACTGGCGTTGCAGTATTCTTCTTGGCATAGAGAGGACGCCTATCAACTTTCAGTAAAACAAAACGCAACGGTAAAACATCGTAAGTCAACTATTAACAAAAAACGTAGCGTACTGCAGAACACTAACACACTTAAACGTCCTTAAGGCGATCCCACTGTTTTAGTTATTTCTACGCATTCTCATTAATTTCCATATATTTAGATAAAAAATATCGATTTTATTCTTTCTGACCAGCTGATACATCATCACGTAATAAGTGAGTCAGAATCGCTGACTTTATGGTGAACGGAAAATGGATTTCTATTTGAATTCATCTTACGGAATAGGAGTGAGTATCATCGTTTCTGTTCGTTGCTTTACGGTTTTCCGTTGATTCATACCACTCGCCACTGTACATTTTTAAAAAGTTCTTGTTTTTGTTAAAGTATTCTACTGTTTTCTATATAAATTTAAAAAAAATATATAGGTAATCCATGTTGTTGTGTTAATTATTACAAACAAAAACTTAAATTTATTCTCATTTCGAACAAATTTCAAATTTTACGGCATAACATGCAACTGGAATTTTGTTTTGTAAGCCACATTCCAGAATTAAACACCTATTTTACTACTATTATTACTACTAGCACCTACACCACTTAAATAAGATATTATTGCACCCCCCTCCCCAGAAAAAATTCTAAATCCGCCGCTGCCACGCTATCGCTAGGGTGCAAACTTGTCCTCCACTGGTAGGTACCTCCCTTAATGCTTAAGTAATTATTTCTGTATGTTAAAATTAATTAATTATAGAGATTTGCTTATTATATTATGTGGTGCATACTTATGCGTCTATTTGTTTTAGTAGTTAATTTCAGTAAACGTGATTACGTCGAGGATAGGCTCGAATCAATAAGTTAAACACTGGCGGCTGTTTGCTTTGCTTAAAAGTTTTCCACTTTAAACCTTATATACCGAACGCTATTATAATGAACTGACAATGTGACACCTACTTTGATAAAAGCGAGTAACGTGGGCGAAAACTTTCGTTTCTTAAGATAGCATCGGAAACTGAAGTAATTGAGCCAATTTATAACACATACGGCGCTGTTTGTTTTTAGCATACCATTCAGATTATATTACTGTGTTTTTCTTTCGTTTATATGTAAATTATATTATTATAAATACAAAAATAGATTCGGTAGACTCGATTCTATTTTCGCGTCACAAATATTTTTGATTTATCAAATTTCACTTTTGAAGATAATTACCAAATTACCCGCATTTCGACAACTATCAAAAAAAGTTGACGTTTTTTCATCGCCAGCTGTACGCAAAGTGGTAGATTCCTGATTATTTGACTAAATAATGCGGTAAAATGACAGATGTGCGATAAAGTACGTACATGTGCCTGAAACTGAAACTATAGTTATTTTAAAATGAAACACACATGCTGATTAAATTCTTCAATTAAATATTACATAAATGCACTTTTAAGTGTTTCCAGTGTACAGTGTTTTAATTTCATAAGAAAGGAAGAAGGACCGCAGGTGTTGAAAAAATTATGTATACAACACGTACACAAAATACGTACAGTATTTTTTCTACTTTGCGTTCACAATGAACTCATTGTGACACCAAAAACAGTCTCACATTGAAGCTCATTGTGACACTGTTTTTGGGGAAATTTTAGTCATTTTTAATTGAAAATATTTAATAGATTTTACAAAATAACTCAGCATTTATTTGTTACTTAACAATATACTCACAATGAAGCTGGATAAGAAAAATTAATAACTTGTTAATGTGACTTTTGATTAAAACGAAAGGTTTTCAGTGTTGCCACGCATTACAACTAAAATTCCCCATATACTAAGAAGATCCAATATTTTTCATATTCTTGTTGAATAAGTGACGCAAAGTAGAAAAAATAGTATATTATACACGTTTCACAAGAGGCATTGTAACACTCGTTCCGTTGGGGCACTCCTAGCTCGCTACGCTTCGCTAGTCGTACCCCAACCCCACTCGTGTTACAATAAGCCTTCTTGTGAAACTTGTATAATAATATACTATTGCGCCTCGTTCGATCAAAATTGACACTCGTGCTAGAGAGTATTACTTTGCGCACTTGTAGTATAAATAACTATTAATTCTCATTATGACGTAAAAAAAATAATTTTGAAAAAACATCCTGTTTCATGTATACATGGGAAAGAAAACAAATAATTCCAAAATTTTTAATTTCTGAGATAGTACAGCCGAAAATATCTAACAATTGCTCTATTTCGTTATAGTTTTGGATCATTTGTACAACTGAAGAACTCACCCCTATATCAGTTCTGATATGTGTATAAAATACATTCCTCAACCTAGAGTTAGGCCTACCGACTCTAAGACTAATCCTGCACAAAAGAGCAGGGCAATCATACACTATGTTGATTCGGTTTTCAGACATAGGGAACCCGCATCTAAAATTGAATATTTGGAAATATTGGCTTCCTTGTAAATTTTAGAGCAAAACCGTAAAGGAAAATTTTTTTCATATTTCTAAAATGCACTTAATACATTATTTAAAACTTTAATTTTCGCAGCCACTTTCTGTTAAAATGGCCAAAATCTTCTGGAAAATGCACATAATTTACTAAGTTAGCTATGACTGATAAATATTTATGTAATTCTTGAAACTGACAACTTTAAAAATTTGAAATTTTTACACTTAGAGAGGTTCTATTTCTCTTTCCGTTTCATAATTATTGTAATAACGTGTTATGCTACCGAAGAAAAAAATATTACTTTTAAAATCCTATTATTCGGGAAACTCTTTGAGGGGATTTATACAGAGCGAAAAATACTTTATGCGGGTATCATTAGTAGGATTAAAACATCTTGAAACAACAAGAAGCGTAGACGAATTATGCGAATGTAAAAAAATATCGTTGAAATAGAAAATGAAAATTCCTTTAATATATTAGCAATGGTCAATGAAAATTAAAATTTAAGTTTAAGACATATTAGTCAGAATTTGGGAATTCGTCATAGTACAGCTTTTCATGTACTGAAGACATAGATACAAAAATTTAAATCGTTCAAATGTCACAAACAACAACGAGAAATCTTTGAAGAGGACAAGTTTCAAAGAAAGATGTTTACTGAAACAATCTAAGAAATATGCAATAAAATTAGAAATCTTCTACAGCGAATACTCTTTAGTGATAAGGTACACATATTCAACCCAAATTCAACAGATTTTGAGATATCTTCAAATTTATTTAAAAAATTGTTTTGGTGACCTTTCAGTTAAGAAAATGTATTTACGGCAATTTCAAATTTAAAGATTGAAGTGGCATGTCGTTTGAAAGTATAATGTTCAGACTTTCAAATCATATCCTAATTTTCCCTGAAAAATGCACAGGGAGGTCACAATATGGTGTCGAACCTCATTATGTTTCACTGCCTAAAACTCAATTTTCGTAAGTGGAACATCCTGTATATTTTTACATTATGAGATACAGAATCAAATTCTACATCGATTGGTATTAGCATTCCCTTTACCTATTTCTTTTAGTTTCCTTGTTATCAATAATTGTTTATTATAATGGCATATTTTGCTAGAATTTTCGCAATTTTTCGCAGTAAGTGTCGACAAAATAAAAATATTTATTGAGTTACACCATTAACAGATAAGTACAAATAAATAAATAAGCTTCAAGGAATGCTAATACAGAAATTACATTTGCTTCGTTGCCAGTTACAGGAGCAGATGAAGGTTTCTTTGATCTGACAGGGCTACTTCTTGAAAAATAAGTTCAAATCTTCTATATATTTTTTTCTGTCATTGGCGGTAACTGTGGATACATTTCATTAAATTTTCTGCTCGTTTTCGTAACCACTTTATTGTACCCTCCTTGAATGTAAAATAAATTTAACAATGGTTTGTTAGAATAAATAAAATTATTTATTACTATTTGTACCACTTTACCAATTGTAAGTTTTGTTTTTGTTGTTTAATAAAAACGTCAAATTGACAAAGAAAATTGTTTTTCAAGGTGTGCTTAATTTTTAAAGACGCTCGTTTATGAAAATGGTAAACTTACGGTAGGTATTTACCTAATAGCTTTATTCCATGATGTACGTCAAAATAATGTTATAGTTGGCAATTATTTATTTCTTAAAAAAATAACAGTTCAATATCTGCTTCTGTTTTCAAAGCTTGCTACGAAAAACTGCATTCATTCCATCAATTAACAGAATAAAATACACAATCATTGATAACAAGAAAACTAAAAGAAATAAGTATACGGAATGCTAATACCAGCCAATGTAGAATTTAATTCTGTATTTCATGATGTAAAAATATACAGGATGTTCCATTCACGAAAATTGAGTTTTGAGCAGTTAAATATAATGAGCTTCGACACCATGTTGTGACCAGCCTGTGCATTTTTCTGATATAATTAAGATATCATTTGAAAGCCTGAACATTACACTTTCAAACGACATGCCACTTCAATCTTTAAATTTGAAATTGCCGTAAATATGTTCTCTTAAATTTAATGAAAGCTCGCTAAAACAATTTTTTTAATAAATATGAAGATATCTTAAAATTGGTTACGTTTAGATATAGCGAAGCCTTAACACTTCTAATTTATAAGAGTGTAGAGTGTAGAGTCAGAATTTGCAATAAAAAGTATAGCATTCTATTTAAAATAAGGAAGTTAATGGCGACTTCCGGTATAACTGGAAGTGATATAAAAGTGAAAATATTTTAATCTGAAAGATCACTTTTCCTTAGGGCAGTGTACTCATTTTCAGAATTTTTGTCTATTCCCATCCTCGAAAACTTTTAACAGGCCAATCAATTTGGGATATCTGTAGATAACATACACCAACCGTTGATCATCTACAGTTTCACATAAAAGTTGGGCAGTTGAGGCAAGATTTATTTCTATTGAACGTCAAGTCATGAATTCATATTGATTGTTGGTTATCATATGGGAAACGTGATTATAGAAAAACACGTGAAGTAACAGCTCAAAGGCTTTGGCAAAATTGCAAATAATCGCAATTGGCCTATAATTTTCAATATTAGTAAGACTACCCTTTTTATGCACAGGACATATTCTTGACGTTTTCCATTGTGACGGAAATTGACCAGAGCTAAGGATAAGACTGAATATCTTAGTTAATGGTTTGGCAAGTACACAATCTCGAACAACAAAACCTGGGATATCATCTGGACCAGCCGTCATGTTAAGGCGCGTTTAGACTTGAGCACGCACGCACTGATCCACCGCGAATGCTCAAGTGTAAACGGATATGCGCGCACGCTCACTATGTGTTTTTCTATGCGCGAACAGCAGCGAGCGCGATCCACTTGGTGTCGGTCTCGGGTACACGCTCAAAAGAATTAATTGGTTCGCGAATGCTCAATTTGTACAATACTGAATTTGCGGCCTATGTTCGAGGTAACTTGTATCTTTTTTGATAATCTTTGGTGCTATCAAGCTGAGCAAATATTCGAAATCGGTTTTAGTCATTCTCGTAAAGTCTCTGAATTGGTCATAACGACACTCTGGCACTAAATTGTTTAATAAATTATTTTTTCTGTTACAAAAAATTGGCGTTTGCCACCAACGACGTCTACGTTTTCGAATTTATTTTTTTTATATTAAATATTAAATATTATATTATATAAATATTATAATAAACGCGGTTGCTGCTATTTTGTCGCTCATTTTCAACGCACGTTTGCGAACAACTGGATCAGCCCATGCGTTGGAAAATGAATTTTAATTTAAACGTTCTTCGCGAGCGCGAACGAATACCGTGCGTATGCTCAGTGCGTGCGTGCTCAAGTCTAAACGCACCTTTAGGTTTAAGTTTTTAATAGCCTTGATTACATCATCCTCACTAATTGAGTTATATTTAAGAAGTTTAAATTAAATTAAGAGACTCTTGATTTAATCCGTACATGATTGTTATTAATAAAGGATTGAGCAAAATAGTCGGCGAGAGCATTAGCTATCTCATCAGGATTACGTAGATTTATATTATATTAGAGTCACTCTTGGACCGTATAAAAGACCAAAAGATTATAGGATTATGTTTCAAGGTGATATTGATATGCTGTAAGTATGAGGAATAGGCAATTTTCATTTTAGTTTTAATTGAAAATCTTGGAGATTAAAAAATATTATAATCTTCTAAGGTTCTCGTTCATCTGTATTTTTCCAAAGTGTGTTTTCCTTTTTAGCTCCTTAATTATATCCATCGTAAACCAAGTGGGATATGTAGAGAAAATCTTTTCTTTGGTACATGTATTTTAAAATTATCATGTAGCACAGAGTAAAACTTAATAATCGCGTCGTCAACAGTGGAGCAAGAATTCAGGAAGGACCATTCAATGTTCAATAATGATTGTTAAAGTTTAAATATTTACTATATGCATTATTCCCTTGCTTCAAATAGTAGAAATTTATTACATTTACCAAGTGACGTTGCTTTAAGTTTATCCGAAAAACATGACTCAAATTCAGAGACGTTAAAAATTTAAAACAAGTAAAAAGTTAGCAAATAAAAATCAGATTAGAGTAGGCGGTGCAAAGAAAATGTATGTCTGTGATTAACTGAATTAATTAATGTATTACATTCATGGACTGTTAAATTTATTGACTTTTTATTTAAGCAGAGACATACATTTTCTTGCACCGCCTGCTCTAATCTGATTTTTATTTGCTCACCGGTTATATCAGATCCATACAGACGAGACAAAGACAATAAAAAATCAATAAAAATACAATAACCTGTAGTTCTGTACTACTGCAGGATGGTGGTACACGAATGACTAGAACAAAAATTGGGTGAAATTTCAGTGTAATTTTAATTATCAAGAAATCAATAATAGATGAGATATCACAGATATTGCATTTAGTTGCATTGATTCTACTTTCTACTGCACTGCTGCAAATTTAAATGAAAAAAGAAAATTCATAAATTTACGTAAGAAATAATTTGTTGACGCGCTTCTAGTTTGCGCCGTGCACGAGTTCTCCGGTCATCCTGTATACCGTTCTCTTTGTCGCCCTGATTAACAATAGAAATAGCAATCTCAGCGCATGCCCCGGGTTCGTCCGAAAGCCTGTCTTATCTTCTACTGTGCTTAATATTTATTTATGCAATTAGTGTATACAGTAGGCCTTTTTAATCGAGTGCGCAAATAGGAGTACGAGATATCAAAAGAATTTTTACACAGGTGTTGTATAAAATATTTTTTCTACAACCGAACAGATTTCACATTTTTTATCAACTATAGCTGAAATCAATAAAAACAAGAAATGTCAAAAAAATTGCACATTTTTTTTCAATATTTTCATATTGTGAAAATAACTATTAGAAATAGGTTAGAATTATTTGACGCTATGTCAGTTTATAAATAAATAGGTTACATTTTTTTAAAAGATATTGACAAATGCAACCAAATTTACACTTGGAAAAATTTCATATCCCGTTTATTTTTTATTTCAGCTGTATTTTGTTTATGTTGGTACTGTACTGGTTAGTTAATTAGTTAGTTAAATTACCGGAAAATAACCTAGTCATAGTAGCTATTTACCGTCCTTCATTAGGAAGCTTTAAACAATTTTTATCCGTTTTTAGTAATATATTAGATCTAACACTGCAAACTGACAGTAAATATATAATTGGGGGAGATTTTAATATAAATTTTTTATCTAGTGGCTGTGACACTACACAATTTTGCGACTTGTTACAATGTTATGGATTTAAATATTTAATACAATCACCGACGCGAGTTGCAGATTCATCTGGAACATGTATTGATAATTTACTGATTAATTCAAATCTGACGACTATTATTTCTCAGGGTGTAATTAAGTCACAATTATCAGATCATTTTGCTCAATACTTGATTTTTGATTCTAAGCACGTTATTAGTCGTGATACTGTAAATATCCGAAGAATTTTCAATGATAAAAGCCTGAATGAATTTTCTTTCCACCTATCTCGGGAAAAATGGGTAGACGTTTTCGGTAAAAACTGTCCGAACTCTGCTTTTGAAAGTTTAATCTCAACATTTCTACATTATTTTGAAATATCGTTTCCACATAGGAAAATTCGTGTAAAAAATTGTACGGCAAAGTGGATTACACCAGAAATAAAACACCTAAAAAAAACTCTTACGCTAGTGAATGATATGATATTAATGATTCAAGTTTCAAGCAGCTCCGGAAAAGTATTAATGTCGAATATAAAAATTTATTAAATAAGTCTAAATGCAACTACTTTGATAATGTTATCTCTAATGCGGATAATAAGAGCAAAGCTATGTGGAGAGTAATTGAATGTGTTACAGGCAAACAAAAAAGGATAAAAAATAATATTATCATCAAAGAGGAAGGCTCAATACTGCCTGACAATATCGTAGCAAACAAATTCTGTGACCATTTTGCATCTGTTGTTGAAAGTACTCTAGCTAGCACTGATAATTCCATTGATTACGAATTCTTGTCAGCTAATATCCCCTTGCAGAATCGCTCTATCTTTTTATTTCCAGTTGTTGAAAGTGAAGTTTTAGAAGCTATCAATAAATTAAAGAACTCATACTCGTCTAGTACTGACGAAATATCGAATATTCTTATTAAACAGAGTAAACATTTTATTGTAAATCCTATAACTTACATTATAAATGTATCTTTTCAAACGGGTATATTTCCCTGCCGTTTAAAAACAGCTTTTATTAAACCACTATATAAGAAGGGTGACTCAGATATACTTTCTAATTACAGACCAATTAGTATTTTATCTTCGTTTTCAAAATTGTTTGAATATATTATAAATAATAGATTGATTAACTTCTTTAAAGCAAATGAAGCTTTTCTTCCCTTTCAACATGGCTTTACAAAAAATAAAGATATAGATTCCGCTTTATTTCAATTTATCGACAAAATTGTTTGCGCCATTGATCAAAAGAACTCTGCACTTGGTCTTTTCATAGATCTTTCTAAGGCTTTTGACTGTGTTCATCACAAGCTTCTACTAGAGAAATTAAGACGCTACGGTATCAGGGGAAATACCCTAAATCTTCTCTCATCTTATTTAACAGGTAGAACGCAAAGAGTAGTAATTAATAATAATCATTCAGAACCTGCTGATATTGTTTTCGGTGTACCGCAGGGGTCTATCCTAGGTCCAACATTATTTATAATATTTATTAATGATCTAGGTTTCCTTTTGCGAAGTAGTAATTGTACCTTAGTTTGTTACGCGGATGATACAAATGTAATGATATCGGGTGATAACAAGATTGAAGTGTGGATGTTCAAGAATAAATTGTCTATTAATCGCGATAAAACTTCAGTGATTTTATTTAGAAATATTAGATCGAATTATGCTGATAATGTCAGTTCAGTAACTTTACGTGGGATAGACATACCACTCGTTAGTAATAATAAACTACTGGGGTTGATTTTAGACTGTCATTTGCAGTGGACTCCCCACATAGCCTCACTCTGCTCTAAACTAAGCAGTTCGTGCTTTGCTTTAAGACTTATTTCTGAGCATTGTAATTATACTACGTTACGTACATTATATTTTGCTAATTTTCACAGTCACTTGAGATTTGGTATTATTCATTGGGGATTAAGTGGTGACTGTAGCAGGGTTTTCACTATACAAAAGTACGCAGTACGTATACTGGCTGGCCTTAAACGGCATGACTCTTGTAAGGAAGCATTTAAAACTCATCGAATATTAACAGTACCTTCCATGTATATTTTTGAGCTCTGTTGTTTTGTTTATAAATATTCAGAGTTTTTCACATCTAATAATGCCAATCATACCTATCACATTAGGTTTAAATCAAATCTTCGACCTTTCTCTCACTCTACTGCCTTATACCAAAAAGGTGTTTTCTTTAACGGATGTAAATTCTTTAACGCCCTTCCAGAGCATATTAAAAATGCACCTAATATTAGTACTTTTAAGAGAGAGTTAAAACTAATTTTGTTCCAGAAATGCTGCTACTCCGTCGGTGATTTTCTCGTATGACGTTTACGCTTATTTCTATTCTATATTATTCTATATTTATATATTTTTGACGTTTATCAATATCATCTTTTTTTTCTGTATCTGATATTTGATAATAATCAGTATTATTATTATTATTATTATTATTGAAAGTTTTATGTTGATGTCACCTGCCACCGCTAATCGCTTAGAGTACATGAAATAATTGAAAATAGGCAATCTATTTTACATTTTACTTTTTATGCACTAGTGTTTGTAAAGAACTCTTTATGCACTGATTTTTAAAAAGTTACACTTTACAAACTAAAATTAACATTGAAAGTTTCTACTTTAGACATGGTTGTAGAAAAAAATTATTAGCGCTATGGTGTGTTTGTGCAAATTACGTTATCTAATTTAAATTTGCCCACTGATAGATTTCGTGACATAATTTTGATTTTATCAGTTACTCGAGTCAGCATGTGTTACATACTGATAAGGCACTTCATCACTTATCAGTTTATCTGCGCGTGAAAAAAAGAACCTTTTATGTCACCTCACCAACACCCAAAATTATTTTCATTTTACTCAATTGTTAGATAGTTATTATTAAGTAAAAATATAAACGCATTTGTAATTTAAGAAGTTTTGGTTGCGATACGTCGAGTTTTGTCTACGTTTACCTAGATGATTTACGATGGTGATGGTATTGCTGGGGTGCTCTTAAGATTATATAAACAATATAAATTGAACAATGGTTTTCATTTTTACATGGGTTTGTTTTAAATTTGGCTAGGGAGGAAAATTTCAATCTAAATTAAATTAAATATCTTTCTAAAGTTAAGAATACTCAAATTCTTAAGTTCTAAGTAGGCGTCTGTGAACAAAATAAACAAAAATAAAATTTCAAAGTAACTGGGACATCTTAAAATCTACAACTGATTTTTGTCCTCTTAAAAATCTTACAAAAATTAAATCTCAAGAAGAGTGTCGTGCAAAAGTGTGTGTACTGTGCTTTGGAAAAACTAAGAATTAGTTCTATTCGAAAAACGATATTTTATGATCAACCAGTTTTATGACCAACTTGTTGCTAGGTGGTTCAGGATTATGGAAATAGAACATTTGTAAGAAAAATCGACGCGTTTGATGATTCAAAAATAGTATTACTTCCCGCAATAGCCATAAGAAAATCTCTTCTGTCAGCTTGTAACTGAGAGATTTGTAAATGAATCATTAATAGCAATTATCCAACAAAAAAAAATATTGGAAGGCCATAAAAGTTTAGTGGGAGAAAGACAAGCCATGGCAAGGGTAAATGACACAATTGTTCGAAAATAGTTCGCAATGAAAACTGGTGGCACTGGTATCAAGGAGTTCACCTCACAGATATAGCAGAATGGATATCGTGTGGCAATGCAAGTGCATAGGAAACGAATGACTCCACAAACTCTTTTAAACGGACACTAAACACTTAACGTTTCGCAGTCGTTCGACAGCTTCGTCAGAAGTGAAAAATATATATTTTTTTTTAATTTTTTAAATTTGCAAAATCAGTACGTTTATTAATAGAATTCGACATTTTTATTTTACTGATTTTGCAAATTTAAACGATACATTTTGTAGTTTTCTCGATTCCTTAAATAGAATGTAGATCTGTCAATTTTTTAACATTTATAATGTTCAAATTATTTTTAGATTAAAAAAAAAATCAAGTTACTTTTTCAGTTTCCGTTGACAACCTTGTTTATTTTGACAACATGTTTATATTTTTCACTTCTGACGAAGCTGTCGAACGACTGCGAAACGTTAAATGTTTGTGCGCCATTTAGTGTCCGTTTAAAAGAGTTTGTGATACAATTTTCATCGGACAAGAACCAGCTTTAATTGTAAATATTTATGGTGCCTCATATTTGAGTGGTCTTATTGCGAATAATTAACAATTATTTTTCACACACACTTACCAACGCGCATGCGTACAATAAAAATGGCGTCTTGCTGCAATACAAATTGCATTGTGTAAAGTCTGCTTAAGGGATGATTAATTTCTTTTATTAATTTCATATAATCGTCTTCGCTACAATGTAAAACAAATATTGTTCTCATCAGCAATTTATATAAAACGCTTAGTTTTGCATTAAATCACTTAAATTGACTAATCAGCTGATTTCGGGAAAGTGTCCTTTTTTGCTTTTTTTTCATTTGCTAAGTAGGTGATAAAGTTTCGCCTCCTGTTTCAACACTGTCACCTAACAAATAATCCAATCTACATTTGCGCTGTTGAACTAAAAAAGGCAGCAATCTATTAGTACATCAATTAACCACTTTATAATTGAATCGGTAAATGCAGAAAGGGCATGATGGATACTATTGAGAAACACTATAAAAACCGATTATTAATTTTGTCCTTAGAGTTATGATGAAATGCTTTTTTCGTTCTTTACTTTATGCTAAGAGGTATTTTATGATGTATTGATTTACAAATTTCATTAGTATTTCTTTACTTTATTTTTTGGGTACTTTTTGAAAAATGTATGTTTGAAGACTGTGAACATATGCCCTTTCTGCATTGAATAAAACAAGATACAGATGAAAAACGAACAAATGTATTATCAAATATTATTATTATTCGATTGTTTTGTTTGAGTGTCACTGTTTTCAAATTAACTCTTAATTTTTTGGAATATCGGTTTAGGTTCGCCGTGGTGAAAATTGATGCGCACGACTTGTGCTTGACCGATATTTGAATTTTTGCTTGGGGGCGGTTTCTCCTCGCAAAAATTCTGAAAACGGCACAGCGTTCACGTTTTTCGATATTGTGGAACCGGAAGTGTATCGTATTTCGCGGTACCGCACTCTCGAAATTTCTGATTTCACTGATATTTTCAAGTAACACGAAAACTCACTTAATCGTATAGCAAATACAATGTTGACATATGCTATTGTAACGGAAAATGTTTTAAATACATAACATACTCTCGACATTTCACTGAATCTCAAACATCACGAAAACTCACATAATAAAATATGATAAAAATAATAGATAAAAGTATACGTAAATAAACGGTGAGCAAATATAAATCAGATTAGAGTAGACGGTGCAAAGAAAATGCATATCTGTGATTAAATAAAAAGTCAATAAATTTGACAGTCCATAAATGTATTACATTAATTAATTCAGCTAATCACAGACATTGCACCGCCTACTCTAATCTGATTTTTTTGCTCACTTTTTATAAGTAAGCAAAAATTGCAGCTCTTTTCCCACTCATTTTAATTAATTTTTAAACTGTATAAGTGGAAAACGATTTTTGATAAACTGCCATATCAATTTTTACTACGTTTATAAAATACTTTTTAATCAATTGGTTAGTTACTTAACTAGATGTTGGAAGAACACTTCTAAAGTTAACTAATGATTAACTTGGGATTAATTAATTATTAGATTAATATCGGTATAACTTAAAATTGAAAAAACATGAAACTTACCAAGTTAGGCGGAAGATTTCATGGAAACTTCGTATGGTGGCGGATCCTCTTCGGTGATGAGTTTGAGTCGAACCGTTTCAGCAGCTGAATCGTACACTGCTCCGATCGTAGGAACCATAACGTTCTCAACTTCCACGCTGTCGGTCTTGAGCGGAGGTGGAGGTGTAGTCTTCCTCTCTCTAAAGGAGGCGGCTCGATGAATGCCAGATGGTAGCAAAGACTCCTGCTGAGTTTCGTTATTGCCGTTGCAAGTGCGCTCCGAACGCCAGTTCCCTAATCTTCCTGCGGGAGTAGTCTTAGCGGCACCGTCAAAACAAGGCAACACCTGCTTGAATTCTTTTCGAAAATTTTCGTTCAGCCAAGCGTATAGGAAAGGATTGTAGCAAGTAGAAGACATTGCCATCGCATGAACCATGAAGAAGCTAAGAAAATAGTATTGCCAGTTACTCATCTGTGTGTAGAAATCGTTTATTATATTGATGGTATTCAAGGGCATCCAGGAGAGTAAGAAGATAGCAACCATCGCTATCAACATGCGGTTAGTTCTGCGCTTTCTTTCACGATCAGCCTCTTCTTTTTTGGAATTTTTCGATCCGGGTTTGCTTCTGGCCCTATCATTTAAGCGAATAGACACGCAAATGTAGCAAAAGGCAATCAAGAAGAACGGAATTACAAACTGCATGGTAGTGGTCAAGCCGCCGAAGATTTTGCGGTATTTTTCTTGGGGCCAATTTTCTTCGCAGAAATATTTGGTTTCGTTGGTGTCATTGCTTGGCGTGTGCCGCATATAAATTCCATACGGAAGGGTGACCAAAATGGAAAATAACCAAATGTTGATTATTATGATGATACAAGTGGATAATTTCATTCTGGGATGGAAAGGGTATATTATCACAAAAAATCTGTCTATGGCTATGGAAGTCAAGGTTAAAGTCGATATGTAAACGCTGGTTCCTTGTGCGTACGAAACGAGGTGGCATATCACACTGCCAAAGACCCACTTGCCAAGAAAAGTGTACAGAGGCGTAAAAGGAACGGCGAGTCCGCAAAGTAAAATATCCGACAGAGCAAGGTTAGTGATGAACAGATTTGTTACTGTTTGCATCGCCTTATTCCTGAACACGACGTAACACACCAACACATTTCCGAATATGCCGAGCACGAATATTGACGTATATAGCATGAAAAATAGCGCCTGTATGACTTTGTTGTCGATGATGTCGTTTCCTACAGTCACATTTTTCTCGTCAGAACTCAAATTAGTCAAATTCATCGCGCCTTCCATCGTGACAGTTTTAAATATAAGCACAAATAACATACGTTTCAATCATACACTTGCACAATTCACTACAGTTTATGCACTGTTCTCGTCCGTGAAAAGATTTAGCGGCGCACACATTGTTCAATGATAGTCCTCAGCTGAACTGCACCTTTAAGAAAGAAAACACATCGATTAGAACGGAGGTGTTAATTAGCATGGCAGACGTGTGCTGAAACTTGTACGTGTGTGTAAATATGAAATTTCAAACCCGTCTACAGCATAAAATTTGAATTTACGACAATAATTACTTCAATACCCTAATTCTTACCACTACTACGCTTATGTCCATTTTTATCTTCTAACTCTATATATTTTATACGGGACTTTACAATTTACACGTGCTCTTATAAATCATACTCTTGCGTTTGGGCGATCCTTTCGGCTATGGGTTCTCTGGGTTCCAGATGTTTTACGGGCGACGTGACCACGGTCGAATGCAATAGTGTGTCTAGAGTATGCTCGTCTCCGTTGCAGTATCTGTTAGACGTTCGACGCAAAACACACGGAAGCACCTGCTTGAATTCTTTGCGAAAATTTTCATTGAGCCAGGCGTACAAAAATGGATTATAACAGGTAGAAGACACCGCCATTGCGTGCGCCATGAAAAAAAACAAGTGAAAGAATTCACCGGGATCAGTATTAAAGTCGTTGATTACGTTGATCAAATTCAGCGGGAACCAACATATGCCAAAGATTGTCACCATGGCAATCAACATACGATTGGTGCGGCGCTTCTTTTCCCTGTCAGCTTCCTCTCTGCGTGCACTTTTTGTTCCTGGTTTCGACTTAGCCCTCTGGTTCAACCTCCTCGATATTCGAAGGTAACAATAGGCGATGATACAAAATGGAGCAACGAACTGCATTATTAACGTGGAAAACCCGAATGCGATTTCTATGTAATCGGCCAAAGACATCGTAATTTTACCATCGGTAGTATTATCACTATCGAATTCCCAATTTTCCTCGCAAACCTCTCGCCCGTCATGGAGTTTCACCTGCATACATATTCCATAGGGTAACGTCACCAACATTGAAAATATCCATATCCCTAAGAGTATAACGAAGCACGTAGAAAGTTTCATTCGTTGTCTAAGAGGATGCAGTATAACGAAAAATCTATCGATGGCGATGGCGGTCAATGTCAAAGTGGACACATACACGCTCGTAGCTTGGGCATATGGAACGAGATGGCAAATTACTTTTCCAAAAATCCATTTGCCAATAAATGTATACAGCGGCGTGAATGGAACAGCCAGTGCGCACAAAAGTATATCCGAAAGTGCTAAATTCGTTATGAATAGGTTCGTGACCGTCTGCATGGCTTTGTTGGAGTAAACGATGTAACAGACCAGTATGTTTCCGAAGAGGCCGAGGAAAAATATCACCGTGTACAAAAAATAGAAGATCACCTGGACCCAAATATAGTCGATTAGATCGTATTTGACAGACGTATCCTCGCCGGTCGGAAGCATTTTAGAAAATGATCGTGACTAGCTTCACTTTTATTTAGAAAATCTGTTTAAATTTTGCTTTAGTTCGGCGCGAATCCTGCAAATAAAACGATGCATTATTAAAGCATGAAAACGCGGCTTAGCTTCGTCGGATCGACGTTTTTGTTTACATCTATTTGAACACATCGCGCATACAAAAGAAACAATAGGAGGAAGTATTTTCTGCTCCCCGACAACGAAATAAAATACCAATTCCTGGCAGAAAAAGGCTCCAGCTGCTGGCTCGCAATAGAAAGCAAGACAAAAGCACATTAATTAATAAACAACTTGACAACACACAGTGATCGTGTACGTATTCGTTTCTGTTTTTGCCTGCTTAAAATTACTTTCAGAATGTATTACACAACTTTGTAACAAATAAAATTACGAGAAAGCGAGTATTTTGAAATGGTGCCTTTAAAAATTCATACGAAAAACTTTAATGTAATAATATAAAGTATTGAATAAGCGTTTCATACGAATTAAAGATTTTCTAAGGAATTAGAAAAATCGTGGTTGCAGAACATTCTGGCATTAATTGATTTTTTTTGTTTCAGTATATTTCTTCTCTTTTGATTCTAGCAATAATTTATTTTCGAAGAGATTTGATATCGAAATACAACGAAACAAGATAAATCAGTTTTTTCTCCTATTCTTTATACCAACTATATAGGTTCATACTTTTACAATATGCTGATCGATCGATAAGTGAAAGAACTTTTATATAATTATCTCCTTCTAACCTTCGCGAAACAGCCTTGCGGCTTTTATCATATCGTGTCATTCGTCGTATATTTTCTTAACTCAGATCTATACCATCGGCATATAAATAAAAAATGAACTTTACTTATTTAAGTTTTTATTCTATTTCTGTGGCCAGGCTTTCGAAATTTTATTTTTTTTAATCAAATAAAGTTTAAACAATAAATTAAGTCTTGTGGAACCTGTTCCAAATTTGTGAAAAGTTAACAAAACATAAAATTCCATCGATCAGTTTGGAAAAATTCATATCTATTGAAATCAGTTGCCGGGTGTCCATCGAGTGTGGTTTTCTTCTCCAACGTCTAAAATATTTTACATGAGCAAAAAATTGAAACGTTGTCTTTGTTTCATCTAAACGCCCTACATGTAAGACAAAATTATATTCCATTCTTATTTCTAACGGGACGCCCTATACAGGGTGAGTCGGGAGAAAAGAACCAAACTGCAGGAGTATATTCTACCCGTCAATATAAGAGAAAAAAAAACCAAAAGTTGTAATACAATTTTCATTTGTTTCCGAGTTGTAACGTTTTAACAAAATACCTTACATAAAATATTTTTTCTCAATTGAAGTATTCGGATCAAAAGATTCGCCAGTACACAAATGCAGTTTTATTACGAAATTTGAACATTAATTAATTCTTACGTGAATTACAAGGGTTACGGTGTTGCACTACCCTGAAATGTTCAAATTTCGTAAAAAAACTGCATTTGTGTACTAGCGAATCTTTGATCTGAATACTTCAATTGAGAAAAAAAAATATTATGTAAGGTATTTTGTTAAAACGTTCCAACTCGAAAACGAATGAAAATCGGATTACAACTTTTGGGTTTTTTCTCTTATATTGACAGATAGAATATACTCCTGCAGTTTGGTTCATTCCTCCCGACTCACCCTGTATATTATTACGTATTTGAATACATTAACTAAGTTTATGGTAAATTTCTTAAGGTTTGCCTATACCTAAAGCTAACGGTTTTCGAGATATGAGTAGTTGCAACGAAAAATTGCTAAACTTTGCAGAATTAAATTTGCCATCTTTTCGTAAAACTCTAATCCTGTAAAAGTTCTTTTATAGTTGCCTAAATGACTAGATTTTTCATATTCTGCTTATTTAGTTGACTTGAATACGTACTAAATAAAAAAATATTTCCTTATTTTAACAACTATAAAAGGACTTTTACAGGATTTCTGTGAAAATAATTCATTAATAAAGGCAGATTAGAGTTTTTAGAAGTCCTTTATACAGATATAAATTTTCATAGAAAAATATTTCTCTTGAAAAGCACCTTGCATCAAAAACGTAAAAATAATGCAAAAATATTACTTTTTTTGTAAATTCAAAAAACGTTATTTTCTAACTAATTGTAAGTAGAAATCACTCGGTATTTCTGACAGGGGCTAAACAGGTTTTCAGAGGAGCACAAATTATTGCCATAAAAAGATTTTTGGAAAAATCAAAAATAAAAATGTTTCCCATTTGATGCTGACTTTTTGGCTGTTATTGTAAACAGTAGCGGACAATAAAATTCGGACACGTCATTTCTACAATGTAAACCTTACTTTAATATTTTTGATGTTTAATACATAAGCAAGATGTCACTAGTAATTCCGACGTTTAATATAAATTTTACAGTTAATAGTTCCTGTTTAATTTGTATTTTGACAAATTTCCTCCTTTAGGTTCCGATCAAAAACTAAGGGTACTGACTTTGCCAGATGAAGTTTGGACAGAGAGTTGCTGCGAAACTTTATTTAGTTTGATATTTCAAAAAAAAAAATGCGTGTTTTGACAGAAAAGATAACCTTCTCAATAAAGCCTGATTTACCAAATTTGTCTAAATATGCATGCTATGACAAATTCTTGTCCAGATTCTATTATTCGCTAGTGTACACATTAAAGGCTGGTAAGGGTTCTACCAGGGTAGCTATGATAAAAGAAGATTATGAAAAACTAAAAATGCGAGTGTAAAAATTAGAAATGACCGTGACCGTAGTCTTGCCGTTTCTAACTTGTTCTCTTTGCTTAAGCTGAATAAATTTGGCCGAATACTTTGGCCGGATATCCGACTATCCGCCCTGGAAGTGTGCCACATATCCGGTATCCGGTTATCCCGCCCTCGTTTGACTAGGGAACATTGTCTAAGACGTCTTCCATTTGCAAGGGAACTCATTACCTGAACCCGTGAAGATTGGAGTACTGTTCTCTTTACGGACGGGTCTCACTTTACCCTAAGCACTAATAATCGCAGGGCAAGGGTATGTAGAACTTCTGGTAAGCGTTTTGCTCCATGTAATATAACTTGTTATCTTTTACGATTGTACCAACTTACACGTGTTAGCTAAAGGGACTTTAAATGCAGTTCGGTATATAAGGGACCCCTTACAAGAGTACATTATGTCTTTTGCCCCATTTATTGGTGATGCTTTCCAGTTAGTGCAGGATAATGCACGTTTTCACACCGCGAGAGTTGTACGAACCTGTACCACGGTGGTATCAACCAAATCGACTGGCCAGCGAGATCTCTGAATCTGAATTGTATGGAGCACATTTGGGACGTGCCAACTTAAAGACTCAGAATAAGAGAAAATCCACCATAAACACTTGACCTTTATGAAGCACTTCTTGAGGAATGGCAAAATATATCCGAAGAGTCTGTTAAAAATATGCCAAATCGAGGTAGAGCTGTCATATGAGCAAGGGGAGACAATGTAAATTATTGTAGTCTTTTTTTCTCTCAAAAATCCTCAATAATTCAATTTGTTTTTAGTTCCAATTTGTGGTTTCAACATTTAGTTCTTATCTTTTCATGAGTTTATTGTTAATTTCAGGCTGGGTTAACATCTTGTCAATAAAAGATTAATATCAAATTGCATTATACCATATCCATCTTATAAATCTTCTAAAATATTGTCTTTTGCGAATTATGCGGTAATTATTTTGAGTAGTATCGTCTCCATGGACGACATACATACATATACAAAAGAATATTTTATAAAGATATACCTGAAGACAAGACAATTAGACAATTTTTTGTTATAAAAAGTTCATATATTAATTTTGAAAAAACAAAACTTGTTAACATATAGTATAACATAGGTACTATAATTTAATGTCAATTTTAGAATCATAAATATCGTGTCAAAATAAATATCGTAACAAAAACCTACGTCGAGTACGCATTGGAAACAAAAATACATATCGTAGATTGAACTATACAGGTGCTGTGATTATCGCAAGAACTATCAAAATATAAAATGTAGGAATGTTTATCCGTTTTTGACAAATAAGAAATTGATTAAGCAAACTACGACATACGATTTTTTTCCAAGGTTCGAGGTATTTTTTTGTTGAAGGCCCGATATAATAAGGAACATTTATCAAATGTTTCTGTTCTTTGTTCACGGAAAGAAGAAAATATTATTTTGTTAGTGCAAAACTATGCACTTCTTTGCCGTGTAATTAGGTATCCCGTGAGTTTTTTTTTTTTAACTTTGAACATACAATGTAAATATTCCCATGTTCAGTTTAAAAAAAAAGTCAATGCATTGCAAGGGTATACCAGCTATCTATGATGAACAAGCTTCAGTAAAGTAAATTTTAGGATTTAGGCCCAGTTTCATAAAACGTAGTTAACCCCTCGATCAAGTTAATCGTGTGATTAAGCAATACCATTGGAAGAATGTTTAAATTTCCACCAATGATATTGCTTAATCACATGATTAACTTGATCGAGTGGTTAACTACGTTTTATGAAACTGGGCCTTATTTTGTTAAAAAAAAACACTGTAATAAATGTTCGAAATGTTCTACTTCACGTTTTAAAGAATTATCTTAGGCTTACAAAGATTTTCTTAAGATTTCGAGATTTAAATCATGACATTTCATAACTGACACCGACAGCACATTTATTTTGTTGAAAATTGCTAGGAAATAGCTTCCATATTCTGCAATGCATTGACATATTTTTTTTTTAATTGAACATATGAATATTTATGTATGTTCAGGGATATAAAAAACTCACGGTATGTATTTGTATGTATATTCTTAAAATTGTAGAATGAATCATTAGAATAATAAAAATCATAATTAATTCTTTCCCATTGAATTTAGGATTAATGCGAACTACATAAAGGAGATACCTATCAAATTTAAATCTGCGTATGTGTCATTATTAAATATAGGGTGTTCCATTAAAAAAAAAGAAATATTTTCGTCTTAACTTCAGGAAAAAGAACGAAAAGAACTATTAATCCATGCAATGCAAAATATTTCCAAATATTGCAATGCTTAGTTCGAATCATGCACAATCTTATTCTAAGTGTAGAAGAATAAATCGTTTAACACTAATAAGACGTTATGAATTTTTCGAAGCCCTGCGTTCGGCAATTTTCCATTTCAAACTGCTTATATCTCGAAAACCGCTAGATAGAAGGAAATCTTATGGAATTTATCATAAAATTAGATACTCTATCCAAATCTGTAATAATAAATAGGGCATTTCCATTAGATATAAGATATACGCAATAAACTGAACACTTTGTAAAATGAAAAATAATTTTGTCTTGCAGAGCTTTTAGATTAAGTAAAAACGGCATTTTGATTTTTTTGCCTGTGTCAAGTATTTTATACTCTCGAGAAGAAAATCAAACTCGGTGGACAACCTGGTATGTATATTCAAGCATGTTTTCGAATTTTATTTCATTTTATGAACAAAGACACATCTGCATTCGATGCCCTAAACCAAAGCAAGACTCTCCAAAGAAGAATCGTTCAGAGGTGAAGAGTCAAATATCGATCCGTGTCCGAGAACCCCCGAAGAAAACCAAGTATGAAGCTTCTCTGCAGCGAATAACTAATACTCTCTTTGTAGACGCCACCATTGATGGCAACCCTTACACCCTACTATTAGACACGGGTGCGACGAAAGTAATTTTAAGACCCGACGTTATCAGATCACCGAGGTGCCCCTAACCGACCAAGTGTAAACTTAGGACCGC
Source organism: Dorcus parallelipipedus (assembly GCA_958336345.1). Classification (NCBI taxonomy): domain Eukaryota; kingdom Metazoa; phylum Arthropoda; class Insecta; order Coleoptera; family Lucanidae; genus Dorcus; species Dorcus parallelipipedus. The sequence continues at coordinate 45,119,929 of OY284475.1, forward strand.
AACCGATAAAGCAGCCAACGTTCATGGAGAAATATGTTTCAATAGCAGAAATAGAAGACTGAAACCGTTCTTGGAATGGACATCATGAGCGCCTATAGATTTCAGTTAGATTTAAAGCGTGGTGTCATGACGGTCAATCATGAAAAGCTATAAAAATTTTGTGTAAATCGGTTCTGATTGCAGCGGATTCTTCGAGCATGCTCTATATAGCTGTTTCAGGCCTAATTGGGCCTTCGTCAGGTCAAAAAGCGATCGCAGGATGTCGTTACTTAAATTGTTCATGAAGAGCTAGTATTGCACCAAGAAAAAGATGTAGCTGCGCGTGTTCTTCTTGGTGAAAATACTGTGCTGCCAAGGCGAGCAAACTGAAGTAATCATAAATGCAAATTTAGATAGCGCCTTCCAAGAAGGAGAAGTAGTGCTGATGGAACCAAGCAACGACGACCAGAAGGTTGAACGAGGAGTACTGGTCGAAAGATGTTGATAATGGCAAATATGAATTCTTATCTCGTCAACATCAACAACCTTGGGGAGCTGTGCGGTGGTGTCTTGTATCTCCCACGAATCGGAAGGGGATAGGGGATACGACAAGATTCAAGTTACCAAAGAAACTGCCCAAAACCTGACGCAAGAACAAGAGACAGCAGCGAAGAATTTTATCTGCCGATATAAAGATCTTTTCGAAATGGAAAATAGATCTAAAGGGAGAACTGAAGTGATCTAACATAAAATAGATATAGGTAACGAGAAACCCTAGGAGGCTACCGTTGGCAAAACGCGATGAAGCCGAACGAATCATCCTAAAAATGGAAAAGGACTGCGTTATCCAGCCGTCGAATAACCCATGGACATCACCGGTAATATTAGCGAAAAAGAAAGATGGTTCCACCCGATTTTGAGTGAATTATCGACAACTTAATAATGACAAGCAAAGGACCTTTACCTTGTTTTGACGATATTTTGGATACCTTGGCCGGGTCAAAGATTTTCTCAGCACTGGATTTGAAGGTTAATACTGGCAACTGGAATTAGCACCTGAAGACCAAGATAATATTGCATTTTTTATTGGTATGGGTCTTTGGCAGTTTACACTGATGCCATTTAGATTGTGTAATGCTCCAACAACATTCGAAAGGCTAATGGAAACGGTTTTGAGGGGATTGTCTTGGAAAACTTGCATGGTATGCCTTGACGACGTAATTGTGGTTGGGAAAACTTTTGAAAAATATTTAAAAAACCTGTAAGAAGTGCTCCAGCGGCTACGTGAAGCTGGTTTAAAGCTCAGTTAATTATATGGGCCATATCGTCATTGCCGTAGATTCGACGAAAATTCAAATTGTAAGAGACTGGCCAGTCCCCCAAAACAAACATCAGATAAGAAGCTTTCTTAGACTATGTACCTATTATCGGCGCGGCGGTATGTTCCAAGATTTGCAAATGTGGCCAAACCGCTAACGAAATTAACTGAGGAATGACGGCCATTTGAATGCGACCAAGACTGCTTTCCAGCAGTTGAAACAATATCTGGTAAATGCTCCAATTTTGAGCTACCTCCTTCCACAAGGAAGACATAGATGCTATCAATGTTGGTATTGATGGAGAGCTCTCTCAAATCCAAGATGGCCAAATAAAGGTGATTGGTTATTTCAGTAATGTGCTCAAAATCAAAGCGAAACTATCGTGTCACCCGACGGGAACTCTTGGTGAAGTCCATCCAGCACTTTTATAAATACTTGTATGAAAACATTTCTTATTAAGAACGGACCATCCGGCGTTGAAGTGTCTCCTTCGATTCAAAAATCGCGAAGGACAAGTGGCACGTTGGATCGAGTGAATCCGGAATACGACTTTCCAATGCCGGGCAGGTGTGAGCCATTGAAATGCAGATGCCTTGTCAAGAAGACCTGGCTCAGAAGCTTGTAAGCAATACAGCCGCACAGTGAGTGGGAAAAAACCGTAATTTCGGTGGCCAAAAATTTATAAGTTTTATACAGTTAATAGTAAATAAGTATTTCTTTTTTCTTTATGTGTACCATATGCGTACTAACATTTAGGCAAGAAAATTATTAAATATTATTTTACCATTGACCATCAGTATGCAAGAAAATATGTTGGTTTTCAATGAATTAGCGATTCTGCACCATTTCAACATCTACAGTTGCATTTTTATGCAAGGTCAAAGTCAAAAGATTAATATATGATCATTATTATTTATAAAACATCTAGTTTTAATTTTCTTAAAAAAGATTTAAAAAATAAAATTAAAGTAAATTTTGATTCATGTATCAATTCTGGAAAACAATATTTCAAAAATTAAGACTTAAAATTATAAATATTCTGTAGATGCACTTATTATTAATATATAAAGTAGTAAGAAGTAAATAGTAAGTAAAAAACAAATTATATACAGGGCATGGCATAAAATCGCGCCGCAGCACAAGTATTTTCTGACTTGTAATTGTGTCGTGGATAGCAAATAGCAACGAATACTGCAATATTCCTTGCTATTTGCTATCCAGGACACAATTTACAGGCCAGAAAATACTCGTGCTGCGGCGCGATTTTATGACATGTTTGCATTTACGCGCTAACCGTGCGTTGGTCGTCGGGGTTGCAATGGAGTTCTCAAGCTACTATTCTGCTGATGAGTCCCCAGTTAGAGCCGAAATAGCTACACAGAATATGCTCGGGGGCATCTACAACAACAGCAAGAAGCAGTGACAAGACCAGTTACAGAGAAGCCTTGAAGAAGTTCCTTGCAAGAGTGGATTAAACGTGGGCAAGCCCGAAAACCGAAGACCAGGTTCCAGCCCGGAAAACCAAGTAAAGCACTTTGTACGTTCTATTTAAAAAAGTATACATTTGGTGGCTAACTCACTTGTGAAATATGCTATATATGTGAAAATAATACATATAGAACTCATTATCAAAGGACGGACATTTGTATGACTGTTCACGGTCACTTCGCCTCGAGGACTCAACGCGCACGTAAAGTAGCAAGTCCATGAGCGTCAGGCAGAAGCCGAGTCAATATATTAATATATTACTTTCAAAAAAGTGATTAATATGCTATAATAAACATAAAGTTATAATCCGTAAATTATAATTTCTTATTTTGAAAGGATTACTATATTTATTTAGAGTGTAGTGTGTAGTGATGCGAACACCAAATTTTACGCTCGGGATATTAAGACGCCAGTTACCGCACAGGGCGTGCCGCTCATGCGAACGACATTGAATTCCATCATTCCGTCCGTTGTCTGCTCATTATACAGGGTTATTCAAGAAGATCGTTCATTAAAAGTTTTCAAGGAAGAAGTTTAGATAGAAATTTGAAATTTACGAAGAATAAATAAAGGGTGTCCCAACAAGAGCGCCGGATTTAAATTTGCCGCCATTTTGTTAATACGAGTTGTATGGTGATTTTTTTTTGACACTTGTCACGTACAAACCACGCGATTTAGGAATATGGAGAAATATTCAAACGAACAACGTTTAATTACTGTAAAAACACATTACAAAAATGGTGAAAGTTTTGCGTAAAAAATTGGCCACCAAGATCGTGCGATCTAACGCCGATGGACTTTTTTCTTTGGGGCTATGTGAAGGAAAAGGTGTATGCGAATAAGCCTGAAACAGTTGAACATCTTAAAGAAGAAATACGGCGCGTTATTGGTGAAATACAGCCACATTTATGCGAAAACGTTATTCAAAAGAATAACCCTGTGCCAGAGGTTTCGTGGTGGCCATTTGCCTGATGTTGTATTTCACGTTTGATCGGAACTATTTTTCTTTATGTTGAAATAAAAATGTTTGCTTATTTAAAAAAATAAATGTGTTTTTCTTTAATTCTAAATTAAATCCGGCGCTCTTGTTGGGACACCCTTTACTTCGAAAGGATCTTTTCAAGTAAAATAAGGTTGACTTCCAGTCACTTCCGATTGTACCGGAAGTCGCCATCAACTCGCTTATTTTAAACGGGATGCTATATTTTTTATCACGTTTTTGAATTCTATATGTAAAAATATGTTAAATTGCAATACATTTCCATATCTCTAAATTGCATCATTTTTGAGATATTTTGAGTTTTCTTAAAAGTCTGGATTCTGCAATCTGATTTTCAAAAAATTATTTAAAGTGACTTTAAAATAAAGTCTCGTTTAGTTCTATTATGAAAACGGCCCTTGAGTTATTTCGTAATTCTAAACAAGTTCTGTTAATAACTTTTTTTTATCAAACAACGCCTACTAGGTCTTTTTAATTTGTTTTCAATCATAGTAGGCCATGGCTTGCAATATTAATTGCATTCCTTTTACAAATGAACTGAAGTTAGATTAAGTGAGGTGAGTTGCTCAGTTCACATAAAAAAGAGAATGAAAATTTGTCTAAATGGAACAATTGAGGAGGAGAAAACTGAGAAAGTTTTTACGTCAAGAAATGTTAAAAATTTCAAAATCAAAATTTGTAAATAATACATTATAAGTAATTTAAGGAAGCGTGAAACGCGTTTTATTTAACCGAATGAAATAATTTTTGGCAATTACTTCAAGAAGAAACTTTCCAGCGTAACTATTTTGCAAAAAGAAATGTATTATTAGTTTTGTGTTTCGATGTGTTTTGTGTTTCCGTGTTTCCTTTACTCAGAACTTTCATTTAATGTAATTTTTTTATACAAGAAGAATACAACAAGTATTGTTTTGTCAAAACTACCCCACCTTAACATTCTCATCTCTAACGGCCGGTATTACCAACGTTTTAAGGAGACCTTAAATTTAATTCGTGTTTAGATGTGATTGATGTTATACAAACCAAGTATAAATGTCACAATCTAAACACCATTTAAATTTAAGGTCTCCTTAAAACTTTGGTAATACCGGCCGTAAGTTAATACACAACAATTAGTTTCCGCCATTACTGAGGAACTGATTACTGAGGGTTTGCAGTCCTTCAAATCGGTAAGGCGGGAAGCAACTTCCTTACTTCTGCTTACCTCACTTTATGCAAAAGGAATGTGTAATTTAAGTGAGGAAGGGGAAATGAGGTAAGATTATCTTAGAATCGGTAGAACGCGACTACTTACACCTTTCACGATTGTTTCAAAATTCGGACTATCTCTGAAAATCTGACATTTTAATTGATAGTATTGTGATTTGTCATAATAAATTTATTAGGTTATTTTTTTTTAACTATGTAGCCTAATAAGAAATTAAAGGTATTTCCGAGACACATGATTTAGAACTTTATCAGTTTCATGTCTCTTATTTGCAAAAGAAAGATTCTAGGTGCTCAATAATATATTACGCAACAAGTTTAGAAAAGTGAAGTTTTTTGGCTTATTTGACTATGAGCGAGCGTAGCGAGCAAATAACTTTCAAAAGCCATACGCGTTTAAAGAGAACACTTTTCTAACGAGTGCGTATACGATTTTTTCGCATTTTATGCGAAAACAGATTTTATTAATATTTAATATAAGTGACATTAATCCCTGTCATATTAAATAACTGTCACAATTGATGAAAGAAAAATAATACTACTAGTAGTTAGTACGTTGCTATACAGTAATGGTGGCTATGTTGTAAAGTAAGTAATCATTAATATGATAGGTACGTTACTGTATGAAAAGTGAAGAAATCTTATTTCACGATATCAATCATTGAATTTCTATATACTGACCCGCAATAAAACAATAATTTACCTACATCAATACTAAATATTAAAAATGAAAGTACCTCAAAAACACGTGAGAATCTTTCGAAAATGTCTTCATTGGTAAAGTCCGGAAGGTCTCTCTTGTATTCATCAAAACGTCTTTTGACAAACGATTTCTCGTCGGCAGAAATTACTTTTGTGATTTTGAATTAACAAGAAATTGAAAGATAAAATGCCAGGAGTAAATTATATGTACCTCTTTGCTCTTACCTGAATATTTCAATTTCAAAAATGTCTGTTGTACATTTAGTGATAAATGCAGGGTTCCAACAGAAACCCTAGAATTTTGACACTGACAGGTATTATAGAAAATAAAATAAACTAACGTGCCTTTTTTAAAATTTCTCCTCGTAGTTGGCCGTGAATTCTTAGTTGTGAACCAGCCTTGCTTGAAACTGACGTATGTCATAACCTCCCTTATCTTATTGAAGGAAATGTCATAAAGTTCAAAATAGCAAGTACGCAAAATAAGATTTTAGGAGACGAATCGTAATTAAGGACGAGGCGACGAAGGAGCCGAGACCTTAATGAAATGAGTCCCCTAAAACCATTTTGCGTACGTGGTACATACAATATTTTTGGTACACGCTCGCCAAATCACCAACATTAATGTTAAATTGCTCGAATTTCGAATTAGCAAGTCTAAATTGTCCCTCTCATCAGACGATTCCATGAAAAAAGCGTACACGAAAAAAGCTCACACGAAAATTGCGCACAAAAAAAAGCCCACAGCGAAAAATGCGGACAAGAAAAAAGCGCACAACGAAAATTGCTCACACCGAAAAATGCTCACCCAGAAAAATGCCCACATAGAGAAATACGCACATTGTATTTAATTTTCACATAAAAATGAAATTTATGCGCATTTCCATTACCGTATATGATTTGTTAAATAATGTGACTTTTTTAAGATTTCTCCTCGTAATTCTAGACGGACTATACCTTTTTGAGGGTTGTACCTATAAAAAAAATTTCAAGGAAGATCTTAGACTGTTATTTGGAGCAGTTCAAACAGTTAATAGGGAACAATTTGAATATCTTTTATAATCAGTTAGTGTTAATATTGTTTGTAGTTGTTTTAATAATTTGTTAATTTTTTATAATAAAAGCATAAACATTTAAAGCTCTCCAAATAGTGGACTCAGAAAATAAAGGCGGGCGGCCACTGAACGCGAAACTAAGTTTTTTGAAAATAAGATCCAACGTAATCTTACGCGTTTATCTTCGCTCGGTTGCCTACGTTGGATCTAATTTTCAAAAAACTTAGTTTCACTCAACTTAGGTTCACTTAGCGCAGTGGCCCTTCGACTTAATAGTTATTTTTTATAAATAAAAATAAATTTGAATTTTGTCATCTTGTATAAAAAATAACTGTTACATACTCCTGAGTCCGTATTTGGAGAGTTTTAAACGCTCATGCTTTTATCAAAAATTAACAAATTATTAAAACAACTACAAACAATATTAACACCAACTGGTTATAAAAGATGTTCAAATTGTCCTCCATTAATTGTTTGAACTGCTTCAAATAACAGTCTCAGATCTTCCTTGAAATTTTTGTTATAGGTACAACCCAAGGTGAATTAAATACTAACGGTGGCAGCATTCCCGCAAGTGAGATAGGGAACCGTTACGTCATCGCATACCGGCTTCTCCCTCTAATACAACTGTCAACCGTGACAGTTAATATTGGTTAATAATTGTGTAAATGGAGAAGCGCGTATGCGGTGACGTAATGGTTCGCTATCTCACTTGCGGGAATGCTGCTACCGTTAGTATTCAATTCACCGTGGGTACAACCCTCAAATATAGTCCGCCTAGAAAGTATCCGGAAAAAAGAAAATAACACTGCCACTTCCAATTCCAATTTATGAATGAAACAATAACAATAGAGGACAATGATTCTAGTTATTTGTTTATGTAATTTCTTTTTAATTCTGAGAATTATATTAAACGTTCAGGAAAGCTGAAATCAAATCAACTGCATCCTGAGTAGACTTGACATTTCGTGGATATAAAATTGATGCTATTATTTTTTTTACATTTCTTTGTTGAAATGATTTTAAAAAACCTTTTTTTTTAATTATGAACCTCTCTGTTGAAAATATGTTCCATCTGTTTTCTCTTTTCTTAAATTTGACAACTATTACTCAAATTTTTCTGTTAACATTCAACATCGGTGTTCACTTTCTTTGTTAGATTGCGCTCCTAAGATATCGAGAGTATAATATACGTATATAATAGATAATAAACAATATATTGATAGAAATTGCAAAATTCCGACCATTCGACTACCCTTTATTTTGTAACTCATAACGACGTCGCTACATAACGATAATCGTTAAGTGACATATTTTTGACCAATCAGTACGTAGAATTGCGTTGTATCTAAGGAATGATTGGTAAAAATAATGTCAGTTAACGATTATCGTCAGAATAACGATGTCGTTATGAGTTACAAAATAAAGGGGTTTATACTAATAAAACGTTTACAGTTTGTAAAATGGATCTTTTTACGCACGTCGATAAAAGGCACTATCAACTAGGAGAAGTAATTTTAATTTTGCCTGTCAAAAACTGTTACTCCTCCTACTTTAAAAATAGGCTATAATAAAGCTTGATTCACATATCATATCAGGCAGTGTTCGTTTCACGCAGGTTACGTTTCGGCCCTGGACAAATATTTTCTTATGTGTTACAATAATAATTGTACCGAGTGATTTTTTAAATTTTTTAGCAACTCTTGCCATGAAATCTGGTCGGCATGTCTTAGCTTAAGTGAAAAGTACTTCATTGCACTCCTTGATGCTGTTTTACAGTAAAGCTAAGAGATGCTGACCAAATTTCATTGCAAGAGTTGATAAAAAATTTTAAAAATCACCCAGTAGGATATTCATATCTAGCGTTTATGCGGCACTCAATAAGTGTGAAAAAAAATTGCCAGAACCGAAACGTAAAGCTCATTGCCCGGACAATGTGAATCCAGTTGAAAATCAATTTTTAGTAGTTATGTAGTTATTGTATCTACGTACCATCGCCGGCACTAAAAGCAAAACGAAAAGCAATAAACTCTTTCGAAAATGAACCTTACGCAGTTCTACTTACGGCCGTAGCCTTGGTATTACGTTTCGTTTTAAGTGGCGGCTAGTATACATCACCCTTTCAGATTGAAAAAGGAACATCTTTATACGAATGTTTGTAAAGCAGGGTTGCCAACCGTACGGAAATTTCCGTACATGTACGGATTTCATGCGCAGTCAAAGATCATTCCGTACGGATTTTTCTTATATTTACATTTTAATGAAAAAAAAGTCATATTTTTTGTGTTTCTAATATATCATTTATCATATATCATTTGGCTGTTCGGCAGTAATAAATTATTATTTTTTTAAGGTAGGAGTACGAGCCCCGTCAACTATAGGTTCGGACACTACGGTTTTAGTTATTTCTTGGGTAAAATGTGTTATAACTACTGAAAACAAATTTATTTATTATTAAATAAGAAATGTCATCGTATACCTTCATCTTTACATAATTTTATTCTTCTCTGGACAGTTTGCAAAATATTCTTTGATATCATTGTTATTCTGGCTATCCTTTGTTTAACATCGTCCATATCATACATAGTTGGTAATAAGGCAAAATAGTTTTTAAAAACCAGAAATTATTACTCCAACGAGCTCCGTCAGCTGTAGGTTCGGACATTGCGGTTTTACTTATTTCTTGAGTAAAATATATTATAGCTACTGAAACAAAATTTAGTTTCCTTTTTAATAATTTTTCTGTTGTAACGTACTTATATGATGTATACTTCCAATAGCATGTTAATACATATTTTCATTTTATTAAGAACTTGACCTGTTACGTGACAAAAAGACAAAAAGTTAAAATGTCCGAACCTATAGTTGACGGAGCTCGTATAAGTATTGTCTGTTTCAAAATCAAAAAACCACCAACCTCGTAATTTACCCCGTAGATACAACCGGCAACGCTGCTGCATGTACCATTGCGAGATAAATATTTTGTACGGCAGATTTTCCCTATTTAAATAGAACTTTCTGGCTTATGCGATTTCGTACTAAAAATATAAAATTATAAAATGTCGATGTAAGTTATTAAGATGTCTTACAAGATTCTTTCGGAGGCTGAAAAATCAACCATCATTGCTAATTCTAGAATTTAAGAGCACTTCAATATGCTAAAATTTTGAAAATTCAGCCTACTTTACAAAGCAACCGTACCAATTATTTATCTCGCAATAGTACCTGCTACTGACAAATTTAGAGGGAAGAAAATTTCAACTCCACAATTTAAAAGATTTTCTGTGTTTTTGCGACATCATAAGATTTAGGGCAAATTAAATATTAATATGACGCTAAATTACTGACGCGCATAAACTATAACGACAATGTGAAGTACCAACTAAAATATATCTGGGAATTTTGTTTTTTGGCAACATAATTCAACGTGAATTCAACACAACATTCAACAGATTGTGGTTTTTTAATTTAGAAACGGATAGTAGGGTAGTGAAATGGCAACACTGTGCGTATAAGATTCATTTAACAAACTGTATTTTATGACTTGTTAAGTTCGGCAAATCACGTGATGCAAGCACGGAGTAAAAAGTAGAATTACCGAATTCGGCAATTTCTTTTAATAAAAAACGTGAGGTTATGATGTACCATCGTGATCATAAAAATCGACTACAACGAAGTAAAATCGACACTTCCATTTTCCAAAAATTTAGTTGTGTAACATTAGGTTTGACACCATGTATTTGTCAACCTATAAAATCTCATCCATCTCATTCGATTCCAAAGAAATAAATATTCTCTATGATTACTAATACTAACAGCAAATTCAGTTTCAACTGCTCGAATACTGATTTCGTCTTGCAATCGCGTTTGAATTATTGCCTTCTGAATTGCTTTTAATTGGGGTATTTTTATTTAATTTATCAAAATAATATTAATGTCAAAATGGCAGAAGTTCATTTTAAAGCACGCTTCAATTAACTAAAATTTCGAGTGTAGTCGGTTTTTCTGATTACAATGGTATGTCAATTTAAGTTTCAAGCAAGGCTAGGTCATAACAATAACTAATAATTCACGGCCAATTACGAGGAAAAATTTAAAAAAGGCACCTTATTTAACACACCATGTACGGTAATGGAAATGCGCATAAATTTCATTTTTCTGTGAAAATAAAATATAATGTGCGTATTTTTCTATGTGGGCATTTTTCTGGGTGAGCATTTTTCGGTGTGAGCAATTTTCCACGTACGCATTTTTCCATGTGGGCATTTTTCGGTGTGCGCAATTTTCGTTGTGCGCTTTTTTCGTGTACGCTTTCTTCTGGTCACCTCATCAGACATGGCAATGATCGGTAATCATAGCAACGAGTTGAATTTTATACTTAGTTACTTGATTTATTTCGCTGAAACTTGCTCAAAAAAAATTCGTTGGCAGCTTTAAGTACTAGGTCGTTAATAGTATATTACGTATCAAGTTAAGAAAAGTGAAATTTTACTAAACGAGTTTGGCTTGTTTAATTACGAGTGAGCGCAGCGAACGAGTAAATTGAAAGCCAAATGAGTTTAGTAAAACACTTTTCTAACGAGTTGCGTATACTATTTTTTCGCATTTCATACAGTAACGTGTTTTATTAATGTTTAATAAAAGTGACATTAATTACTGTCACATTAATAACTGTCACAATTGATGGACGAAAAATCATAGTAGTTAGTACGTTGCTATACAGTAATAGTTGCTATGTTGTAAAGTAACCCATTACTGTACGATTTTGAGGATATTAATATGATACGTTACTGTATGAAATGCGAAAAAAAAATTAGCGGATTCTAAGTGTTGCTATGACGATTGAGGTTGCTAAAGATACGTTTTTCATTCTGAAAATAGTCCCCTAAGCGACCATTTTGCGGAGCGCGTACCAAAAAAATTTTTATTAACAAATTTTATTCAAAATTCAAAGTAAAATCGTAATAGGTCATCAAAATGTCCACCAATTTCATCGAAACAAGCTTGGATTCTACGTAAAACTCCTTTGCTGACGTTCAAGAGTATACGAGGATTATTGTTAATTCCCATTATTTGACTGAGCGGAGCTCTTGGTGATTCATGCATGTGTTCCCTTACATTTTCAATAACTTTTTCTGTCTTTTTTGTGGGACGTTAACGTAAAACGGCCTGTTAACGTAAAATAGAACCTATCTCTCGAAAAAGCTTAACCACCATAATTCAAAGACGTGCGAAATTTGTCATAAGGAAGCAAAAAAAGATTCGGATATTTTTAAGAAAACTCATGGAAGCAGTCCTGAATAGAGTCACTTGCCTTCAGTTTGACGGCCATTTCGAAAGTAAGATTCCATCATAAAAGTTTAATGGCAGGAGAACCATTTCAGAACGTTTTGTTAATTTAAAACTGGGGTTATCTTCAAACGTCAAGTCGATTGAGGCTGGTTCACAACTAACATTTCACGGCTAACTACGAGGAGAAATTTTAAAAAGGCACGTTATAACTAAATTAACCATCGTGGAGGGTTTACAGTTCTTGAAAGCACCTCCGAAGCCAAACTTCTTAAATCAGGAGCAAGTCCAATTTGGCTGATTTAAAGATATGTGAGGTTTCATTTGTTTAATGACTAAAATCAGAATTATTATACTATAGTATTACAAAGTTATGTTATAAATGAATTTTAATTTGAGTAGCGTTTATTTTGATTTATTTAAATATAAATATTTACCTACGAACGTGCAAAGGACCCCAAAGCGTTCCTAGATTTTATTAATTTAAAACAAAAGAAAAAAGTTTACGCCCTGAACCTAAAGAATCTCATGTATTTAGATAAATATGCACGTTATTAAAGTATTAAAAAAAAAACAAATTTGTCATTAACAAATAACGTAGCAATATGTAGTAATTTATTCGACGTGTCCATTTTTTGTAAAGTAAATCTCTTATCCCTTATGAAACCATTTGTTCACGCTACCTGAACTGCAATTGTAGTATAAAGATTGACTGAATAAACAAATTGCTTTAGTAACATCTTTATAATGGTAGAAACGAACACCTGTTGCTGAAGGAACAGTCCATAAATAAAATGTCTTAAATGTTTCTGCCCCTTCAGCGCATTACAGTAAAAAGACATTAATTTAGTTCTGCCCATTGATTAGATTACATTGCTCGTCGACGTCGTTCTAAATAAGTCATAAATTTCCGTTACGTCGACAATTTACTAAAATTAAACACTCACTTGTCACACGAAAAGTCAATAGCGCATTGTGCTCCCAGAATTTATGCTCTTAATACATTCCCGTCGCGGTCCTTTTTATAGAATTCTTATCTTAACTTGTTGGATTCACAAGAAAAGAAAAAGTAACGACGCAAATATGAAGGGTGATTTACTCTCTTTTCCAAGCGAAACCCTGGAAGCGAGAGGACGTTTATCAGATTAATGTAAGGTCACGCAGGTGACAAAGCCCAAAGCTTCCCATCTCACTTTCACGATAAATGAAAATTGATAATGTTTTGTGTGAAAAAAAGCGGCATGTTAAGGCGGCTCCACATATTCGGATATTTGTCAGAAATATTTGTGTATTTGGCAAATGGACGAATATGTGGATTGTAAGAAAATAATCTCTGGCAATATCAGCTTCGATATTTACACTTAAAAGACTAAACATAAATAATGCTAACACAGCGCGTTCTGTGTGGTGCCGCTGGTGCGGAGTCTTCGGCTAAGGAAGCAGGAGAGCAGTCGATATTTTTTTGATTATTCTTTGTTAACCGTTATGTGTACAGTGCCAATACAGTTTGATTGAACCCCGTTTTTGTGTTTTTCTTACGGCCTTTCCGACAAAATCAGAAGTGCGATCAGTGCATTTAGTGCAATGCTAAACCCATTGTGAGCATTGGACGGCAATGTAAGTTTTTAACTATTATATTTTTCGCAGTATTACGTTTGTTTTGCGCCGAATTTGAACTTGTTGCTTGTGTATTAATATATACACTCCGTTATCTACAATGTCTAGTGATTCGTCAGCATCGAGGTCCCGTTCGCGACGGGAAGGGACCTCGTTGGACGGTGGTTCACCAGCTCGTACGATATTATCTCGGAACTCTAGGTCGCGGACACGGGCTTCCCCTGCGAGAGAAAGAGAACGTGCATTGTCGCGGCATCGTCGTAGCCACGACCGGCACCGGCAACATAAACACAAACGGAATAAGCGTGCTCGAGACTCGAGAAATGCGTAGCCTAAAACGCCGAATTCAGATGTTAGAACGAACTTCAAGTACGGTATCAGCATCCAGGACTGCGTCGAATTTACGTTCGACAGTGGCAGCGGATGAGGCGCTGATTCCAATATTTGATCCAGCTGATCATGCTTGTTCCGTGGAATCGTGGGTTGCTCGCGTTGACGAAATAGCACGTGCGTATCAATGGGGAGGATTGGAAACCGTACGAGTCGTGGCGGCAAGGTTAAAAGGAATGGCAAGACGATGGTACGACTCTCACAGTTTTATTCGTATCGAGTGGTCTGAATTTAAAACGTCTTTGATAAAACAATTTAAAAAGCCATTACCTTTTGGCAAACTATTTAAAGAAGCTGCGAATTATTCTGCAATACCAGGACAAAATCTTGGAGAATATTGTTTTAACAAATTGACAAAATTGAAGGCTTTAAACATTAAGATTCCAGAAAATTATTTAATTGATGCGGTAATCGAAGGGATTCCCGATACAAATGTGAGACGTTCAGCTATGACAGCCCATTGCGATGATACAAGTGAACTTTATTCATTTTTATGTGCTTTAGGCTCCCTTTCCAAATTTATAAAAAGACTTTCTGAGCATAAAATAGATGACTCAAAAGAAGAAGCTCACATAAGTAATTCCCGAAAGCGAATTCAGGCGGAATCTGGTGGCACGATGACAGGTGTGATCAAAGCCAAGGACAAAATTAAATGTTTCACTTGTCAAGAGATGGGACATTATCGTAGTGAATGTCCGAAAAATAAATTTCGTGGGGAAAGAAATAAGAATGAGAGAGGCACGACTACTAGTAAAAGAATAAATCAAATAAGTTCGGGAATTCTGAGACCTGATTTATTTACAGCCGTGGCCAAGGTTAACGGCTCGAAGGTAAACTGCCTTCTTGACACGGGGAGCACAACAACCCTTATTAAAGAGTCTATCGTTGGACGAATAGGGTTAAGTTACATTCCAAATGTTGGACATCTACGGAATTTTAACGGCGAAATAGTAACCAGTATCGGACAAGTGGTGACACAAGTCCGTTTAGGTCAAGCCGAAACAAATATTAATTTAACAGTTATGAAAGATGACATGCTTACACATGATTGCATTGTTGGCTGCGATTTCCTAAAAAGACCAGATGTTTTGATCATCAAAGTAGGAAATACTGTTATGATACATCAATTAGGAAATCTTAAATTAACACCATATTGTCTACGCCTACGGGATGTTTCTTGCCAAGCAGCTGATAATACATCCGATGTAAAATTTGGTGACGTAACCGATAAAGTCAAGCAAAAATGTCGGGATTTACTGAACGAGTTTAAGATGTGTATTTCAGTATCAATGGCTGACATAGGAAAGACTACGGCAACTGAAATGACAATAAAGGTTGTCCACGATGAGCCTGTTGTATACTCACCTTACCGTATGCCAGCGAAAGAAAAAGAAATAGTACGTGACATGATTGATGACCTCTTAGCCAATAAAATTATTCAAAATTCAACATCGCCTTATGCTAGTCCGGTCTTGCTGGTAAAAAAGAAAACGGGAGACTATAGACTGTGTATTGACTTTCGTCGACTCAATGCTATCACGGTGAAGGATAAATATCCCTTGCCGTTAATCGATGATCAGATCGACCGACTAGGTGGGCATCGATATTTCATAGGATTGGATTTAGCATCCGGGTATTATCAGGTGCCGATGGCTGCCAACTCGGTGGCTAAAACAGCTTTCGTGACCCCTGAAGGCCATTATGAATTCCTGCGCATGCCTTTTGGGCTTGCGAATGCTCCTGCTGTCTTCCAAAGGTTGATGAACAGTGTTTTGGGAAACCTTAAGAACACCATAGCCTTTCCATATATTGACGATATTATTATACCATGTCCTAGTGTCTCAGAGGGCTTTAGTAGGCTGCGGACGGTACTAGGTGTTTTGAAAGAACATGGATTGACACTAAAATTGAATAAATGTGTGTTTTTCACTAAAAGTATAGACTATTTGGGTAGAGAAATTTCTGCCGAAGGAGTACGACCTGGAAGTAAAAAGGTGCAGGCAGTCCGGGAGATGAGAGCTCCAAATTCTGTTAAGCAAGTACGACAGTTCCTTGGGCTGTCCGGATATTTCCGGAAGCACATCAAGAACTATGCAAGGAAAGTAGAACCGATGACTCGCTTGTTGCGATCGGGGGTGCATTGGCACTGGGGTCCCGAGCAACAGCTAGCATTCGAAACGATTCAACAAGCTCTAACGACTAGGCCTGTACTAGCAATTTTCAACCCTACTTATGACATTGAACTGCACACGGATGCGAGTAGTCTGAGTTTTGGTGGTACCCTTCTCCAGAGAGACAGTTCGGGATTGCAGAGAGTGGTAGCTTATTTTAGTAAGCAAACTACCACCGATCAACGCCATTACCATTCTTACGAATTGGAAACACTGGCAGTGGTATTGGCTTTGAAGCATTTCCGTGTCTACCTTCTGGGCATTAAGTTTGTGGTAGTTACTGATTGTAACGCATTAAGAACTGCTTTCACTAAGAAGGACTTGATACCGAGGGTTGCTAGATGGTGGTTGGAGGTGCAAGAGTATACTTTTGAAATAAAGTACAGATCAGGCAAAAAGATGCCGCATGTAGACACCCTAAGTAGATACCTCGGACAACCATGTGTGAATGCAGTCGATTTAGTTGAGGAAGACTGGATAATCGCAGCCCAGTTACAAGATGATCAACTGTTACGCATCAGAAGTATTCTAGCGAGCGGTGATAAAACCGGAGAGGCTAAGACTTACTTCAATGAATATCTGCTGCGAGATGGCAAAGTATTCAGAAAATTGAGTGATGGAAAAGTAGCTTGGGCGGTACCTAAAGACGTTCGTTGGCAAATTTGTCGCTTATGCCACGATACTGCGGGGCATAATAGCGTAGAAAATACACTAAAGCGTATTCGGGAGAACTACTGGTTCGCTGGTATGCGCAAATTCGTGACTAAATATGTTAGTGCGTGTTTGAACTGCTCCTATTACAAGTACTGCCCGGGTAAGAAGCAGGGACGATTGTATCCGATCGAAAAGGTTCCAGTTCCGTTCCACACGATCCATATTGATCACGTGGGACCATTTGAAACAAGCGCGCGAGGCAATAAATTCCTTTTGGTAGTTGTAGATGCCTTCAGCAAATTTGTTATAGTGGAACCGGTAAAGACTCAGCAGACCCGACACGTCACTAAGACACTACAAGGAATAATGTGTCTATTCGGGACTCCGATTCGTATAATCAGTGATCGAGGGAGTGCTTTCACTTCTCAGTCGTTCAGATTATTCTGTGAAACTTATGGTATTAAGCATGTTTTGAACGCTGTGGCCACTCCGCGAGCAAACGGTCAGTGCGAGCGGTATAACAAGACTATCGTGAATGCGTTAGCTACTCGGAGTGCGGACGATGATAGCATGAACTGGGACCATTATGTCAAGGAAGTGCAATCTTCACTTAACACCATGTTTAACAAAGGCATCAACACCACCCCTTCTGAGGCCTTGTTTGGCTACAAACCTCGACGACCAACAGAGGCCAACCTGCTTGCTGAGGTGCAAACTGACTTCTCACGACTCGATCTGGCTGATCTTCGGAAGAAGATTCAGCTGCACATCACGGAAGACCAGGTTAAGCAGAAACATTATTATGACAGGGTAAGACGAGAAGCAAATAAATACAAGGTAGGTGATCTAGTTTTAATTCTCATTACTAGTGTGCCGAATAGTGGTACTAGCAAAAAGCTACTGCCGAAATTCAGGGGGCCATTTAAGGTGGTGAGGGTTTTACAGAATGATCGCTACCAGGTGGAAGACTTACGAGGAGGCCATCGTAAGTCTTTAACAGTGGTGGCAGTTGAGAAAATGAAACCTTGGGTGACAGCACAGGCGTAATTGGCACTATTAGTAGATATTTGTGAAAGCTAAAGTAGGGTGCCATGAATTGATACAGGCTTGTGTAGTTGATCATCCAGTAGGTTTTAAGTTTGTTTTGATAACAAGTAAGTTTTATTTTTCTTTAAATAACGAAAAGTTGATTTTGGAATTGTTCAAAAATAGAGTTCTAGATACTACCTCAAGTTGTAGGCTGTATGGAACTGTTATCAACAGGACATGGAGTTATTCAGAATAGTTCAGTGTGCCGGGTGTAGTCTCAGTGTTAGGAACAGACATTTCTAGCAGAGCATACGTCCAGGAGAACACTGTTTCAGTGTTGGAAATTGTTGTTTTCAACAGAACTGGTGTTCAGAGGTACAGAACCATTCAGTTGAATAACCGTCCAGTGTTGATAAAGTTATTTTGATAGGAAGTACTTATGATTTTTTGTCCCTTAGTTTCTAGTTTATTAGTTTACAGTGACTAGAATGTCAATTATTTGTAGTTAAATGTTCATTATTCGTAGGATAATAATGGGTATGTGTGGAAAGATCGGCAGGCTGAGGACATCCTGCAGTCCAGGATAGCCGAATGTAAGAAAATAATCTCTGGCAATATCAGCTTCGATATTTACACTTAAAAGACTAAACATAAATAATGCTAACACAGCGCGTTCTGTGTGGTGCCGCTGGTGCGGAGTCTTCGGCTAAGGAAGCAGGAGAGCAGTCGATATTTTTTTGATTATTCTTTGTTAACCGTTATGTGTACAGTGCCAATACAGTTTGATTGAACCCCGTTTTTGTGTTTTTCTTACGGCCTTTCCGACAGGATGGGGTGTTTAAAGACAAATATTTGCACAAAAGGGTATATTTGGCAAATATAAATATTTCCCGTTTGAATTCGTAAATGAATACAAATCAAAAGCGCAAATATTTGCAAAACATCCACATCCCTGGCAGATCCACATAATATTCGTGCGTGATTATTTAGTCTCTTTTAGTGCATTCTACGTTTTTTTAACAGAAAATAAGCTGAACTCATTAGTAAAAATGCCACAGCATTAACCACTCTTTATACTTCCATCTTTAAACTGTTTGTGTGAATGTTTGTGATTCCCAAACCAAACGACCAATTAAATAATTAGCAAATATGAGGATGGTGAGTTTGTCAATGAAGCAAATATTTAGACAAATATACTGACGTGTTTGATAAATTCAAAGAATTTCAACTAATGACAGAAAACAAGTTTAATCGTCCAATAAGAAGATTACGTGTGGATAATGGTAGGGAATTCTGCAATAGTGAAATGATGAATTACCTACTGAAAAAGGGCATCTCTCTTGAAACAACAGCCCCTTTCACGCTAGAACAAAACGTAAGTCAGAAAGAGACAATCGCAATAGTCGAAAGTGCCCGGACAACGGTTCACTCCAAGAAATTACCATCGTTTTTATGGATTAAAGCCACAAACACGACTGTATACATCTTTAAATCGAACCTCCAATAATAAATTTAAAAATACAACACACAAATACAAAATTCAGAGGAAGAAGCTAGAACCCAAAGCAAGAAAAATGATACTAGTGCATTGTGGGGTTGCTTACCAGAGCTGTGCCAAGTACTACTTATAAATACAACAAGCACAAGCACAAGTACAATAGTGCTTAATTGCACTTAAATACAAGCACAAATCCAAAAGTATTTGTATTTGGACTCGTGCTTATAAATACTTTTTAGTGGGGGAACGACTCGCTGCCGGCCAGACTATGAAGCATCAATATTTTGTCGCGTAGATAGGCCGCGTCTCTCTAGATATGTGCATATACGTATCGCATCATCAAGGAATATGCGGAAAATAAAAATAACTCAGCGATAGATATATTATGTGCATTTGTTGATTCTAAAACTAATTGCAAGTACCTAACTATGGAAAAACAATCTCATTATATTCTAAAACTAATTGCAAGTACCTCACTTTGGACAATCTCATTTTTATTTATCTTGCGTTATTTTGTAAATGTTAACATTAACATTTTAATACTTGTACGACTGTTCGTATAACCATAAGTATACGCACAGCTGTGAAGTGTACTTGCGGTAATAAGCACAAGTATAAATACAAGTACAAGTACTAAGCACAATTGTAATTAATCGTGCTTAAGCACAAGTACGAGTCCAAAAGTGCTTGTGCTTGAAATTGACATGTATTTGTAACAGTAAATACTCGCACAGCTCTGTTGCTTACTCACTTACTTTCAATTCGGACAATTTAAATGAGCAAGATATAAAATAATAATATATTATGTAAGTATTTAATAAATTATCTTGTACAATAAAAAAATTTTATATGTATTATTTAAAAAATCCAATTTAAAATAAATTAGATTTTTTTAAAATACCAGTTTTTAAGGAATATATTTCAATGATCTTTTATTATATTTGTGCACTTAAATGAATAATTGTGAAATATATTCCGTAAAAACATATTAAACAGCATAAAAAATATCAGTTGAAACTTTTTATTTCGAATATTTTAATTATATCATCCTCTAAATACCAAATGAACGCATTCAATAAATTATAACCACTAAAAAATATGACGACACCTAAATGAATAACATATGCAATGAAAAAAATTAAATGTTTTAATATTAGCACGGTTGCGTTATTTCTTCAGGTGGCCACCATTAGTCCAATTTCGACGATTAAACACACGTGATTTTTATATTCCTCAACATATTTAAAGACTCAAGTCTTTAAATAGTACATATTATTGTAAAATAAGATACTAGTTAGTATTTTACGAATAAATAAAAATAGTGTTTAAGTTTATTATAATAAAGATTTGTAAGAATTTTGATTTTTGAATTGATGGTTTTCATACCGTTTAATATAAGATTACTATAAAATTGTTAAAAAAATCAAATAAGCTTTGCAAAAAAGGAAACCAATGATTTTCTTAGAGCCATTTTCATAATAGAACTTTAAGTTCAAAGAGACTTAAAAGTTTTGATATCTGTAAAATTACAACGAATTTAATTTCAAATAAAAATTCTAACTAACTCAATGTTGCAACTTTTTTGTAAACAGCCGAAAATTGAAATTCAAAATTTATAAATTTAAATAAAATAACTTCAGGATTATTCATGAAAGAATTTCACGCTTTAATTGTTAGTATAAACAATCTTAGGCGATAAGGGGCCCAAGCAACAAACTTTAGCCAAAATACTGACTCTTCTTAGTGTAAGTGGCCATTACGATACGTTAAAATAAATGAGCTACGCTATAAAGACCTTGAGCATGTGAGAACCTCACCCTCAGAAGGTCGCGGAGCCGGTCCAAAAGTACCTTGCAATCCCTTGAGAATAGGCAACTTTGCAAATGAGTGGGACCAAATATTTTAGAGACATAATTAATTTGACGCCTTGAACGCGATGCGATGTTAAAAAATATAACGTTCCATTTAAAAAAAGTTGAAAACAATTGAAAATCTCAAGAACCTGATAATCATTTGTTTTTCTGATGTTGCCATAAAATCCAGCAGGTGACGTCCTGAAACTTTTCTAATTTAAGCTACCTCGTAAAAATTCAAATAAAAAATTTAGCTACTGTAGCGGCTTCCCGTGAACAGCCTGTATAAGATATACTTAACAAAAATGAAAGTACTTTATAAAACGAAGAATTTAGGATAGAAAAATATAGGGCATGCTATTTAAGAAAATTAAGTTTTGCCATTTTGAAGTTTCTGATATTTTGTTTACTACCATGACCACCCTGTAGCGATAAAAGAACATTTAATAATGGCTTATAATAAGCTTATGAATCAACTACATCTGTACCAAAAATCTTTTTCTTAGAGTTAAAAATAAATAAAATATAAATAAATAAAATAGTATCACAAAATCTTTCAACCGGACACTAAATCGCGCACTATACACTTAACGTTTCACCGTCGTTCGACAGCAGTTTTTAAACACAATGTTAAATATCTCAAGAACGGTTATATTTAGGTATAGGCAATAGTACACAGGAAATGTGTAGAATTTTATCGGCAATCCAAATTTGGTTTCATATATAAGGCATCCCATTTGAAATAAAAAAGTTGTGTCCTGCACCATTGTTTTGATTCACTCTGTATAAATGAAAATAATTTTGTGTTATGGACCTCTTAAATTAAAAAAGAAATTGTGTTGAAAATTTTTTTGTATCTTCAATAGTTATCCAGATTTGGCTCGAGAATACACTGTTGGGACACCTGTATATGCAGGCTGTCCACCGAGTGCCGCGGTTTTCTCTATCGTCTATAGTATATAAGATAGGAAAAAGATTCAAACGAGCTAAGATGTAACTCAGTCAGCTCTATTTTATAAAATTATTTTTGGCTATGCAGAGTGTTCTGTAACTGAGAGCCATATCAAAGTTATATTTTTTTAAATGGAACACCCAGTATATTTTTACATATTTCGAAAGTACGCATAACGAATAGGTAATAACCAAAAATTTAGGAAGTTTTACTTGTGTGTAAATGTGTACAAGCGAACGCATATTACACAGTGACTGAGTTCTTAATAGCATAAGTATATTTGTTTCTTTTCTTGTTTTTTGTATTCAAAATTTTTTTTGTATTGTTGTTTTTAGTTTTAAGTTGACGAACACATCTAATTTGTACTTAGCACGTGTAATAAAGTATGATTATGATTATGATTATGATTATGATTATGATGTATTTTGATGTGTCTATTCACAATCAACAGACGTTTTGCACTAAATTGATTGTGAATAGATACATCAAAATACATTAGTCAAACATTTGCACGGCCAATCTGCAGTACCGATTTGAATTAATTTAAAGAAAAATAGAAATTAGTTTAACAAAAACACATTCAATTACTTTGAACAAAAAATAAAACATATTTATTGATTTATCAGCAAATCAAAACAGAAGAACCGGTCTGAAAGGCTAAATAACGTCAAAATTGAAAGAAAGAGCAATAATTAATTTTTGTCTCGCGATTTCTTCAGTTTAGGCAAATGCATTTAGCGTTTTATATACTGTAGACGATAGAGAAGACCGCGGCACTCGGTAGATACCCTGTATATATATTTGTGTTAAAATTAAGTATTGCTTACAAAATGTTTAGATTATAAGAGAATATTAATTTATAACAGAATTTAGATAAAATGATATACGTGTCAAATGTAAAAGTCAAAATTATGACATTTGAGAAAAATCGGTAATAGGATAAATTTTAGAAAAAGTAATGGTTGTCATAAGGATGATCGTTGATATGGTGAATAATATTTATTCGAGGTGTAAATAAACATTTCGCAAAAAGAAAATTCATTACACTTTTGCCCTTCATAAAGACATCAAAATAAATTCGCTCTTCATACATCAATATAACTTTGACTTTTACAATTCATTAATCATTTCATTCGTTAAATTATTTAAGAAAGAGTTCTAATTTCTCAATTTTACTTATTCAGTTAGTGTTTTTTGTATAATTTTTCAATAAAGTGTAGACGATTTGCAAAAATCGTAAGCAATTTATTTATACCTATTGAACAGATTTTATATAAATAGATAAATATAATTTTATTTTAGTCAATGAATACTTTGCAAGGATCGTAATCAAGGTATTTAAAGTTTAAGTGTAGACGATTTGCTAGAATCGTAAGCAATTTATTTAAACCTATTGATATTTTCAATAATATACAAACAATTAAAAGAAAATTTGACTTTCTTAATTTAAAAAAAGAATGTACTGTCTGAGATAAGCCTTAAAAAAATATTTTAATAATGCATTCAAAATTTATTGAAATCACTACAATATGCGGTGAATGCGTTTGCGTCTAATGTAAATTCGATAACCGTAGTACAGCGGTGTTATGTAAATTCGCGATTCCGCTATAAATATGACTTCGAAAAGAATGTATCGTAAGGTGTTTCTAGTTGAAAGTACATTAGTGTCATAAAATTTCTTAAAGATGCGTAATATTTATAGAGAGCGATGTAATTTGTAGAATTTTACCATTTACATCCTCAATCTGCCCTTATAGCATGAATTTCGTTTATTCTATAAGAAATTACGATTTCGCACCTTTGCAACGAGAGACTTCATTCCGATTCGTCTGCGGTATGTACGGCGAAAAACAAACTCATTTGAATTTCAAACATTGTGTGCGATGCGGTCACCGCAAGTTCGTGCGAAAAGCGATTATTTCAGATAGGTCCATTCAGTTCTATTGTTTGTTTATGTACGGTCACCGCATCCGGCATCCCTATGTACTTGCAGGTCAATTCGTATCTACGTAGGACAAGGCATAATTGTGAGTGAAGGCCCGGCATTATCCTAGAGGTTTCAAACATTTCTCACAGAATTATTATTAGTACTAAGAATTTTTTTAAAATTTTAATATTGGTGCATTCGTGAAATAATAACATTACATAACACGTCACAATTATTTTTTGGAAGAACTTGAGAAACACCCTGTATAAACAAAATTATTTTCAAATACAATATGACTGAAGCGAGAACCATTAGTACTCCAATTGAAACATGTATTTACTTAATAGTTACTAAGCGAAAATGTTTGCAGCAGTATACCTACTCGTAACTTTGTTTATCGCGAAGCTAATGTTCCTCTCCACAATCAGTCGCCCAGATATTTCATTCGCAGCCGTTACTTGGATAATTATCTGTCAATTTTTAACATTTATTAAAATAAAATACCTGCGCCAATAAATTAGGGGAACACCAGCGAGAAACGCAACTAAAAACTGTAATATCTTTTTATTGCCTTAACGTAATAAACTAAAAGTTTTTACATGGCTGCTATAACACCTTATTTGCCAAACAATAGTAATATTTTGTTACTCAAGTCATAATAATAAAGAAACTCAACGGAAACAATTATTAAGAAAAAAGCAATTTGTCACCAGTGAATAATTTTAAGAACAATTATACTTAAACAGGTGTATAAATTTAATATCGAGTATGACCTCCACGAGTTTGAATAACAGCTTGGCATCGTCCTGGCATACTTTCCATTAACATTTGGATGTTCTCTTGATGCAGTTCCGTTGAGTTTCTTTATTATTGTTACTTGAGTAACAAAATATGACTCTTGTTTGGCAAATAACGCGTTATAGCAGCCAGGTAAAAATTTTAGTTCATTACGTTAAGGCAATAAAAAGATATTACAGTTTTTAGTTGCGTTTCTCTGGTGTTCCCCTAATTTATTGGCGCAGTGTATTTATTATGTTAAAAAAAAATCAATTTACCTTTTCAGTTTCCGTTTACAACCTTGTTTATTTTGACAACTTGTTATATTTTTCACTCCGGACGAAGCTGTCGAACGACAGTGAAACGTTAAGTGTATTGTGCGCGATTTAGTGTCCGGTTAAAAGATTTTGTGATACTGGTAGCATGTGCTTTCTAATTTGTTTAAATGTTAATTAATTTCAAAGGTCGGGTGGAAGAGCAGAATGGCACTTGTGCCTTTATCTGAACCTGACTCTCCTTGATTCCCAAATGCTGATATACTAAAATTTTGTACTGTCTGTCAAATTCTGTACTATCTATATGTTAAACTTGGTGGGAATAAAGGCTATTATTATTATTAAAAGACAAGAACCAACTTTAAATTTAAAGATAATTATAATGATTGTCACATAAATATGGTTAAGCGCATCTTAAAAGTCCTAAAAGAAACCGCAAAGTTGGGAATACTCTATTGCCTGTATTCATAGACAAGTCTTAAGTCAACTTGAACCTCAAGTCTCACTTAATGTAAAAATCCTATTTCATAATTGATCAAGTACAACTTAAGTTGTACTTTATGATAAGTCAGACCCATCGTATGAAAGCGATGGGAGTAATTCGGCGTTAATAGGTTTCTCGGATGCGGACTTTGCGGCAGATCCTGAAACAAGACGATCCACTACAGAATATTTGTTTCAACCCGCAAACAGACCTATAACAAGGTCATATCAGCGTCAAAAGATGTAACACTCAGTACAACTTAATCTGAGTTTATTGCAGCTTGTGCTGCAGTCAGCGAGAGTATTTGGCTTCGAAAATTACTAGCAGTGGTTTGCACCGCCTAAAATTAACTTTTGGATTAACTAATCCTGAGTTATGTTTAATTAGTAGTGAAATAAGTTTATCATTGCACCGAATAATATTGTAAATATGTATAAGGTTGGTACTTAAATATGTGTAAGGTTGGTGCTTAAAAATATAGATATTTTCATTGCCACTGGCAAATATATTGGGCACACTGTCGCAATTAAGTAAAAATGCATGTGATCCTAACCTAAAATCAACAAATAACAGTAACAGTAAAATTGTTTATTCGACTTTCTTTTGCAGAAAACGATAAAATAAGACTTCCTGAAACGTAGTATGCAGTTTTTATTGTTCTCGTGTCGGTACGTTAGCAGATATTGACCTTTTTGGTAAGATTACATTAATTTTATTCAAAACCAAGTTTTTTGATGCCTGTTTTGAGTTTCCGATGTGTAACCAAGACAATCCTTGGGCTCACATAAGTTGTGATACCTATCGCTTAACTTTAGAAGGGTGGATGCTAGGTGACCGAAAGATAATGCCTTTGCAATTCTTAGAATTTGGAGAGAACCTACCAACTATGGTGACAATTGCTATTTTTGTTTAATTGACGACTCACATTTTAAAAAGCGAAAAAAATGTTATACTTGGCTGCAAGATGTTAATAAAACAACAATTTCCTATTTGGATTTTTTTAGATCAAATTTGAGATTAGTTAGTGAAGAACACTAGGAGCGTAGGAAATCAAAAATATGAAAAAGCTATATCAAAGACGCTGGTATGTTGTAATGTTGGAAGACTACATTTGGAGCTTCATATTCAATCACAACAGTTCATTTCACAGCGCAGAAACCAATCCAAAACCAGTTTTGAAGTTATTTGTTAAATTTGCTCCTACAATCTTTCAATTAATTATTCCAATTAATACAATTTAGTTTTTCTTTTGTTTACAGTTAAAATTAAATCTCTTTGCCTTAATAAAAGTTTGAAAAAAGATATATCTTTTCTCTGTTTGTGCCGATCCTACCGACACAATGAGGAAATTTCTAGCATAGTCTTACTTAATGGAGTCTAAACTGCTAATAAACACCAATAAACACGAATCTGATCAAATTTTGTTACCTAGTGCAATAATTGCTTCCTTAATCTGGCCCTTCTCGAATTATAAATTAATCAAAATGCAAATTTAAATTTTTTTTAAATTCAGAAATTCTAAGAAACACTCCATTTCCACCTGAAATATTCAGGAAAACTTGTTTCTAAAGGTAACATCGTTATTGTTTCAAACTAATTAACTCTTTCATACATGTGCCTAGGAATTCCAAACTAAATAAAATGAAACATGATTTGAACACAAATCATTAAACTAAAAGATAGTAAAGAAGACTGTGGTTTAAGAAATAATTGAAATTTATCTCCGCCCACAATAATTTTATATCCGTTGATACGTATTTCGGCAGCTAAGCTGCCATTTTCAGTACAGTTTAAAAAAAAAGATGAAGATGGCAGCTTAGCTGCCAAAATACGTATCTACGGATATAAAATTATTGTGGCCGGAGATAAATTTCAATCATTATCATTAAGTTCTTCTATTTCCTAGATATACAGACAATTCACGTTATTAATTTCAGTCATTTTTGCAGTTTTTGATGATAGATATGCGTACGCAAATTTTAACAAACAACTTAAACCCAATCCGAAATACGGCTTAACAATAATTAATAATTAAACGTTTAATCTTTAATTATTTGACCTGTGCAAAGAAATTTAAACTTTAATTATAGTTAAATTTTAACTAGAACTTAACGACAAGCGGTGCAAATGGCCGTAGGCGATATTAATTGCGAATGTCATAATCATACAATCATTAATGTAGATAGTCAAAACGCGATACGTTTGGAACATAAGCCATAATTTCATGCCAGAACCAAGCATATTAATGTCAGATATTATTTAATTTTGAAATGTAACGTTGATCGGGTTTTAGGACGTATCCAAAATTAATGAAATATCATTCAGCTGACAGTTTCGGTTTTATTTTACACCTTCATCAGAGCCTGTAAGTGTTACAATTAGGTTCATCTTAATTACAAAATAATTTGGAAAAATACCTCTGATATAAAATTAAGACGACAACCCATAACGGTTGGAGTTAATAAAACAGCAACTGAAAAAAAGAAACCACGCTCAGTCTAAGACTGGTAAATACAAAAATGTTTCACCTTACGGGTAAAATGGTCGTTAAAACAGATTTGGACACAAGTCTTCAGGCAACAAAATGGTCGATTTTAACATAATACACAATATTATAATAATTATTATTATAATAATATTTTTTTTTTATAATTTTTTTTATAATTTAACCGTCTTTGTTTTTCTTATAGGTTACGAGATTGCTATAGTGGGCCTTTAATTAGTTGTAATCCTGTATATTTTTGTTAAAACTTCAAAGTTTATTGCAATGTTGTTGTGTTTAAATTTTTTTTTTGTTAGAAATGTAATTTAATTTGTTATTTCTACACAAATTAAATTACATTTCTAACAAAAAAAAAAATCATATCACAATGTAAATAAGTTCTATTTCTTTCATATTCCCACCTTAAAATAAATCTAGTACTATTTCGTTCTGTGTAGTACAATTTTGGTAACAGTTCTAGTACATTTGTGAAAATTAAAGTGGCAACCCTGCCCCCCTGAATGAAATTTCCGATTCTGTTTGCTTTAATTACAGCTCGTATAAATATTATTCTCCTTGTGAACCATTTATATGGCATAACATGTTGAACTTTTTAGAATCGACTTTTAAGTTTGTCTCTTTTTATGAAACTTCAAATATAATCTTGACGTTAATCAATGTCATTTAAAAAAATTGTGTAAATTTGTTACAATACAGTTCTTTCTTAAGATCAGTGGCGGCTGATTCAAGGAGGCACAGGAGCACGTGCCCCCCAAGTTAATCAAGCTTTCATATATTTATTCGTTTATCACTATTTTATTTCTTTTAATAGTAAATAATAAGACCAAACTGTAAGAAATTAGCTTGTTAAGTCTCAATACTTATTTCACAATTTCTACCAATATTTACTTCTACAAGTTCACGTGTCCCGAAAACGTGTCATCGCCGTTACAATTAGACGGTGTGTTTATCAGGTTGTCATGACAACGGAACTCAGGAACGCACAGCGGAGCACAATCTACTTCGTGTACTCGAAGATTCACTTATGCACTGTGTTGCAATGCTGCAAAAATGAATGCGGTGACGTACAATTTATTAAATAGGCCTCTCAATTATGAAGACAAGGTCTACATAAAAGACTTGGCAGACCCACCCCAAGATTAAATACTAAAAAAACAACGGTAGGTAAAAACTAGGGAGTTTAACCGATATTTTAAAAAGGAAAATGCCTATGATAAGTTTTCGTGAATGTGCGGGTGTGTGGAGAAGAAAAAATTATTTTGCTTCATTTGTCTTTTAAGCAACGATTTATTTAAGCATAAATTTGTTATTAAAGTAGGTATCAGGAAACAAACATAACAGAGGTGCAGAATTTATGAATAAAGGAAATGTAAGGTTCGGCATTTTTATTGTTTGACACCGACAGATTATAAATTAAGACCGACTAAAATACAACAGAAATTAGGTGTACGCGATTTTTTTTGCTAGCCACCGCACCGTACATATTATTTTCATATGTTTTGGTGGAATATTAATAAATTATCGCAGTTTGGACTTCGTTTTAATTTTATTCTTGTCGTTTTCTCTGCAAAAGATGGACCTTCACTAAATATTTTATAGAGTTCCAGCAAGAGGAGAATATCTTATACACTTTGTTTTCACAATTTAGTAAATTCACTGCATTTGTTTGATAATAATGATATATATAAGAAACCTTTTAAATATGTGCCCTCTTGTAAAATAAAGTACGAGCCGCCACTGCTTAAGATATTTGCAATTTGTAAGCAATTTCATTCTATATATAAAATTTTATACAATATAACATTTATACAAAGGTATACCAAAGAAATTTAAACCCCTGAATAATTTTGAGAACCCAGTCTAAAATTTATAATTTCAGGTATTAATTCAAAAGTTGCTCGTAGTCCACTCCGACGTCCTCTATGTCTGTCATCTTTACCCGCACGCGCCGTCCGTCCGCAAGATACACCACTCGCCTTTTTCTTTTGTTGTTAGTTTTCTTCATCACTGGCCAATATCTTGATGTAAGTGGATGAGCCGGTTTACTTTTGTATTTCTGCATATATTTACAGAACTCCTGGACCCAAGCCATCTCCTCGTCTTCTATGTGAATTGAAATCTCCCACTCCCCTTCTTGATTTATTCCTTAGAAGAATTTACTTTATTATACTGTTGGTATGAATCTCTGAATCTAGTTATAATAATGATTTTTATTTTTTCAGATATCTTGTTTGTGATGTGTATGGAATTGTGAACAATTAAATTTATATGGATTAATGGATGATTTATTGTATTTTCTTCTTTGATTGTCCTCATTTATGCAGGAAACTACTGGTATCTTGGGTAATATCCAGAGTAATATCACAGCAATATGATGATATGGTCAGCGGTATCAAAAGCACGGCTCATGTCGACAAGTAATCCAATACTTTTACTCTTCTCGTTTTCTCATTAATTACACCTGATAGCGCTTTTTGACAGTCGTTGCAAAATATACTGTGAAACAGTTTCAGACTTTTCATTGCAACTATTATATATATATATACTATATATCTAGTAATTTGGTTTTTATACCGGATTTCGAGTCATATGTTTCCATGATTACTTGAACTGTTCCTACACTAAAAAAACTAACTTTCTCCAAAGTTTAAATTAAAATATCAACAGCATGTGAAGCAAACACTTCACTGACTATAACCATAGTTTTTGTTCTGCATCACGTAACTTCCGAATCGGCATTGATAATTGTTACTATGGGAATAAACTGAAGATTAAAGTTAAACTGACTGAAATACGTGGCCATAAAATAATAATAGTAGAGATCGTTTTTCCAATACCGAATAAACTCCATGCAGTGATCATAATTCTGTACTTCATTTAAATGAAATTAGTTGAGTAGAAGTAATTATTGAAGTCATCGAGCTGCTTTTAAAACAGATAGATAGGACCAATCGACGTAGTCAGAGGATGAACAAAATTAGTTAATTGGGTCGGCAATATTAATTAAAGGAAATTTTAAAGCTGATGTTAATTAAAAAGATAAAAGATAGAGGAACGTCGGTGCTAAATTTCAGAATGAATCGAATATAAAATGAGTAAAGTTTCTCGACTCGTTTTTGAATTTATTGAAAACTTTGTATCCCTAGCGATTAAGCTGGCGACTGAAATAATCATTTGTTGTACCATGCGATTTATTGAAAACAGGCCAGAGTGGGTCATGAAATATGCAAACTTATGTCTCAGAAAAGATTACTTTTAAAACCTATTTTAATATCAAAACATCACAAATGTTCGAAATGTTGTCTTTCACTTGCAAAACATAATAGCATCCTTCTTTTTTAAATTTAAACTTTCTAATAAAAAAAATAAATAATTAGTAAGGGTTTTGGTCACAACTTTAAGAATATTTTAATATTTCTTCGTTGACAAATCTGGATATTAACTGTCATAAGTAAATTTATAGACAAACAAATATAGACAAACGTTTAGGAATTTCAAAGTCAACTCTGGCCTGTTTTCAAAAAATTGCACGGTATTAACTCTATGTAATTTTTAAACCGAAAGTTTACAATAATTATAATAGTCCAAAAAATAATTGCGCATAATAATTTTTCATTAAAAACATTTAGGGCGGAGATATCCACCTCTTAATAAATTGGCTAATCGTTATTAGAGAATAGCTACCAAGGAAACAATTCATAAAAATTCAATCAACAATTCAGAAAAATCAAGTTATTCGTCGAATAACTTTAATAGGAGATGGATATCTCAACCCTTAGACAATTATTACTAAACAACTGTAATTATTTAATTATCAGGTTTTAAATTGAAATTTTGAATTTGAATTTTTCGAAATATTGTGAAACAGGTATTGAATTAAATCAATTTTGATTTCAAAACTTATATGTTCCACGGTGAAAGCCATCTTTAAACAAAACAAGATGTTCTGTTTAGCCCCGATAACAGCTAATTTGTAATAACCTCACCAAAAGGGAAAATGAAATCATATAACAAACCAAACACGTTAGACAACAACTATCATCTATCAAACGTCAGTCGGTTTAGTCATCCCTTTTTCGCTCTATCTTCTTTCATCAAGAAATCGAAACCAATTTGATAAACTCTTTAGTTGAAGAATCGTCAATATGCACGAATCCTTTCAAGAAAACCTTCATTAACTGGGAAAAAAAGCTCACTTCGAACTTCGTATACATTTCCACAAGTAGTAAATGACGTAGTATTTACACTAATACAAAATTTCAGTGGGTCCGATTAACTTCTTATTTGGGGTTAATGCAGATGACGAAGAAATGCGTTTTTTCCAAAATGTCGATTCTAGATGTTTTTCAAAATTTATCGTGAATAATAATTATACAGATCTAGAAAAGATTTTTATTTTATTTTATGGTGTTGCGCCTCGGACAGCACGAGATTTATTTTCCGTGAAATTCAAGACATGAAAATCTTTGTTTCTCTATCGGTTAGGATATTGCTTACTGCAAAATGATGGTTTGTCTGAATACCTGTTGTAAAACTTCAATATTAAGTTTTGAAACTTTGTTCACATGAATAATGTAATAATAATAATAATTTTTAATTAATAATGTACTTTTAATCTTTTAACGAGTTCTTTAGAAATTGCAAATCGCTCAGCATTTCACTATCGGTCAGGATACAAATTTTCATCGGACAAGTGTCTACTTTAATTAACAATTTTTAAATTAATTATCATATTCAAATACATTTATAAAATAGTTTTCTATTAATTTATGTTGGACGGAATTTTCTAGCATTTAATTCAATCGTGTGTTATTTTTCGAGTGTAGCAAATACGATGCCGAGCAGTAATCTTCATAAACGCACTTTTCAAAGTTTTCAAGTTTTTATGTTCGGATTTGAAACTTTCCACCCGGTATATGTAGCCCTTCAAAAATAACCTACAGATTAGAGGAAATCACATGCAAACACTCACAAGTTAAAAGCATGTACTTCATGAAATTTAGAAAATGGTCTCCTCAGCAAAAAGTGGAAAAATGGAGCGTAACTGCGGAAATACGTATCTACGGATATAAAATAATTGAGGGAAGATAATTTTTTAATTAATAATAAGTCGTCCAGAAGCCAAATTCATTTTTCCACTAGCGAAACTTTTTACTATTGGCAACAACTTTTTAAATATGTGCTGTCTTGCTTGTTTTAATCGCTACCATGACTTTGCTTGAAACGCTAGTTTTTATCATAGCTGCTAGATTTGGATTCCAAAAAAATCATTCTTACAAAAAGAGTCGTCTTCATGGCCTCTTTAACTTACTGGTTAAAGTTTTATATTAATTACGTTATTAATAAAATAATTATTTAGGTATGCTCAACTGTGTTCATCAATGAAACACGCTGTATATTAAATATTAGGTAAGCAAGCTAAGTTTCGACACTTTCGCAATAAAGAGAAACATGAACGCACTTTGCAAGATTATAATAATTAAAACAATTAAAAATAAGTTTAAATGAAGTCTTTATAATTGCTCAGAAATTAATAAAATCTAGTTGTATATCATAAATACTTAACATGTCGACACTTTTAGTCTGAGTGGTAAGTGACAGAAACCCTCAAACAAATTGCTTACGTGAAATCGTTACGGCAAGTTCTAAATATAAAGAATAGGTATGTAACTAACAATTTACGTAATTTTTATTTTTAAAAAGAGTAAGTTTATACTTCGGTGCTATTGTTTGCAGCAAAGGTAATCATAGTTAAAACTTATTTTAGTTATCGATGAAGAGTTAAATTTGGTTGACAAAATTGTTGAAATGGATTGAAAATTGAAAATTACAATTATATTGACCATTATTTCTCGAATTTAATTTGAGGACGCAATCATTAAAAGATCAAATATAATTACTGAGTATGTTTAAAAAGTATGGTTTGACCATAGATTCTTGAGCTAGAAATAAGACAATTTAGTCCCAGTTGTACAATTCCAGTTTAACTTCAAGCCAATGCTTAATCCTTTAACAACAATTCCGTAATTTCAGGGAAAATGAAATAAGTCGGAATTTAACTATTTTCAGGAAAGTTGATTAAAGATTAAGCTGTCACTGTAAATCGGTATAAATTTTTGATATGGTAATTATTTCTGTTAAATACAACGACTACCGTCGATTTATGTCATACACCAGCTTATCACCGTAAAGTCAAATGTCGCCAAGTACACTTTAAGAAAAGATGAACATGATTACAACATTCGTTCAAAATCTAATATAACGATTCCAAACTCGAAACTTCACACCACGTGCATCAGTCATATGTTTAATAAGCTTCCTGAAGCATTGAGAAATCTAAACATCAAACAGTTTAAAATCGAAGGTGAAAAAATAACTGCTCGAAAAGGCAATATATTCTGTGGAGGAATTCTTTGTTTAAATAAAATGTGTTTTTTGCTAATTGTCGTATACAATTTTAGATTTTACATTTTGCGTTGTAATTATCTGATTGCATATAAATCATTATAGACCTACTTATATTATGTTCCATATGAGGCAACTTTTTAAGTCAAATAAAGATTTATTATTATTATTATTATTAATTTAGATACAGAGGAGAAAAGTGCTTAAAGGTGGATAGGAATTACATTGAATAATTTCTTCCATATTTAAAACTAATAAAAATTTTCGTAGTAGGAAATATGTAATGTTAAGGCCAAATTAATTGTTTTTTCAATTTTTTAATAAAGGAAACACTTAAAACAAGAAAAACAATGAAAAATTTATCAAAATCATGTCACTCGATTATTGCAGAAAATCCGTAGACATGCTGTATATACATTTTTACTGGACCATACTAACTCCTCTCAAATATGTATAAAGGTTACAAAATTATTACTTCAATAAACCGCAGCGAATCTAAAAGACTTGAAACGCATGTCCGCACAAAGATGTGTAAGTAAAAATTTCGCTGTGACAGTTTGACAACGAATACGAAAAACAATGTAATTTGTAGGTATTTGCGTAAAAATTCGTTGTATAATAACGGGCTAGCACAAATACGACACGCTTTCGTGGCACGTGAAACGAGTAAATGAAGCTACACATCCACGTGACATTGTCACTCAGAAAATGAACACTCTGGTGATCATGTATTGGAAATACCTGTAAATATCAGTACATTCAAATCTGTTGTACTAATGCATATTATTGTACTAAATCGTTTTTTTACATAACCATAAATAACGGAAATTTGAGTCATTCCAAGCATCTTTCGGCTTTACCTTATGAAGAATTGATCCTAAGTGAAAAAATGGTCATATATACAGATGTCTCCAGGGCCCCTTCTTCGATAGTTCATTTGTAGAAGATAGAATTTTTTTTTCTACCTATAGGGTACTATAACCTAAAATTATTTTGACATATACAGATGTTCCGTAAGAATGTGTATAAAGTGAGCTCACGTCTCGTTTTCAATGGAACAGTACCTTTTTAAAGTCATTGTCCCGCTGTCCCCGAGAGATCACTCGAGACACAAAAATGGCCCATTATAAAGATTTTAACAGATTTTAACCGTAAATGTCCCAGTGGCGTAGATAAGTGGGTTGTCCGAAATCGTTCTAAAATATTATGTTCCGCGTAATTCATACTAAAGAAAGTTTTTCGTATGACGTTGTTTTTTGTTCGCCGTTTTACATTTCATAAATAAAATTTTAAGTAGTCCGTACTCGTTAGATTTTTTTTGTTCGGGACCCCCCCCCCCCCCCCGAAACATAGTAAATTGGTATTTTCTATTTTCATCAGACAAATTGTACAGTGTGTGAAAATTTTTCTTCAGATAAATAGACCTAAATGAGTTCAAAATATTGTTATTTTATATTTGTTTTTCTTTTCTTCTTCATTTGCTTTCAGAATATTAAATAATAAAGAACGTCTAATAATTAAAAAGGCAAATATCAACACAACACACAGTACCTCCGCGATCTTTCAGAATTTTGTTTGCTTACTCATAAATTAACGGATGATGAGTTCGGCGCTTTTTGTTATAATAATACTTTTAGAATGTGACCTTTATTGAATAAATTAATTGTTACCTATTTTTTTACTTATTGTTAGATAGGATTCATGATTACTGTTTTATTTTTAATTAAGGAAATAAAAAATTATGTAAAAATTATTTTGTGAAAAATCTGCATATCTATTACTTAAATATTAATAAAAAAACAGCTGGTAATCTCCGTATTCTTTCGTACGAAAGTAATAAATGACGTTTATTGTATCGCATCTGCTGGTTTATTGCCCTATCATTTATTGCGTATAATAGTAAATTTCGCTTAGCCGTTCGGGCCGTCCGAGGCTTTAAATCAAAGCTAGCGGTTCTCAAACGTTTTATTGTAAAAACTAAACATATTTTTCCGGAGTTATTATTGACATTTTTTTCAAACGTATGTCGTAACTTCGCTTCTTTTCTTTTGTATTAGTAGTGGTTACAATATGTAAAACTTATTCGATTACACCCTGTATATAATTTTAAAAAAATTTTATTTGCAAAAATAAACCATGAGTTTTTAAACCAAATTTGAGTTCTATTACAAAATTTCTTTTTGATTTTTATTATTGGCTTAAGAATACATACGAAGAATACGAAAAGTCAAGAGATATCAAAAAATTCATTTTTTTTATTTAAAAGAAAGTTATTTAACCTATACTCGTAACCAGAAAAGATGAGACTCATCAGCAAATCTTTGACGCTGGGAAACACAAACTGATTTGTGTACGTTTAACTGTTTGTTATACATAATTAATTGTTTAACTGCTTTTGTATAAAAGTAGTTCTTTTCAGGACTTACTTTCGTGTTGTGTTAATAATTTGTGACTATAATATTTTATCTGCGCAGGGTAAGACACTTCGTTCTCAAGCAAAACAGCTTGTGCTAAATTTACTGGATTATTTTTAAAAGGAAAAAGACAATAGGTTTGTTCCAGCAATAGTTCGTAACTAGTTCGAAACCGTCAAAAACATGCAGTCATCAATATTGTACCTTTGACGGCGCCGTTAAAATCGTTCATTACTTCGGTGGTCAACTGTTTTTAACGGTTCCGAACTAGTTACGAACGATTGCGGGAACAAACCTAATAGAAACTTAAAATTCCGGAGATTTTCTAGACTAGACGGTCTATATTACTGAGCAATCCCAGATTAAGGTAATAATTGTCCCAGTTACTGACTGTGTTCCAATTAGTCAGGTTACTACTAATTATTTCGTAATAAAATGAAAGTCTATAAAATATTCGTCTAAATGTGTGTCTTGAATTTTATAAACATCGTACCTATGCATGACATGTTATAATCCTTTGCTTAAAATAAGTTTTATTTAAATGAAATTGAAATTGGCACGTCGCTGCTCGCGGGAACTGAATTCAAAATCTTCGTTGGCTTAAATTTGTAATTGTTTTTTCAGTAGCAGAAGCTAAATTAAAAGAACAAAGCGTTGAAATCTTTCGAGACATCATCAACTGTGTTGTGAAATTCATAAAATTACTTAAAGACGAGTAAAAGTTATCATATGTGTCATTAACCCGTACAAGAATATATGCTTGTACCAGTTAAGGACAAAATGTTAAATGTAACGAAATGTAACGTACAGTATTTTTTTTAATTATCCTTATACAATGACTACAATAGTACATTATTTTAGTG
Source organism: Dorcus parallelipipedus (assembly GCA_958336345.1). Taxonomy (NCBI): domain Eukaryota; kingdom Metazoa; phylum Arthropoda; class Insecta; order Coleoptera; family Lucanidae; genus Dorcus; species Dorcus parallelipipedus. Next base: position 45,157,779 of record OY284475.1, read on the forward strand.
TTTAACTTAACAATATTCAATAAATGAAGTGCATTTTCGATTCAGCATTTATTACAATTATTAGAGGTCATTGATTGGGACATTGTGGGTTATGTACCGATTAATGACGTGTCTTATTTGCTTGACGTAAAAAATAGGCTAATAATAAGTATCATTTTAATTGATGATAAAGTATTTTTGAAATGTAAAGTAAAGAAAATTTATTTTGTCGCTTTTTGGAAAATTCAGTTTACATATTGCGTATCATTAGGTACATGCCAAAAAGAGGTTAGGTACACCCGCCGACAAAAGTAATGCCCAGGCCTACATATTTACAATGTAGATAATTCATACATTCTGGAAGTAAGTTTTATTATTTAGGGCCAGTTAGCTGCGAAAGCAATGGCGTAAACCCCCACATTAGTGCAGAATTTTAAGGGTTAACATTCAATTTAAGCGATAATTTATTTAAACATATTAGTAAAATTTATTATTAGTTGGAAAAGATATTGATGTTTTATATAATGCCACTTTTAATCGTGTCGAGATAGTTAGTAATAAGATATTTTAAGATAAGATAAGATAGTTAGTAATAAGATATTTTAAGATAAGATAAGATAGTTAGTAATAAGATATTTTGAAATATAATATTCAGAAAAATTACTTCGTCACTAATTGGTACATTACTTTAAATCGTGTTTTACATCATAAGTCTTCGTAAAGTTGAATTACTTACACTACCTAAGGCCCAGTTTTACAATGCCAGTTTAAATTTAAGCTGAAGCTTAAACCCATAATAACTATTCCGGTGGAATAATGACACAACTGTAAAACGTTAAATTTTTCAGAAGAGACAAAAGTCTAATGAATTTGTTGAACTGCTACCATAACTCTAAATAAAAAGTTTTAAATTTGGAAATTCCGAGTATTGGTTGAAGTACGTTGATTTAAAGAATGTAGAGCCCAATAATTAATCTACATATCGTCGGCCTAATGTGCAAATTGCCTCCAGTATTAGGCCAAATTAAGGTTTTTAGGCCATCTTACATAGAATTTCCTCACAATTTTAATGGAAATATTCCTAATTTTATATCATAAAACAGTTTAAAAGATTTGAGTGAATAAATTAATTTTTTATACGTTTTTATACGTTATCGTAGAGAGCTTTTTGTGTCTCCTGTAAAATTTGAGAATATGGCGTTAGGCAGTTTGCATATTAGGGCGACGATATAAACTTAATCTACAAACTTAACTCAAAATGTGAAAAAATTGCATTTGCGTCACTATTCCGGCGGAACAGCGAATTGTTGTTAAGGGTTTAAGCTTTAGCTTAAACTTGATAAAATTGTAAACATATTATAATAAACACATTGGCAGATATGGACAAAAGCACTACAATAATGTACTTCAACTGTTTTGGAAAATTGTGTATTGTGTACTGAAGAACTTATTAAGAAGTGATATAAACGGGAAAGATTTTAGATGTAATGATGGACAAACTTGACGAAATTAAATTACTTCTCGTCACAGTGTTTTAATAAATAAATACAGGCTGTTATAAATTCGAGGCGCCCCATTCGGTTCTCGAAAACAGTAAGAGATATGAAGTCGGTTATATTGAGGCAAACTTGCGTATTTTCTTGCTGAACAATAATCTGTTCTGATAAATCTTCTACGATTTGTAGTTTTTGAAATATTTCCAAAAAACTGGAAAACGTAATTTTCTTTTCTATTTTTGTACTGACGTTAAAAGTGAGATTTTTAATTGTTGCTAACTAGATTAAAAGTTGATTTTCATAATATGACGTGTTAGGCTGGCGACAAACATTCGATTTTCGAATTCTATTTCCGAATCTGACCACCCGAATGCACGAAATCCATATAAAATGCTCTACACGGCACAAACATTCGTTTATTAGCCGAACGTAAAATTCGACTTTCCGAACACAAAAGTTATGTTGCCTCATACCTTCGGAATTTCCGATTCAGATTCCGAGTGCGCTGCAAATAGGACATTCCTGGATGCTTAACAACTGTTTTTAACGATTCCGAATGAAAAATATCGAACATCTTTGGAACGCATATAGAATCCTCGATTCATTTTTCGGATTCGGAAATCGAATTCGGAAAACGAACGTCCGCGGAACGTATACGGAATCCTAGATTCATTTTCCGAATTCGGAAATCCAATTCGGAAGACGAACGTTTGTCACCGGCCTTAAAGAGTACATTTGTAACAAGTACATGTAAAAAAAGGCTCCACGCACTTGTTACACACTATACTTTTACTGCGATATTAAATTTAAAAAATTAATCAAATTAATGCTTTCGACAGTTTTCACAAAATGAAACAATTCGTTGGTCAAACAAAAACAAGCACAGCAATCTATTAAAATTTTTACCCGTATCAAAAAGTATGGCAGAAATGCGTAATAAACTGTATAAGAAATGCATTACACTTCACGCATATTAAAAGTAAGACTTCACATACTGTGAACAATATTCTTTATCTACGACCACTACTGTAAATGATGAATTACGTACAACACATAAATTAAGTAAGCGGGTGTTTACAAACGTCGTGCGTAAAGTAAAAAGAACGCACAACGCACCTACTTTACGCACGCTTTAACGCTTGTAGTTAGATCTACGTAGCCGCATCACATTAGATTGATAGTCGTCGAAATTGCAAGTGTCATTGCTGATTATTTTGAACTTGAATAATAAGGTAATTTTTGTGGTCGTAAATAAAGTATAGTACAAAACTCGAGTTGTAAAGCAATTACGCACTTGTGGAATTGCTTGCATTCGCCGCTGCGCGGCTCATGCGCAACTTTTCCACCGTGCGTAATTTCCTATTTACAACTCTCGTTATGTAATATACTATTAACACATAAAAATATGTAATTCTGATAATAAAGACATAAGCACTGATATGCATATTATAAACACAGGGAGTATCTGCACAATACTTTTTCATCTTTTTCAGTTGTTCGACCACACTAAAAATTTATAGCTTCGCAAATATACCCCATCGATGTTTTCTAAATATAGGTGCCTCGTATATTTTTTATTTTCATTGGCACATTGGATCGTTTCCAATTTACCCGACTTTAATGAATCTATAAATTAAGGGGCTAATCAGTTCGGAAATTCTCTCCGAAACGTTTATGTATTCGTATGTTTGCAATATTTTTCACTTCGAAAGCACACATTCGCCTATCCTTATTTGCCCACCATGCTAATAGTCGGCAAACGGTTTATTAGGCACTCTAATTATATATACAATTTAACCACCATTATACCTAAAGACGCGTTTTCACAGGTCGATTTGAGTCGAACAATCAATGAATCGAAAGCTGATGAAACTCAAATCGACTGTGTAAACCAATCGTTTTGCATTCGATCGGTCGACACGCTATTTCTCTATAAATTTCAATAAAACCTGTCAGAAATTCTTTACTCCAATAACGTGTATCGGACGCATTTAATTTATTATTTTATTTAATTTATTAAACCCTGGATCGCTCCATAAACACAGAAGTTTAAGAAAAATAATTAAACTGACGAACCTGAATGTAGCCTAAATGAAAATTTGATTGTACTTAGTACTCAGTGTGCCAGAACCTTTTCTATGATGCTCTATGTGTGATCAGTAAAGTCTCCAAAAGAAAGTTCCGTTTGCCCGTTGTTCCAGTTGTATATTATTCGCTGCTCGCGTCAATGCGCTGTAAACCTCAATTGGTCGACTGGCTGTTTACGACTATGTGATGCATAGGTAGGTATAACGAGTTTTATTTAAACGAATGTTTTTTTTAATTATATCGTATGGTCAAAAATACAGTAAATAACAAAGTAAAATATGATAAAGTTGATCAAAATATTCTCGCTATATCGAAGAAATACTGGGCCAGATGAATAAAACGAAGCATATGCTTTTACTTCAAATTTATCAATGAAAACTGCAAATATTTGAAGAAAAATGAAATTCTAAATAATTCTGCCTGTAACGTAGTAAAAATTTTAATAAATAGAACCGTATAATGATTTGCATTCGAAATTTTTCCACGTATTTAAGCTTTAGAAAAAATTATAACAAAAGTAAAAGCATTTGCTTCGTTTTATTCATTTGGCTCAATGCTTGCAGCTCCGTAGTTCTTTCTATCGGTGCCATGCGCACGCATCGAAGCTCCTAGCCTATGCATTCGGAACTAAGAGTTGGAGACTTTAGTGATCAGCTATGAAGTTTATAGAACCTATCAGTCAAAAACTCGCACCCTTGAAGTTTTCGTCCAAATGTATCATCTCAATATTTTAATTTGTTTTGCAAGTTTGTGCAAATTTGGCACGAGTACTTAGTGTGCCATGTACCAAAACTGTCCATAAGATGCTGTGTGTGTATGGCGGGCTTCTTGTCGATTAGCAAGCGAACCGGCGAGTAAACACGCCCATTTTAAGGCTCGACGCACACGTGCGGTTTCTGGCAGTGCGGCACCGCAGCGGTGCCGGAGTGTAACCATAAATCAAATGAGGCACTGCACACGCACGCTGCGGTACCGTGCGCTTATTTTCTTGCAGCAGTTCGGTTCGATGCACACGCCTGGATTTTGGACGTGCGGCACCACTAAAATCGCAGTTTTACTCGCTCCTGGATCAGGGGCTTTAAATATTGACATTATAAAAATGCAATTTCTTATTATAAACGGAAGTGACAGTTGATTTTTCATCGTTGTTGTTCAAAATGCTGCCTATTTATTAATAAGCAGAATTGTAATACTAGATAAAATGTTTGAGGATTGTTGGATAGTATGCGGTGGACATTGGGTTTGGCCTCCTGGATCGGTCGAACTGACTCCAGTTGATTTTTATCTTTTGGGTAAAATAAGAGATAAAGTATACCATACCCCTGTAAATAGTAGAGATGATCTAGAATGAAGAGTCACAAATGCAACTGAGCAGTTGGATGCGCAAGAAACTCGAAAAGCAAACCTTTATAAGTCAGTATTTACTAAGAAATAAATTATTCATAAATATCTTGAAAACCAATAAAGATAAACAAAACACTGTTTATATAAAATCGAAAGAAAATTATACTTTGTGTCAGGTAGTGTAGAAAGAAGTTAAGTGTTTGCATTTAAAAAATCAAGTTATTTATTGGTGAAAACTCTCAACTTCTGTGGATTCTCTGTAAGCTCTATGTAAAGTATACGATTTACTTTTTCTTTTATTTTTCTTGTATTTAAAGTCTTTTTTCAAGTTATTTTTACGTTAATTATGGTTTAAGTGACCGAATTTCATGGTTTAGCAAATGTCATAGTTAAACTTCGTTTTACCTCTTAATCACTGTCTGAACAACCAAAAAGAAAAATTAAGCTCTAGTTAACGTTAGACAAAATTTAAACCTTCAGTGAGCAACTCAGCCTTAAGTCTTCTAAGTATAGATGTTCAGATAGAAGGCGGAAGTAACACAAAAGACTACTGCCGGCAACAATACTTGAAACCAGCTCCGGCAACAATACTCGTAACCAGTACCGGCAACAATACTCGTAACCAGTACCGGCAACAATACTCGTAACCAGTGCCGGCTACGACGGCAAAATTTCACACGAACAAATACAGGGTGATTCATAACATGTGCGAAAAACTTTAAAGGCTTATTCTCCGAGTAATTTTCGTCAAAAAAGTTCATATGAACATATGTACAGGGTGTAATATTTAACCGGGTCTATTCAATAACTCTGTTCCTATTGAATATATGGAAAAATATTTTATACAGAACTATAATCTTTTCAAGGTTCGCATAATTTAAAATCATTTTGAAATATACAAAGTGTCTCAATTTGACTGTACGATGTGTAACTTCGTTATTTGAAAGGGAACACCCTACATTTTATAACGAATTTGAGTTTATCAGGTTACCTGCACCTAAGTCGTATGGTTTTTAAGATTAATATCTTGAAAACCATAATGGCTTTATTTATGGTTTTCGGAAAATTCAAATGTAATTTTTATAATTAATATTCCATTAACGAAGAAAGTTAGAAAGCAGATACTGTGGTACTGTTGCAACCTAAGTTGAAGGTATCTACAGCAGTTACAAAATTTACTTTTCATTAAACAGGGATCCAGTAAAGCTATTTCCATTTTGACAGCAATTGAACTTTTGTTTTTTAAATGGAACGGTATTATTTTTATGTCGTCGTTAGATGCCTCATAAAGTTATCATTCAATTAGCTATACACTTTCCTGTACCAATTACGGACGGTTGAGCAGATATTTAATATTATTTCATAATTCCTGCATTTTAATGTCAATTAAAATTACAAGACATCTTAGAATTATTTTGTTGTTCCTACAGTTTTCAAAGGTTTTGTAATATTCCAATATGATTAATAAATACTTCGTCATATTATGTGTAGAGCGCACTTTCTTATTTGACATAAAGGGTTAAACTTTAGTACAAGAAGTCTTAAGGCCAATTGAATGAAACATAGTTAACCACACGATCAAGTTAATCGGTTGATTAAGCAATATCACTTGAGAAAACTTAACAAAGTGAAAATACCAATCAAAATTATTTCTTTCGGTACGGTTTAACCTACCACAAGCCTTAACAATGGAATTAAATAATCATGTATTTAACAATACAACAACAACCAGGACTTAAAAACTTAGTAAATTGACATTTTACTCAAAACAAGTACATGTTTGAGTAAATACTCACTCCTGATTTTAATTAATATGTTAAAATGCAGAAATTATTAAATAATATTAAATATATCCTCAACTGTCAGTAATTGGTATAGGGAAGTGTATAACTAATTGAAAGATAATTTTATGAAGTATCTAACGACGATATAAAAATAACACCGTTCCATTTAAGAAACAAAAATTATTGCCCTTCATTTGTTGTCGAAATCGAAATATTTTTACTGGATCCCTGTTTAAAGAAAATTAAATTTTCTTACTGCAGTAGATACCTTCCACTTATCTTGTAACAGTACCACAATATCTGCATTCTAACTTTCTTCTTTAATGAGATACTAATTATAAAAGTTACATCTATATTTTCGGAAAACCGTAAACAAAGCCTAATATCTTAAAAACCATAGGACTTAGGTGCAGGGAACCTTTACCAAACTTACCCTAAAATAACCTAACAAGCTCAACTTCGTTATAAAATATAGGGTGTTCCATTTAAAATACCGAAGTTACACATCGTACAGCCAAATTGAGACACCCTGTATATTTCAAAATGATTTTAAATTATGCGAACCTTGAAAAGATGATAGTTTTGTATAAAACATTTTTACATATATTCAATAGGAACAGCGTTATTGAATAGACCTGATTAAATATTACACCCTGTACATATGTTCATATGAACTTTTTTGACGCAAATTACTCGGAGAATAATCCCTTAAAGTTTTTCGCACATGTTATGAATCACCCTGTATAAATTTTTTAACCATAATTAATTCGTCGTACTTTCAAATCTTTATTACATAAATATGTATTGTACAGGGTGACTACGCGAGAATTCCTACCCCCTTTAACGCTTTTATTTTTGATTTTAGGAAAATATGTTTAATACAAAACTTATAGGGACTAATTCAAAGTTTCTCTGTATGCTCACACACACAGTATATAAACTAAACTTAGGTTTTTTTTTAAAATGGAACATCCTGTATATTATTACGTTTTTCGATTCTAAATTAAATTCTAATGGGACTACATATACAGGGTGATTGAAATTCGAGGGCCAGCATGGAGATCTCGCTTATTATAATAGATAGAGAATTGGTTAAATGAAGGCAAAGTTGCCAAATTTCATGGTGATTAATTATCTGTCAAAAAATTTGAAATATCGAACGGTTTCTTCACAATCGAAGAAAAACAAAAAATTGCGATTTTCGAAAATCGGACATAACTTCTTTATTTATGATTTTTTTCAAAATCTGTGAAAACAATCCTGAAGCAACTTTTTATGCTTGATTGAACGCTGAACGTACTTTGTATCTAGAGGGATTCGTTTTGTTTTTCCAGAGCCAACTTCATTTTTTCTTATGGGCTCGATTTCTGTTGTTTAGACAGATGGATAGCACATTTTCTCTGAATCATTGGTATGCCACACTTGCTATTTTGTTTCAATTTTCATTGAGAAATTTTAAAAAATTTTGAATGTTGGATTAGGTTTAAGTATTCGACAACTATTAAAGTAGCTCGCCACAGTGAAAAAGTTGGCGACCGCTGCTCTACACTGATGAATACCATTTTGCTATAACACGTTTCGTCAAATTGATATCATCATCAAGTTCATTTTTTCTAATTCAAACGAGCTAAGATGTAACTCAGTCAGCTCTACTTTATAAAATTATTTTTGGCTATACACGGTGTTCAGTTACTGAGAGCCATACCAAAGTTATATTTTTTTAAATGGAACACCCAGTATATTTTTACATATTTCGAAAGTACGCATAACGAATAGGTAATAAACAAAAATTTTGGAAGTTTTACTTAAGAGTTTGTAAGATATTGATGTTTAAGTGTAAAAAATTGCCATAATATGAGTGCTATTATCTATATTTATACAATATCTTTTCTACAAAAATTTCAAAACAGCTTCGGTCTATCAGTTATTATGTGTACAGGGTGTTGAGTTTTGCGAAAGATAATTTTTCTTAAAATTATCAATTGAAACACCCAGTATATCTGGACTCTCATGAAACACTGTTTTAATAAGCTTTCATAAAACGCCAAATGTATTTGTCTAAAGTGAAGAAGTCGTGAGACAAAAATTAATAATTTTTCTTTCTTTCAATATTGACGTTATTTAGTCTTTCTGACCGGTTCTTTTGTTTTGATTTACTGATAAATCAATAAATATGTTTTATTTTTTTATTTTTTATTTTTATTTCCTTATATAAATAGTTTAGAATATAATTTCAGTGAGGCATCTTTCACTCTATACTCGGATGATGCATCCATAATAATTTCAAATAAGGATGATAATATGTTAAATGGAAACTGTAATCTTGTACTTCGAGATGTTGATAAATGATGTAAGGACAATAGATTAAGTCTTAACTTACTGAAAACCAATTATATAAGATTCCATAATCATCATCAAACTTTCATTTAAGAATAGAAAATAACGACATTACTCAAGAGCATTACACCAGATTTCTGAGTCTGTGTCTTGATGAACATTTAAATTTTAGAATGCACTGTGCTATGTTAATATCTTCACTTAATTCAGATTTGTATAAATTTAAACATTAAAGGAATATTTTAACAGAAGCTCAGTTGTTACAATTATATCACGGTTTGATGGAATCCAAACTCAGATATGGTGTTTGTTTTTGGGGCAGTTCACCATCTTTTTGTGAAGTTTTCATAGTGCAAAAAAAATTATTAGATGTATGGCAGGTGTGTCAAAGAGCAATAGCAGTAAAGATATTTTTAGAAATTATACTATCTTTACTTTACCTTCATTATATTTGTATGAGTTATGTGTATTTGTTTATACAGGGTTATCCACATAAACCGTTCGTTAAAAGTTTTCAAGGTTGCAGTTCACGTAGATATTTGAAATTTAAGGAGCAAGGGTTCTCCGTAGAGATCTTTTTAAATAATTGTCTTTGTATCACTTCCGGTTGTACCGGAAGTCGCTATCAACTCGCTTATTTTAATTGAATGCTATATTTTTTATCACGTTTTTGAATTCTACAGGTAAAAATATATTAAATTGCAATACATTTCTCTATCTCTAAAATTCATCATTTTTGAGATATTTTGAATTTTCTTAAAAATTTGGATTCTGCAATCTGATTTTCAAAAAATTATAACACAGATATGATAGAAGCAATTTTATTTGTAATAGCTGATATTGTAGTTGAAGCTTTAGTGTTCTTAAAAATTCCATAAGCATAATCTATTAAGCTACAGGGTGTCTAAAACGCACCGCTCCACTCGAAAATATTCAAACACAGAAAAATACTTTTTTTCAAATGGAACAACCAATATTTTAATACACCATCGTAAGTGGAATCAAGTACTGCGTCGAACTGTACTAGCATTCCCTATACCTAACTTTAACAGTTTTTGAGTTATGAAACATTTTCGATTTAATTCATAGAAAATTACAATTTTAATAGGTCAAATATTTTTAATTTTATTAAGATAGCATGGAAATTATAACAACGATTACTGTTACTACAAATTTTGTAGTAAACCAAAGAAAATAGAATTTCTCAATTGGAAATTCACAAATTTTAATTGTTCTTTGATCATCCTTCTCTTGGGACGCTTGTGATCTTATAGAAAGTTTAAACTTTTTGAAGAATAAAATAGCTGCTAGTTTGCAATTCTCTGGGTTAGCGTGAAAGTGTTTTAAAACCATTGTCTAATTATCTTCGTTATTTGTTACTGACACTTCGTATATTACATCTTTCCAAGTTGTATAAAGTTAAGTTCAAACTTTCCAAACTGTGTTTTATTCATAGGAGACAAGAGGGATACATTTTATTGAACACACATTCTTTGCTCTGAACAATTTTAGATCATTCTTCATGAATTTAAAAAATAGATTTAAAATATCAGCGTTTGAATAATTTAGGTTTTGATTCTCAACTTTTTTGGTTTTGCTTAAAATTTGTAGTAACAGGAAACATTAAATGCAATTGCTTGTTGTTTTCATGGCTATTTCAACAAAATTAGAAATATTTAACCTAATAAATGGTAAATTTTTATCACAAAATCTTTTAAACGGACACTAAATTGCGCATAATACACTTAACGTTTCACCGTCGTTCGACAGCTTCGTCAGAAGTGAAAAATATAAACAAGTTGAAACGGTGAAACTTTAAGTGTATTGTGCGCAATTTAGTGTCCGGTTAAAAGATTTTGTGATACAAATTTCATCGGACAAGAACCAACTTTAAAAATGTAAATTTTTATGTATTAAATCAAAAATATCTTATAACTGAAAAACTGTTAAAGTTAGGTATAGGGCATGCTAGTACAGTTCGACGCAGCATTTAATTCCACATACGATGGTGTATTAAAATATTAGTCGTTCCATTTGAAAAAAACTATTTTTCTGTGTTTGAATATCTTCGAGTGGAGCGGTGTGTTTTAGACACCCTGTAGCTTAATAGATTATGCTTATGGAATTTTTAAGAATCTTAAAACTTCAACTACAATATCAGCTACTACAAATAAAATTGCTTCTATCATATTTGTGTTATATTTTTTTGAAAATCAGATTGCAGATTCCAAATTTTTAAGAAAATTCAAAATATCTCAAAAATGATACATTTTAGAGATAAAGAAATGTATTGCAATTTAACATATTTTTACATGTAGAATTCAAAAACATGATAAAAAATATAGCATTCCATTTAAAATAAGCGAGTTGATAGCGACTTCCGGTACAACCGGAAGTGATACAAAGGCAATTTTATTTTATTTAAAGAGATCTCTACGGAGAACCCTTGCTACTTAAATTTCAAATATCTACGTGAACTGCAACCTTGAAATCTTTTAAGGAACGGTTTATGTGGATAACCCTGTATACATATATGTATAAGCACAAATTTCCACTTAATTGTATGTATCATGGTTTGAATACAAGATAAAAATTAAGTTTACAGATTCCTTTTGCAAATTTTAAAGTAGGAAAATCATCTCCTATTATTTTAGGCCCGAAGGTTTTTAACAATATACCTGATAATGTCAAAAATGCAAAAAATTTAAATATTTTTAAAGCAAAAATAAAAGAATTTCTAATTGAAAAATGCTTATATAGTGTATCGGAATTTTTACATTCATATGTTTGACTAACTTATGCCTCTGGTATTGTGATTTTTTTAGGTGCTGATTTTAGTGTGTGTATGTTTTATATACATATACACTGTCTTTCAAAAACTGTACTACAAATGGGATTTTTTTTAATTATCGATTTATAGAAAAAATTATTGACGAGGAACGCTTCTGCATCCCTTAAAGTCAAATTGGGAAATGTCAGACGAAATTTATCTTGAATGGTATACGTGGACACCGAGAAATGAAGATGCTTTAAAAGTAAAGTGCCCTTACTTTACAAGATACAAGAAAATGTCATAAGAATAAGTCGTTCAGAATTAAAAGTTATAGCTAAATATGAAATTACAGCCTCCTATCTCAAAAATAAAAAAATCTTTATGCACAGTACATTAACAAATACTGGTGGGATTAATTTGTCCGCCAAAATAATTTGAATAGAAAAACACGAAATTTATTCTTATTTCTCAATTATTTCATCTGGTTCTGAGTGATTATTTTAATGCGTTCCGAAACAGTGTGCTTTCTTGTAGCACACTTTTTGAAAGACATTGTATATTTTTTTAATTTGTCGAATTTCATCAATTTACAGTCTTTTTCTTTTGGTTTTCCCCTTTTGTCAATTATGTTTCCGAATTTGTCAAATGATTTTCCAATCCGCAGGCCTACTACACTTTGAACGGATTGGAAAGTCATTTGACAAATTAGGAAATACATGACATAAGGGGAAAAGCAATAGAAAAAGACTGTAAAATAAGTACATCTCCATGTCGCTTAGTATACTCACTACTAGGTACTATTATTATTGTATTTTCAGTTTATTAGATTTAAGATTCTATGACGACTTCAATACAATTTTAAAATTGTATAAAAGGAAATAAAACTGATTATTATTATTATTATTACCTTTGATGATTTTGTAGAAATCAAAATATCTTCTTATTTTATTAATTTACGAAAAAATGACAACGGACAATTTTAATTAAGAATTTTATTCTCTTCTCGGTTGGTAAAATAATTTACAGTATATTCTTTGAAAAAAATATCTTTTTGATTTTATCTCATAAGCGCGACGTTCAGTTGTTTTTTTTTTGACTGCGTCATTGTAATCAATCTGAAAAGTACTACTAGTTTGCTAATTTAACTGAATTTGTAGCTTTTATAATAACAAAGTTAGCAATAGTGCCTACTTTAGTTTGAACAGGCTGTATATCATTGCAAAGAAAAATTCCTTAATGAAAATGTTTAGATAAAGATAAACAGTTTGATTTTAAAGATAACTACTACGAATCACAAGGAGTATCCACACATCAAATTTGATATTCGGTATCAAGTTAGTAAATCGATATTCATAAAATCAGTTTTGTGTGAACGCTGCTACTTCAATCGGCAAGTTCTTTACTTACAGTCCCTATATCAGACAATATTTACTTAGGTTATCGAAAATATTGTAAATAAAGCCCTTAATTTTTCTGATACTTTAAATATACTTAAATACTTAAAATACTTAAAATATTTTATTCAGAAGTCGATTAAAGATGAAAATATACTCACACCTAAATCGCAGAGTGAATCGCACACCAATATTAATTAATTCCGTCAGAAGCTTGCATGTAGGGAACAGATTTTATGAGCCACCTCGGCATTTATTAATGTGACGTTTGCTGAATGTTGCGCCAAGTTATACCTTCAGCTTAATCGCTTTAATTATGCAAAACAACAGAGCGTAATTTTGCCAACGAATAATTTGCGGTTTTCGTGTATAATGACTTGTCAACCCTGCATATATAAACTAAAGCGAGAGTACATGGAACGAAACTATTTTTCACTTCAGTAGAATCGGGATTCTCTTTGGTAAAAGAAAACATCAAGTGTACCTAATGTCTTTTGTTAATTAAAATTATACCACATTGCGTCCAAATTATAGCTTCATGTGAAGTATGTATAAACATTTGAAATAGGAATTTTAGTTACAGTAATTAACTGTACATAAAATATTCTAACAAATCTTTCTCGTTATTTATTCATGTTTAAAGCACGACCTACTAGATTTTAAGAGACAGCGTATCTTTATTCGGCCTGCGCAATTTATTAATTCAAGTATGTCTCCGCTGGTGCCACTTATCTAAAAAATCGGAAACGAATTATATCCGGAACGTCATTCCACAGCGTCATTTTCAATTAATGTCAAACTCACGCAGTTTACGGCAAGTTGTATTTTCTTGCTCAAATATAGGTAGAGTTTCCTTGTGCTTTTTTCTTTGGTTATTTATGGTGCTTCTTATTTAGGTAACTAACGCCAAAGCGAGAAAAAATTGCGTTAAATGAAATATTGCCCAGTCCGGTTAAGAAGTCTGTCTCGTAAAATCTAGTAGGTCGTGGTATGAATATACATTCTGATCATTAGCCCATGCAAAAAATATTGTCCAATCTGCTTTATCTTGAAATAGCAGATCGCTAAAGTTAGCACCTTATACTAGAAAGTGCGATGTATTTGAGTAATTTTCCTGATTACATACAGGCTGTCCCAAAACCCTCGTTGAGACTGAAAGAGTGTACCGGATGTTTGTAGAACGGTAGCAAGTCGATAACTCCGTTAATAATAGAGATATTTTAGTAAACTTTCTTATTTTGTTTGACAGAAGGTAGCTTATATGGCAATATGCATTGCTCTTATCCTAGGCCTGCTGTGATTAAGTTATTATACATAACTTTGTTTTTCCAAATGGAACATCCGGTATATTTTGTAATATTTGGAATCTACTCTAAAAACTCTATCCAATAGCAAAGTTTCGACAATATCAAAGACATGGTTTAATTTTTTTCAATAATTTTTTAATTGTGTACAAATTGGCCATGAATTGTTTATAACTGTCAAAAATACTCTTACATTGATATAATAAATAAAATTCAGTCAATAAAATGCTTTACAAAGGAATGATTGCATCTTAACACATAAAAAAATATAATTCATAAAAAAAAACTCTTCTTTTAATGGAAACATATGAGTTTCAGTGCGTATTTGACAAGTGCATAAAATTAGATTTCCAACGGTATAAGACATTTAGTTATTTACTGTACCCTAATTGTTTAAATATCAATTAAAAAATTATTGAAAGAATTAAACCATGTCTTTGGTTTTATCGAAACTTTGCTATTAGATAGAGTTTTTAGAGTAGATTCCAACTATCACAAAATAGAACAGGTGTTCCATTTGGAAAAACAAAGTTATGTATAATAACTCAATCATAGTAGGCCCAGGAAACGGGCAATGCATACTGCCATATAAGCTACCTTCTGTTAAACAAAACAAAAAAAAATTACTAAAGTATCTCTATTATTAACTGAGTTATCGACTGGCTACCATTCTACAAACACCCTGTATAGAGAGGCGCAAAAGAAACAACTTTTTTCAATACTTTTTTTCCCAAAAGTCAATAATAAGGGAGTTATAATTCCCTGAAAGAGGGATGAAACGTATTTTTCTTTTGGCAACATCTTCTGAATCCTTTAAGTTATCAAACTAATATTTGAAACTCAGATATAAGGCACCTAACTGAACATTTACAACGCATTTGTCAGATCCTTCCTCCCTTTTAATGGGTAGTATGAGGGGATTACTTTCAGTATTTTATGATAACAAAATGCAATGAACGTATGTTAACTTTTAAACCTCAATTACTCGAAAACGGTTCGGTTTATCGAAATGCAACAAGAGAGCCTTCTTGTACCAAATAATCTAAAAAATATTCTCTTCGTAAATTTTTAATGAAATATGTAAAAACAAAAAGTTAGGAATAAAATACTGAAAAGTCAGCCCCTAAAACTAACCTTTAAAAAGGAGGGAGGATCTAACAAATACGTTGTAAATGCGTAGTTAGGTGCCTTATACTTGAATTTAAAATGTTAGTTTCATCTTCAGGATCCGGAAGATATTGCCAAAAGAACAATGTTTTCCAACCCTCTTTCAGAGCTTATAATTCCTTTATTATTGACTTTTGGGAAAAAAAGGATTGAAAAAAGTTGTTTCTTTTGCGCCTCTCTATATACTGTTTCAGTCTCAAACGAGGGTTTTGGAACACCCGGTATATTACTGACATTATAACATTATTAACTATGCTACCCTAATGGGTTTTTCAATAGGGATTAGGGATTTTTTTAACAGTACTTTAGAAGTGAGTAAGTCTCCTGATCACAAATGTTACTGTTAGTATTATTAACTATGCTACCCTAATGGGTTTTCCAATAGGGATTAGGGATGAAGGGAAAAAGGAGTCCTGGAATATCGATGAAATAAAAGGGCTAACAAGAAATTTTGCACGTTGTTGTTTCCTCAAATTGTTGACCGAAAATTCCCGATAACTTCAGTCCTTCTATTTTTCAACAAGTATGGTCGAGACTTCTTCACGATTTTCCAGGTTCTAATTAGTATTATTTTTTATCTATAAATGATGAGCAATTAATTTGATATTTGATTATTTTCCAATAACGCTGTTGAAATCTTTATATTTTTGATCAATTAGTATTATTTTAAATTCCTGTTATCTAATTTGCAAAAAAACATTGCCTGCATTATCATCGAATCCAATTAAATGTCAAATAATTTGTCATTCAAATCAATTCAAAAAAATTACATCATTTTTGCCCTCGTGTCGCATCTTTCGGTTTCATTGAAACGCCAGGCGTCGTTTATATTATAACGCATTATAAGGTAAATATGTAAAATACATAGTACAAAAATTTAATATCCATATTCAAAATTATAGGGAAGGTTAGAATACAGTAGTCTATCAGCCAGGCGAAGTTCACTTAACAACTTTATCAGTGATCACAGTCGGTGATCTCACCACTTCTTACTGGGGCTTATTTGTTATCTGTCTACCCCCACACCACTGATCATCAGATGTTTGCAGTCCGCCGGTCAGATTTCGATGAGTCATCATGTACTTCTTACAGTTATTTTACGATAGGAGACACAGTCGGATCCACTGTCATGAGTTTCATGAGCAGCAATTAAGTTAAGATTTAAGAGTAAACCATTGTGATCCCCTATGTTAGGTTGATAGAATACATATTTAGATCAAAGTTATTACAAGGATAATGTTGTTATTCACTTATCTTACCTTTATAAAATCGGATCTAGTCTCGTACTTGTAAGCATAGTATTTATTGCGAGAAATTGTCTTATAAGATATCACGTCGGCCACTTTTATCTACACGATCACAAAATCTGAATCAATATACGCAGGTACTGCGTAAAAATCGACTGCATAGCAGTTATCGGTGATTGGTGACCAGCTGGTGACACTTAATAGATATTAATTAACGTCAGATTTGATGAGCAAAAACGTGAGAGTGTAAAACGGTAAAGCGGGATTAAGTAAGACAACAGGGAAAATGTTCCCAAACGTATGCATAGACACATGATATCTTTATTGTGATAGTAACAGATTTACCTTCTGTTGTTATCATTAAAGCTCGGATTTTATGCAAAATGCATATTTTTGCATTTTTTGCATATTTTAATGTGCCATGAATAATTTGTCAATTTTATAATAAATATTGTCCATTTCAACAAAATTCACATTTCTTCGAATAAGTAGAACAAAATTTACATGTCATCTAGAACAGCTAGGGACTACCATCGTACCTACCAGCCTTAAATATCCGTAGGCTTTTCCTTAAATTTATTTATAGCTGGAATTTCCTACTCTTTTAAACTTTTCGGCACGGCAGCAGTTTTGTGATAGCTTCGTCAGGAGCTATCAACTGATAGTGAAACGTTGAACGATTGTGCGAATTTTAAATGCACATTAAAAAAAATTGTGATACAGTTTTCAGCGGACAAGAAATTACTTTAATTAAACTTAGCTTATTTATATTCATCATTAAAAACAAAAAATCAACACACCTTTAATAAAAATAAAAAATTAGCCGATAAATACATAATTACATAATTTGCATAAATTACTGCATAATTTGCATATCTTGCTGCACATTTTGCAAAGAATTCTGTATATACAGTGTGTCCCCGGATTGACTTCGCGATACCTATAATGGACCAAAAATGTTTGAATTCAGATTTCATGTTTTGCAGTTCTGGTCTACTGTGCCAAATGTGTGCCAAATTTGACGTTGAATTTCTTCAAGGTGGCGGAATTAGCACAAGAAGAAATAAAATTTGTGTAGGTAAAGCGGTTTTCCTTTTGAATTTAGGGGAAAAAAATTACTAAGATAAAATGTTTCTCACTTGAAATTAGGGAGATATACCAAATTCCAATATCCTAGAAAGAAAAATTGTATTACGACAAATTACTTATTAAATAATATTTTAGTAAAGTTGTAAAATATTAACGCCATCTACATATCTATTGACCAAAATACAAATAAAACATGATTATTCAAACAATACTCCATCCCTATTAGTACCTGATGGCATTAGCGTCTTACAACTGTACTGAAATATAAATTTTCTGTAATGCAATTCTTTTTTCTAGGATGTTGGAATTGAGTATATTTCCCTAATTTCAAATGGGAATCATTTTATTATATAAAATGTTAACGAACTAATTTTAATGAGTTTACTACTAATTATCGAAACATTTAATGTCGGATGAGTCTAGCTCTAAAATAAGGCTGCAGAAAAGGCAAGCAGAATGTTAAGTAATAAGGATCAAATCAAGGATAATGTAAAATATACCTTCCAGTGCACCTTGGGCATGTAATCGTATCTTTCTCACTCACGATTTTTCTCTATTGTGCGTCTCGCTCATCTGTTTTAAGAAGTCTTGTGTCTACTTTATTCCCATAACAGACGAATGTTTCACAACCCACTTTCAAGTAGGGTGTAGTAAATGTGTTTATTGCTATGAAAACCACACCTAATTTAGTTTCTTAAATGAGAAACAAAATGGATAAACTCATTTATGCGAGAAAGACAGCAATACTAGCGAGAATAACTCCAGATTGTCTTTTATGAACACAGCCCTATAGTAACATTTCCTCGATACTCGCCTAGTAAAAGATTATTTCGGCATATTCTAGAAAGGAGAATACGATTTCAAATAAAATTCACAACAACAAAATGTTAATAATAACCAATTAAATTAATATTTAAAGCAATGAATTAATATTTCAAAAATCAAAGTGTCCTGGAAAATGTTCTTTATTGTTCATTTAGTATAGTTTCATATATTCGGATCCATACTGTCATTTTTTAACTAAAACAGTGATTTAGAAGCTTTTTAAACACTTTTTTCCAGCCCGCCTTAATTTTTTTAATGTTAGTATAGGTATTTTTGAAATCACAATAATAAAATAAATTCTACAATGGATAAAACACAACCAAGTAGGGAACGCAAAGTACACGATGAAAAGCGGCAGTTTCGGTCTAGCTGGACCGAAAAATATTTTTTTGTGCAATCGTTTAATAATCTCGTCTGCTTGATTTGCTAAAACGTTGTAAGCATCCCAAAAGAATACAATATAAGTATGTGTTCAAGGTTCAAAAATTGCAATACGTTTTGGAATGCGTTTTGAAATATCTCCCCTTATTTATAGCAAAAAGGTGCTGAGCATTTACAGACGGAAATTTTGTTAAAGATTGTTTTGAGACAACTGCTAAAAAGATTTGTCTAGAATCAGTCATAAAATTCAAGAAAATTCAGTTAAACCGGATGACTGTGCAAAGAAGAATTACTGCAATGTCGGCAAGAAACCAATTAGTAACTTATTCAAAGAAATTTGCCTATTTTTCATTGGCTATTGATGAATCAATTGATTCACTTCTACAGCCCAGTTGTTACTAGTTATTTGCGCATGGAATAACGCACGAGTTTGAAGTGAGTGAGGAGCTATTGAAATGAGTTCATTGTCAAATCAGGCGAAGGGAAGTGACATGTTCACTGACCTTTTGGTTGGAGCAATGTTGAAAAATTGATTTAGACTGATAAAATTATCAGGTACTAGGACTAACGAAGCTTCTTCCATGATAGGAACTAATTCTGGATCATCGATAAGCAAAGTATTAGCAAAAATGAAAAATTTCAATTAAAATTTTAATTTATTTCAAATAAATGCTTTCTTTACAGATTGTCCTAAATTTCTGGGTGTGCTATAATTATTTCGATTTTGAAGTTTAAAAACTGTAGTAACAATATTATTTATACTTGTGATTTTGATGTATTAATTGTGATTTAGTTCGTGATACATCATACATCAATTAAGTTTCGCATATTTAAAGAAATTAGTGATCTAAGGTATTTCAACAAAAATGTTTCTTCCTACCGGTTTCGACCCTAAAATGTCTTTTTCAGGCAGCTAATAGTCAATAATGATAGAAAAATCGCAGTAAATAAAATTATTGAAAAAATAAATAAAAACGATAGTAATAATTACGCCTTCGTTTTCAACTGTTTTGTGATATACGTATTTAAACCGGATGACTGTGCATGACTGTCATTACAGGAATTTAGTTTATATTAAATTCATTTAAACAAACAGTCACTTTTGTTGCATTTAAAAAATGTTAATAAAGAATTTTAATTTGAGCAAAATTATTTTTAATTTATCTAGGAGCGTGCAAAGAACTCAAAAGCGTTCATAGATTTTATTAAATTAAAACAAAAGAAAAAGGTTACACCTTGAATCTGAATTTCATATTTATACACGAATTATTGAAAAATAAACAAAAATTTCTCAATAACGAATAACGTAGCAATATGTCCACAGGCCACGATGACAATTTTTATACATTTTTCTAGATGCGTAACAAGAAATAAACCAGAAACTTCAAAAATAATGGTTTTACGAGATCCTCATAGTGGGCCTTTAATTAGTTGTAACCTTGCATATTATTTTTCCGTCTCTTTAAAACTAGCCTTACTGTATGAACCCAACTAAGTGTTTTCGTATACGACCTGGATGAGGATTTCTCGACAGCTTAACAGCTTCTAACGTGTATGTACGAACAATCGATTGCTGTTAACGTTAATAACAAAAAAAAACTGCAGAAAAGTATTATTTCATTTATTCATTATTTTTAGATGCTACGCTATCGAAATTTCATGAGATGAGTGCATTCTTTCTCCAAATATAAGAAAGAAAAGCATGCGAGTGTATGTATCGAAGACAACACTGAAAATCTGAAAAGCTTCAAAGCATTATATTGATTAAGAAAACTTCAATATATTAAAAGAAGTAATGGAAAACGTTGAAAGAATAATAAAACGGGTGGATATAAAATACGAGACCAGAATAAGAATAAACTCGACACGTTGCGATATATCATATGTTTACAAATCGAGCAATATATCATAAACGTTATTGATTTCACTATTTTTATTGAATACTTATTTTATTGAAAATTTTTATTAATTAAGCCACAATGAATTTGAAAAATCGAACATAAATTAACTCCAGGGTGATAAGCCCTTTGTACTATTATAACGCGAGATCAATATCTTTTCTAATCGAGTGACCTATGCAAAAAAAATATGTCTTTGTTCAGTTCATTATTTCAAATGCCATTTGAATTATTTTTATTGCATTCCTATCGTTTTGTATAGGAATGCAATATAAATATGTAATTCAAATGCATTTGAAATAATGAACTAATCAAAGACACATGATTTTATTTCCATAGGTCACTTGATTAGAAAAGATATTTATTACCTGTTAGAAACAGTTAGGCCCAGCTTAACTTTAACCTAAAGCTTAAACCCTTAACAACAACTGTTGACATAATTGTTGTTATGGGTTTATACTTCGGTTTAAATTTAAACTGGCATTGTACAACTGGGCCTTAGATATAATCCAAATGGTATTTTCCTGTCAATTTTAAAGTAGTACCATTATAATTTATAAACCTATTCTTAGATGAGGGTAATGTGTTTATCGCTTTTTTCGTTTCTACTGGGGTTGATGCATAAATATTTGGTATCTAAGCTAAAAAGTGAGCAAAAAAAATCAGATTAGATTAGGCGGTTAATTAATTAATTAATTAATGTAAGTAGTTGCATAGCCGAGTGGTTTACGGTGGCAACGGGCTTGACGCTTGGCGAGGCAACTATTAGGCGTGGGTTCGATTCCTCTCCTAGTGCGTGTAAGTTCCATGTGAGAGATAGAATTCTCATGGCTCCGACCGTGTTCGGATTCATACCGATTCTTTCGAACTGGATTTTCTGCGTTTCCCCAATTTGTAAAACGAATGCCGAAGGAGAAATAACAACATTAAGTCGGTCGCAGCCGCCACCCCTCTCCTACAAGCTCTATGAGCTTGGGGAATTCGTGGGAAAAAATACATTCATAAACTGTCAAATTTATTTGACTTTTTATTTAATCACAGACATACATTTTCTTTGCACCGCCTACTCTAATCTGATTTTTTTATCACCATTCATAATTTTCAATTAGTTTGTGATATTAAAAATTTCTCTAAACCTGACTATTGACTAACCTGAAACAGTATTGAAATTTATTAAAATAACACAACTTTTGACAAAATGACACGTTTATACAAAAACCGTTAAAATGATTGATTTACAACAATTGTTGAACATGTTCACCATTCACTTCAAGAATTTTTGAACACGTTTTTATGCTACAAACACATTGGGCATTTTCGATAATCGGAGCCTTTCAAGCAAGGGTGGCAATATCCATGGTAATTGGTAGCACACAATAGGTTAATCGATCCTATAAGTTTTATAATTTTAAAATAATATTTAGACGATATATGACACAGGTTAAAAAAAAATTTAAACGAAGAGGGAATATAAACACACGTCTTCTCCATGGAGATGTGTGTTTATATTCCCTCCTCATTTTAAATCATATTCCATTATGAGTCACTACATCAATGGGTTTATCTCATTAAAAAAAATTGTAAAAAATGTAATTTCATCAAGATAATAATTATTAATAATACGCAAATATTTAAATATATCCACGTGAAGAAAGACGCGATGTCATTGGTCATGTCATTGATGATTATTTTGAACTTGAATAAAAAGGTAATTTGTGTGGTCGTAAATAAAGTATAGTACAAAACTCGAGCTGTAAAGCAATGACCCACTTGTCGAATTATTTGTGCTTTTCCACACGTGCGTAATATGCTATTTACAACTCTCGTTGTGTAATATACAAGCTGGCGCAAAAGTCCTCACTCGATTTCCCAAGGCAGTAACTTTGTTTGTAAATAAAAAGAATTGGTTCTGTTTGTTGATTATGTTTATTTTTGTTTAAATGTTTTTTTTTTCCATTACGCCGCGAAAATAATATCAGTCATGTGGCCGCTGCCGTGCTCATTTCACAGCGTTTTCCATGACTTTTCTCAAAAATTCTGGCGATAAATTCTCCACTTTTAGTCGGATGTTCTGTTTTAGCATCGCCAAGGTCTGTGGCTTCTTCGTATAGACCGGTGACTTCAAAAAAATCCAAAGAAAGAAGTCAAATCGGGCGACCTTGCTGGCCAGTGCAAATCGCCAAAACGAGAGATTACGCGGCCATTAACACAATTATTCCGCATTCTTGAGGAGTATAGCGATTCATGATTTGTCTGCGTGTATTCTGCTTCTGTTTACTTTACAAATATCAAAATCGTAATGACATAAAACGCCATTTGCAAAAATGAGAGCATCTTCCGATAGGGTGATGACTTTTGCGCCACCTGTTACTATTTCGATATTAGGCTTTTACTCACATAAGGCATTTACGAAAACTAACCCGACGGATATGTTACGGAGAATGATGATATACCAGATAATAACGTTAAAGTCCGGATAATGACGTTAATGACTTATTGCGATGGTTATTAACGTTATTTATTGTATAATGTATTTGTCTGGACTTTAGATTATTTTGTGAAAATTTTTTCAGTATGTGTTTAAACATTCCCAGGGTATTATCAAAAAAATTATATTATTTAAACATTTGAAACCATAGAACAAAATTATAAGATACTTAATGTGGGCAATATTTAAAGGATTTACTTTATTCGTTTAACATATTATGTCATTCTTAATATCTGCAGTTGTTGTCTTTCTGAGTACCTAATTTTTAGATGTTCATTTTCGTTTTACGCCAAAATATATTTCGTATGAGCAGGGCCCACATCGCGCTTTAAATTCCAACACCTTGATTTTCACCGCACCAAGATTTTCTGGGAAATAGTCCAAGTGAGAAAATAAAAAATAAATTTTTAGGCTTATGTTATAACCCAGATTTTCGTAAGTTTCTTTCAACAGTATGTTAATATTTGTTTGATTTGGTCTAAATATTAATTAAAAATTGTCATAGCTTGTTGCATCAGTTTAAACTGTTATTAACACCATAGAACAAATATTAATGTTTCATCAGTTAAGAGAAAATTTTGCAAATTTACATTTTCTTTCAGATTTTATACAAAATTTTAAGGAATTATTTTTTCAAAAACTACTTATCCGTGATGGAAAAAACTACATACAGATTTGTTAATGGTACGTAACCCTCTTCTTAAAACGGCAATAAAAATGCATACCCCAGATTCCTGCCGGCCTGTGTAATTATGTTTCTTTTTACATTTCAAATTGTCCAATAACAAATGGTCAATAACGACAATAACCGGGCGTTGTCGTTTATTATGTTTTTACATGAAAATAATAATTAGCATTGTCCTTTACTATTGGAAATTGACGTTAAAATCTGGATAATAACGTAAATTACCATAAGAATCGGTCAATAACGATACCATCCCATCATTAACGTGATCAACCTGTTAACGTCATTCCCCGCAGATACATCGTACTCTATTTTTCTCATTCTAATATAAGAGCCGTTTTACACGTACGAGAATTCTTACGAAAATCATGCTGAAAATTTTCGGAAGAATTCTTGTAAGTACAGAATCTTTGACGGTTAAAACATAATTTTTTACTCCGAAATTTATTACGTATGTATGTATGACCAGAAATATTGTGAAAATTTGTGTTAAAATTCTTTGCGATATAAATTGACGCGTCACAGATTCCTTGCGAGAATTTTCTCGACTATTCAATTCATCTGTCATTTTTCAAATATTAACCAATAAAATAGCAGATATTTACTTTCGTAGCCTAGCAACAGCAAATTCCAGCGAGTATTTCACTAGTGAAAATATGTAACTAGTGGTTGCAGTGAGTATTTTAAACTGCTTTATTTACCGGTTGCTACGAAAATGAAATCATGTGTAACGCAGATTTCCGAACTAGCTTTTGAAATATTTAATTTTAATCATTGATTTGGTTCATTGAATAGTCCCATCGAATACCAATCGTAGTCAAAGTTAAGTAGAATATTTTTGAGGTAGTCTCACTCATGTTTCTCACGCTTGCGAATACTACTCGTGGGTCTAGGACGTCTCGTCGCCGCCGGTTCATCACCGCCGTTTCACCGCCAGGTCCAATTCATCACCGGCCCATTCGCCGCCGCCAGTTATAATTTTATAATTAATTGTTATCGTCGTGTATGTAGGTATATAAAATCTGTATAACAGCATAAAAAAAATTATAGTTTACAGATACTTTCAGTTTATTTTACAAGAACAAATCTGTTAACAGTTGCATTATTTAAGATTAGATACGATTAACGGATTACAGTACTTAAATTAGTGGAGATGTACTGACTAATAGGCTAGTCGACTATTCGTCTAGTTTGGCGATTAGTCGAATAAACAGATTAATCGGCTTAAAAATCGACTAGTTGGCTTATTTTATAGACTAGGAAGGTACAAGAAATATTTTTTTTGTACATAAGTGCCTGAAGTTAATTTTTTCATTAGTAGTTCTTCATTTTCATAAAACGGAAGATTTATTATTTATTTATTTATTTTTATTAAATAATCGGTTTGGCCGACTAGTCGGTACATGTCTACTCATTAGTGTACGAGATCTTGTGCCAATAATAATTTTTTTAGTTATAAGTGAGAAAAGCTTATTGCTGGGTTAAAAGCAATTATCATGACTGACGACCTTTTCATAAACAGACGTTTTTTATTTTTTTATTTTGATATGTAGGATGTAAATCCCTCTATGTTACAAACGTAATTCAACAATTTGTATAACACATTTACAGGCGATACATTAGCAGGCGAATAACTAGGAACTAGGCAATTAAACTGCGGCGATGAAACGGTTCGGCGATGAAACGACAACGATGAAAATGTCCGACGAAGAAACGGCGGCGATGAAATGGCGGCGATGAAATGGCGGCGAGGAACCGATGGAGTCCCCATTCCGACTACTCGTGCTGCAAACTCGTAATATTCAAATGCAAGCGTGAGAGACATTCGTGAGAGCACCACAAAAATATTCGACATAACTTTGACTACTCATGGTATTATAAGAGAAAAGTGAAAATTTTCGGCATAATTTTTGTTATAATTTTCGGAAGAATTCTCGTGTAAAACGGCTCTAAGATGCTCTTTACTTTCTAAACGTTCTCTCTCACATTTCTAACCCAGTTATGAACCGGGTGAATTTTCGTAAACGCCAAATATGGTATGCATTAATTAAAAATTATCACCATTGACACTAATTCTCACACTTACATAACCTCATGAAGGATACCATGGATACTTCACTATTTACAAATTATTTACGTCACTCACGACCACGTGATCAATTGGGTGTTTTGGCGCGAATTTGATTATATGAAACTTTAAATTTTTTTCTCTTATGTTAGTATTTATTTAAAAAAAAATGAGATGCGTATTTTAATAATTAAACACAAAACACACAACTTTGACTTCCACTAGTTTACTTGTTTATAAATTGTAACATTTGTTTCGGCAACACAGAGCGTTCGTCAGACAAGTATGTACTAAATTAAACAAGAAATTGAAACTAACATACCTATACAAAAACCGCATAATCTCAAACACGTGACAAAATAAACTAATGTTAAGAATACATTGTACCTGCTTAAGTTTCTATCAACTGGAAAAAGATATTACTCTATTTGCGATATTTAATAAAGGTGAGATATACAGTATGCCCGTCTGACAATGAGACATAGGGATTTAACATGGGAAAACAGAAATTGCTGTATATTATCTTCCTAAGTATATATATATATGAAATTCTGGGTTATAATCGAAAAGATTATTGCATTCAAAGTGTTTTGATACTATATTTGTGCAATTTTAGTTGTTAATTATTTAGAAATTAAAAAAAAAAAGTTATTATTTTTTTCCGTACAATATTAATAGGTATTTAACGGTGAATTTTTAAACGGGTCTCGTGGCCGAGTTAGTTTGTTCATTTTTCGCAACCGTAAGGTTACGAGTTCAAATCCGAATGAGGACACTTTTTTCTTTTTTTTAAATATTTTTTCAGATTGGATATCACTTAAACTCTTAAAGTAAGTTTATTATTTAGTTATAAGTTTCATTTTAATATTAATTATGTTCCATTTATGTTTATCTTTTCGTTTGCAAAATTTTATTATGTTACATAATTAATATTAAAATGAAACTTATATATAAAATAATAAACTTATTTTAAGAGTTTAAGTGATTTCAAATCTGAAAAAATATTTAAAAAAAAAAAGAAAAAAATGTTCTCATTCGGATTTAACTCGTGATCTTACGGTTGTGAAAAATGAACAAACTACCTCGGCCACGAGACCCGTTTAAAAATTCTTCGTTAAATACCTACTAATCTTGTAAGGAAAAAAATAATAACTTTTTTTTTTAATTTCTAAATAATTAACAAGTAAAATTGCACAAATTTAGTATCAAAACACTTTGAATGCAATAATCTTTCCGATTATAACCCAGAAATTCATATATATGTACTCAGGTAGATAATAACACGTGATCAATATCTTTTCTAATCGAGTGACCTATGGAAAAAAATTATATCTTTGTTTGGTTCACTATTTCAAATGCCATTTGAATTATTTTTATTGCATTCCTATCGTCTTGCAATATAAATATGTAATACAAGTGGCATTTGAAACAATAAACTAATTAAACACACATGATTTTATTTTTTCCATAGGTCACTTGATTAGAAAAGATATTGATCACGTGTTATAAAGCAATTTCTGTTTTCCCATGTTAAATACCTATGTCTCATTGTCAGATGGACAAACGGTATACAGGGTCGCTCAAATCAAGGAATTCGTATCAGAAGAAAAAAACTGAATAAATAAACCAAATGCTCAACTGAATATAAAAACTTAATACTACACGGTTCGTCTGAATACAATTTTACTTTGAAAAAAATGTCCATGTTTAATTTATGTTTTTATCAACTTTTAACAGTCTTCTTTACTAAAAAACATTAACCTTTAAATCTTTATACGACGAGTTTTTTTTAATCAAGATTTATTTCAGAAATATCCAGCTCTTTTATGTATTTCACAAATTGTATATAAAAAAATTAATAATCAAACAATAATCATTTTGTATTTGCATGCTAACTGTACAACATTTCAGCTTACAAATGAATCCTGTTGTAGAATCTTACGGGGTTCAAAAATTTTGATGGAAAATCAGGATGAGTTTTTGGGACTTCAAATCTCTCCCACACTTTCTTAAAATCTGCGTCACATAGTAATCAAAATGAGAATAAAGGATTATTCTATGTTTTTATGTCAGTGTAATGACACAATGAAATTTTCTGTCCGCAGTTGTACAGTTGCGGAATTTAAAAAAACATACATACACTCAAAACGTGTCGCTGTGAGCTTGGTTTTGTTTAAAATTATTTTCGCTTTATAAGTCAAAATCATTGTCAAAGTGACGGACCGACATTAACATACCGCATTTAAGTTTACCCGAAAAACGCAAATAACTGTACATATACATTATTAAAGAAGGGTGGTAAATAAAAAGATTACCCGAAAGATTTGGGCACCATACAGTTTTTTTCTTGACTCCTAAAAATAAAAGTGACCTGATTTAATTATTTATCAGTGTTTATGTCAATGAGACAGAGATCGATTTACTTTTCTAATATTGCAAAATAAAGCCTAAAGGCTTGTATGCTTTTTTAAATTCCGCAACAGTGCATTATTTACACTTGGATTAAAAAAATTCTAAATAAAACTGTGAGTTGAGATTTTGATTTTTTGACAATTTCAAAGACATTTCATTCTTTTTTTTAATGTGAAATTTCATTTCATGTCCTGTTGAAAAGTTTCATATTAAAAATAATGAAATTTCCGCGCTTCTTTCAAATGAATTTTTTTTCTGAAATTTCCACGTCCCTACACGGAACTCTTAGCAGCAATTTGAGCGAAGGGACGATAGCCGTACGATAACCGTTGTTTCCACTGCAGGTCAATAAGGGCGAGGTTAGCACGCAGAGGTCACGATTCTAATGACCATCACTGTACAACGGGAAGCCCTTCATGGAGATTCTTTTAATGGCAACTCCTGTCGCTAATTGCTTTCGAAAATTGATCTTTTACGTTCCATTTCTTCAATTAACTGTTTAAAATATATCAAGTGTTTATCAAGTTTAAAACTGGTTGTTAAGTTATATTTTGGTAAGAATTTGGCATATGATCTTGAAAGAGCAATCGGTCAATTCCGGCAAAATTTCATTGAATTAGATATAACATGTTAACACCATGCCATATTTCACCATGTTCAAGAATTCTGCAATTCTAAATGAGAACCAGAGTTAGAACAATTTAGTGAACAAGCTTTTGAAACAGCACAGCAGATTCTAAGAAAGAACTCATTCTGATTTTCCGTCAAAATTTTTGAACTCCGTTAGATAACGGGTAGATACAATAGCATTCATTTGTAAGCTGTACAGTTAGCATAAGCTGTATAGTTAGCATAGAAGTACAAAAAGATTGTTGTTTGCTTATTAATTTCTTTTGTTTTGTATATACAATTTGTGAAATACCAAAAAGAGCTAGGTATTTTGAAACAACTCTTAATTAAAAGAAAACCCGTCGTACGAAGATTTAATAGTTAATGTTTTTTAATAAAGAAAACTGTTAAAAGTTGATAAAAACTAAAATTAAAGATGGACTTTTTTTTAAAGTAAAGTTGTATTCAGACGAACCGTGACTATTAATATCAATTTCTAATACTGATACAATGTCACAGCACAAAGCCATAGACTCCACTCACGTCTTGAAAAGGATCAATGATCCGTGAGAATCAAACATTCGCAGGTGAGTCGGTTTAGCCGGCCGTTCAAATGACTCGCGAGTCGTGCATCGTGCAAGGAACCGTGATCCGTGAACCGGATCCCAAAATTTTCGAATTCGGCTCAGTCGCGAACAACCCATTTCTAGATAGCTAGCGAAATATGTTAAATACAAAAGTTTTAGAGTTTTTTTAAAATCTATTACAGTAAATAAAAATTAAGTATACACGATCGGTCAAAAAGTTATAGGAAAACAAACTTACTTTTTTAAAAATGGAACACCCTGTATATTACGTGGTATTTCAGTTCTTCTCAAAATTTAAAAAAAAAATTGTATAACACACCATATACCTAAACTTAACCGTTTTCGAGATATCGAGTTACCTTAGAAATTTTCTAGCTCCATATAACAACGTCCCGCCGTTCTTTTATCTTAAGTGATAATCTTGACAACCTTGAACAATCATAATCCCAATATACCGGCAAAACAAATATGGCTTCAACAAGGCTTCAACGGGCTCCTCCACATTTTGGACGTGAGGTGCGGGAATATCTAGGCGAAACTTTTCCTGGTAAATGGATTGGACGCAGGGGTGCAATTGAATGGCCAGCTAGGTCTCCCGATATGACACCACTTGATTTTTTTCTATATGGTCATCTTATAAAATAGGATTCCAAAGAAAATAGTAGTTTATTAAAATCTGAGGGGCGTTATTATGAAGTTAAAAAATTTCTATGGTAACTCGATATCTCGAAAACGGTTAAGTTTAGGCATGTAGTATGTTATAATTTTTTTTTTTTAATTTTGAGAAGAACTGAAATATCGTGTAATATACAGCGTGTCGCTAAATTCCGTGGACATAGTTTAACCATAGACTCCTGGGCTGAAAATAAGATGATTTAACCCAATTTATCTACATATATCCAAAATTGCTTCGTTAAGTCAGTATTCTGCTTCAAAGTTGTTGAAAAAAAAGTTAATTATTCTTATAACAAAAGAACGCTTGAACCAATTTGTGTGATATTTGGCAAGAGTATCTACGGGAAGGTAAGTTACATTTTCAGATAGTTTTAGTAATTTGGAGTAGACAGCTAGTGTGAAGAACAGGGTTACCACAGCACAGATTTCGCAATAACTTTTTTGATGTTATGAAAATAATTTTAGATAAGTTTTTAGGAAGAAGCGTTCATTAGAAAACTTTTTTGTGTCTTTGTAATTTTTGATGCTTCTTACGGTTTAGTCACAAAATAGAAAAATCTAAGTGGCTGCAAGGCCTCTTATTGAAAAAAGTAGCCCATACACGAAGAACAAATACTTTTTATATGGATAACTATTTTATTTTTAGAAAGAGTCATTCATTAGTGAACGTTTTTGCATCTTTGCAAATTTTGACGCTTGTTATGATTTAGTCAAAAAATAGAGAAATCCAAATTGCTGTTTTTTCTAATGTGTGACCAAAATTGTATCAAAAGTTGCAAAGATGAAAAAAAGTTCACTAATGAATGCCTCTTAATGAAAAAAAATATTTATGCATGTAGCAGGTATTTAATGAGTCCATTCTAAAAATATGCGACTTTGCTTTCCCTTCGATTTGCTCGAAACTTATTCATTTAAGAAAAAAAAATTATGGAAAACTTTTATTTCTTTTCACGATATCTACCGATATACCGAGTTTGGTGCATCTTCATTGAAACACCCAGTAGAAAATTTCACCGCCATTGCTTATCCTTTGACCAATTTGACGAAGAAAAACGCAGAATGGAAATGGGGTAGAGAAGAAAACAACGTCTACAACACGTTGAAAGAACGACTAATTTCTGCTCCTGTTCTGCAGCAGTCTGATGAAACAAATGCGTACATCATCAGAACCGGCGCTAACGCATACGCTCTTGGTGCCATTTTGCTCCAGGGAAACGGACCTAAAGAGTATCCAGTTGAGTTTGCAAGTAGGTTGCTACTAGGTTGCGTCGATTGCCGCTATTCCAATTTCAATTTAATGGAGATGTAGCAACCGAGTCAGCTACACTGATAAAATATCAAAAACTTTCCAAGAAAATTACCGGAAATTTCGATCTGTTAACTGTTGTATAAACAAAGCATATTCTACTTACGAGTGAAAAATTTATTTCTAATTTTTTAAATAACAAACAAAAACAAAGTTTTGCTTGAAATAAACGTGTGCAATCAATTATTTAACAATTTTTTTTTTTGTAACTGTACAATAAATTGGAATTATACTGATGACAAAAAATACAGTGGCATGAACGCATTTTTTTTTCAGAGCATACTAATTATTTGTCTTTACATACGTCTTTAATACATTTTTTTCTTTGTTTTTAAGTGTAATGGTATAATTATTATAATAAATTTTTAAAGGACTTTTTTTTCTACATTCAATGATGTGCTGCGATTTAACTTATTTTTGAAATGAATAGTTGAAAATAATTGAAAAAAATTAATTTATTTATTAATAAGAAAAGACGCCATAAATAATAACGGTGTTGTAATGGTTGCAATTATTAATTTCACATTCCGTGCCCTTTTATGTTTCAAAAATTGTACAATTTCTTGTACAATAAATTGTGTAATGTAAAAGTGGTCACCACAAACTCTCTAATAAGTGGTTCAGTTTTAGGGTAAATAATATAGCGTCTATGAGCATTTTCACATAGACAACAAACAAATGACGATAACCGTAAAAAAAAATTTTTCTGTTAGGTACATCAGTTTCTTGTAGTTTATAAAATTGAAAATATGGGCAACTAAATATCTGATATGATATCAAATTTATTTTCTATGCCGGAGAAATAGCTACGGTACTATATGAGTATACGGTGAGCGATTTCCAAATATGCAAATTCTAGACGGAACAAAATTTTTGAAATTAGACTTTGAATTAAACTTTACGAAAATGCGGCGTGTTTCTTTAGTATTCTTTGAACATATTTTTGAGAAGTGCCAAGGTTTTGTCCAATTTCGCGCGTTGATAATTGCCGATTATTTTCTTTCAGTTGCTTAAAAACATTGTATTTTCGTAAATTTGCTTATAATCTTAAAAAAACAATTCATTCTGGAACTTGTCTATTTGAAAATCATTTACCATAAGTTTACCACCATAAGTGGAAAAATTTTTTCGCTCTTTAAAATCTAATGGTGGATTTCACAAACGTTACTTAAATTTAACCAGGCGTTAAAAGTAAACGTTGCTATGGTTACATGTGCTGAAGGTATAGAAATGATAATTCTTAATCAATGATTAAATTTAATCGACTTTTATGAAACCCAGCATAAGTCTCTTGCACACGACAAAATATCCGTTAAAATGACTTGATTCTGCCTTTTATAATGGATCATCTCACGTACATATTTAATGCATGTTTTAGACGGTCAAATTTTTGTATCAAATTTATTACGAAGTGAGAGAGATAAGCTACCACAGTGAATGTTGATTGGTTGAATTGGCACTTCTCACTCACTTCGTAATAAATTTGATACAAAAATATGACTGTGTAAAACGGGCGTAACTTCGCTATTGCAACATCTACATTTCCGTCGTGCTGGAAAATTGCGGACATTTATCCTTTGCCCGAAGTATCCATGCCTACTAACGCGTTTCAACTAAGGCCCATTAGCATTTTACCAGTACTGTCAAGTTACGATTTTTTTAAATCACATTTTAATTTCCTCTTGCCAATCGGGGTTCAGATCGGGTTACGGTACAACTACCGCTTTATTAAAAATTACGGACAATATACATATTACTTTCAAGAGACATGGGAAAACTGACAGTCCTTACGTTGCTTGATTATAGTAAAACGTTCGATATATTACATCATGAAATTTTGCTTTTGAAACTAAAGTATTATAGATTTGACCCTACAGTTGTCAACTTCTTGAGTAGTTTCTTGACTAATCGACAGCAAAGAGTTATTCTAAACAATTGTTCTTCAGAATTACTACCTACTTCAAAAGGAGTACCGCAGGGCTCAATTTTAGGCCCCTTACTATTTTTAATATACAGTGAGAATCTTGTAACGCTGTACATAGACGAAAATTATGTGATCAGATAATACATTTCTGAGTCATATAAAATTGCACATAGGGGTTTTAAAATTACGTTGCTATGGTTACTATTCAATTTTCAATGCTGAATCGTTTAAAAACTGCACATAGAAAGTATTAAGGAAGGTTTATTTCATTACATTACATTTCACATCAATGAAATTTGGCAGCAAATAATACAGAGACCTCTCTCTCTTCTCCATTTGAGAATAATGTGTACAGGGTGTTTCAACGGTGTGTATTTCTTCTGTGGAGCCTATAGAAATAACAAGTAGAAAAAAAAAGATTAAGAAAGTTATACTAGACATCACGCGGCACATTTTAAAATTATTCTTAACTATACAGGATGTTCCAGAAAATGGTGCTGTATAGAGAGAGAATTTTTTTTAATGGAACACCCCGTATACTTTTACAGATTTAGATGTTCCTCGGAGAGCTGATTACAACAATATAAATATACAGTGATTTTTTTTTAAGTGTGGCCATAGGGATTTACATGTTAAAAATTTGACCTCATGTATGTTATGGGACAAATTTTAAGTAAATTTTTGTATTTAGTTGTAAATTAAACGATTTACTACAAGATGAACTTTGCTAGAATATCCTAACACGTTTTCCTTAATTTTATTTTACTCTGAAAAGTTGAAGAAAATAGACACAAATTATTGAACGAATGTAATCCATGTAGGCTGACGTTATTACTAATTTGTAAATTTGTAAATCCCTACGGCCACACTTAAAAAAAATTCACTGCATATTGATTTCACTGTTATTTTCGTAAAAAAATATCTTTCTTCGAAAATTCCTTAAAAATTTACAAATTTTGAACTTATGTTTCTAACTATGAAGGTGAAACCGGGCATCTGGAAGAGCGCTGGCGACGCGCTAGCGCTAGGGGTTGGTGAACGACTCTGGATACCTGGGTAAGACTTACGAAAATATAACAAAATATTTTTAAGACTTTGGACTTTATGAAAATATGAAAAAAGTTAAAATATCTTTTAGCATTATACAGGGCAAACAGTACATGCGAAACACTCAGTATCTCATTTTTTTTAAAGGGAATGACCTATTTTTTATTTCAGAAATAGGTAGTACTTAAACTTAACTTTTTACTTATATCAGGTTATATACCTTTATTTCTAATATTTGTTTTACTAGAAATATTGTTTTAGTACCTTTAGAATTTTTTACTTTTTAACCTTTTATTTTTGGAAATAAATTATAACAATAAATTTTAAAATTCCTAGAGCTTCCTAAACTCAAAATGCAGATAGCAAAATTTGAATACCACTGGTCACATATCGAGGAAATAAGAATATTTGAAGTGGACATAAGAGTAAAGTACCTTTATTTTCCAAGATACGCGGAAATATTATTTGAAAAAGTTATTCAGAATTGTTATAAGATCTCAAATATGAAATAATGGCTGACTACGATGAATTTTTTTTTCACATATTTACCTGTTTTTCTCGTATCAATGTGAGTATTGTAAAACGTTAAATGTGTAGACCTGGACGTTTCTTCAGGTGTGATATAAATACACTCTGGGATTTACTTTTTGCTCATTTACTATACAAAAATTATAAATGGAAGGCTAAATTGTTCAAATAGTAGTAAAAACAAGGTTTCTAATGAAAGAAATGCAATATAGGTATATAACCTGGTATCAGTAGAAAGCTAAGTTTAACAACTACCCATTTGTGAAATAAAAAGTAGGTCGTTCCATTTAAAAAAAAATGAGATACTGAGTGCTTCGCAAGTACTGTTTGCCCTGTATAATGCTAAAAGATATTTGAACTTTTTTCATATTTTCAAAAAGCCCAAAGTCCTAAGAATATTTTGTTATATTTTCGTAAGTCTGTGTCATCTCCATAGTCAGCAACATAAGTTCAAAATTTGTAAATTTTTAAGGAATTTTCGAAAAAAAAATTTTTTCTTACGAAAATAGCTGAGCGAAATTAATATATCTTCATATTATTGTAATCTTCTCTCCGCGGAACATCCAAATTTATAAGAATATACAGGTGTTCCATTAAAAAAAAATCGCTTTGTGTGCACCAACACTTTCTGAAAGAGCCTCTATAGTTGAAAATAATTTTAAAATGTGCCGCGTGATGTCTAGTATAACTTTCTCAATCTTTTTTTCCTTCTTGTTATTCCTATAGGCACCACAGAAGAAATACACACCGTTGGGATACCCGGTACATTTCTATTATTTCGGCGGTTGTATACATTATTTTACAATAAATCAAAAGAACAATTTAATTCAATCTGACAATTCAAAATCAGTAGTGTCATTACTAACAACACACGGTAACCATGGCGAATGAAATAAATTTGGGAATAATAATGTAATAAAGCTTCCATTGATAAAATTACTGGGTGCAGTCTTATAAGGTTCTCAGTGTATACATCGGACTTTCACAGTTTCATTCAACACTGCGAGATTCATCAGTATGCCGACGACACGCAACTGTACAAATCGTTTTATTTTACTGAAACAGTTGATGCAATTGAAAAAATCAAGGCTGATATTCGTCAATTAATTAAAGTTTCTCAGGTACATGGCTTGCATCAAAATTCTAAAAAACCATTCATTATGGTATTCGGCCCGGACAAAATGAAACAACGGATTTCGAACAGCGTAAAAATCACAATTAATGGTGACGCTTTGCAATAGGTGCCAGAATGCAAAAACTTAGGTCTAATAATTGACACGAATCTAAGATTTAGAAAGCACGTTAGCTCACTAATGCGGGGATCTTACGGCATCCTAAAAAAATTGTTTATGAATAAAGACAGGAAATCAAGGTTGTTATTGACAGATGCGTCAATACTATCTAAAATCAGTTATTGCGGTATGGTTTATGGCTAAGCATTAACTTCTCTCGATGCAAGTTGTCCAAAATAATTGCATTCGATTTGCTTACGGTTTAAGGCGATGGGGTCATGTGCCAAATAAGCTGGAAGAGGCTGGCTGGTTGACTTTAAAAAAGCGTTGGTGTTTGCACTTATTAAATCTAACTCACAAACCAAATCTCCACCATATTTGAACCAAAAATTACTACGCTTTCAAGATTTCAGTATAGTCAATACACGCAATAAGAATATGTTATCACTGCCTAAACATTTCACTTCAATGTTCGAACGGCAAAATTATAATATAGCACTCTTCCTGATCATCTTAAAGTATTGAACTTTGAGCAATTTAAAAAAAATATTTTTTGCTAAATGAAAATTAATGGGCCTTATGCATAAAGTTTAAGCAATTGCTTTTTCTTGAAATTTACTAGTAAATGCTTAATATCTAATGAATAAAATCTTTAGGAATTGCTTGACTTTGTAGCAATTGCTACGACACTAAGGAAGAGCTTATAGCAAAAGGTTCTCCTTCAAAATTTCTAGTATTTGCTTAATGTAAATTATTAAGGTTCATCTGCCCCATCCTTGCATTTGCTTGAATCAGTTATAATTTCGTATTCATCGCATTCTTCGCACGCAATTCTTTATATGAATTCGTAAACAGAAAAACTATAAAATACGTAACGAATGTCTAGAAGAAGATTATACATATAAGATTGCATCAGTTTAACAGCGAAAACGTTTGGTGACTTTCAAACTATTTTTTAGAAAATAGTGGCGAGAAACGTGGTTGCATTGTCAATTACAGAAAAAATGAAAATATTTCTTTGTGTCGTATCTGACCCAAGCAACTGTTTCTAAAACCTATACGTTTATTATGAACAAAATTTCTTATTGTCAGTTTTGTTTAAATCAAACTTTTTTTTCACTTTTCCTTTCATATTGCTTATTTTCCTTGCAACTTGTTTAGTTGTAAGGGAAACATTAAAAATTTCCTTGTAATTATCGGTTATTACTTCTGTGAGGGGCGGGTGGTTAAAAATGATGATAACAGAAAGGGGATGAATTATCCTTTACTTTCAATTTTATCAATTTTTGCACACTATGTTCTTCTAGGTGTCTCGACGAGAGTAACAGAGAAGTTCTATTGTTGTGCTCAAGCTAGGTCTTAATTCCCAAAATTAATTACACCACAGTAATCAACAATTTCCATTTCTTCTCCTCACTCTCTTAATTTGAATCAGACTATAAAGGATCCAAGTAGCAATTTCTTTGTTTGTAGGTATCTGGTTTGAGCTTTTTAGCCAGATAATTGCTATTACGCCCTCTTTATACGGAATGAGATTTCAGCCCTTGCCCGCCACTACATATAATTTTCGGGATTGACGAAAAATTACGTTCTTTCTTTTAAGAATGACTTGACTTGAAAATACAGAGAAAATTTATATAAATAAATATATTAAGAATAAGTAAACAATTATAAATTTATTAAGACAATTTTAAAAGTGATTACGTACATACAACACTCTAGTCAATTACTAGAGATCACAAACTTAGACAAATGTAAAATTTAAATCCAATTTATTAAAAATAATTTTATTTTCTTTTAATTTTTTTAACAAAAATAATTTTTTTGTCTAACTCGGTTTCCTATTATCACCCCTAACTATCTCGATCACTAGTATCCGACATTTTATTAAAAATGAGCACCACTTCGATAACGAATCTAACGTACCTACTTTAGCTATGTAGATATGCAAATCTGCACAAGTCGTACTAGCAATTACTTCAATGAATCCGGAAAGCTAGCAAATGCTTAGAATTTTTATTCATATAATAATTCAGCAATTGCTTTTTCTTAAAGCATTTGCTTTTATTAATCAGTCAATGCTTAAAGCAATTCCTTAGTTTTTATTCATCAGGCCCAATGTCTTCACGTTTATTCGCACCGAACATGTTCTTTATAATTTAGTACACTTAGCACTTAGTACACTGATATGCAACATAAATGTTCCAATTCCGGAATTCTGTGAGCCTTGTTGCAATCCAAGGATGGGACGCAAGCGGGCCAGTTCCGTGTATTCATAATCCGATTACCCACCACAAAACCATAAGGGTCAGATTTGCGTACCAGCGGTGCATTTATGTTGCGTATGAGTGTACAATAAAAATAATATTTGGCAAAGGGAATTATAATATGTATACATACATTGTTTAGTCAAAATATTGATTTGTAGAATCACAGATTACAAATCTTTTAGATAATTTCTGCATGATTAATTTAATTTTCTGACCTTCAAAATAAATTTGAAACATATCAGTTAATTTGTTATGGTTGATATTTTCATTTTACAAACTACAAGAAACTGAACTATCTGAAGACAAAAAAAATTGACACTTATCGTCATTTGTTTGCCTTTGAGGGAATAGTTATAGACGCTACATTATTTACCGTAAAACTGGATCATTTATTGTCCTGTAACTGTTTATTACGTCATTTCATATTAATAATTTATTTATTTATTTTTATTGCGTTCAGTTATTTTCAAAAATAAGTGTTTATTGCAGCATATCATTGAACGCAGAAAAAGAGTTCTTTAAAAATTTATGACGATAATTATATGCTGACAAAAAGTTAGTAGCTATCGTGCAGCTGTGTTAAGAATACAAGAAACGGTATGTTGTAGTATTTTTTCTACCATTTTATTTGAGTTTCTGACTGTAAAGGGGGTAACTGTAACTGTAACTTATTAACAGGCTATTAAAACTTAAGGATATGTTAAAATTCAAAATAGAGTCTTGTGTGAGGCTGTTACTATAGTAACAAAATTTAACAACCCGATGCAGAATACGCCCGACAATAAGCACCTAGACGCTATTCGCGTAGGCATTTATTTGGACTCAACCTTTATATATGTAACATAAAATTTCCAAGCTTTTAAATGCAGAATGTCTTATTAACCCTCACTTGGCATAACATATTTATTTTGCTTTTTCAATTTCAACTTATTGATTTAACGTGTTAAATATTTTCATCATTTAGTCAAATAAAGAGTTTAACATTTGTTTAATGTTATTTCAACAATTTTTAAAATATTTAGATATAAAAATATTAATATCACAAAATCTTTTAACGGGACACTAAATCGCGCACAATACACTTAACGAAGGTGTCGAACGACGGTGAAACGTTAAGTGTATTGTGCGCGATTTAGTGTCCGGTTAAAAGATTTTGTGATACAAATTTCATCGGACAAGAATCAACTTTAAAAATATTAATATTGAAACAAGTAAATTTTGTTTAAACCAGCCAACGCACAAAATGTTGACATTCTAAAATTTTTTCACATTATAGTTTTCAATGCAATACCAAGATACAATGGAATTTAAACAGAACAAGTTCCATTCAACTTATATTAAACTTACATTTAAGAATTATGAGCTCATATGTTAAGATTTTCAGTTACACTAATAGTCTTCGTGTTAGTTCGAAAACTAATGATCTAATGAAAATTGAACAACGCATTTAACGTAATACAAACCACAACCAGCCAGGCACTTAAAGGCGTAGCAATCGCATTGTTTAAAATTTGAGTGTAAGCTATCAAGTTGGATAATTTCTCGTGACACTTCACAAGAAATCGTTCTTTGGAAATTAGACGGAAAGAATTTCATATTATCACAATTTGAAGCCATATGAAAACTACGCATCACAAAAATTCTGTAAACTGATTTGGACATAATCAAAG
Organism: Dorcus parallelipipedus; assembly: GCA_958336345.1. NCBI lineage: Eukaryota > Metazoa > Arthropoda > Insecta > Coleoptera > Lucanidae > Dorcus > Dorcus parallelipipedus. The sequence goes on from OY284475.1 coordinate 45,198,386, forward strand.
CCGCTGCTCAATGTACTATTGGGGCCTTAAAATTTCGCACGATTTTTTTATCAAGTAGCCAGAATTTCTGTAAATTATAATTTTGTAGAACAGGTTCTTTTCCTCAATTTTGACAGTAAAAATGTTTTTTATATTTTAAAACTCTTCTCTCCTTCAGAAAGCACGTGATTTGACATTGTGATGCTACAACTTTAGCATTACATTTCAATTCTGACGTTTAAAATGATTATTTTTGACAAGCCGTTAAAGAGAGCCACATTTACAAAAGAAAATTGAATCGTGCGAAATTTTAAGGCCGCGGTAGTACAGCTACCACGTGGTTTCCGTTTAAATCATATTTTTCATTTATTCGACTGGTATTCATTTGATCGCGTTTTGGTACTAATTAACTTTGAAATTTATATAATTATTATGGAATTAGGAACTCGAGTTTTCGTAAACCAATTTCTCATAAAGTGCACGTCAAACAGAAAATTCAAAACTGCGACTTTCTTTTACCTGCTTTACCTGACTGGCAGCAGAAAGAAAATAAAGATTTTCGTTACCAGTGCTTCAAGAACAATTTACATTTTCAAACAGGAACCCACAAATAAAGCGCTTTGGCAGGAACTGCGGCCAAGTAACGAACTATGGAGTTGTTGAGAACGAACGTCACAAAAAAAAACAGTTCGACACAGCGTGCAACTTGTGTTAAGCGAACTTCAGAAAGCTTTACTTTAAGATTTCAAAGCTCCGAATGAATTGAGTTAAATGAAATCAAAATATTTTCTCGGCGATTTAGCATTAAAACATTAATGAAGAGAAGCCTAGGTTTGAAATTTTTACACCTTTGCGCGGAATGACATTTCCAATAAGCAAAATATATGAGAAAGCGTGTGTTAAAGGACACTTCGTTTTTAAAAATTATCAACTTAAACTTTACTCTGAAAGAATACTCGAAACAGTTAAGCGGTTAAGTTTATGTGCTTATTTTAAAATGTTTTAAACGGAGCAAACGTGCCGATATCGTGCGATACACGCAACTAACGTACAAAACAGGAGGCGATTGCGAACAAACTGATGCGAGGATTCGAGAGTCGTCGCGGCGTCCCGATGTTCGGCCGGCGAGAAAATAAAGGCGCCGCCGAAAGGACGGCGAATATCGGCAAGAGTCGGGACGGACAAGGATGTAACGACGAAATGTTATGCCGACGGATTATTGTTGTTACACGCATGCACAGTCGTACGCATGTCTCAAATGAAATACTTTCTGAACTAAACAATACTTCGTCGACGCTGAACAATCACCGAAACTTTTCAAAAATATTTTCACTTTTGCTTTTTGCTTTCTCCCTTGAGGTTCCGTTACATACTTTTAGGTTGGTCTTCAGAAATTGATTCAATAAAATCAACCTTATGTTGATTCAATTGAATGTAAAAAAAGTCCGCAATAAATTAAGTGCTTTTATTTTTTTTTGTCCTTGTTTTGTTATACACTATATCCACGGGTTTTTTACAAAAAAGGGAAAACTTATTTATTTTACGTTTATTGAAAAAAAAAACTTATTTATAAAAGTTTTTGATTGCATTAAAAGGTAGAACAATGCACGAACTTCCTGATTTATGGCTTTAATAATGCTATTCGGAACACAAATTTAAGCAAGTTTAACTCTTTAATACTTTAAACTTTAAGAATAAGGGCCTGTCTTTTAATTTTCTTGTAAACTCCCTTTTTACTAAAATGAACATTAAACTAGTTGCTATAGCAACGCGTATTCATGTGACTGAGATAGATACGCTCGTCTATATAGTTAATCTGAAAGAGATGCATAATGCTTGATAGGCAGCTAAATGATAGATTCTTCAGTTACAAGACAGATAAATTTACAAATAACTTAAGAGGAAGTTAAAAGATCGGGCCTTAGGGCCATATGCACCATACACTTTAATCGAGCTTAAATTTGAGTGACGTTTATATTGCGACATTAGAAGGTTCATAATATTGTGTAAGTCACTTTCTAAGTGACGTTTAAAGTTAGGCTGAGTTAATTCGTTCGGTGCATACGGCCATAAGTGCCACTTTCATAATCGAATTTAAAGGAGACTTTAAATTTAAAGTCACTTTCAGATGTCAAAACAAATATGAAAACGCATTTGTTTACACAACTGCACGTGACTTTATTTTAAAGTCTCCTTTAAATTTGATTACGAAACTAGCTCTTAAAGAATTAAAGTGAAAATGCGATTTTGAACGATACTTTTACCCCCAGTTTCATAATGGAATTTAAAGGAGACTTTAAAATTAAAATTGCATTCAGATGTGTAAACAAAGTCGTTTTCATATTTGTTTTGACATCTGAAGGTGACTATAATTTAAAGTCTCCTTTAAGTTCGATTATAAAACTAGGTCTTAATTATAAATTTCTTAAATAACGCTTTAAGATTTGCAGTGATAAAATCGCGTCCATAACAATAACCTCAGGGAAGAACTGAAAGTTTCCGGATAATAAAGACACTTCTTTTTAAATAAAAACTGGAAATGTCAAACTATAAATGTGACGACAATTATCTGAAGTTAGCCACCCATAAATATATATCACGTGACAACGATTTAAGCAATTTCTTAAGTACTCTGTTTCAGAATACCTCTAAAAGTAACGCTTTAACTTCTTCTTTTAAAGTGTTCTTTAACTTAAATTCTTACGGCCAGTTTTTCAATCACAAGTTAACTTTAACTACCAGTTTATTCCCATAGTAATAATTGTGAAAACAATTGTTCCTATGGCAATAAACTGAAGTTAACATGTGATTGAAAAATTGGCCCTTAAAGTTTTAAATCGTTAAATCCAAATATTTCTGAATAGCACCATAAATTTAGAAATTATGCTTAGACCCTATCCTGACGGCGGCTACACAACATGCATGGGACACAACAATAGTATATATTGAAAAACAAGTTTCATAAGTAAAGTCTCCAAAGGTCAAGCCCGAATGCATAGGCGCTTCGATGCCGCGTATGGCACCGATCGAATTACGGCGCTGCAAACATTATTTCTTCGATATAGCGAGAATATTTTGATCAACTTTATCACATTTTATTTTGTTATTTGTTTAAATAAAACTCGTTATATCTATGCATCACGCAGCCGTAAACAGCACTGGATACACAGCCAGTCGACCGATTGAGGTTTACAGTGCATCGGCGCGAGCAGCGAATAATATACAACTGGACGGACAAACGGTACTTTCTTTTGGAGACTTTATTCACAAGACATGATTTTAGTGCACGCATCCAGTTTTCTGATGAACAAGTGAAATGAAACATGTACCATATGTCAAATAAATGTTTGATAAAGGTAGGTCATGGAAGTGTAAACGTATGTCTAATCTACAACACTAAACAGTTTTTGAAGTTAGTGACACATCAAGCTGTAAAGTGTGGCCAATTAAACTTCAGTTTTACTTAACTACTCGGGAACTAGACAATATTTTAATATAAAATTTATTTGGACATATACTGCCCTACTAAGCGCAAAGGGGGTATCTACACCTTTTTAAAATGAGACTTCAATGACTAGAAATTCTACAGCACTTTCTTTATCCCATGCTAGGCCGGTTTATCCCGGTTCGAACCGCACTCAGGATTTTTCTCGGGGGTGGTCGGTATCGACATTGTATTCGACACTGCTTCCCCTTAAAGGTTGGAAGTAACAAAGCCATGGAACACTTTACACACATTCAAATACACTCCCGCTCCTGAGGTCCTGAGAAGTCTTTGACTTAGGACCTCGTTGGGCAACCACCACAGATTAAAAAAAAATACATACAGTATGGAAAAAATTCGTAATTTCTTTATTTTTAACATTTTGAAAAAACGCTCGGACAGGTAAATTTTGATTTTAAAAAGCACACATTTTCAAGTGAAAATCAATGTTTGACAGACATTTGTTTTCGAGTAGTGACGTTATCGACATTTTTTTTAAATAGTAACCCGCAATTTCTTTTCTTGATTCTGATACCTCATTGAATTCTCTATCCAACCACATCAAAAATTTATTATGTTTAATGGTAAAAATTTTGAGAAAAAAATTATTGAAAATGAAATGAAATAATAATAAAACTTTAATTTTCGGTTAAATGACGAACCATGATTACTCGACTTGAAAAGACTTTGTTTAAATGACAAGAATGACAAGTTTTCTTTTATTGTAGGTATTATTTTGGTTTTGTTGAAAACGTCACGGCTACTTCATTCATGATTCATTTATTTTCATAATTTTTTTCTCAAAATTTTTCCCATAAAACATAATAAATTTTTGATATGGTTGGATAGAGAATTCAATGAGCTATCAGAATCAAGAAAAAAAATTGGTGGTTGCTATTTAAAAAAAATGTTGATGACGTCATTACTCAAAAACAAATGACTGTCAAAAATTGATTTTCACTTGAAAATGTGTGCTTTTTAAAAACAAAATTTACCTATCTGAGCGTTTTTTTCGAAATGTCAAAAATAAAGAAATTACGAATTTCATTCCATACTTTAGAGGCTCACTATATTAGATAATGTCCAAAGTTTTTAGGTTTTTTTAAGTACAATAGCATTAAATTAAACCTAAAAATTGAAATTCAGTAAAAAGTGAACACTGCAGATACTCCCTTTGCGTTTAGCAGGGCAGTATGGTAATATTTGAATAATATCCATTCACGATCTTTTTAGACTCTAGAGGGCCATGCTTTTTTTCGTTAAGTTACGTACGTGAATTTTGATAGAACTCAAAATGTGACAAATGTAAAAATCTGATACTTTAACGTCAGTCCCATCGACTATCTTGCTTCTTATAGGCGCCATGCACATCTCTGCGTTCAGCGCCGCCTGGCGTGGTGATTTGTGAATTAGTGATATGAAAATAGTTCTTGAGACTCATTGCATGGGAATAATATCACTCTTATGACAATTTACGGTTGTAGTACGTAATACTTGAGCTTCCTGGTATTGAAATACATTACAATATTGTCACGAAAGGGATTTTCTAAAAAACCACGAAGGGCTTTCTGGTTGTATTCCGCAAACAAATAATTTAAACGCGAACTTGTGTAATCGAGGGCACCGCAACCGTGTCGAAATAAACAGGTAATCGGTTCAAATTCCACAACGATAGAGCTCAGCGAAAATTACGATAAACGAGGCCGCGCACATATGAAATCGATGGGCGAAACACGGGGCAAGAACAAAGAGATGCAACATGCAAACTAGCCAAAAACGGTGTATAAAAATGCGAGCCAAAAATTAGGAGGCAGTCGCTCTACCGAACCGACTCAGTGGCGACTAGTGCCGACGCACCGGGACGCCACGCACCGAGACGCTGTCCTACAACTGAACACAACTCCACCGAGACGCTGTCCTACACCGGGACGCCACTACACCGGGACGCTACTGCATCGAGACGCTGTCCTACACCGGGACGCTACTGCATCGAGACGCTGTCCTACAACTAAACGCTACTGCATCGAGCTGCTGCAACCCTGCTGGCCGACTACAGTACCGACCCCCGGGAACGAGGACCATCTTCCCCCTGCCAGCCAAGGGAAACGATACCCGAGTCCACCAACCCGTCAGGAAATAATCTTGTTCCACTCCGGCCAGAAAAGGAACGACGTGAGCTAATCGTCGCCGTGAACACCCGGACCGCATTCCCAACAATTCGAGACGAGCCCCCGCAACTAAATTTATTTAATTTCCTTTAATAAAGAGGTATTAATTTCTTTTTTTCTAAAACACCTGTGTTTCAAGCTCTACCATCTATTACCTCTGCTACCTACGCCCTAAACGGATAAAAAAAACCCGGACCCGTGACAATATTCAAGTGCAAATGTACACTAATAATTTTAAACAACTCGTATTTTCATACCACTAATGCAGAATATGGTCATTGGTGGCGCTGGCTTCGCATGTGCATGGTCCCTATACTCTACAATGGCATGAAGAAAGTGAAATAATAGCATTAAAACAAATAATTACTTATGACTTTATAATATTATGTCAAATGCTCAAAATCATCAATATTTTTTGGCGTCAGTTTTCAAAATATAACCATCAAATTAAAATAGAACATTGTCTGTTTCAAAATTAAAAAAAACACCACCTGTTGAAATATGTTGCCAAAAAGCAAAATTCCCAGATGTATTTTGGTTGGTACTTCACAATGTCATTGTAATTTTTGCGTGTCAGTAGTTTGGCGTCAAAATTTAAAGCATTAATATTTAATTTGTCTAAAAGCGTACGAGGCTGCGAAAAGGCAAAAATCTTTCAAGACGCGCAATTAAAATTTTCTTCCCCCTAAATATGACACTAGTTGGTACATGTACCAATCGTTGCCGGTTGTACCTACGAGGTAAATTGCGAGGTTGGTGATTTTTTGATTTTGAAACAGACAGTATTCACTTGGAAATCCCAAGAAAAATGTCACCCTAACATGGCCGACTCTGAGCCTAAAAAGATCGTGAATGGGTTATAACAGGTGATCAATATCTTTTCTAATCAAGTGATCTATGAAAATAAAATCATGTGCCTTTGATTAGTTCATTATTTCAAATGGCACTTGAATTACATATTTATATTGCATTCCTATACAAAACGATAGGAATGCAATAAAAATAATTCAAATGGCATTTGAAATAATGAACCAAACAAAGACATAATTTTTTTCCATAGGTCACTTGATTACAAAAGATATTGATCACGCGTTAACATATTATCATAAAGTCCCGTGGCCCCAGTAGGCTTTGGAAGTGTGAACGCATGCCTTTTCTTAAAGTAATTAATTAATCATAATGACATTTCTATGTAATCAATCGACACAATTCAAAGCGCTATAGACTAAAGAAACGTGTATATTAACGAAAAATTCCAATATTCTTTAATATTGGAATGTTCATAATAGTTGTTGAACATGGTGCCCATTTTGCTGACGGCAAAGATTTACACTTGCTTCATATTGTCGAATTCTAATTCTAACTAATGTGACATATAAATTATAAACGTCATTAAATTTTCTAAGAAAAGACGTGTCCTTACACATCCAAGGCCTACTGGGGTCACGGGACTTTATGACAACATGTTATTTTATATTATTTTTCTATTTTGGTTGCTTAAATGTAAAAGAAATTGCGTTATTTTGTAATTTAAATTTAGGAAAATTCTATTTGAAAATGTGGCAGTTGATGACATTGGTTGACATTTAATCACAATATAATGTCAAACAATTTGAAGGTTATTTTTGTAATTTTAGATGTGAACAGACACAAGTATTGTCAAGCAAAAGTCAATTTGGAGGTTAGTTTTGTAATTTGAAATATCAACATATTGCAGTGATATTAATTCAATAACCAGTAGTTTCCTGCATAAATGAGGATAATCAAAGAAGAAAATTCAATAAATCATCCATTAATACATATACATTTATTTAATTGTTCACAATTCCATACACATCACGAACAAGATATCTGAAAAAATAAAAATCATTATTATAATTAGATTCAGAGAGAGTAAAACATTTAAACTTACCAACAGTATAATAAAGTAAATGGGGAGATACTCTGGAAACTCAGCAGCAAACACTGCAAACTCGCTGCAATCTCTGCAATCCCGATGCAAACTCTGCAATCTCGATGCAAACTCTGCAAACTCGCTGCAAACTCTGCAAACAAACTGCAAACTATCTTCAAAATCTGCAAACTAGCTGCAAACTTTGCAAACTCGCTGTAAACTTTGCAAACTCGCTGCAAACCCTTCAAACTCGCTGCAAACATGTCGCAAACTCGCAGCAAACTATCTGCAAACTCTGCAAACTCGCTGCAGACTCTGCAAACTCGCTGCAAACACTCCACCAAAAAGCACCTTGTAGCTCCGAAACGGTACAAAATATCAAAATGCAAAGTTTCTAATAAAAATCAAGCTCCAAGCACCCAGGTCAGTTTTTGTCCTCTTCTAAAAGGAGGTGTTTCCTATTAAAAGTGTCAAGTTTGGCGCACCCTGTACAGCAAAGGTTTAGGCAAACTGGAGTTTATTAATTCTATCATAAACACAGAAATATATTGAACTATTTTAGATAGAAACCTCCTGCAGATTGCAAGGTTTGAGTTCGAAAAAAAAATCATTTTTCAACAGGACAAGGCTTCGTGTTATGCGGCCAAATCTACAAAAAAATTGTTCAGGGACAATGATATTAGTGTTGCCTTGGCTCTCAAAAGCCCCGACTTAAATGTCATAGAAACCCTGCAACATGACATGAAAAAGATCTTACGAAAAAGTCCCCAACGAACAATTCCCGAACTAAAGGCTAAAATACAGGAAATATGGTATTCTTTGAGCACGCATTATTATGAATCCTTATGCCAGAAAGAATCCAGGGTGCAATAATATGGCCAAAAGTATTGTAACCTATATTCATTTATTAAATGTTAAATTAATCCGAATATTTAATTGTCGGCATAATTTATAGTTTTTCTTTAAAAATCTGCTTCCTATTTTTATTATTAAAATGAAACTTGTTTTGAATAAATTATTAGTTACTATTAATCAGTCTTTTTGTTTATTTTTTATATTAAAAGTTTTAAACATTTTCTTAGGAGTTAGAGAACAATTTTTATAAAATCATTTCTCGTTCGAATATTAATTGTTAGGGCTAGTATTCCTCGTAAATCTGTTGACGGTTCCTAAGATATTGTAAGAATTATTTACTATGATATGCTGATAAAATATGTATATTTATTATTTTCTGAAATTCAAATGATATTTTCTGAAATACCTTCACCTTTTCTGAAGTTTATTTCGTTTTTACAATTAAAACATTCTGAAATGCAATTGATATTTTCTAAAATTCATTTTTTGCAACTCAAAACATTTGATACTGTCTGAAATTAATCTGTTACTTTCTGTACTACACTTGGAGAAGGTGTACTTAATTCTAGTAGAATCAGACCACTTATTGCACATTGTAACGTTCCATTTATTTTGTAATATTCCATTTATTTTACGTGCATTTGCCCTTTACTTGAAGTATTATTAATAAAAATCAAGTAACCAAAATGTGCAAAAATTAAATTAAACAAAATACAAATGACAATAACAAGTAAAGCATAAATAACGAAAGAAAAAAATTGCCAGAAAACTATAACTGAGCAAAAAATCTATTTACTCACTATACAGGGTGGGCCAACAGTGCGTGGGCGGAAGATTGTGGCTTTATTGTTGAATATTTTTAAAATCTGTGTACGCACTAACATACATATGGGTTAGATGCACAATCTAAAATTATTTAGACAAATACAGGGTGTCCCGTAAGAGTGTGGCAACCCTAACTTGTGTTTTTTTAAATGGAACACCCTATATATTATTGCACGATTCGATAGCTCATCATTAGTGGATGAAAATAATATAGGGTTTTTTTGATCTAAAGTTTATGGTTCTCGAGATATTGATGATTTATCGTTAAAAAATGGCAACATTTGTGACTCTGTAAATTATTTATTTTTAAATATTTGACTTTGAAATTTGGTAAATACATTATCTAACTATTGGGAAATAGAAAGACATGCACAATTGGAAATTTCTTTTAAAACTTTATACAGGATGATGCATTACGCAAAAGACCATTTTTCTAAAAAAAAATAAATGGAACGCCCTGTATGTAATCACACTATTTTAAACATCTTTTGTTGAAGTTTCTCACGGCATAAGTTTTTTTATGATTGGCTATTAAACTTTAGATGTAGGAATTTTTTAAAATTATAAATTTAAAAAACGAAGCTATGATTGTAATTTAATAACGAAAATCTAAAGTTTCTTTGATTCATATTCGTATATGACAGCAACAATAACAACAAACTAAAACTTAACTAACAAAAAAAAACTTAATTAAAACACTTTCTTGAAAATTATTACAGGATTTGTAAATATTTTCTATTTAACTTAACATTTAGAAATATCAATTCTTGTAAAAATAGTAGTCCATGGAAACAAATTATGTTTGACAAGCTTCGGTTTGAACGTTCAGCATAAATATTACTCTATTATAAACTTAAGAAGAGTTGATTGATATGATTTACATTCTGGGCGAATGTCGAAGAAATGCCTTACTAGCAAGTCGAGTGTATAAAAAACGGTATCCAGAGAGACGTCATCCGCGTGAAGAATCTTTTATGAATCTTGCTGAAAGATTTGAACGAACGGGCAGTGTTAATTACGAAAAACATGAAAGAGAAAAGACTCATTTGACAGAAGATAATGAACTTCATGTGATATATTCCCTAGTAGAAAATCCTTAATGTAGTACACGGCAGTTGAGTAATGACTTAGATTTAAGTAAGACAACAATAAGAAGAATAATAAAAAAACATAAGTTTCATCCGTACCATATTCAATTACATCAAGAATTAGTTCAAGAAGATTTTCAAAGACGCAGGACATTTTGCCAATGGTTTAATGAGAAAATTAATGCAGAGAATAATTTTGCAAGTAAAATTTTATTTACTGACGAAGCGACTTTCCATAATAACGGAACTGTAAACAAACATAATTTACACTATTATTCAAACGAAAATCCGCATTTTTTACGAATTGTACATAACCAACATAGATGTTCCGTTAATGTTTGGGCAGGAATAATAGATTCACATATTGTTGGTCCCTATTTTTTTGATGGCACTCTCACTGGTCCGTTATATCTACACTTTCTTGAAAATGAATTCATGCAATTATTGGTGAACATCCCTTATAACGGAATTGAAACAATGTGGCTTCAACAAGATGGAGCGACACCACATTACAATCGTAACGTTAGAGAGTGGCTGAACCAACAATTTCCAAATAAATGGATAGGGCGCGGTGGACCTGTGAATTGGCCAGCTAGGTCTCCCGATATTACTCCCCTTGACTTCTTTTTCTGGGGCCACATTAAAGAAAAAGTTTATAGAGAGTGTCCTATTAATGTAGAGGATATGAAAATTAGAATAAGAAATGCATTTGCATCGATAACTCCTGTAATGTTATCAAATGTAAGGAACTCTTTGCGTCGCCGAGTTCAAAAATGCATAGAGCAAGATGGGCGTCATTTTGAACATCTTTTAAATTAGTTTTTTTTTTTTTTTCATTTACACAATTAGAAAAATGTCGACGTTTTGCTGTACACTGACAGTACTTTCTAAATAAGTGCAGCAAGTTTGATATTTACAAATCCTGTAATAATTTTCAAGAAAGTGTTTTAATTAAGTTTTTTTTGTTAGTTAAGTTTTAGTTTGTTGTTATTGTTGCTGTCATATACGAATACGAATCAAAGAAACTTTAGGTTTTCGTTATTAAATTACAATCATAGCTTCGTTTTTTAAATTTATAATTTTAAAAAATTCCTACATCTAAAGTTTAATAGCCAATCATAAAAAAACTTATGCCGTGAGAAACTTCAACAAAAGGTGTTTAAAATAGTGTGATTACATACAGGGCGTTCCATTTAATTTTTTTTAGAAAAATGGTCTTTTGCGTAATGCATCATCCTGTATAAAGTTTTAAAAGAAATTTCCGATTGTGCATGCCTTTCTATTTCCCAATAGTTAGATAATGTATTTACCAAATTTCAAAGTCAAATATTTAAAAATAAATAATTTACAGAGTCACAAATGTTGCCATTTTTTAACGATAAATCATCAATATCTCGAGAACCATAAACTTTAGATCAAAAAAACCCTATATTATTTTCATCCACTAATGACGAGCTATCGAATCGTGCAATAATATATAGGGTGTTCCATTAAAAAAACACAAGTTAGGGTTGCCACACTCTTACGGGACACCTGTATTTGTCTAAATAATTTTAGATTGTGCATCTAACCCATATGTATGTTAGTGCGTACACAGATTTTAAAAATATTCAACAATAAAGCCACAATCTTCCGCCCACGCACTGTTGCCCCACCCTGTATACGCAAAACTGTCAACTTGATACTGACAACTGTGAGCTTAACATTTAATTAAAAAATGACGTTTCGGATAAGTATTCGTTTCCGATTTTTTGAGGTAAGTGGCGCCAGCGGAGAAACACGAATTAGTAAATTGCCTAGTGTGCCTAGGGCATCTTAAGAGACGCTTTCTCGTAAAATATAGTAGGTCGTGATTTTGTGCAACCCACCCTTCTGGATTCTGGATTTGGTGTGGAGGGTGAATGAGAATCCACATGCACTTAGGCCACAATTTGGGCCCATTGTACTACCCCCATGTTCAGCAGTGTTTAACTGTCAGCGTTCCTCGAGCCATCCCAATCTTTCGATGAAGCCGAGAACGTCTGACGGAGAGGCACTGCGAATTCCAGCCATGTTAGGCCAGAAATCCCCTAACATGGAACCTCTGATTGAGGCAGGTGCTGGGCAATCACAAAGGATATGTTCAACCGTTTCTTCCTCTAGATTACAACCTCTACAAATTGGGCTGTCTGTTAGTCCTATGCGATGCATATGCTTGTTCAATTTGCAGTGGCCCGAGAGTATTCCTACGAATAAACATAGTCTTTTCCTGGGTAGTTGCATACAGAATCATGTCAGTTTAAGCGATGGGGCCGTTATAGCCACTTTCGCTTGGCGACACTTGTTTAGCTTTGCCCATCTATCGGTATGTCGATTCTGAGATCTCTGTTTCAGTAAGGCATTGAACAGACTTGATGACGGCATTATGGCCGGTTCGGGGCCCCAAAAGGGTTGCCCGGCTCCCTGTCTAGCTAGTTCATCTGCCTGCTCATTGCCAAATGTTCCAGAGTGTCCTTTAACCCAAGTGAGTTGCAGGGTGTTATGTTTTGCCACTTGTTCTTATGTGCTGTGGCATTGGAATGTTATCCCTAAGGATATTTTGTTGCTGTTTAGAGCCAATAATGCCGCTCTACTGTCGCTAGCTATTCTAATGATTTTGTTCTGAATGTCTCGATCCAGAATTGCTCTTGCACCTTCTGTGATGGCAACTAGTTCTGCTTGAAAAACAGTTGTCAGTTGGCCGAGTGCTATGCTTATATGAAGGTCTAGGTCATCGGAGAAAATTCCTGCGCCTGTTCCTTTTAAGGTCTTAGATCCATCAGTGAAGATGGATATGTCGGGTTTGGGTGCATCGTCAGTATTCAAGAGAACGCTGAAGTGCTTCCTAAATATATATATGTAGGTGGGAGGGAGTCAACTGTCGCCCCAAAAAGAGGAGTCTCTTGTAGAGCCTCCTCCAGAATGAGGTGGTGCCTACCTCCAATACTTTTGTTATTATTATTCCACACCTTTTTTGCCCGCAGCCTCAGGGCTGATACCAGTGCCATCTCCTCCACATATATATCCAGTGGAGGGAGACCAAGGATGGCCTCTAAGGCGGCGGTAGGGGTGGATTTCAACGCGCCGGTAGCATTCAGACATGCAAGTCTTTGTACGTGCGAAAGCTCCGATGCTGTTGTCGATAGTCTGGTTCTGGGCCACCGTAGCAGAGCATGGGCCTTATAACGGCAGTGTACAGCCATAGGGCGGCTTTTGGTGATGATCCCCAAAGTCCGCCCATCGCACGGCGACACTGCCAAAAGGCGACACACGCTTTTGCCACTTTTACATTAACATGTTTACCCCAATTCAGTTTCCGGTCAAAAATGACTCCCAGATATTTGACTTCATCTGAAAAGGTTAGTTCCGTTTGGAAAAGTTTGGGAACTCTGCGGATCTCGACTTTTCTCTTTTTTGTGAACAGAATCATTTCCATCTTTGAAGGATTAATTGTCAAAGAGTGTTCTGCGCACCAGTTTTCAGTCAATTTGAGTGCTGTTTGCATTAGGTTGCACAGCACTTGTTCATATTTCCCATTAAGCAGGATAGTTATATCATCTGCATATCCTACTGTGTAGAAGCCTGCTCCATTAAGTTGACGAAGGAGGCTGTCCACTACTATGTTCCATAGTAGGGGTGATAAGACGCCACCCTGAGGACAGCCTCTGCTTACCGTTCCCCTAAGAGACACGTTTCCAACAGTAATATGTACAGCTCTATATTTCAAGAGCTGTAGAATCCATTCTCTAAGAATGTGGTTTACTTCATGTTCACGTAGTGCTTGCTCGACACTGTTGAAGGTGGTTTTGTCAAACGCACCTTCTATGTCTATGAAAACTCCTAAGGTGAACATTTTGTTGTTTATGGCTTTTTCTATCCGCCCGGTTACAGAATGTAGGGCGGATTCTGTAGATTTGCCTGCTAAGTAGGCATGTTGGTTGTAGTGTAGTGGTTTGTTGACTATAACTTCCTCTCTCATGAGCCTCTCGCATAGTCTCTCCAAAGTCTTCAAAAAGAAGGATGTGAGACTAATTGGGCGATAGGATTTTGCGAGAGAGTAGTCTTTTCGTCCTGGTTTTGGTATAAATACCACTTTTATTTCCCTCCAGTTCTTAGGGATGTATCTCCAAGCGATACACCCTTTAAGAATACGTATCAGGTAGGGTAGAATTGTTTCCAGTCCCCATTGGAGGAGGACGGGAAAAACGCCGTCCAAACCTGGCGATTTGAAGGGGTGAAAGGTTTTAATTGCCCAGATTGTTCTTTCTTTCTCCACTACTCGGTCGGCAAACTCCCAATCCTCTTCCGTTAGGAGTGTATCGGGAGCCTCCATCCATGCAGGTACGGGATTGATATTGCAACCTGGGAAATGTGTGTCCATCAGTACCTTTGCTGTTTCCTCAACGTTGGTGGTAAAAGAACCATCCTCACGTTTTAGACTAGCTGGTTGCTGATGTGGGTCTTTGGCTAGTATTTTGTTGAGACGAGCAGAATCTCTGGTAGTCTCAATTAATGTTTTCTTATTACTCTTGTTTATTTTAATGTATTTTGAAAAACGGATAAATATGTCATAAGTATAGTTTAAATGTTCCCGCCACTACATTGCGGTGTGCGCCACCCACGGTCCGTAAACTATTGCTGCTTTCCTAGGAGCTGAACTGTGCAACTCTGATAGGCACTATGTTGGTTTCCTTTTGACTGGAACTTTTAACACCGGTGCTCTACGTTTACCTCTTCCTTTCCCCTCAAGCACCTACTTTTTGGCTGGTGCAAGAAACCTTAATGTCAAATTTGCGCGGTAAAATTTAAAATTACGACTACATGTCAATCGGCAGAAAATAGATGAAGATTCTAAATACTTAAGACGTATTATAAGTTATGGCTAATGAACAAACTGAAAATCTTACCATCTTTTTAAATAAAATATAAAGGATTTACAATCAAATGTGCACATTTTAAGTTAGGTACTGTCCATCTAATTCTGTGCACCCCTGTTTACGTTCCTTTTACTTACTTGCGTGATTTGACACTGAACTGCTCCAAACTTAGAGCACCAGAACATCTCACTCTCAAAAGGAAAACAGCATAATAACTTACTCATAGGTTGCCTGGTAACTGGTAAATTTCAGTCAGTGAGAGTGAGTGCGGTAAAACGTCACTTGGACATGACTTGGACATTTTGTTTAACCATCAGAAAATTCGCACTAAATTGAATTTTTAAATTGTAATGGATATTATTTAAATTTTATCAATTAAAGTTACATCAAAACTTTTGTGTATAAGCTACAATTGCCCGGGAATGGGAACGCATACGATAACGATAAGAATAAGATAAGATCCGCTATGGTCAGTTCCATCAAATATTTAAGCTCAATTTAACTTTAAGCGTCACAATACTAGGCCAGCATCATGCCAGCATCTAACTAGTCCGAAACTGTCAAAAGCATGCGCCGATCAATGTTTAACATTTAACTCAGCTCTTGAAAGCGATAATTAATTCGACGGGCGAATATATTTGACAGTTTCGAACTATGTAGACAGGAACTGTGTAGGAACAAAGCATAACTTACATAATGTTGACTATCTGAAATGTCACATTGTTAACACCGCTTAAATTTATGCTCAGCTTAAGAGTTTGGTGCAACTAATCTGCATGTTATCAAGTACTTCAACCGGTATTATTTTAGTGTTTAGGTTTTATTAATGAAAATAATTCAGATACAAATGGCAAAGAAAATTAATGATATGACTTTTAATATATTCACACACACGAATGCTTGATTTATCTTCAACACTTCCCCTAAATAAAGTCATTCTGTAGTAGTCATTCGCACATTCCAAGGGCAGACCGAATTATTTCGAATCGTTTCCTTGGCAGTGCCTTTGTAAAAATATCTGCTATCTGCTGCTCACTTGCAACATGCATAACATCTAATTCATGTTCTTCATATTTTTGTCGTATAAACTTGTATCGCACATCAATATGTTTTGAGCGACTGTGGGACTCTGGATTTCGTATTAGTTTAATACTACTGTAACGATTTTAAAAGGTTCTATTAATTTTTATTTTAAACAAAACACGAAATAGTTAAACAAAATTTATTTAAAAACAAACGAATAAACACTAACTTAAACAATAATTTATTTATAAACTTATACGTAATTTATGTTAACAGCCGAGCGAAAGTTTATAACGCGACTTCGATTCCGAACTATCAAATGCTGAATTAATTCGAACTCACCGGCCGCGTGTTTTATAGCCGAGGTTGTTTATCTGGAACATTCGAGCGCGCGAGTCTCAGATTGATTTCATCGCTGACGTGATGTCGAAGCGTCCGAAGCTTCTTGTCTAAGACGCGTCGGCGATGACGCATCAGACGGGCTGGCACCGCAATCGTCACACTACTTTCATTATCAATTTTCAGAACTGGAACTATATTCGAATTTGCTATTTCTCGAAACAGTAGTTTCAACCATATTGCTTCCTTTGCAGCTAAACTTGCAGCGACAAATTCTGCTTCAGTCGTAGACAGTGCAATACACTTTTGACGCTTGCTAGACCAAACTACTGCTGCATGATTATATTTAAAAACCATCCCAGAGGTAGATTTTCTAGTGATCGTATCACCTGCGTAATCAGAATCACAGAAAGACTCCAAAATTGTTTCGTTTTCGTCTGAAACATAACGTAATCCCCAATTAATGGTTCCTTTTATATAACGCAAAACTCTTTTTACTATCTTCATATTGTAGTGTTGCTTTTCTTGCAGATGTATTAAGTATTGAACTTGTGTATTTTCTCTTTTAATTTAATCTTTACACCACATCCACCACACAATTACGTATTCTAGTAGTCTGATTTGACAATAATGTCAAAGTGACATTTCAGGGTGGGAACTCTCAATGTCAATTGTAATCCAGTTATTTATTATAATTTTGAAGAAAATTTCTTTGAAGATAAATTGGTGAGTAATTTAAATGTTTAATTTTGTAATGTATGTTTAAAATCCTAAAGATATACACGTAATCCCTCGTTTGCCAAGTGTTGCTACCTGTTACGCCCAATCGCGAAACAAACGATAAGAATCCTTTGATACTTTAGAATTTTATGAAGTTTATATGTAGTGTGATGTTGAAATAGAAATTCTTATTATTGTTACAGAGTGAGCCTTATTTGCCAAGTGTTGGTACCTGTTGCTACCATTTCGTGCAACAACAATACCGTAGTATACATACAGTAATAATAATAAATTCTTACTCTTATTTACGAATAATGATGGATCTGCTTCAGTTTCTGTAAGTCCATGACTCTGAACCTTTTATTCCAGCAACGAGGTGCTTGTTTTAATCCGTAGAGACTCTTGACTAATTTACAAACCCGATCTGTATCATCTTCATATCCTTCTGGTTGTTTCATATATATTTCTTCGTCCAGTTCACCGTACAGGAACGCTGTTTTAACGTCAAATAGAGCTATCTTTAGTTTTTCAGCAGTCGCAATACTTAGTACAGTTCTGACCGTTTCCCAACGAACTACTGGACTAAAAGTTAGAAAGTTAAAAGTTAGAGTTTTTAAAATCAAAAGAATTTTCTTACAAATCAAAAATTAACTTACTTTATCGTTACATAATGAAACATCTCTGGATTAGTTTCTGATAATCAATAGTAGATGAATGAAATAGATTCAATTTTTATAACAGCTGTAGTTCTTGCCAAATGAAATTGTAATTAAATTGATTTGTTTAATTGGCAGTATTAGAGAAATAGAATATCTTATAAATCACGTGAATTATTTCAGCCTGATTGGGCCTCATCAGAGATATGTACTAAAAAATTACTTTTTTGAAAGGATAATAATTAAATTATACACTTACATATATTTGAATTTCCAATAACCCAAAAACAACCCTGAAAGAAATTTTTTTTTTTTTTTTTTGAAAAACTGTTTTAAAAACCGTCTAATATTTTGCAAAATATTAGACGGTTTTTCAAAAAATTTTCTTTCAGGGTTGTTTTTGGGTTATTGGAAATTCAAATATATGTAAGTGTATAATTTAATTATTATCCTTTCAAAAAAGTAATTTTTTAGTACATATCTCTGATGAGGCCCAATCAGGCTGAAATAATTCACGTGATTTATAAGATATTCTATTTCTCTAATACTGCCAATTAAACAAATCAATTTAATTTCAATTTTTATAAGTTATATTCAATATAATGTGAGCAAATTTATAAGAGCAGATTTTTTTAATGTTGTTTTTATCGTTGCTATTGAAAGATTAACGTTTTGTGTACAAATCCTTTCCATTACACCTCGGTTTATTGATTCTCTTAGGTGATCAACCCCTCCATGTTATTTATAAATCCTTCAGTCAATCCGACAGCTCCTGTCACACAAAACGTCAATCTGACAATTAATTTAAATATTTCAAAGTTAAATCTAAACTAAGTAAGTTTTTCATTTCAAATTCTAATTTTTAGTAATTAATAACAATAATAACGAAATTCTAAACATTAACCCAACTAAACTAACTGTATAAAGTAAATTAATCTCTTGTTTCTCTTAGATGTTTTCTCCTCTTTTCTGGACTGGCCAATGTCTCGCTGTGAGGAGATGTTGTATACCTATACGGCTCTTGTGCATCCAATCCATCCAGGTAGAAAAATCCATCCAATCAACAAGTTTCAAAATTGGTAGGTTGTCTTCTTGGATTCTAATTTGGAATTTGTCGTTATATGAAACAGAGACATTTGATTTGGTGTGAGAAGACATATTTTGAAGAAGAACGTTGTAATTTGTAAGAAGTTATATGAAGAATTTGGTATTTTGTGTATATGAGGAATATTATTTGAAGAATGTTTTTTATTTTGGATGTTTTTATAAGATGCGAAATTTGTGGGAAACAGCTTACGATGAATAAACTTCTGGACGTAGGTAAATATCACTGCAATATGTACGTCGTATTAGCTACATCATCTTCATTTTCAGATAATGCCTCGGGCATTTTCAAATCACCTGTCACAATTCCTTTTACTTTATGAACAGTAAGTTGTAAATCTACATCAAACTTCCAGCTTGCCCAATTTCTCTGCCCCTCCAATTTTTCAATAAGTTGAAAATTATCCAGCTTCATCGGAAAGCTCATTTCTTAATTATTTTCTAATTACCCTTTATTTCTACAGTACGTAAACTGGGCCCATAACCTATTGAGGTTTTATTAATGAAAATAATTCAGATACAAATGGCAAAGAAAATTAATGATATGACTTTTAATATATTCACACACACGAATGCTTGATTTATCTTCAACACATTTTCCTTTCCAAATTTTGACAACTGATCAAAACTGCATTTAACTTCAACAAGCAAGCTTTGACTGGTCTATGGCTGACGTCACAAACGCTAACCTGCATTCCACCCGTCCCTCGTCCCACACTCCCAGCATGAGGTCTAGCATGAGGTAGTGAGGTAACCGTTTGCGCCACCTACTGTACGAACACCTTCATGAACCATGCGCAATCAGTGTTGTGGTAAACTTGCGGTCAAAAAGAATGACCCGTCACATTGAAATTTAATGACGTTTTGATTATATTTACATACTGTGTACCGCTTTGCAGTTTTGAGGGTTATACTAAATGTCGTGTTACTGCTTCAGTTTCTGTAAGTCCATGACTCTGAACCTTTTATTCCAGCAACGAGGTGCTTGTTTTAATCCGTAGAGACTCTTGACTAATTTACAAACCCGATCTGTATCATCTTCATATCCTTCTGGTTGTTTCATATATATTTCTTCGTCCAGTTCACCGTACAGGAACGCTGTTTTAACGTCAAATAGAGCTATCTTTAGTTTTTCAGCAGTCGCAATACTTAGTACAGTTCTGACCGTTTCCCAACGAACTACTGGACTAAAAGTTTCGTAAAAATCAATTCCTGATGTGTGAGAGTATCCCTTGATTACCAATCGTGCTTTATAACGACTTGTACTCCCATCACTTCTACGTTTTATTTTAAACACCCATCGATTACCTATAGCTTTTCTTCCTTCTGGTAATTCTACAAGGTCCCAAGTTTTATTTTCTGTTAATGAATTCATTTCTTCCTTCATCGCTTTCTTCCATTCATCAGAATCTGTACATTGTATTGCTTGCTCATATGTTAATGGTTCACTGTTCAAAGCAAGCATGATGAAATCTTCATATTTAACCGGTTTCTTTATCGTAGTTCTGTCTCGAAGATTTCTCTTTTCTTGATATTCTTCTGCATTATCTTTTTCATCAGTTATTTGAAGATTCTCCTGGCCTTCATCTTCTTCAGTAGATTTATCTATTCTTGCATCCATCGATACTTCCCCTGCTTTGTTACTCTCAGTATTATTATCAGTATTATTATCTCTGGAAATAACAGGAATATTTAATTCTCGAGATGAATTCCAAATTACCCGTGAAGTTTCCTCATTTTTGAAAATTACATCACGTGTCAATGTAACATTATTTTCTTTAGGTATCCAAATTCTGTATCCATTTTTATCACCACAGTAACCGACCAGATAGCCCTTTTTTGCTTTCTTGTCAAATTTCTGTCTTTTTTGTTTCGGAATGTGTACAAAACACTCTGTTCCAAAAACTTTTAAATGTTTCATATGCGCCTCTTTACCAAACCAAAGATCATATGGCGACTTGCCTTCAACCAATGTTGGACCTGTTCTATTAATTATGTACGCTGCAGTATTGTCCGCTTCTGCCCACAGCCTTTCTGGTAAATCTTTTGAATGTAGCATCGTCGTGGCAGCTTCTACTAGAGTGCGATTATCTCGCTCAGCAGCACCATTTTGTTCTGGAGTATATGGCATGGATATTCGGTGGCGCACACCATACTGTTTCATTATTTTGCTGAATTTTGTATTGTGAAATTCTTTTCCTCCATCCGTTAATAACTCCTTGACAGTATGTCCAATGTATTTTGCTTCAGCTAGAAAATCTGCTAATTTTTCTTTAACTTCAGATTTTTCTTTCAAAAAATACACAGTTCTGTACTTAGAAAAATCATCTTTAAAATCAATAAAATATCTTTTACCTCCGATTGACGTTTTTGGCATAGGTCCACAAACGTCTACATTTATCAATTCACCTGGTGCTGTAGGACGATTCGTGCGTTTACCAAATTTCAATCGATGCATTTTCCCATACATGCAAGCATCACACAGCTCTTGGTCCCATTTAACATCAATTTCACGATTTTTAAGATACGTATACACATGACGTTTGTTCTGATGTCCAAGGCGTTCATGCCATATCTGTAAATCGTTAATTCCATTTCCAACTGCTGAACAAACTCGTGGTGGACCTGTAACTCTCATTAACAACTTATAGACACCACTGACATGCCGTACTCCAACAGCAACAACTGCTCCCTTCTCATTTCTAAATTCACGTCGTTTACTATCAGCATACTCACGTAATCCGTTATCTAAAGCTGCACCAGAAGAAAAAAGGTTTTGGTCACCTTCTGGAACGTACCTCACTCTTGTAAGGTATCCAGGCTTCCATTTACCACAAACCAACATTTCAACTTGAATATCACCTTCACCATGAGCATATATTAAACGTCCATCACCAAAGCGAAGTGTTTTTGCCATATTCTTTGCAATTTTGACACATGGGTTGCAATGTCATCAATAGGATCTTTACAATAACTAAATAGTTTTGTATATAGAAGATCTAATCTATGTTCATTCCTTTGCTCGTATACACTGTGCAAAGTATCCCACATTTCTTTTCCTGACTTGCATGTCAATATATGTTGTTTGGCTTCCGACCTCACACTGCAGCCGATAATATATCTGACAATAGCGTTTGCATTTTCGAATTCCTTGACATTTTTGACATATTGTGGTGTTTTTATTTATGTAGATGTGGTAAGTATTGAATTTAAATGTTTTCTCTTTTAATCTTATCTTTATATCACATCCACCACACAATTATTTAGTCTAGTAGACTGATTTGAAATTTTAATTTTAAATGTCAAAGTGACATTTCAGGGTGGGAACTCTCAATGTCAATTATAATCCAGTTATTTATAAATTTTGAAGAGAATTCCTTTGAAGATAAATTTGTAAGTAATTTAGATGTTTAATTCTGTAATGTGTGTTTAAAATCCTAAAGATGCACAAGAAATCCTTCGTTCGCCAAGTGTTGCTACCTGTTACGCCCAATCGCGAAACAAGCGATAAGGATCCTTTTACACTTTAGAATCTTATGAAGTATAAATGTAGTGTGATGTTGATTTAGAAATTCTTATTATTAATACAGATGAAGCCTCATTTACCAAGTGTTGCTACCTGTTACGCCCAATTGCGAAATAAATGAAAACTTCTCTATAATAATAATTCTTTGTAAAATGAGTGTTGAAAGTTTAAGTGATTTATGAGTGACAAGACGTTTTTATATGTGGTGTAATTTTTTTAAAATCAAAAGAATTTTCTTACAAATCAAAAATTAACTTACTTTATCGTTACATAATGAAACATCTCTGGATTAGTTTCTGATAATCAATAGTAGATGAATGAAATAGATTCAATTTTTATAACAGCTGTAGTTCTTGCCAAATGAAATTGTAATTAAATTGATTTGTTTAATTGGCAGTATTAGAGAAATAGAATATCTTATAAATCACGTGAATTATTTCAGCCTGATTGGGCCTCATCAGAGATATGTACTAAAAAATTACTTTTTTGAAAGGATAATAATTAAATTATACACTTACATATATTTGAATTTCCAATAACCCAAAAACAACCCTGAAAGAAATTTTTTTTTTTTTTTTTGAAAAACTTTTTTAAAAACCGTCTAATATTTTGCAAAATATTAGACGGTTTTTCAAAAAATTTTCTTTCAGGGTTGTTTTTGGGTTATTGGAAATTCAAATATATGTAAGTGTATAATTTAATTATTATCCTTTCAAAAAAGTAATTTTTTAGTACATATCTCTGATGAGGCCCAATCAGGCTGAAATAATTCACGTGATTTATAAGATATTCTATTTCTCTAATACTGCCAATTAAACAAATCAATTTAATTTCAATTTTTATAAGTTATATTCAATATAATGTGAGCAAATTTATAAGAGCAGATTTTTTTAATGTTGTTTTTATCGTTGCTATTGAAAGATTAACGTTTTGTGTACAAATCCTTTCCATTACACCTCGGTTTATTGATTCTCTTAGGTGATCAACCCCTCCATGTTATTTATAAATCCTTCAGTCAATCCGACAGCTCCTGTCACACAAAACGTCAATCTGACAATTAATTTAAATATTTCAAAGTTAAATCTAAACTAAGTAAGTTTTTCATTTCAAATTCTAATTTTTAGTAATTAATAACAATAATAACGAAATTCTAAACATTAACCCAACTAAACTAACTGTATAAAGTAAATTAATCTCTTGTTTCTCTTAGATGTTTTCTCCTCTTTTCTGGACTGGCCAATGTCTCGCTGTGAGGAGATGTTGTATACCTATACGGCTCTTGTGCATCCAATCCATCCAGGTAGAAAAATCCATCCAATCAACAAGTTTCAAAATTGGTAGGTTGTCTTCTTGGATTCTAATTTGGAATTTGTCGTTATATGAAACAGAGACATTTGATTTGGTGTGAGAAGACATATTTTGAAGAAGAACGTTGTAATTTGTAAGAAGTTATATGAAGAATTTGGTATTTTGTGTATATGAGGAATATTATTTGAAGAATGTTTTTTATTTTGGATGTTTTTATAAGATGCGAAATTTGTGGGAAACAGCTTACGATGAATAAACTTCTGGACGTAGGTAAATATCACTGCAATATGTACGTCGTATTAGCTACATCATCTTCATTTTCAGATAATGCCTCGGGCATTTTCAAATCACCTGTCACAATTCCTTTTACTTTATGAACAGTAAGTTGTAAATCTACATCAAACTTCCAGCTTGCCCAATTTCTCTGCCCCTCCAATTTTTCAATAAGTTGAAAATTATCCAGCTTCATCGGAAAGCTCATTTCTTAATTATTTTCTAATTACCCTTTATTTCTACAGTACGTAAACTGGGCCCATAACCTATTGAGGTTTTATTAATGAAAATAATTCAGATACAAATGGCAAAGAAAATTAATGATATGACTTTTAATATATTCACACACACGAATGCTTGATTTATCTTCAACACATTTTCCTTTCCAAATTTTGACAACTGATCAAAACTGCATTTAACTTCAACAAGCAAGCTTTGACTGGTCTATGGCTGACGTCACAAACGCTAACCTGCATTCCACCCGTCCCTCGTCCCACACTCCCAGCATGAGGTCTAGCATGAGGTAGTGAGGTAACCGTTTGCGCCACCTACTGTACGAACACCTTCATGAACCATGCGCAATCAGTGTTGTGGTAAACTTGCGGTCAAAAAGAATGACCCGTCACATTGAAATTTAATGACGTTTTGATTATATTTACATACTGTGTACCGCTTTGCAGTTTTGAGGGTTATACTAAATGTCGTGTTACATTTCTATTCTAGTTTTCCCTTCACCTTCTGTATTAGTGACAACTCGCGCAAGTTGAACTTCATTTAAACAGATCATTATTCAAGGCAGCAAAATAAATGCGACACAATATGAGAGCTCTTATAATTTACTTCTTTGAAGTTCGAAAGCCAATTTACAATACAAAAAAAGAGTGAGTCAGTTTTTTCAGCCGCAAGTTTACTTCGGTACCAGATTTGGTACTTTAGTTGGTCATTTGAATCGTGGTACTCTCCAAAGTAATTTGGTACCCATTTTTCGGTACACCGCCATCTGCAACCCATTTTCCAATTTTAAAATTAAAAAAATTTTTTGCAAATCGGTTTTGATTGCAGCGGATTCCCCGAGCAGGCTCTGTACAGCTGTTTCAGGCTAGTTGGGCCTTCTTCAGCAGAAGCGTAGCCCGAGAACTCCACTGCAAACCAAACCGATATGTCCTAGGGTTATTCGCCAATGCGATGTGAAAGTAATGGACATTTAAGTAGCGACATCTTTCGATCGCTTGTTGACCTGATATTGCAGTAGGATTGACAAATTGAAGCCAGTCCGCCACATAATAAGTTATCCCAATGCAAGGTGGTCATGTGCTGCACATGTGCTGACATTTAAAATTAAAATCTAACTTGTGTTGTCAAGTGTTTTTTATTACCGTCAGTTGTTTGACCTGTGTTTGATGATGTGATTTCAGTTCAATTTTATCCTTCATATTGAATATTAATACAGGTCTATTCGTAGAGCAGTTCTAACTAAAGGGTGTTTCAAAATGACCGCAAGATTTGAATTTCGCGACATTTTCTTTTGATCAAAAGTGTTGCTCTAAAAATTTGACTACTGTCAAGTAGACACATCCCGATTATCAGTCATGGAACGTTACACGACCGAACAGCGGATTTTAATAGTGAAAACTTATTTAAAAAATGGTAAAAGTTTAGGCCGGTCCATTGAGTCACTAAGGATATATTTTCAATGGACCGGCCTGACCGAGGACGACCTGATGATTTCTCGTTCACAACCGAGCCGAGCCCGTTCGATTGAATTTCTCGATTAATCTTTTAACCGTTGAAGAATTTGGTGCGTTTTGTCGACCAAAAATTGCACGCATGCTGCGAACTGTTTGCGCTAAACTTTTACCATTTTTGAAATAAGTTTTCACTATTAAAATCCGGTGTTCGGTCGTGTAACGTTCCATGACTGATAATCGGGATGCGTCTACTTGTCAGTAGTCAAATTTTTAGAGCAACACTTTTGATCAAAAGAAAATGTCGCGAAATTCAAATCTTGCGGTCATTTTGAAACACTCTTTAGTTTGAAACCCTTGGACATATTGCTGTGATATGGCCCCTATTTGGTGATGAGCCAGTTTTTTGCTGCGTTATGCACTTATTTTGTGTGTTAACTTAATGCTCTGTTCTCTCAGGGTATTTTGCAATTTTTCTGTTTTCTTATTATGTTTATTTTTAGTTATATTTGCTTTCTTACTTTGATATTTTTCTTGAGTATGCTTCTGCTTTGATTATGGATTTTATGGTGTACCTCGTAGACCAATTCTTGCTTGTAGAGTGAATTTATTGTGTGATTAGTGATGGTGTGATTTTAAGGGCATAACCGGTAATTATCGGTCAAAAATATTTTTAACTAAATGTGTTTAAGCTACATGAGGTGCTTTCCAATTGCACGGATGAGTTACTCGGAGCTACTTGGAGCAGTTTTGGAATAACTCCGAGTAGTATTTGTGCATTTGGAAAGCATTTAGTTAAAAATATTTTTAACCGGTTATGCGCTTAAAATCGGCTTATATCGCGAGTAGTGTCGAATCCTGTCGGACATTAAATGAAGCCTGACATTTAAAAAAAAATGAATTTGACACATTTTAATTAAAAAATAATAGTTTGCAATATTAATAAACAAATCAGAATGGAGCCATCAAGCAATAGAAAAAAATCGTTACTTTATAGAAATTGAGGGAGGAAAAGTGCAATGCAATTTATGTACTAGGAAATTGTCGAGCATAAATAACAGCACCTCTTCTATGATAACATTTATGTCCGTATTCATACTGCTTCCTCGAGGCTACCTTGAATGAGGAACCCCTTAGAATGGAATTTTTGTAATGTAACTGCCTTACGACAATCCTATTCTAAGGGGATCCTCATTCAAGGAAGCACTATGAATACGGATATTCGAGACAATTCATGAAATCAGAGCAAATAATTTTAATAGAGACGATGGAAATGAAAATGTCATGGGTAAATAAAATTTTAAAAATATCTTTTATTATTTCTTTCAGCTATAAATCTTTGAAGTTTACACCCAAAATAATCTGAATTTTGAAACTAAGTTTTGATGGAATTGAATTTCTCAATTTTTGTAAAAATTCAAGGAAAGTAGTTATTGTCTGACCTTGAGATTGTTCGGAAAGCTACAAAACACGTTACAAAAGGTCTGTTCGATAGCTCTACACTTTTTACACTTTTAAAACCTTTACACTTATGTTATATTAAATCCATTGCACTCTCTCAAGAGGGATTGGTGCAAAAAGTGTAGAAAAGTGCAGAGCTATCGAACAGACCTAAAATCTCATTGAAAAATTTTGACAATTTCGAAAACTGTAATTTTATAATTAAATCAAAATCACTCGATATAACTGATAGGTACAGGATAGCACAAATTGTCGTAAAGTTTATTTAATAAAACAAAAAGAAGCATGTTTCCCATTTGATACCGATTTTTTAGCGTTCGCTGCAAATCGGAAAAGTGCAATTTTAATTAGGATGGCGTTGACATTTACGAGTAGCGAGTAGCGTCACGAGTACTCGATTCCAGACGAGTGTGTCATGACGCGAGTGTCACGACTTCCGAGTAACGTCGTAGTCCCATCACTATAAGTTTTTTTTTAGCGAGTAACTGGTTATGTGTGGTAAGGCGAAATAAGTAACCATTCCATTTTTGTGTGTTGCCGGTAACTGTTGTTTTGGTAACTCCGGTTACTATTCTCCTAACCCGGTCAGAGAGTTGTGGAACATTGCTATCTCTCTCTTATTCAATTAGTTTTGTCCTTTTGTCAACTGTTGTATCTGTCAAGGCTTGTTAAGTTCGACCACAGACTCAACTTTTTTTTTAATCCGTGGTGATTGCCCAACGGGGTCCTAAGTCAAAGACTTGTCAGGACCTCAGGAGCGGGAGTGTATTTTGAGTGTGTGTAAAATGTTCCATGGCTTTGTTACTTCCAACCTCCTCGCCGTTTAAGGGGAAGCAGTGTCGAATTTTATCCCCAACACTGAAGGGTGCCTGAAGTCGATACCGACCACCCCCGAGAAAAATCCAGAGTGCGGTTCGAACCGACGACCATGCGATTGCAAGGCCGGTCCTCTTACCACTGGACCGTTCAGGCGTTCAATTTAAGATTATTTATTTCAGTTTTAAGATATCCATAATTTCTAATAGGATTCTGCTTTACTCCGTAACTATTTCGTTTTGGCGACTCTTACTAACCGTGACGTTACCACGTAACCGTGACGTCACTACTACTAACCAACGCTATTGTAACCGGTTATTCGCCAAAAATACCTTTCTGTGTGACAAATTTTGAATGTAAATGTCATATGGCGAGCCTTCACATTCAAAATTATCTAATGTCAGTGTGTGTGTGTGTGTATGTGGTGAATAATAAAAAAAACATAGAACAACAGCTTATTATGTCAATTTCACAATAGTATATTGTAGACCGAGGCGGAAAAGTGCTTGTTTTCCAAGTCGAGAGAAGGTATGGCCACTTCTTGAGACCTGGAAAACTACTTTACCACCAAGGTTTAAACATTTTTTTTCCTACACAACATTATGTGTTGTATGTGCTAGCGTGGCCAAGTGGTCTAAACGGTGGTTTAAGACACCAGTCTCTTCGGAGGCATCGGTTCGAATCCCACCGCAGCCGAGTTGATTTTTTTTTTCTTGATAATTTTAATCCTTTTTAAAACCAAATACCAGTGGAATTAAATAAAAAAAACTTACGTATGTTCATTTTGCCGGGCTAGCCGTGGAAGCGTTTGCTTTCTCCTCTCTGATGAGGCGGTAAAATTGAATTTTCTAGTAGTGTATGAAAAATAGTATAGTATTTCCAGCGATAGAAAGACAAATTTTAAATTTCGTGCCAATTTAAAAAAAAGTCAATATTACTAAAATACACAGTCCAAATCGTCAATCATTGATGCTTTCAAGTCGGGTATTCGGAAAACAACTCGCACCTTGTATTCCTACGCCATGAAATACATGCAGATATGCAATATTTTGGCGCATTGAAATTTACAATCGGTCATGAATCTGTCTTTCTATCGCTGGAAATACTATATATTATTTTACGAGTTTCACAAGAAGGCTTATTGTAACACGAGTGGGGTCGGAGTGCCCCAACGGAACGAGTTCGTTATTTAAATCGTAGGGAAGTAATGCCGTACTTGTTAGGTAAACCAATTCTTAATTTTTTATTAACGGGGATTAACGGCTATTGTAAATAAAATATATTTTTGTTGGTCAATATTTCGTAATCAGGACCAATTCTTGGTCCTGATTACTTTTAAACGGACACTAAATGGCGCATAAACACTTAACGTTTCGCAGTCGTTCGACAGCTGACGAAGCTGTCATTTAGTGTCCGTTTAAAAGAGTATGTGAAAATAAAAAAGTTTGTCATTCGAAGAGAAGGAAAAAAAAATTAAATGTCAGAAAGTGGAAACATGACAAAACAAGTCCTGCTTTTCCTCGTCAAAATAATAATTTTAATTGTGGAGTATACGTAATTGATTACATGAAAATCTTCAAATCCAAATTGTCGTTATGAATACTGGTAATAAACGGGAAAAGTTGCATCAACGCACATGGTTTTGAAATTATAATTTTTTCTTCTATGCAAGTGCATTGGAAAATAATAAATTTTAATTTTTTCTTTATCTCCTACGGGTTGGCAAACAACAACTTAGGTCAAACTGTAGGCACATGTATTGGTAATAAACAGGACAAATCCCACCAACGCACCTCTTTCGGTTTTGGAGTTACAAGTATAAGCGCGAAATCAGATTTTTATTTTTTTTATCTACAACCACTACTGTAAATGACGAATTATGTACAACACATAAATTAAGTAAACGGGTATTTACAATCGTCGTGCATAAAGTAAGAAAAACGCACAACGCACCTACTTTACGCATATTTGCAGTTCGATCTACGTAGCCGCGTAACATTAGACTGACAGTCGTCGAAATTGCAAGTGTCATTGCTGATTACTTTGAAGGTAATTTTTATGGTCATAGATAAAGTATAGTACAAAACTCGAGTTGTAAAGCAATTACGCACTTGTGGAATTCAACTTGCATTCAACAACATGATAACAACTGGTATAATTAATTAACAATTTATTGATTGTATTTTGGTCAAATTTGATATAAAAGTTTTTATCTCTAATAGAAATAAGATTATCCAACTTTTTAATCTGTGTCGATCGAATTATATTAAACAACCTTTCATTTTTTTGGTTTTCAAAATTTAGAAAATCGTTTAATATGATATTATCTAGAAAATTACTTAACTGTCCTAAAGTATAATCTAATTTCCACATTAATTTGATAAGACTTTTTAGAGTTATGCCTGGTTTATACAGTCACTAACAACTAACAACTGAACGTTAATAATTAACAACTAAGGAATTAACGGATAGTACTGACATGAAACGATTTATACAAAATTGGTTCATTTCAATCGGTTTATAGTTAGTGGTTAATTCTTAAATTTAGTTGTTAGTGACTGCATAAACAAACCAGGCATTACTTCAATTTCATATGAAAGAATTTTATTAGCGAAATCCGATACACATCTGTCACTTTTGTGTCATGACGTATCATACGCTCTTTTTTATACCAAAACTGAGATTCCGTCAAATTTAAAATACATTTTTGCTTTGGGAAAAAAATTTTCATTACCCTATTTTAATAAAAAAACAAGTAGATTTTCTAAACGTTTTAAGTAGCTTAGAGTTTTGTATAAAATCTTTAGATTCAGCTTCCAAAATACAAACACGAAATAAATTTTGCTATAATTTTCTAAATTAGGTATCTTGATAGGACTTTTGAAAAATCAAAATATAAAATTCTTATTCGAGCTCTTTTGTCTTGTAAAAAATTTCTTAAAGAAAATCCTAACATTATTGTCACAGAAGCAGACAAAAGCAATGTTACTGTTTTGATTGACAAAAATGACTATTTTTCAAAAGTTCAAACCATGCTCTCTGACAATAATATATACGTAGAATTAAATAATGATCCCACAGAAAATTTTCAGTAAAACTTTTAATATTATTAATAAGTTAGAAAAATCTGTTGAAATTAGTAATAATATTGCTAAATCTCTTAAAGTACAGCATCCCACATTTCCAAAATTATACTGCATTCCAAAAATCCACAAATCTAACGCACCTCTTCGTCCAATAGTTTCTACTATACGTTCTTCTCTATATTTCTTATCAAAATTTGTTTCAAAAATTCTTACTCAAGTCACTAGTAAATCAGAATACTTTATAAAAAAAACTCTTTTGAACTTGTAGATAAATTAAAAAATATAGATATACCAAATAACTGTATTATAATTTCTTTAGATGTTGTTTCTTTGTTTACTAACATTCCAAAAGAGTTAGCTTTAAAAAGCATTAATGATAGGTGGATAGAGATTAAAGATTTTACAAACATTTCCAAAGAAATTTTTTTAGAAATTGTTACTTTATGTTTTCATACATCTTATTTCGCTTTCAATGATAAATTTTATAAACAGATTTTCGGTATAGCAATGGGTTCTCCTTTATCGCCTGCTTTAGCTGAAATTGTCATGCAGGAACTAGAAAAAAGTGTCATTAATTCATTACCTTTTAATTTAACTTTATATTTTCGTTACGTCGATGATATTTTATTGATTGTGCCTTCAGATAAAGTAGACTTTGTTTTAAGTAGATTTAATTCTTTCCATAACAGATTACAATTTACTCTAGAAAAAGAAATTAACAATTCACTAAGTTTTCTTGATGTAAATATTATCAGACATAACGACAAATTAATAACTAATTGGTTTCATAAACCTACGTGGCCAGGTAGATATATTAATTTTCACTCGTACACATCCAAAAACTATAAAATTGCAACAATTATTTCTTTAACAGATCGAGCTGTATCGAGCTGTTTTACTTTCAGATAAACTTTTCATTTATGATAATTTAAATTTAATAAGGAAGACTCTTGTTCAAAATTCTTATCCTATAAATCTTATAGAATCAGTAATTAAAAATCGTGTTAAATATCTACAAAATTCAAAAATCTACAATAATATAAAACAAACTTCAAACAAAAAATACATATCATTACCTTATATTGAACCACTATATAACATATTTAAACACATTTTCAAAAAACACAACTTAATTTTAGCTAGTAAGTCTGTAAACAATTTAAATATTATTTTCTCAAATTTAAAAACAAAAATACCGATATTACAACAACCTAACGTTGTTTATGAAATTAAGGGTGGGTTTACAGAAAGCAAATCAAATATTTAATTTCGAATTAAACTAATCACGATTAAGTTGCCATAAGAATTACATTGCGAACTGTCAAATTAACAACGTCATTAAAATTTGATTGCAATTACATTTTCTGTAAACTGGCCCTAAATGTTTAAATTGTAATTCATGTTATATAGGAGAAACAAGTCAAAATTTTAAAAAACGTCTTGACCAATATCCAAAAAAATAATCAAAATCATTCAACGCTTGTTGAATATTCGTTAGAAAATGACCATAATTTTGATTTTGAAAATACTAATATTTTATATTACGAGTCTAATATTTTCAAAAGACGTTTTATAGAAATGTGTAAAATAAAAATGTCGTCGAATTCTAATAACAAACGTACTGATTCTGCAAATTTAAACGATACATTTTGTAGTTTTCTCAATTCCTTAAATAGAATATAGATCTGCCAGTTTTTTTAACATTTATTAAAATAAAATCTTTATTATGTTTAAAATTATTTTTGGACTATAAAAAAAGAAAAAAAAATCAAGTTACTTGTTCAGTTTCCGTTGACAAGCTTGTTTATTTTGACATGTTTATATTTTTCACTTCTGACGAAGCTGTCGAACGACGGCGAAACGTTAAGTGTTTTGTGCGCTATTTAGTGTCCGGTTTAAAGATTTTGTGATACAATTTTCATCGGACAAGAACCAATTTTAAATTTAGTTATGTCTAAGCATATGATTGCCAGTTGAAGCTGCTGCAGTAAGTATTGAAACAAGTTTTCCTATTAACAAATCTTCTTTGTAATAACACAGTTAGTTATTTGTATTAGAATTCTAATTTGTACAGTTTTAAAGCGACAATAATTTTAATTCTTCATTAGTTCAATTATAAAATTGGAACTAATTGAGATAACATGTACAAATTACAATCCTAGGACAAATAACACAGGCTACTATTTAGCTGAAAATTTGGACATGTAAAAGTAACGTAGCAAAATGAAGAACCCGTTTAGCCAGTTCTCAATTAGTTAATACGCTACAAATTAGCGCTCTGCTACGTAGTAATAGCAAAATATAAGCGCTACCTTTGACGGAACGCAGTCATTGAATAATTATTCAATTGAATAATTATTCAATGACTGCGTTTAAGTTCCCCAAGTACCATATAAAATTAATTAAGAATTAATTGCAAACCACCAAAATTCGCTAAATTTGTTATTTAAAGGCACCAAGTGAAATTTTCAAGCGCAATTTATTTTTTCAAAAACGCCACACCTGGCAACACTGGCTCTGGAGTGCGTTCTATAAATACGCTTTGCGAGCGAGAATTACTAGAGTGATCGTTCCATAAATAAGAAGTGTATTGTAGTTCCAAAATTAAACTTACTAGTGTTCGAAATAAATCGAAAATTGCTCAGAGCATCGCTCCGATTACTCTGCTTTAGAGATGGATGAAAACTACTCGTCGTGCTCACAATCGTTATACGTTTTCTAACATGTATTTATTAATTGCTTAAACCTAAAAACATGACAAATGAAATGAAAATAGTGTGTTATAATCAAAGATGAAGAATGACATCCATAATAAGTTAAAAAGGGTAACTCTAAATACAGAAGTTACATTGAACGTTAAATTAATTTGTTATGTTATTTCTGATTGCTATATTATTAAATAGAAGGCCAATTGTTATATAACGCGTGATTTTTTAAATTTTTTATCAACTCTTGCCATGGAATTTGGACGGCACGTCATAGCTTTACTGTAAAATAACAAAAAGGAGGGCAATGACGGACTTTTCACTTAAGCTAAGACATGCCATCCAGATCTCATAGCAAGAGTTGATAAAAAATTTAAGAAATCACTGGGTATAATTGCACATACTGCAACTGTTTTGTGAAACTATTCTGAACTCTTCTGGACTACCTGTTCGAAAATAATATCCCCAGAAAAATCACAGAAAAAAGTTCTTTCGAAAACAGTTCATTTTTTCTCTATCAATCGATAGATAAATCAAAGAATTTGTATGTAGCTATCAGAGCTGTGCCAAGTACTACTTATAAATACAACAAGCACAAGCACAAGTACAATAGTGCTTAATTGCACTTAAATACAAGCACAAATCCAAAAGTATTTGTATTTGGACTCGTGCTTATAAATACTTATTAGTGGGGGAACGACTCGCTCCCGGCCAGACTATGTAGCATCAATATTTTGTCGCGCAGATAGGCCGCGTCTTTCTAGATATGTACTATTGCGGACAGAAAATTTCGGATGTCAGTGTCACTATCTGACGTATACATATAGGAATTTCTTAACTTTTACGTCAGTGGAATACACTGACATCCGAAATTTTTTGTCCGCGACTGTACATATACGTATCGCATCAAGGAATATGCGGAAAATAAAAATAACTCAGCGATAGATATATTATGTGAATTTGTTGATTCTAAAACTAATTGCAAGTACCTAACTATGGAAAAACAATCTCATTATATTCTAAAACTAATTGCAAGTACCTCACTTTGGACAATCTCATTTTTATTTATCTTGCGTTATTTTGTAAATGTTAACATTAACATTTTAATACTTGTACGACTGTACGTATAACCATAAGTATATGCACAGCTGTGAAGTGTACTTGCGGTAATAAGCACAAGTATAAATACAAGTACAAGTACTAAGCACAATTGTAATTAATTGTGCTTAAGCACAAGTACGAGTCCAAAAGTGCTTGTGCTTGTAATTGACTTGTATTTGTAACAGTAAATACTCGCACAGCTCTGGTAGCTATCTCCTTCTAATTTTCGTGAAACAGCCTTGTGGCTTTTGTCAAGTCACCTCATTTCGTCTTATATTTTCTTAACTTATATTTTATAATCTATAGAAATATTTATGTACCTACTACTGCTATCATAAAAAACTATAGGACAAGACTTTTTAAACTGTGTAAAACTGCTACTGACCATAAATTTAAAATTATTTGAAATGGTCACTCATTGTCAGTCATACCTACCCCAAATATTGTTTTTCTACTTTGCGTTCACAATGAATTCATTGTGACACCAAAAACAGTTTCACAATGAAACTCATTGTGAAACTGTTTTTGGGGAAATTTTAGCCAATTTTTAATTGAAAATATTTAATATATTTTTTCTACTTTGCGTTCACAATGGATTCATTGTGACACCAAAAACAGTTTCACAATGAAGCTCATTGTGACACTGTTTTTGGGGAAATTTTAGTCATTTTTAATTGAAAATATTTAATAGATTTTACAAAATAGCTCAGTATTTATTTGTTACTTAACAATATACTCACAATGAAGCTGGATAAGAAAAATTAATAACTTGTTAATGTGACTTTTGATTAAAACGAAAGGTTTTCAGTGTTGCCACGCATTACAACTAAAATTCCCCATATACTAAGAAGATCCAATATTTTTCATATTTTTGTTCAATAAGTGACGCAAAGTAGAAAAAATAGTATATTATACACGTTTCACAAGAGGCATTGTAACACTCGTTTCGTTGGGCCAACCCCACTCGTGTTACAATAAGCCTTCTTGTGAAACTTGTATAATAATATACTATTACAAAATAATTCATTATTAGGGTTTGTTTAGTTGACACCAGGTGGCGAACGCTTAGCTGCAAACTCTAATAGCGTTTTCATTTCACTTGCACCAGAAGAGTTCGGATCACACTGATATTACGTCACGCACTCAGTCAGTTTTGCCAGGAAACGAAACTAGTGCGTGTTTCAATCGAATACAAACGTGATCTGAGAGCAAAATTATTGAGCGGGAAATATACTGAACCGTAACCTCAAAATTATCATTTGTTGCCAGAAATATAAAAATGCAATATTTGTTTGTTATAATAAATTAAAAATCCTAAATACACTAATTTATTCATATTCGCTTCTTAAGGAATTTACCCCGGACGAAGATTTTATGCACTAGACAAACTGTGTTTAGCAAATAACTTAATTATTAACAATTTCTTGATACAATAAATTGTTTTTGTTATCTGTCAATAAATCATCTGTAATATGCTTCTCCTGAAATGACAGAAAAGTTGCTCTGAAACGCTTGCACTACCTTCGAAGTCAGTTCCAAAATTCTTGCACTGAGTGCAAAACTGGTGCGCACTAACATTTCAATCGAACATAAAACACGAAGAAAGTTTGAACTGAAATCACCAATCGAACACGAAATCTAAACTCAGTGCGCACTGAGTGCAATCAGTGCAGCTCAATCGAAAACGCTATAAGGTTATTGTATCGAGAAGGTAGCGCCAACTTTCTTTTAATTTGGTGTTAATCAAATTCATTCATAAACTCCTTAGCAACAACGGTAACTTGTTATGTATCTATCCCTTTTTCTTCTTTAGCGTTTCATCGCTTCCTTTTTAATTTGGGGGACGAAGCCGCGGAAATGAATGGCGGTACCTTCTAAATACAGTAACCTTAGCAAACTCCAATACCCGTACCACAATATAAAGATTACACAGTAGCGCGACTCTCATGAAATTATTAAATTCGCGCATAACATCCCCCGCAAGGTCTGAGTCACAATCTCGGGATGCAGAGCTCATTCATTCACGGCTTTAGTGCCGAATGGATCTTTATAATTATGTTAATATACATTATTTATGCCTTGTTTTTTTTTACCACGTCCACTAAACGCTACAATCCGGCCTTGGTGTGTGAACACGTGTGAGTTTACAATTTACAACAAAATCGCTCACACTTAAAGCAGAACAAACAATTCGACACATCCCCTTTAATCTACTCGAGGTCAATGAAAATCCAGTAAAGAGATCAAAGTGTCGACAAGCGAGATGCGCTATTGTATTCTTTATACCGAGTGACTTTTAATGATTGAGACTTATTTTATTAGATTGGCAACACTTTTCAATTTTTATGTTGGTGTGCTGGATTTTCAAATTCAAAATATAGATTTAGGTTAGTGCACTAGATTGTCAAACTCAAATAAATTCGTTTATTGTCGAATCAAGAAAACCAAATAAATAAGATATTTAATTATCACAATTTATTACCAAAATGGTTTTGAGCACAGAATAAAATACATTTTTAGTAATGGCTTATTTTCGAAGCGGAGTACAAAATGAAAATGGGCACATTCAGCAGACCCGAAAGTTGTGTAACTGTTGAACAAATTTCTGCTGAATGCGACCTCATGAGGTTGATGAGTTGGAGGGTTCGCCATTTTTTGTAGCGTAACTTCTCCGCTACCTGACTGGAACATGTTACGATGAGTGAACTTCATTCAGCAGAAATAAGTGTTCAGTCTCAACTGTTGGATCAGGAACTGTTACTGATATGTTCTGCTGAATCAGCCCAATAGTAATTGAATTTATTCACAGCAGCATGCCTATGACGATTTCATTGAAATATACCCTGAACAACAAATTGAGTTTAGTCTTTTTTCACAACACTGTTTTAGAATAGCCGTCCTCCATTTACAACAAACACGAATCGATTCAAATTCACTTAAAAATTATTGATTGCATTCCATTTAGTTATTCAGTTGGCGACCAGTGATAAGGAAGTGATTGAATTTCCCCTCCCGCACACCGTACTGATCAAGCTGGTTTTCTAAATCAGTTATCAGTTTCATGTGATTTCATACGTATTTTGAGGTTATGTTAATTTTAGTTCCAAAACATCATTCCTTTTATGAGTCTCTCTATTCACTTTAAAGTCAGTTCAGTTCAAAATCGGTTAATAAATGAACGTTTCTTGCAAACCGGTAATGTAAAAAAAGGAAAATTCACTGATCGCCCCACTATAATAACACTCGATATTGTACAAAATGTTAATGATACTGCATAACAGAATCCTCATGTTTCCTATACGAATCCACTCGGAAGATCTTGAAAAAACACCTTCATTTCCAATCATACAAATTTTCAATGGTTCGACAACTTCACCCACTCGATTTTCTTCAATAAATTCAGTTTTGTCAGTGGTATAACAATAATCTGCTAAATAATAGTGACCAACAAGATACAACTTTCTTTGCTGATAAAGCCTGGTTTCATCTCTCTGGGTTTATCAATTCACAAAATTTCAGGACTTGGTCGGAACACAACCCTTTAATGTGATTGATGTAAAGGCACTACATCCACTTAAAATTGGTGTTTGGGTGGCAATGTCTTGGAGAATTATTGGACCAATATTTTTCCGGGAAACAACTCCTATAGATATCAGAGACTTATATTGGATACATTTATAAACCAGTTAGACGACACTGAATTAGCAAATGGCTACTTTCAACAAGATTCCGCCACTGCTCACACAGCACGAACCACAATAAATTATTTAGAGGAGTTTTTCCCAGGATGTTTAATCAGTGCTGGTTGGTGGCCTAATTGCTCTAATATTCAATTAAATCCGGACTTCTTACTTTCTTATTTCAATAATTTGGTATTCAGAATACGTATTAAACAATTTGGAAGAATTGCAGCAGGCAACTGCAAATATCGGACAACCTAAAACGTTAATAATGTCTTCAATAACATATCTCAAAGGATTCGGTGCTGCTTACGCAAAGGGGGTTAACATTTCCAGGTCTTGAATAATAATAATAATAATAATCTGTTAAACAGTTTTCATCATCAATGTAAACATCAACTCTAACCTATAGCTACGCATTCCCGCAAAATTAACGAACTTTCAAGTAATGCCAATTCCTCACTGTTCCCAACATAGTAATTTGCTTCAATCATTAAAAGTCACTCGGTACTATGACCCGTACCATAGTTGTGCCACAGTTTGGTTACGCAAGATTGGCAACACTGATAGTCAGTAATCAAATAGAAGTTGGTATTACTAGTTTCTTTACAATTCAAATGTTCACCATAAAAAAGTCAGATTTTCAACATTTATCACTGAGTAAGTCACAATATATCATACCTTATTGTAGTTTAATGCGCCCATGCTGGCATATATAAAACAGATTATTTTTTTATTACAGTCACCGAAGCAAAAGTACAATGTCAGCCGACATTTTCAGCAAAAACGACGCATATCATTTGCTGTGCAACAAACAAATTTTAATGTTTGGTGATTCTAATATGAGAGCCATTTACAAAGACTTGACGTGGTTAATCGAAGAAGGTACACTTATACCAAAGACTGCATTACAAACCAAAAATGAAAGACATCATGCAAATGACATCAGAATATCAAATGGGCAGCTCACTGCATCAAGAAACTACAAAGAAATCCGTGAGTACAACCACAAAGTGTTCATACATTATGAGTTCATCACACGCCTATACTTGCCGGATTTCATTAAAACAATTGAGAATTTGCAACGTTTTCCCGATGTTCTCATAATAAACAGTTGCCTTTGGGACTTATCGAGATGGGGGCCTAACGGTGTAGATGATTTTAAAACAAATGTGTTGAAGACCATGGAATTTTTACAAGCAAAACTTAAACATCATACACGTGTAATTTGGACAACAACATTGCCCCCCAGTTTCAAGTGCAGGGGTGGGTTTCTCTCGAAAGAAATCGACTTTATCCGCATGACTTTGCCCTTCCACATAGTTGAAGC
The DNA here is from genome assembly GCA_958336345.1 of Dorcus parallelipipedus. Classification (NCBI taxonomy): domain Eukaryota; kingdom Metazoa; phylum Arthropoda; class Insecta; order Coleoptera; family Lucanidae; genus Dorcus; species Dorcus parallelipipedus. The sequence goes on from OY284475.1 coordinate 45,238,387, forward strand.
GAACAATTACATGACAGATTGCGCACTGAAATTTGGTTTCGATGTACTTGATCTTCACTATCATTTGCGGTTTTTGATAGACTCAAGATCACGTGATGGGATTCATTGGGAACCTCATGCTGTCCGATATATCACGAATTTCCTTTTGACTCATCTAGCTGTCAGCTGGCACAAACGGTTGCCTGGTAATGTAACCGTTGATTTTGCTTTCTTGAAAAGATCGGGAAGAAGCAGTTGTGAAGTATTGAATGAAAAATTGCAACTTTTGGACAAGGTCGCCAATCGTTTACAGAAAGGTATACAGAATAACGTGGGTAAGAAAAGTAACAGTGTTCACCTAAAATATTGGAATTATTCTTCGGGACATATGCCTAGACAAGTCAGGAGTAAGCGCTTAGATAACGATAGTTACGATTATAGCAAAGATTATTTCTAAGTGAAAATACTGGCTTTATTAATGTTATAGTTTAGTGTTAAATTGTTAAGAATTTTTTATTTAGTTTGAAATTAAGAATTTTGTTTTGTTTGCGAATGAAAATTTATTTTCGTTAATGACTGATATACCTAAGAACAAGTTTTAAAGTTTAGTATTGTTTGTTATAGAGTTCTGCTCTGTTGTGAAAGTAATAAAGTTGATTTTTCTAATTTAATTTTTTTGTAAATTAGATCAGGAAACTAAAGTACCTAGAGTCATCTGTTCGAAATTTTTGATACATACCACTGTTACCAGAGGGGTGTCTAGCTGCAGCTCTCCTATGGCCAATCAGAATTAGGGTACCTATAAGAAGGGTAAAGACATGCACAATATCGACCGCCATTCTTAGGCCAAATTCAAATATAAAAGTAGAAAAATAACGGACTTTTTCCGTCTTCCCTTAGTTCTACTCTCTTAAAAAAGATTTCTAAACGTCAAGAAAAATAAGGGAGGACGAAAAAGAAAACTTTTTATTTGAACATTTTTAAAATTTATATCCGAGCAAACAAACTAACAGTATTTATGAACAAACAACAACTGCAAAAAGTCCAATGAGATGTTCAGAATGCCCTTCCTCTATTCCACAGCAGCCAAGACACGTCTGTCGCAAGGAGCTTTGAACTCTTTCAAAAACCCTTAATTTTTCTCTGCCCTTAATTTATAGGAGTAGCGTACACTAAAGTTTTCAAACATGTCAACTACAGACTCTACGTATAACAGAACCTATGTTGACTAAGACACACTACGATAACAAAATGCAATTTGCGAAACAATGCACAATTGCTACAAAAAGAAATAATCCTTCGTATATCCGACTCATGTTCATTAAGACTTTTCTGCATATTTTGGACCATACTACTCCACTCCCTCCAAGTTTGTGATACTTTTGTTTTAGCCAGTATATTAAACTGTTTAGTTTATAGGTACATTTTTAAAATTATAATAAATTTATTATTTAATTTAATTAATATACAGGATGTTTCAACAATGATTTCTCGGGCAATATCTCGATAACTACTGAATGTACAAGAAAGTTTTAACCCAGTTTTTTTTTTATTTTAGAGGTCTACAACATAAAATTATTTTCATCTGTACAGAGTGAATCAAAACAGTGGTACCGAATAAATTTTTTTTTTAATTTCAAATGGCACAACCTATACACAGTGGCATCATTGGTAGGGATTTCTTCTAAAGCTCCTTAACTTAATTATAAAGGAAAATATCTTGCACAAACTTTAACGCTTATAATGATTAATTAGCCTCTTTACAAACTTTGGCAAATTAAAATAAATGTAATTTTATGAATAAAACATCCTATCGACATAGGTCCAATTTGCTTTTGTTTAGAACTTATGTGATTTTCGTTTTTTTTAATGTCTGAAAATAACTGAGCAACTAAAAATCAGAATAGAGTCGGCGGTGCAAAGAAAAAGTATGTCTGATACTAACCCGGCGTTAGGCTGATCTGACAGTTCATGAATGTATTAGATTAATTAATTCAGTTAATCACAGACGTACATTTTCTTTGCACCGCCGACTCTAATCTGATTTTTAGTTGCTCACAGGTTATTTAATAACAAAAATTATTGTAATGGTACAGACTGTAAGTAAATAAAAAGTACAAAGCTAAAATTATAACAAATGTTCAAAAGTTATATGCATGTTCACGTCCATTTCCATAGATAAAAATAATATCGGCATATTCTTCGTTAAAAAATTGAAGCATTATAAACAGTGACCAAAAATACTGATATAATAACTAATAAAGCACCACAACTAACAACTTTTATTTCCAATGTTTTCTTAAATAAGACACACTTAACAAAAATGAAAGTACTTTATTAAACGAAGAATTTAGGATAGAAAAATATAGGGCATGCTATTTAAGAAAATTGTCATTTTGAAATTTCTGAGATTTTGTTTATTACCATGACCACCCTGTAGCGATAAAAGTACATTTAATAATGGCTTATGATAAGCTTATGTATCAACTACATCTGTACCAAGAATCTTTTTCTTAGAGTTAAAAATAAATAAAATATGAATAAAGAAAATAGTGGCTGCAAATGGCAGTTTTTAGACAAAATGTTAAGTATCTCGAGAACGGTTAGGTTTAGGTATAGGCAATGGTATACAGAAAATGTGTAGAATTTTATGGGCAATCCAAATTTTGTTATATATAGGGCATGCCATTTGAAATAAAGAAGTTGTGTCCGGCACCACTGTTTCTATTCACTCCGTATAGATGAAAATAATTTTGTGTTGTGTATCTCTTAAATTAAAAAAGAAATTGTGTAGAAAATTTTTTTGTATCTTCAGTAGTTATGGAGATATGGCCCGAGAACACACTGTTGGGACAGCCTGTATATTGTTCCTAGGCAACTTTAAAACACGGCGTGCTTTAATCGCCCTTTTTCGCACGCTTTTTAGTTTTAAAAACAGAGATTTTGATGCAGGTATAATAAAAAATAGTTTTTACTGTGCATTACTAATTATAAATATCTAGTAGAATAACCTCTATAGGTAATAGTAACATTTTCCATGTTTTCTCGCAAACAATTGAAACTGAACAGTGTTTTTTTCTCAAAATTTTTCCCATAAAACTTAATAAATTTTTGTTGTGGTTGGATAGAGAATTCAATGAGCTATCAGAATAAAGGAAAAAAATTGAGGGTTGCTATTTTTAAAAAATGTCGATGACGTCATTACTCGAAAACAAATGACTGTCAAAAATTGATTTTCACTCGAAAATGTGTGCTTTTGAAAAACAAAATTTACCTGTCCGAGCGTTTTTTCCAAATGTCAAAAACAAAGAAATTATGAATTTTATTCCATACTTTAGAGGCTCACTGTACATTAAAGGCTATATATTGATAGTAAAATTACGTGCTCAAATTCTCGTTAAAAATGTGATTCCTTGCAAGAAAGGTTAAGTTTATCAAGTTTCTTTTTTGGAAGATTCTGCGATGTCACTGCCAATTTTGGCAATTTATTTATATATTTTTTTGTTAAAATACAGTAAATACAATTTTTAAAAGTAAGAAGAAGAAGAAATAAAATTTAAAATGACGAAAACGCACGTTACATGCACGTAATTTGAAAATTTCTTTCCAAGTTTTTTTCTTTTTCAGAAGGTTTTTAATACGTCAAATTCATTTCTCAATATTATTTTATTACCAATACACATTAATATGTAGTTATTTTTAAATAATTATAAATATATCCTAATTAATTCTTAATATTCAATTTCTTTTTGAGAGTTTGAGATGGGTACTGGCAGTTTTATTAATTGTCTTTTCTACAATGTCCTTAAAAATGCATTTTTTTAAAATTTATACAAAGAAAAATGTCTCAATCTAAAAGTACATTTTTGCACTCGCATATATGCGACCAACCAACCGTAGTGTCACCTGGTTTAGTTGCTTGAAATTACCTAGTTCCTATATAGGGTACTTTTTACTAATATGCGTGGTGGGTCTGCTATATGGATCTGTTTTAGTACACTGAGAAAACAAGATGTGTTAATCCAACAAAAAATTTCGTTTCAAGACGTTCAAACAATTTTTTTTATAATTTAACATTTATATAAATGTCATTAATTTTATTTTGTACTAATCAGATTACTATGTCAAAACAAGTAAATCAAATAGCTTACTGTTATGTTACACAAATACTATACAAGAAACCAAATATTTAGTTGTAAATTTCTGTAATAATAAATTTTATTTAAAGTAACCACACAAAATTAAAATGATATTTTTGTTGCAGTAACATGTGTATGTATACCTATTTAACAAAAATTTTAGTGTAATCAACAATTTCATTCACAACAAAGGAAAAACTGTTATATCAATGTATTTTGTTTTCTCAGTGTATTGTCTGTGGTAAAAGTCATATTCTAAACATAACTTAAATTTAAGCTCTGCTTAAAAAGTTGGTGAAGCCGGGTATAAGTGCCGAATGTACACTTATGGTTTGACTTTAAACTTTGCTTAATTACTTGTCTTTACAATTGATGCTAACGGAATAAAGCGAAGCTTAAAGTTAAACCATAATTGTACAATGGACAATTAAGCACAGTTGTACAATTCCAGTTTAAATTTAAGCTGAATCTTAAACCCATAACAATGATTATGTTGTTAAGGGTTTAAAATTAAGCTGGAATTATACAACTAGGCCTTAGTGTCATTGCTATTCTTGAAATTTGTAATTCTTCAAATTAGAAAGGAAAACAATTTTATAAATTCCGCCTTTTAGTAACCATTTATTCTACTACTCTACCACGTGGCGCTGAAGATTGTGTTTTCAGTAGATACATGGCCAGCTACATTAATATTCACTGACGTGTATGTATGGCCGTTTCAATTTTGACGGGTACTCCCCTCAGCGCCTCTTGTGAGCTTTTAAGTAATTGCAGTTGTCATTACGTTACTATCAGTAGTTTTGTAGTATCTTTAATAGGGAGCGCTGAGGGGTGTACTCCACTAAGGTACTAAATCAACATACTTCGTATAGAGGTAACGCATTTAGTGATTTTTATATCTATCCTTGTCGCACATTCCTCTCATCTAGGGATAAAAAACAGTTGGAAATATTATTTGAAGTGACGTTTGTCAAAGTTACTGTCAGTGGTTAAGAAAATTGAGCTTAAATATCGCATCCCAAACTTTTATCGCATGACATTTAATGATTCTGCCCTTTTCGTAAAAGAAACATTCTGCATTTCTCAAAATAACAACTTTTTGATTGGTAAGTAACTAACTAGACGTAACACACACTTTTAAATTGAAACATTGACATTGCGGTAAACAGAATTCCCTAAAACTGTTGTCTTCCTTATTGCACTTGCGACAATTATATTTGTTATCTTTGTTTCTCAATCCTCTCACGAGAGGAATGGGATTGCGTTACCTGTACGGAGTGTTGATTTAGTACCTTATTTTTGACTCGTTTTACACGCTATCTGGTGTTTCAGATGTTAACTACTAGAATTTTTAATTATTTTTAATGGTCGTATTTCCCAATGTATTTCTTATGGCCGTTTCCTATATTGAAGTCTCTGATCCTTGCCCCTGTGTTTTAATTTTACAGGTTGCTGGTTGGCAACACTGGTTCAGTTTCGTGATTTTAAGCGAATTTCATGTGGTTCTGGACCAAGGTTACTAAAGGGAGAAGGTTGCCTGGTAACTTTCAACGTCACTCAGTAGGCCCATTTAATGCATTTACACAAATAGATGGCCTACTGGATGATGCGTCACTCCACGAGTTACCAGGCAACCTTCTTTCTTTAGTAACCTTGGTTCTGGACTTCTGGTCAGGGTTGCCAGCTATGTACCATTTTTGGTACTTTCGCACAAAATTTGGTACGTAGGAAGTACGTTTCGAAGAGTACTCAAATAGTTTAACCTTACTTTTGTGAAATAATATGATAATAGATGATATTAAATGTAGATGACTCTTTCTGCATTGCCTGCAACATGCTTGCATAACATTAATAGGTAGTTATGTAGATATTATGTAAGTTTTGTTGAATTTTTATTTTCTGAGTTTTCTATTTTTAATATACATATTTTAGTTGGACTAAAATATTTTGTAATCATCACCGTAAACCTTTGACCCCTAACCACACTTCGCAGTGCAGGAGTGGCTTTTCCTAGGAAAAAATCTTGAATGGTACGAAGGTACCATCGTAATCATAAAAAACGACTACATCGAAGTGAAACAGATACTTTCAAAAAAATTTAGTTGTGTAACATTACAGCTGAAATCAAAAAAATCGGGAAATGTCAAAATAAATCGGCACTTTTTTTCAATATTTTCATAGTATGAAAATGGATTTACTAGATGGATTAGGTTAGAATTATTTGACGGTATGTCAGTTTATAGGTAAATAGAGGTATATTTTCGTGAGTAACGCGGTTCAATGCCTGGTTTAAAGATTACGTCATGGATTACATTGTCGCGAAAGCGTGTTGGTTGAAATATATCTGTGGTACGTGGAAAAAAAGGAAACATAAAAGTCGACAAATGACAAATTTACTGCACACGCGTGCATTTAAAATATGTAAACCGGATTACAACGAAAATAATCGAACCATGGACGTAGAAAATGTATAGGTCGAAAGGTTCATCCATGTGTTACAGTAACCGCGTTCAAAAATTATAACCATGACGTCACAGTTACTCACGAAAACGTTGTTGTTTAAAACACACCGTCTTTCATCCGTCGCGAAAATATCCCTTAGGTTAATTTTTTTTGAAAGATATAACCTGTGAGCAAATAAAAATCAGATTAGGGTAGGCGGTGCAAAGAAAATGTATGTCTGTGCTTAAATAAAACGTCAATAAATTTGACAGCCCATGAATGTATTACATTACTTAATTCAGTTAATCACAGACATACATTTTCTTTGCACCGCCTACCCTAATCTGATTTTTATTTGCTCACTTTTTATATGTATTGTCAAGTAGACAATTAACTGACAATTGGAACCAAATTTACAACTGGAAAAAAATCATTTCCCGTTTTTTTTAATTCAGCTGTACTTTTGGCAAAACGGTACTGATGCTAACAGCCAATTCAGTTGCAACCTTGCAACTGTTCGAATGCTGTAGTGGCATCATGACAAGTAGAATTCTATTTCTGTGACGTAGTAGTTTACTATTATCGTTTGAATTCTACAAAGTGGTATCATGACCGGCAAATGCGACTGTATTCCTCTCCCCTCAACACCCTCATAGAATAGAATCTCAGCGACCGATCGAGGGCGGTAGAAAACATTGTCCTTCTCTTTCTGTTGTATACAAAGAAAAAAGACACAAAATAAATATGTTTTACAGATGTTCCTATCACGAAATTCATATTCACTTCGTATTTTCAGAGCGTTTAGCATTTACTGCGTTGTTATTATTAGATGTACTGTTTGAAATTAATGGTAATTTACAAGATATTTCAGAAAGCTTTGTGAAATTAGTAAATGTTATGGAATATAAAAGTTAATAATTTTTGCACTGCTATTTTTAACTATTAAAATATCCCTTGTTTAAATTAAATTTTATTAATCTGACCATGAAATTAAACTACATATACACAAATTAAATTTACTTATCGTAAAATACAAATGAGGAGCTTTTTTCAAAACGCAATTTCTTAAGTTTTTCTGTTCAAAACGCAATTCCTTTTATTTCTTTACACTAATTAACTTATTTAAACAGAATTATTGTAGTTACTGTATTTACATTACGAATACTTCACCTTCGCCTTAAAACTCATTTTTCTTATTGTTCGGTTTACATTTTACAATAAAATGTCGAATTTCTCAAGATTATCAATTTCACAGAAATTGCGTTTTGAAAAAAAGCTCCTCAAATATAAAAAGTAAGCAAAAAAAATTAGATTAGAGTAGGCGGTGCAAAGAAAATGTACCTACGTCTGTGATTAACTGAATTAATAATTAATGTAATATATTCATGAACTGTTAAATTTATTGACATTTTATTTAATCAGAGATAACAGTGCTGGAAAGTATGCGAAGTTGGGGACTTATTGCTCTTTCATATTCTGAGAGCGTTTTCGATTGACCGCACTAGTGCGCACTCAGAATATCTTCATCTCGTGTTATTACATGAGGTTAAAAGAAGATGCAAATACACTGAGTGCAACCAGTGCAGATGAATCGAAAACGCTATGAGTTTCTTTCAATTAAATAATTTGCCATTTCTTTATTCAATCTAAATGAATTTACAAAATGTTTATCTGGTAGAGAAAATGGACACTTTCATTTCTCATCAATTGTCGTTCTTTATTATTTATTTTCAATTACTTCAACAATATTGATAAACATTATGTTGTACAATATTTCTTCTCCTTTCTTGTTCATTTTGTAGTTCTTGAAAGAAAAACATTTGATAATACGAAGCAACATTTTAAACTAAGAATTAACACAATGACCGATTACAAACACGATTCTGCAGCTAGGTTATTTCGAACTACCTGCGAACAGCGAATCTGCGATCACGGTTTATTTAGGAACTTTTAGTAAAAACTGTGGTGAATCTGATAACATTTCTACAACTTTTTTGAAACGCGTAATATATTTCCGAAGTTACACGATTGGCTTTGCCATAATAGAATACTATAGGTGTCATGATACCATTTGCAATTTCTACTAGCATTTTTTTGTGACGTCACACAAATAGAATTCTATTTGTCGTGATCCCGCTACTGATACCGTCTTGCAATCGTGTTTGAATTATTGCCTCCTCAATTGCTTTTAATTGGGGTATTTTTATTTGTTTTGTCAAAATAATATTAATGTCAAAATGACAAAAGTTCATTTTGAAGCACGCTTCAATCAACCAAAATTTAGAGTGTTGTCGGTTTTTCTGATTACGATGGTACCTGGATCTGGTACTTTTCTCGCGACTCTGTTGGTACTGGTTGATACGCATAAGTCGGCAGTCTTGGCAACCCTGCTTCTGGTTGTCACTAAAACAAAATTGTAAATTTTAGGCGTTATGAATTGTACAGAAGTCTCAGACATTATTCAACTTATAAAAAACGATAAAATTATCAGGAGTTTTGCAATTTTAACAGTGATCTTGTCTATTTCGTTGTCGATCGTTTTAAGGTTTTGGAGTTTTCATTGCATTGCTATCGACAACTTTAAAATTCATATGTTTCAGTCCTCTGACAGGTTTAATTACTCTGGCAAGTTATGTATCAGGTTATATCGTATGTTGGGCTTTGATACATTATCAAGTAAAGGCTTCGTTTTGTCTACAAAGATTGGTAAGTTTCTACCGAGGTCGTCTACCTAGTAACAAACACGTGAGAAGCTGCGGTATTTGCAACGACATATCTTGTAACAGGCACCTAATTTCAAAAAAGAAGTGGCCTTGGAAAAAGCTGTATGTAAACAAAAAGTTGGACAAGGCAATCGAACATGTGAGCAAATTAAATTCATAATTCACATGTCAATTATCAATCGATTCTTTTGTAGTTGTACAATTCATTGATTGAAACTTTTATTACGAATTGGTACAAGGAGTTTACCAGTGATCTCACATTCTTGAATGAATTACGCTTTTGCCTGCGATATGCGACAGCAGCAGCTGTAAATAAGTTTTTGGAGATTGATGTAGGGCTCCTGATTAGCAATAAACTCATCCCATGTGTTATCAAACACATCGATGATTACTTGTGCATGCAGCAGATAGCAAAGTTGAAGAACGTGAACATAAATGCAGTCGCAATTGAGTATTTGGGATGCAGATTGCATCTTGCAACTACAAATCGCAAGAATGAATTGAACTATTTACGGCAGTTGTCATCCTGCTTGATGCCTCACCTTCTGCCACAAGAATACTTAAAATGCAGGTGAATTTATAATTTTATTCCATGTGATTAGACTTAGTCAGATATGAAATTCTGTATCAGTTGGATGAAATTAATCCATGCTAATTTGAGCATCAAATTTGTATGCTAAGAATGATCTTATTGACGATGACCAAGGATATAATAAAGTTAGATGTAGTGTAGCATCATATAGGCTGCTTTCTTTTCATGAGCATCAAGCCCTTCGGGCTCGAATCGCGGTGCAGCTCCGAGTTGTTCCGAAAAGAACACACACCAAGAACAGTAAATAGGAGCTTGAGTAGCTTGACTACCAAATGGCGGCGTTCATGGCCGACACTACTCTATTTTACATGTTCTTTGACTTTCAAGATCGATTAAATTTAATTGTGTACAGTTAGTAACACCTTCAGCAATCATATGCACCTACCTTGTGAGTTCAGATTACTTTACCGGCGAAAAAATCGAACTTACAAACAACGTAAACAATTTTTGACATGTCACATAGAGCGTTTTCTTTTCACAAGGCAGAGTTACTCTTATAGCGCGAATAGCGGATACTCCCTGCACCCCTCATGCACCTGCTAAATGGTAGATGCACGAAGCTTCAAAATATTGTTTGAGGTTATGTGACATGTCAAAGATTGTTTACGTTGTTTGTAAGTTTGATTTTTTTTAACTGTACACAATTAAATTTAACCGATCCTGAAAGTCAAAGAACATGTAAAATAGAGTAGGGTAAAACTGCACTTTAGGTTCCTAAATTTCAATGTCGCTTTGCGCATGTGCAGAAGTTCCAGATACGCGTGCGATGTTGCCATATCTAATGTGTTTCATTTTAAACTGTACATAACGTACATAATTTTAAATAAAACAAACAACATAGGTTTATTAGTGTGTGTATTATTTATTCCATTGTAGTAAAGTTTAGAGTAATTTTATATACAATATAAAAATGGCTCGGGGAATGGCAGCTACAATAAACATTGTAAATGAAAATACAATTTTAAATAATGAACAGTTAAAGCAAGAAAGGTGGAATTTGCAAAAATTAATCTTCGATGACGACTTACATAGGCTACAATGGCTGGCACGGAGAAGATTAATAAAAAATAACGTATTTTGTCAGCAGTGTGAAATTCCTATGTCCTTTATAACAAAGAATAGCATTGACGGACACTGCTGGAAGTGTAGAAGGTGTACGAGACAGACTAGTGTCCGATCAGAGTCTTTTTTTTTCAAAAAGTCACTTGCCGTTACAAAAATTAATTGTAATTATATATTGTTGGACAAAAAACTTTTTGCAAAAAGATATAGCTGATGAGGCTGACTTGGCTGAATGTTCTACCCACACTCTTGTCGATTGGAGTTCTTTTTGTCGGTGTGTTACAGTATATCTCTGAATTAAAATCCATGCATATTCCTGTTTTTTTAGAGATGTCTGTTCGAGATACTTTGACGAAAATCCGATAACGATCGGTGGCCTCGATGATAATTTAATTTCTAAGGTCGTAGAAATAGACGAAACAAAGTACTTTCATAGAAAATATCATCGTGGCCAATTTCATGAGGGTCACTGGGTATTTGGCGGTGTAGAGAGAGATTCTGGTGCTTGTTTTATGATAGAAGTGCCAAATCGCAGTGCAGAAACCCTCTTACCCTTAATACAAAGGTGTCGCAGTTATTTCTTATAATTTTGAAAATTTGTGGATGCGTGCAAAAAGAAAACTTAAAGCACAATTTGGAACGTCCCGGGAGCTGTTTCCCTCCTACTTGAATGAGTTCTTGTGGAGGGAGAAGTTCAAGGAAAATCCATTTCCTAATTTTTTATTTTGCATTACACAACAGTATCCACTATAACTAAATAATAAATAACAAATTTTATCAATTGCTTTATGTTGTTTGTTTTATTTAAAATTATGTAGGTATAGCTTAAAATGAAACACAATAGATATGGCAACATTGCACGCGTATCGGGCATTTCTGCACATGCGCAAAATGACATTGAAATTTAGGAACCTAAAGTGCAGTTTTACCTAGAGTAATGTTGTCGGCCATGAACGCCGCCATTTGGTATACAGCCATAACCTCAAACAATATTTTGAAGCTTCGTGCACCTCCCATTTAGCAGGTGTGTGAGGGGTGCGGGGAGTATCCGCTATTCGCGCTCCAGTACTCGAAGCCCAAATGAAAAGAAAGTAACGCGTTTATGGACCGAGTAGCTCGGAATAGCTCCGCCTTGTGAAAAGAAAACGCTCATATTGAATAAGACGGCATTGTCTTTATTTAACATAAGAGAGAGAAAGATAGAATGAGCATCCTCTAAGGGTGCGTCTAAACACGAATTGTATCCGATCGTGATCGTGTGTCATGATTAGCCAAGTGTGGACGTGTTGCCGGTTGCCGTGATGCATCCCCGTATCGTTTCTTTGTATCATTTGGAACGCGGATACGATACAACTACGTCACACTTGGAGTCGGAATTTCGCCGAAACATCAAAACACCGGGGCGCGTTCACAATAAACGTCAGGCGTGCAACTTTTTACCCCTCGCATTCATAATAACCTCAAGGTAAAAAGTTCTTCCGTTCCTAAAGCGATTTTATGCGCATTACTAGCAACAACCGGTTAATCCTTTCGGTTTTGTCCTTGGTTCTGTCAACTGTCATTTTCGGCCCTAAAATCCACCAAATAACCAAGCCGCTTAAATGAAATTGGTATTTACCGGTTCCATCTAATTTGTGTTTATTAATACTTAGAATGGTAAAAGGTAAGAAACTACAATTTTTGATTTTGTATTTTTACAATGTTGTAGATATGTCAAGATCCTAATTAATTGGTACGCAGATATGGATAAAATAAATATTCTCACACTTCTTTTGGCAAAAGATAGTTTTTTTGAGGAAGATACGTTATTAATAAATAATTATTCGAAAAGTAATAAACACACTGAGAATACTGCAGCAGTGTTACTTCATATGACAGCTACTGCAGCAGTGTTACTTCATATGACAGCTAATAACTTGCCTTGTCCGCTAAGTAAATACCGGTTATGGTAATGACGCATGGAGGGGCTTGTTTCATACGTCATCGCATGAAAGAGGGGATATAACCTGACCGGGAAAATGTGTTTGGTTAGGAATATTTATAACCCGTGGTAACCGGCAATTCGCCTAAAATTGGTTATAATAAACGCACCATTTCGTCCGGTAATCAAATTTTTGCCTATAATAGTAATACAATACTAATACTATACATATAATATATGTAATCGCATATAACAAAACGGATATGTGACGCAATTAAGTGTGGATGCATCATTCTTGCGTATCATATCCGATCATGATCGGATACGCGGATACGTCACATGTTTGGACGCACCCTTAAGAGTGACAAAGATCACACGATACCAATACCACTTGGTTTGAGGGCCAAATTTGAAATTTTTCATATAACTTCATTTAAAATTTAAGTTTAAAACGCATTTTTTAATCAGATATGTGTTACAATGGATAATGGAATAAATGATACAAATTAAAACCATCCTAAAACTAAGAAATTTAGGGCCAGTTTTATAATGAAATTTAAAGGAGACTTTAAAACTAAAATCACATTCTGATATGTCAACAAATGCGTTTTCATGTTTGTCTTGACATCTGAAAGTGACTCTGCTTTAAGGCACAGTCTATACAAAGTACAAAAGGCGTGCGCGATTTACTCTTTTCTGTTTCTTTATTCGTTCGGCGCACACTCGATTATGTTTGAAATTTATTCAGAGCACTACACGGAGCGTACTTTATGTGCTTCTACTTCAATGTGCGAGCAGAGAGAGTAAGGCGGTAAAATAAATCTTTTGATTTAAATAAAGCAAAAAATGTCGAAGATGGTATAATATTTTATTATGTAATATGTGATTTTATAAGTGAAAATGCTTTAAATTGTTTTTGCGTCGTGTAAATTGTGATACCTTTGTAAGCAATATTTTTAATTTCTTTTTTCCATCTTCATCGTTACTATCTAACATATGCCATATTTCTAGCGCAATAAATCCAGCAACAACTTTTGCGCTCATTTCATCGTACGTTTGCAATGTACGGTGCATCTCATGTAAGGGGAGGGGGGTCTACTAAATACATAATCGTACATTTACTAAAACTAGAGAGGGGAGTGTCTTCTAAATAATTCTTTATGTAATTGTAAATTTACTAAAAGAAATTATTTATTTCAAACATGCTATGGTATACTTAATTATGCAAACAGTCGTTTACACCACAAAAAAAAAACTTTATAAGGCAGCCTACAGCAGATTTGTTTTCCGGCAAATGGACAAGACAAAATATGATCATTGGTCTACTTCAATCAGATTGGTTTATTCAGTGGCGGTTACAAAATTGGACCTTCTGATAGGCGCTTCCTGCCAACGAATCAATGCAAACACCCGCCAAGTTTAATTTACGGTATAGTATATCCATCACTACAGAAATAATTGTTTATCGAGTCGAATCGTGTCTCGTAAAATACATAAATAGTTTAACAAAAACGGACATTGAAAAATCCCCACATTTTAAGCAAATTGGGCTTATCCTTGGCTACGGTTGATCGTTAAGTAAAAGTACCTACGAATAGGGAGAAATCCGAAGTGGCAGTGACTACTGCCTGTAGTCTCTGTACGAGGCTAGATTTCGTGATCGCAACGCTCTTGTTACGAAGGTGGATCTTTGTGAGCGTTTGAAAAACTTAACCTTATTTTTGTTGATGTCTGTCGTGGAACGATGTTACGAGTCATCGCGAGTGTGATCAGCGTGAGCATTATCTGGAACTTACCCTATGAAGACATAATAGTATATTATTATACAAGTTTCACAAGAAGGCTTATTGTAACACGAGTGGGGTTGGGGTACGACTAGCGAGCTAGGAGTGCCCCAACGGAACGAGTGTTATAATGCCTCTTGTGAAACGTGTATAATATACTATTTTTTCTACTTTGCGTCACTTATTGAACAAAAATATGAAAAATATTGGATCTTCTTAGTATATGGGGAATTTTAGTTGTAATGCGTGGTAGTATATGGGGAATTTTAGTTGTAATGCGTGGCAACACTGAAAACCTTTCGTTTTAATCAAAAGTCACATTAACAACTTATTAATTTTTCTTATCCAGCTTCATTGTGAGTATATTGTTAAGTAACAAATAAATACTGAGTTATTTTGTAAAATCTATTAAATATTTTCAATTAAAAATGACTAAAATTTCCCCAAAAACAGTGTCACAATGAGCTTCATTGTGAAACTGTTTTTGGTGTCACAATGAATCCATTGTGAACGCAAAGTAGAAAAAAGAAGTTATGCAATACAAAAATGCTGCATTAGCTATTTCCACATTTTTTGCCATGGAGTAAGAGTTTATATATTGCAGTCGTCTCCAATGACACTTCACTAAACCGAAAGCGTGTTCTATGCATATACGACTCTTTACTCAACATGTAATTATTAGGTCTGTTTGTTATCCTGCACTGGTGTACACCAATGCATACTTTTTCGCAAAATACTCTTTAATGCAACTTGAAATGTTTGTGTGGTATGTCAATATGAATGAGTATGTTTCGTATTAATACATTATCAATGAATTTAGGCTTCATTAAAGTATATTTCGTAAAAAGAAGTCTACACTAGTGCACACCAGTGCAGGATAACAAAAGGTCTGTTCGATAGCTCTGCACTTTTTACACTTTTAACACCTTTACTCTATTTTCTCACTCCTACTTATATTATATTAGCTATTTTCGCGGAGCCGATTCAGAACACGTTTGAAGTGATGGCGCATGCGCACTTGTAAATTTGCCGTTCGCGGTGCAAAAAGGACTCCCTCGAGATTAAAAATTCCGTGTTCGTGGAAGTCGCCTATTACATTATGAACGTGTTCATAACGCATTCGACAGATTCTAGAATCAAGGCAGGTGTATTTAGTTCGGGACGGATCCTAACCTAAAAATTTGTAAATAAGTATAGTGGAAAAGTATAAGAAAGAAGGTAAGAAAGAACAGTAACAAAAATACTCAATTAGAAATAATAATATCTAACATATCTAACAAAATAAATAATATAATATGTAATAATATAATATAAATAAATAAAAACTTACCTTGCTGATCACACATTCCTTTAATCCAATTCTTTTCACAAATGAAATTAAGCAGGGACAATAATTTATCTTTGACATTAACCTAACTTGCTCAAAATCTGCTAGACGCGTTCGCAGAGCTAAAAATTTAGGAACGATTCCGAAGACGCGCTTGCGCATTGGTAAAATCCTTTCTTATTCAGTTTATGTTCCGAATGGGCTCGGGATCGACTCCGCGAAAACAGCTATTATATACATCTCACTCTCTCAGGAGCGGTTGGTGCAAAAAGTGTAGAAAAGTGCAGAGCTATCGAACAGACCTAAACAGACCTAATATATGGCGTGTCTTTTCTCTGGTTATGTTTGGAGTATCTCTACATATATGGAATGAGAAGCCATTCTCTAAGAGGAAATTCTTTATCTCCTAAAATGTGCATGTCCCTAAACATTTAAACTGACAACTTTCAAGTAAGAACGATTTTCGTTTTCGCGATAACTTAAAGTTGGAACTTTAGAGATGTCAATTAAGTTACTTTTAGTTATAACTTGCGTTTTAACTTTGTACCGCGATAACTCGACTGGTGTCTGACGTTGTCAATCTGACGTTTTCCGATATCTGTTTTTGACGTTTCTGACAGCTGACGTTTCTCATCTTGAAATTGGCCGCGTTCATGTAACTGCAGCAGCAGTTGAGTTGCTGACTAAGCAATCGTTTGTGATTGGTTCAAATTAAAGTAGCCAATCACAAACGATTGCTTAGTAAGCAATTCAGCTGCTGCAGTTACCTGAACGCGGCCATTCCTGACATCCGTCATCTTGACGTTTTGTTGTCGCTGGGCAACATACGAGCCCCTATAGGGGATTGTTTTGCGTAGCAAATAATGGAAAGTGACATCACAGTGACATTACGTTATAAAACATACTTAACATTCTAGGACATCTTTCTCAATCAGAGAAAGAGATCATTATGATTGTTGAAATTAAAACTACCTATTATACTGGATGTCTCATAACGTACGGAGGAGATTGAGAGGGTGAATAAAACATAAAAAAATAAGGTAACCTTTTCATTCAGATTTTTTCCAAAAGTCAATAATAAGGGAGTTATAATTCCCTGAAAGAGGGACAAAACGTATTTTTCTTTTGGTAACATCTTCTGAATCCTTTAAGTTATCAAACTAATACTTGAAACTCAAATATAAGGCACCTAACTGTACCGGGTGTCCCAACGGTGTGTATTTCTTCTGTGGAGCTTATAGGAATAACAAGTAGAGAAAAAAGGATTAAGAAAGTTATACTAGACATCACGCGGCACATTTTAAAATTTTCAACTGTACAGGATGTTCCAGAAAGTGTTGGTGCATATAAAGCGATTTTTTTTAATGGAACACCTTGTATATTCTTATAAATTTGGATGTCCCGCGGAGATATGATTACAATAATATAATAGTATTTTATATAACGAGTGGCTGAAGAGGTGCTTTTTTTCACCAATGGGCCGTTTAGAGAACGAGCGTTAGCGAAGCCATATTAATGGCGCTGTAAAACTGGTGCTCGGCCGCGAAACTAATAAAAAAAGCGCGAAATTTGAAAATTGTCGCCTGATTTCTCATTTCACTTTTTTTTAAATTTTATGTTTAATATGTATCTAGTAAGTGTAACAGATTATTATTATAATAGAATTCGATAAAACTAACCAAATGCAAAACATTTCATTTAGCATTAATACAAAAAATAATAAAAATACCTCTGGGACTAAAGAAAACGCATTTTAAAACGAGTAAAATTGTACTGTAAAGTATATTTACTTGACGGTACACAAACAAAATTTACTTCTATGTTAAAAGTAAATATAAAAATAAGACAATGTGGACTAATAACTGTAAATATAATGCTGTGATATAATGTGAAGAAATATGTATGTATTAGAAACAATAAAACATATTACTCATAAAATGTATGTGGAACAAAAAAAAATTAACTAATTTGTGAAGGAAACAAAAACTGTATATAATGTGGCATAATTTGCCCTATGAGATACCAGAGTATTGACTGCTACTATTACATATCGATTAGAAAATAGTCAAAAAAATAAGATATGTTTTTGTAAAATATGATAAGGGAAATACATTATTCACTGTAATCAAGTTATAAGATTTAATTTTTGATTTATCTTCCTCCTAAATTGGCAAAAAAGACATCAGGGTCTGGCAACTTCTTTCTTGGATTTTTATTTACTGGTTTTTCTGTTGTTGAAATACTTCTCTCAGTATTTTTCACCTGCAAGTAATTATGTAATTATTATTATTCTCTTCCCTTACGAATAGAATTGTTTTCTAGATTTCCCAGAATTTTAAAACAAAGAAAAAGATTGCTTGGGTTGGCAACTTCCTTCTTCAAGAAAATTTTCAATTATTGGATTTTTTGAAAAAAAAATAGAATATTGATAATTACAATAATTACTTATTACAAAACAACTCGAATTTAATAAATTTTTAAATGATATGATTACTGCATATTTTGTTTAAAACTTACTTTGTCTTACTCTAAGAATGTAATTGATCAGTTTTATCAAACGGAGGGGCACGCTATTTCGTGACTTTTATCGATGATGCTGTTGGTTGGTGTGAAGTCCGATTTATTCGTCACAAGAACGAGGTGTTTCGAGAATTTGAAAATTACAAGAAGAATGTAGAAACTCAACATGGGAAAAAGGTCAGAATTTTACAATCAGATAATGGAACTGAATACGTACATTCTGAATTTTATGCATTTTTGAAGCGACAAGGCATCCAGAGACGATTGACAGCACCGGATAATCCGGAGCAGAACGGAGTTGCCGAGCGAAGAAATCGAATTCTCGTTGAAACGGCAAGGTGTCTTCTTCTCCAGTCGAATCTTCCCCCATCTTTCTGGGCAGAAGCAGTCTCGACAGCGAATTACATAAGAAATCGCTGTCCTACCAGTAAACTTGGAGGCAGAACTTCTTACCAGGCATGGATTGGCCGCTCTCCGAATGTTAATTATTTCAGAGAATTTGGTCGAGAGGTTTACTGCCTGAATCGTTCATCAGGACACAGCAAATTTGATGCTCGTTGGAAGAAAGGAATTTTTCTTGGTTATGCTGAAGAATCAAAGGCATTCAGGATATGGATTCCAGAAAATCGCAAAATGGAAATTACTCGTGATGTAAAATTTCTTGAGAAAACATGCAGTAACGAAGATTATCCTTTTGAACATTTTTATTCAGATTCAGCATCGTCCTCTGAAGATGGACAACCAGTGTCACATCGCGAAGTGGAAATTGAAATGATGCTTAATAGATCTTCTCGTGAAGATGTCACTACCGACGTCGAAGACAGCTTCGAAGAACCGATGAGAGAAAACGTAAATTTAAAACGTGGACGAGGGACCTGGTAGGCCCCGCAAGGAATACCGTATGATAGAAAATGAAACTGAACCCACTGGCTGCTAATGACAAAGTAGTCGAGCTTGCCTTCTTGGCCGAAATACCTATCAAGCAGGCGATGAATGGAGTCACAAGAGTAGATGAACGCTATGGCAAGCGAATATGAGTCCATTCTTAAAAATGACACATGGGATATCGTCGAGCGACCGAAGGATAGGGCTACTATTGGTAATAGAATTGTACGGTGCTGATGGAAATATTTCCAGAAGAAAAGCATGAGTGGTCGCGCGGGGCTTCTCACAACGTCCAGGATTGGATTTTCGTGAAACGTTTGCCCCCGTGGCACGGCTTAGTTTAATCAGGCTGGCAATGGCACTCGCCGCTTGTAAAAATATGTACGTGAGACAATTTGATGTAACTACAGCGTACCTCAACGGATTTGTTGATGAAGAGATTTTTATGGAGGCTCCTGATTATACGACAGAGGTACTTAAGTTCATTGTACGAAAGAAGTATGGATCGTACTTAAGTTCATTGTACGAAAGAAGTATGGATCGCTAGGAATAGTGACGAATGCGAAGAAGATGCTTTGTGATTTGTCTACTGGAAACAAAGTTTGTCTCATCAACAAGGCGCTGTATGGGTTAAAACAAGCCGGACGCTGTTGGAATAAGCGTTTGGATCGAGAACTCAGAAATGTCAGCACAGTTCCAACGAAGAGCGATCCAAGTGTATACATTAGAGGCAAGGGAAAGAATATTTTTATAATTATTGTTTATGTAGACGATATATTAGTCTTGTCTAGAAATTCGGAGGAAATAGACAGATTCGGAACATTGATGAAGAAAGTATTTGACATTCATGATTTAGGTGAAGTAAATTACTGCCTAGGTATTAGTTTTTCCCGAAACAAATATGAAATTAGAATGAGCCAAGAAACATGTCAAGGACATCCTAGAACGCTTTGGAATGTCGACCTGCAACCCATTATCTACACCAATTGATGCCGGTTCGAAATTATCAAAGTCGGACGTTTGGTCAGAAAATGACGGGCCAAAACCACCTTATAGGGAAATGGTTGGAGTCCTGATGTACTTATCAGTCGCAACTCGGCCAGATATTTCACATGCGGTTAGATTGTTATGCCAATTCAATGATAATTTTGGAAAAAGTCACTGGACAGCCGCGAAACATGTGCTAAGATACTTAAAAGGCACTGCTGATGTAGGTATCACTTTCAACGTTGACGGACTGCAGGGATTCGTGGATGCAAACTGGGGTGCATGTCCAGATGATAGGAGATCCTTTACTGAGTATGCGTTCACGATGAATGGTGGAGTAATCTCATGGGAATCGAAGAAACAGAGAACAGTAGCTCTTTCTTCGACAGAAGCTGAGTACATGGCGCTGAGCGAGGCCTCAAAAGAAGCTATTTACTTGAGAAGACTTCTTGCAGAACTGGACGCAGATATTCCAAAAACAGTGGTATTATATAACGACAATATTGGTGCTCAGAAGTTTGCAGGCAACCCCATATTTCATGCTCGCACAAAACATTTACATATAAGGCATCACTTTGCGCGTGAGGCGCTCGAGACTGGAGAAATTGAGATAAAACATTTGTCAACGGAAGATATGCCCGCAGATGTATTGACCAAAGGTTTACCGAAATCAAGAAATTGAAAATGTTTGAATACACTGGGTATTAAAAGTCGTGTTTGAAAAACGCAGCTCAGTTCGAGGAGGAGTGTTGAAGAAATAAGTATAATATTCTCACTTGAGCTGATAAGTTAGAGTTGGCTGTTGTTTATATGTAACTAATGTATAAAAGTTTGTCATTACATGTACCTAAAATTTTACTCTCATTAAAAGTTATGTTCTCTACTTAAGGGGGCTTTCAATCACATCCGCTGCAGTCGCTAACATTTATTCATATTTTATTTATTTTTAACTCTAAGAAAAAGATTTTTGGTACAGATGTAGTTGATACATAAGCTTATTATAAGCCGTTATTAAATATACTTTTGTCGCTACAGGGTGGCCATGGTAATAAACAAAATATCAGAAATTTCAAACTGGCAAAATTCAATTTTCTTAAATAGCATGTCCTATATTTTTCTATCCTAAATTCTTCGTTTAATAAAGTACTTTCATTTTTGTTAAGTATGTCTTATACCTATCTGAGGCATTTTATGAGAGTTTTAGATTTATTTGAATTATTTCTTTACCATAAAAAATTAGGACAAGATTTTTTTGGCTGTGTAAAACTGCTACCGATCATGAATGTAAAATTATTTGAAATTGTCTCTTTCAGTCATACCTACGGTAATGTTTCAATAGTGTTATAATTCTTGCTATTATTATGGTTTATTGACATCAAAATTTGGCATGACATAAATATTAATTACTGACTTGACAATAAAGTAAGATTCAATATACAGTGAGCCTCTAAAGTATGGAATAAAATTCGTAATTTCTTTATTTTTGACATTTCGAAAAAACGCTCGGACAGGTAAATTTTGTTTTTAAAAAGCACACATTTTCAAGTGAAAATCAATTTTTGACAGTCATTTGTTTTCGAGTAATGACGTCATCGACATTTTTTTTTAAGTAGCAACTCCCAATTTTTTTTTCTTGATTCTGATAGCTCATTGAATTCTCTATCCAACCACATCAAAAATTTATTATGTGTTATGGGAAAAATTTTGAGAAAAAAATTATTGAAAATGAAATTAAATAATAATACTTTAATTTTCGATTAAATGACGAACCATGATTACTCGACTTGAAAAGACTTTGTTTAAATGTCAAGAATGACAAGTTTTCTTTTATTGTAGGTATCATTTTGGTCTTGTTGAAAATGTGACGCCTACCTCATTCTAGATTCATTCATTTTCAATAATTTTTTTCTCAAAATTTTTCCCATAAAACATAATAAATTTTTGATGTGGTTGGATAGAGAATTCAATGAGCTATCAGAACCAAGAGAAAAAATTGGTAGTTGCGGTTTTAAAAAAATGTCGATGACGTCATTACTCGAAAACAAATGACTGTCAAAAATTGATTTTCACTTGAATATATGTGCTTTTTAAAACCAAAATTTACCTGTCCGAGCGTTTTTTAGAAATGTCAAAAATAAAGAAATTACGAATTTTATTCCATACTGTAGAGGCTCACTGTATGTAATAAAATAATGGAAACACATGGCATGGCTACTGGATTTAAAAGTTGTCCTAGTTTTTTATGATATCGATAGTACAATTGCGAGATAGATGATTGGTATAGTCGTCCAAGTTTTGTATCGGTTTTATGATCTTGATATAAAAAACAACTTCAAAGAGACCGGCCTGCGGTCGCCTTTCTGTCGCTTTTTTTTGGCAGGGCAATAAAACCGCTACCAAACTGGGACGACTATACGGTTGCTTTGTAAAGTGCGCTGAATTTTCAAAATGTTAGCATATTGAAATGCTCTTAAATGCTAGAATTATAGCAATGGCGGTTGGTTTTTCAGCCTCCGAAAGAATGTTGTAAGGCATCTTACACTGACTTTGACAGTAACAATTTCAAATTTTATAATAATTTTATATTTTTAGTACGACATCGCATAAGCCAGAAAGTCCTATTTAAATAGGGAAAATCTGCCGTATCAAATATTTATCTCGCAATGGTACCATTGCTCTCATAAAAAAAAACTAGGAAAACAGTGAAAATTTTGAAAGTTTTTTTAGTGCACCTTGTTGCACCCCTAATGCACCTTTATGCACTAACTTTTTGACTTTTGCACCGCTCAAATAACTGAGAAAAAAAATTAAAATAGAAAGTTATTTCAGTTATTTTTTTTCCTCAGCTATTTGAGCGGTGCAAAAGTTAAAAAAGGTGGTGCATAAGGGTGCATTAGGAGTGCAATAAGGTGCACCAAAAAAATTTCGAAAATTTTCACGGGAGGGGGGGTAGCTGATCTTCTACTTAATTTTTTTTCTCAGCTATTTAAGCGGTGCAAAAGTTAAAAAAGGTGTTGCATAAGGGTGCATTAGGGGTGCAATAAGGTGCACCAAAAAAAACTTCGAAAATTTTCACGGGGGGGGGGGGCTAGCTGATTTTCTATTTTATTTTATTTTCTCAGCTATTTGAGCGGTGCAAAAGTTAAAAAAGGTGGTGCATAAGGGTGCATTAGGGGTGCAATAAGGTGCACAAAAAAAAAGTTTCAAACGTTACGGGGGGGGGGGGCAAGTTAACTGACCCAGTTTTTCGAGCGATCAAGAAACCTAACGCGTATACGCTTTTTTCCATTCACATATTACAAATGCGAGTGCAAAAATGCATTGTCAAGAATAGGTCCCCTGAACTAAATACCTATTTAGATGGCAATGGTACATTAGATACCATTATTTAGACAACTTGATTTTATACAGGCAAGGCCAAAAGTATGGTATCGGTTTAATATCTCGGAAACTGTTTAACGTATCTGAATGAAATTTTGGCAAGTGCTTTAGAGTCAATAAAACCTACATTATTAATTTATATCATCTGTTTACCTCCCTTTATTTTTGAGATCCAAGGCCAACTTGTGTTTTTTAAATGACAACCTCCTATTTTTTCCTAAGTTTTACTTTTACGCCCTATATCTCGGAATATAAGCGTTTCCGTTTATTAAAATATCGCAAGTAATTACACCCTGAAGTTACGGAACGTACTTAGGAAACATCCTGTATATTACTATTGCAGTTTCAAATGTCGGTTTCGTATTAATTATTTGTATTGTATTGTTTCATTGTTTGTATTAATTCTTGAATCATTTGATCTAAAGTTCCTACATTCTAAATTTTGTATTTACCAATATTATTTTCTTTTGGTTTGTTGCAGCAATTTTGCAGTTTTAATACGAGAGTTATTCGCTGGCCAAGTTTTGCTTCCGCTCATGGACACTCTAGCTGACCCCAACAACATAAATTCTCTGGTTATTTTAATTGCCACATACAAACCGAAAAACCACTCACGCGCACTTCTTGAGAATGAAAAGGTGGAATTACTCTCCAACTTCACAAAGAAAGATAGCAAGCTTTCATCTTTATCTCTAGATCTCGAAGTTGTACTGAAATCTACCGAGCTTCTGTATAGTTTCTTGCAGTTCCTAAAAAAGGAAGGATCGGTGCACATGTTACAATTCTGCTTGGATATCGGTAAGAACTGCTTTTTCTGTTTTTCCTTATATGAGTAATTTCCTTACAGAGGAATTCAATAATAAACTAATTTTGCCTGATTTGACAAAACACCAGCTCGAAAGTTTGCATAGTGAAGCCTTACATCTGTATAAAACATACTTGAATCGGAAGAGTCCTGATTTCATTGGTTGTTCTGAGCAGTTTGCCATTGATTTTTATCAACTCTTGCAAGGTGGAGTGTACAATGTAGCGAAGCTCAGGACTTCTGAACCGCTTTTTCAGGCTTATGATCACGCTTTCAGCTCGCTGGAAAATGATTGGTTACCTCAATTTTATCACAGCAGTGAGGTATGTATAATATCATCAGTGTAATTCGTAGGCCAGTTAGTAAAAATCAACCGCTTCAATAAATGCAGCGCTACCGCTCTGTACCAAATTCGTCAGTTACGTTGTAGTATTACAGGGCGTCTAGTTTTGACTGACTAGGGAAAAATTGTACGATCTACCGGGTGTCCTTCTGACCAAGAGTTAGGGGTTTAACATGGAAAAACAGAAATTGCTTTATATTATCTGCCTGATTAAGTTTTTATGAATTTAGGGGGTATAGTCGGAAAGGTTATGGTGTGTAAAGTGTTTTGATACTAAATTTATGCTATTTTAGTTATTAATTATTTAGTAATTAAGAAAAAAAGTAAATATTTTTCTCCGTACAAACTTAATAGCTATTTAACGGAGATTATAAACGGTTCTCGTGGTCCAAATTATTTGTTCGTGTTTCGCAACTGTAAGGTCGCAAGATCGAATCCGAGCGAGGGCAGTATTTTTTATATCGTCGGGTTACTGCCAAAACAAGATAACTCCATTTTTGGAACTTTTGAGAAGTCGTTCTTTGACGGTTCAAAATTGCAGTTTAAAATGGATTTGGATTATTTTGGCCACTTGTTTCTCCCGCCTTAACATTTTGTTTTGATTTATATGGTTTTAAAAATTTTCTAAGAATATTTTTTGAGCATTTTTTAATCTAATGGAGCATTTAACTCCGAATTGATAACAAGTGGAGTTAGCTTGTTTTTGCAGTAACTCGACGATATATACTTCTTTAAATTTGAAATCATATTAATTTATATTCTCTCAGCCTTTTCATAGCACTGTTCAAGGGTATTAAGCTACTTTAGACTATACACAGCAGGAATTTGAATATCTTGAAACATTTCCAACAATGTTGCATGAATTTGAACGATAACTACTTCATAATTAAAGCTGGTTCTAACTACTTCCTTGAAAGTACAGATGAATATCTAAAATTCTATTTTCTAAACTGAGGCTTTCTATCATTATAATTACCAGGCAAAACGAAAAGATATCTGATAAATAAGATAAATAAATGATGAATTTGATGTGATGTAAAGTAATTTGAATATTAAAGGTTTTATTAAATTAAATTAAATGAAGGTTGTTTGACCATTTTAAATATTTTTTTATTAACCCTGCATCAAAATCTCTGTTTTTAAAACTAGAAAGCGTATAGAGGCCTTTTACAAAGCGCTAATTTTTAAAAAAGTTTTTCTGAGTAACCACTGTAAATTATAAGCTCAAATTTTCAGTACGCATTCATGAGACAATTATCTAGGTCTCACGTTGACGTTAAAAAAAAAAAAAATTTTGAAAAAATCAAATCGATATCTCAAAAACTATACAAAATTACAAAAATATACAAAAAGAGACCTAGATATGATGTTCTACAGCATATTAAAAAAAATTGGTTCTGTGAATTTAATAATAGCTGAGAAAAACAGCTTCGAAATTTTCGGGAAATATCGTCGTTGTAATACAGCGCCTCTGACGGAGAGCTGTCTAAACTACAAATTTCGTAGCTCATGTGCCCCGAATATGGAAATCTCGTCGTTGTAATACAGCGCCTCTAACCGAGAGCTCCTTTAGAGGCACTGTATTACAACGACGAGATTTCCCGAAAATTTTGAAGCTGTTTTTCTCAGCTATTATTAAATTCACAGAACTGATTTTTTTTAAATATGCTGTAGAACATCATATCTAGGTCTCAAGTTTTCGTTTTTCTCAAAATTTTGTATAGTTTTTGAGATATCGATTTGATCTTTCAAAAAAAAATTTTTTT
Source organism: Dorcus parallelipipedus (assembly GCA_958336345.1). NCBI lineage: Eukaryota > Metazoa > Arthropoda > Insecta > Coleoptera > Lucanidae > Dorcus > Dorcus parallelipipedus. Next base: position 45,265,043 of record OY284475.1, read on the forward strand.
TTTTTTTGAGACCTAAATAATTACCTCATGAATACGTACTGAAAATTTGAGGTTTTAATTTACAATGGTTACACAGAAAAACTTTTTAAAAAATTAGCGCTTTGTAAAAGGCCTCTTAATGTCTTTCTAATTTTCACATTTTAGCGCAGGTATAATAAAAAATATCGTATAATACACGTGCATGAGAGCCTTTAAAGTACTTGTGCCGTTAAAAGCGCTCCGCTACGCGTCGCTCTTTTAAACCCGTCGCGCGTGCTTTGAAGGCTTTCTTATGCACTTGTATTATAAGATACTGTTAATTTTTTTATATATTATTACCATATGTACTGGAAGTACAAAAATGATGTTATTAAATTTTTATCTCAACCCGTTTGTTTGTGGCGGCCATTTTTGTTTTGCAACGCGCACCAATTAGGGAGTTTGCAGACGTTAACGTAAACTTATTTTTCTTAGGACTGGATTATGCTAGAACATGCAACAAATACTATTTTATTCAGCATTTCCTCCTCTTTAATTTTGTGACTCAGCATAAAAAGCCTAATTTGTTTCCTTATAGGTGAAAATTTGGCAACGGAATTTAACAAATGCCACTTTTTGGAGCCTAAGTTTATAATGAAAGGATGGTATATCACAGTTGATTTTTTAATTACATATACTACTGTATTCACCATAGCTAGAGTCATAACACTGATAAATGTGTCCTTTAATTTTTATGACTTTAAAAATTGAAAATTTTCGATTTTTTCAAAGTTTGATATCTCTGGTCGGACGTGGGATAAACATCTATTTTTTTTACAGAGTGTCCACCTGTATAAGAGGAAACTACAGTAAAAATTTCAACTTTGATATTTTACTATAGAAAAAGTTATGAATTTTCAAAAAGTGTAAAAAATAACATGGAATTTGTGTTTAAACCGCATTAAAATCAAAGGCTTTTAATTGCACAGAACACAAATTTGTATTCCTATTTCCACAAACATTTCAAAGTAATGTTTTAAAATAAAAGGAATGTACGACTCAACACGAGAAAGTTTATTATTATATTTCGATTAACCTAATGATCTTAACAAAATTGAGAAAAACTTACGTGTGATATTTTGTTTAATCAGAATGACTGTTAAGGAGCATGCTTATTTCTTCACACAGATTTTGCGAAATGTTTTGTGATCTTCCAGTTGCAGTTGTAAGTTCAAGAGGTGATATTTCTCTTAAAATATGTTTAGTAGGCAGACTCCTTAAAAGACGTTCTAAGCCCTGCAGGATGGTAAAAGTGTACTATCAACTCAAAAAATAATGACATAGGTAAGTAAAAGGAATATTCTAATATATCTCCTTTAAAGAAATAAACAACCCAGATGTGTAATGCCGGCTTACCACGGTGCGTGTTCTTATGTAGAAATTCTCTGTCTAAATTATTTTGAATTAAAATATATATACATATTGTGTAATTGGTTCGTTAGTTTTTGTGTTATTCGTCAACAAATTATAGGAATTTGAAGGTAATGCGAATCAAAAACAAATGAAAATATTGTTAAATATCGTTAACTGTCATTTGTGCTTGATGTTTAATAGATTTTTTCTAATAAACATGAAGCAGATACGGTACTTAACAATATTTTCGTTTGTTTTTGATTCGCATTACCTTCAAATTCCTATAATTTGTTGACGAATAACACAAATAGCACGTTTGTGTGGATAACATTTTTATAAATTGTAATGCATAACGAAAATAATATGCAGTAAAAGATAAAATAATTTTGTAGTAAGTTGACTCCAGATTTTTACATAAATTCACATTTTACTGCAGATATGTACTTGTTATAAACTTATTGTAATTTAAAAATTGGTATAGGTAATCGCAGTACATTTTATTCTATATATTTTTTTTCGTGCATTAGCCGCAGGTGCCTTTGTGCGGGGGAATAACCTGCACACGTTCCCGCGTATAAACGCAAATAATTTATCGATTTACTGCAGACACTTACATGTAGTTTAAATTTTCCACCTGAGTGAGCTGTGTGCTATATAGAGAATTTCAAATTCAACTTACCTTAGGACACTGACACAAACTCACAAAAAAAAAGCGTAAATGTCAAGAAGTTGTAGAAAAACGTCGACGGATAGTTTGTTCGAGTTCTCTCTAGATATGTACATATACGTATCGCATCATCAAGGAATATGCGGAAAATAAAAATAACTCAGCGATAGATATATTATGTGCATTTGTTGATTCTAAAACTAATTGCAAGTACCTAACTATGGAAAAACAATCTCATTATATTCTAAAACTAATTGCAAGTACCTCACTTTGGACAATCTCATTTTTATTTATCTTGCGTTATTTTGTAAATGTTAACATTAACATTTTAATACTTGTACGACTGTACGTATAACCATAAGTATACGCACAGCTGTGAAGTGTACTTGCGGTAATAAGCACAAGTCTAAATACAAGTACAAGTACTAAGCACAATTGTAATTAATTGTGCTTAAGCACAAGTACGAGTCCAAAAGTGCTTGTGTTTGTGCTTGTAATTGACTATTTGTAACAGTAAGTACCCGCACAGCTCTGCTAACTACATACTATGATTTTTCGTCCATCAATTGTGACAGTTATTAATGTGACAGTGATTAATGTCATTTCTATTATAATTATAAACATTAAGAAAACACGTTACTGTATGAAATGCGGAAAAATAGTATACGCAACTCGTTAGAAAAGTGTTTTACTAAACTCATTTGGCTTTTAATTTACTCGTTTGCTGCGCTGACGAAGGCGATTCGTCCCCTAAAACCTTATTTTGCATACTTGATACATAAATTACTATTAATTTGAGGTAGAAGTAAAACACAGCCCAGATTTTGTACACTTTAATTTAACACTAATAACAATTAGTATATACACATTCAGTGAAGTTTGAGCTTATTACACGATTACGTTGCGACATTAATAATTCGAAAAATGCGACATGACTGAATTGAATTGATTTTACGTTGTTAGATTTATGATGAGTAAGTTCGGCACGAATTGATCGCCCGTATTGAACTGCACTTGATTTATGATGAGTAAGTTCGGCACGAATTGATTGCCTGTATTGAACTGCTTCAAAATTCGTATGATCGAAATATACAGCATGTTTTTCAAGTTCGTGCAAAAAAATTAATGGCGTATTTGGTAACAGATATTCTTACGAATGCACCAAAATTAAAACGAAAAAAAAATAAAAAAATTCATACCGACATCCGGCAATTTCTTGTGAAAATTTTAGAACCGCAACCGACGGGGACCTTCACCCACAATAAGTGTTCGAAGTTCCCCCCCCCCCCTGCGCGAGACGTAAACATACCGATTAAAATGCTGTTTAATATACATATTTACCTGCTCACACATGCATGTTGTGAAAACTAAACATAGATACCATCCCTTGTAAACATTGATTCGTCGGTGAAGAGAATGTTATTAACATGTTATTAAGTTCGGATTGTCCGTCTGTTCCCAGAGTAACCACCGACAAAATCGCATGCGTTGGAGGTAATTTGCGGGCATCAGAACTTGCACTCTTTGAAAATGGAACGGGTAAATTTTTCTTTTTTAAGCAAAACACATTATTATAGTCACTTTCCAAATTTTGTCAAATTTATCTTTTTTAAGTAATTTCTAACATCAATATGATGGTCAAACGCAAGTTGTCTTGTAAAAAATTGAGAATTTTTCCAAATGGGTAACCAAACGAAGGCGCATTGGATCTTAGCCTGTCGTCCCTCTGAGACAAGCTCACAGCGTTGCCGCGTGGAACGTTACGCTTCCAGTTTCATTATTTTATTTACACACCTCGTATTTTCAAGTGTCTTGTGTGATTCTCTGCAAGTAATCCATCTCCTACACTTTCTTTTAAAAGTTTTGATTCAAAGTTAATTTACAATTATATGAGATCAAAGATATCTGGATAACGTGATGATTTATAACGTTCCGGTAATTTCTTGCTTCTATTGCCCTGTATAAAACCAAAAACTATTTTGTAAGTTGACAAGCGGCAGGAACTATAAGTCTGTTTTTTAATTTGGAGGAGTACTATGAAATTTTGTGGCACTAAAAACAGCTTGTCATTGGTAGTTGGCCGGTAATAATCACATTAGCGAAATTACAGCCGATCGCAATTCGCAGCATATCAGCTATATTGTTTCATCAGCTGATCGAAATTTCGTTTTGTGTGAAGAAAATTTCCAATTCACTCTTCCGAATTAGAAACAGACTATTAGCAGCTGTTTTGGTACAATGAACGCGGCTTAACATGAAATACAAGAATTCAAACATTAATAAAACGCTAGAAAAAATTCTTTCAATAACATTTTCAAATTTTTAAGAAGTTCTGAGAATCGCTCGCTTTACATAGATAAGAGACATTTTGAAAATACTAACACTGTCTTCTAGTTTTACAGATACATCTGTGGTTCCAGAGTTACTGCTACTTACACAAAGTCTGCCAGTAACAAGTAAGTAAAATGGCACACGTTTACTTTTCTTTACTACTTAAATAATAAAAAGCGAGCAAAAAACTCAGATTAGAGTAGGCGGTGCAAAGAAACTGTATGTCTGCGATTAGCTGAATTAATGTAATACATTCATGAACTGTCAAATTTATTGAGTTTTTATTTAATCACAGACATACATTTTCTTTGCACCGCCTACTCTAATCTGATTTTTATTTGCTCGCCATTTATAAGACAAAACATGCCTGCACAAGGATCACCAATTAAAATGAGGTAAGACATAAGTGACAGTTTGATCTGAGCATCGAGGAATATCTGAACTGTTGACATAAAATCTCTACTTAGGTCACGCAAGTATTACGAATCCGGCACCGGCCAAGGTACAGTGGCAAAAATAAGCAGCGGCTTGGGGAAAATTAAAGGGGCATTGCAGTCCAAGCAGCCCGTTGAGGGTTATTACACACCTGAATCTCAGATATATGAAAGCGATGCAACACATTGCGTGGAAGACATTGTTTCACATGCTTATGGATTTAGAGATCTGAGCACTTGGAGAATTTCCATACCATCAGTCGATGCTAAACCAGTAATTAAGTCATACGTGTATTTGCTAGTTTCTACACGATTTTTTTGTAGTTTAACAATTCAAAAACAGTTCACATTTTCAACATACAAATCCAGCGAATTGATACAATGTTAGAACACGAGAGACACTGGAAAGTACACCGCAAAGACCAAGACTTTTACATTCTCAAAGCAAAGCTGATCGAGTTTCACGGCGAAAACGAAATACCTGACTTATTATTACCACCTCGAAGGTAAGTGTTACTGTGTGTGGCAAATGGTTCTTCATTTTATTTAATAATAATGTCTAGAACTTTTACATCGCTGGAAGCTCGACGAGCAAAATATGAAGATTTCTTGAAGGGGCTCCTGCAGAAATCTCTGCTTCGAAGCAGCGATCTCTTGTACACATTCCTGACAACAGACCAAGACTTTGCTTATGTCATAAGCTCAGCTGAGCCCACCGTAGACTTGGAAAATATCTACCAATCGGTTGCAAATAAACTGCGCAAGGAAAAGGGTCAACATTTGGATACTTTTATGAACACCTTTCTAGTTTCCACTGGAACAATGAAGCATAACAGGTATTTTCATATTAAAGTATTTCTGGAATCTTTTTCCTCTTTCTTAATTTAGCAAGCTCGAATGGGCAGAACTCGGAGATGAAACTGTTCCACCTGAAACTGTAAATACTACGGTACCTAAAACATTTCGAAATCTTGTTTTTCAAGACAACTTTGGAATACCATACCGAAAGTATCAAGAAACATCATCAAGTTCGTTTAACCCTAATGGAATCACAGAATCATTATTTTATTTGTGTAAGTGGTTCAACAAATAATCGACAATCAATTTAATTATTTAAACAAGAGTGTTTTCAGTGAAACATATGTTTAAAGTTAAGCTCGGCATTCTAAAGTTGTACACAGCAATTTGCAGTGTAGCTCAGCAAGCATTCGAGTCCCTATGTAGAATGATCATTGAGAGGAAGTTGAAGTCTTCTTTATCGCAAAACAACCTTGCATACTTGATTGGATTACTTGAAGGTAGGCACATTAATTTCAAATGAATTGCTCATGCTTGTATTCTTTCTGTGTTTAGAAATTATCCTTAAAAGAAATCTGAGCAATCACAATAGCGAATCAACAGAAAAACGCAATACCGCCTTCAAAGAGATTGAGAATATGATACCGTATTATGTACTGAAAATATTGGGCGATGACTTCAAATCGGGCTGTCTCAACTTGGTAGAAATATTGCAGAATCCATTGTGTAACAAACAGGTATGAAAATGTTCATACTTTATTGAGTTTTAACATGAATTGTTGCAGCTTGTTTATAATTTAATGGATATAATATTCTCCGAAATGTATCCGCAACTTGACAACAGAAAAAAAAACTAGCGACTTGCATTTCTAATGATGCACAATTCTAGGTGATAATAAATGATCCTCGTAATGTATGCCTAAAAAATTTATTTATATTACAAATATCAGTTACAAATATCAGACAGAATAACCATATTAAAAAGCACATTCGGACGTTTTAAATATTGTATGTAATAATTAATTCGTTTTATTGTGGTCTACTACTACAATATCTTAAGTAATATTAGACTATCTGTAGTTCCATAAATGAAAATATAAATATCACATGTCTATAAAATTTATGTTAAAATACCTATAACTTCCTCCATTGTACGTACATTAATTATTACACCATGAGATTACACATAATAAAAATAAACGTTTAGATGAATATCAAGAGTGCTGCGTTGGAATTTTTATTTTCTTTCTAAAAAAAACGGCAGCCATATATACTAATAGTTGTTAATTGTTTGTACCATGACCTGCTAAATGAATATCAAGTTCTAACTTGCCTGGGCAAAAGTGCAGTTCAAGCGTATTCTGCAATGCTTTGCTGCAATGTAATATCTTGACGGTCCTGTCAATTTTGTCACGTGTAAATGGTAAGTCCGTGTAAGGCGAGCGCCATACCTGCGACTTCGCCGCTGCGGCCACGTCGCGTTGCAAATTTTATTTTCTATTGTCTCTTACGTGTCATGTACTAGTAGTTACACCGTTAGTTTGATATCTCACATAAGAGGACATAGAAAACAAAACTTGCGACATGGCGGCAGTGGCGGTCGCCTAAATGCCGACTAATTTTTTTAAATTTTTTATCAACTCTGAAATTTGGACGGCATATCTTAGCTCTACTGTAAAATAACCTCGGGGAATGCCGGTGTGCCATATTAACCTGACTCATTTACTTCTGAAAAAAATTGTACAAAAAAACATATTTCTTGTTATTCAAGTGATTAGGCATTTATTTGGTTCTATGGAGATTTTTGTTCTCATCACTTCTTAAATATGAAAGTCGAATGTCTATATCGACAAACCACGGACTTTTGATGCTCTGAAAACCAACATGAGACGTGAAATAGCTATATCGGCCGAAACACTCAGAAAAGAGATGGAAATGCCGAAAAACATTACGCAATGCGAACCAAGCGCGCGATATCATATTTAAGAAGTGATGAGAACAAATTTCCATAGAGCGAAATAAATTCCTTGAACGATAAAAAATATGTTTTTCTTTACGATTTTTTTTTCAGAAGTAAATGGGTCAGGTTAATATGAAATGTCATATTGTAGTTAAGCTAAGACATGCCGTCTAAATTTAATGGCAAGAGTTGATAAAAAAATTTTAAAATCACCTGGTACAAGTAATGTTATTGTTTGAATAAATAATTTGAGCATAAGGAATGTTATTTACGTTGGAATAAGGTGGGGTATTCATGTCCAATTTGAACAACCAAATCTAACATTAAACTTTTACGATTTTGTATTAATGTTAATAAAATCTTACCTACGAACCTGCGTATACTCAAAATTGCTGAGGTAAGTAATAATAACATGTATAATAAATAAAGCTTCTATTTTCGTTATGCGTAATTAACATGTCTTAGGTCGGGTTTCTCGAACGTTTCATTAAGTTAATGGTCCGATTAAAATGAGTATTCTTATAGTTCTAACATGTGTAGCCATAACAACGTTTATTTTAATCAAACCATTAACTTAATGAAACGTTTCAGAAATCCGACCTTAATCAGTCATAATAAAGTATTTACAGTAATCCTGTGTCTTATTACGGACAACAACTGGCGCAGCCAAGTAAAGCAAAAAGAGTGAAGTGAAATCAAGGAAAAGCGCATCAAAACATGCAAAATAATTAAGCATCAATGGCCGCTGTAGGTATCTTGGAACATTTTGATGTAACGAAGTCATCTACATGGTTAGTGTATGCAAACAGATTAGAATTCTATCTAGAAGCAAATGGAGTAACGGAAAACGCGAAAAAAAGAGCTGTTCTCTTAAGTGTATGAAGCAGGGTTTGAAAAAAAAAATCGGATTTTTATGATATACAGGCTGATCTACGAGATGTGTGAGAAAAGTAATGAGACTGATTTTTATCTATCAAAGTTTTTATTTTTTCGAACAATAATATTGTCCCCTTCAAAGTAGTTCCCTTCGGCAGCTATACACCGGCGGAGTCGTTGTTCCCAGTCTTGGTAGCATCGCTGAAAGGCTTCAACTAGTAGGGCCTTTAACACGGCGGTCACAATCTTTTGAATGTTCTCCAGAGTCCCAAAATGACATCCTTTTAAGATATTTTTCAATTTCGGGAAAAGAAAAAAGTCACAAGGTCTCAGATCAGGTGAATAGGGGGGCTGGGGAACAACAGAAATGCCTTTTGAGGTAAAAAATTCCGTGATGGAAGTGGCCGTGTGACATGAGGCGTTGTCATGATGAAACATCCACTTGTGTGCAATGTCCGGTCTCACACAAATCACCCTTATTGTTAAATGACGGTCTGATCTCACAAGAGCCTTCACACGTTAGAAGTTTTCGTCGTTTTTTAAAGTTAAAGGTCTCCCTGAGCGAGGTTCATCTTCAACGTGTTGTCGGCCTTCCAAAAATGATTTGTGCCAGCGAAAAACTTGCTCTTGATAAGGAAAGTTCACCATAGGCCTGTTTCAACTTTTTAAAAGTCACTCGCGGATTCCCCAAGTTTAAAACAAAACTTGATGGCATATCGTTTCTCTAAATTCCGCTGTTCCATTTTCGTAACACACAACAAAAATACAACTTAACTGATGACGCTCTCAAAAATCACGCGATGGCTGTACGGAGCTGAAACTCGAACTGAGCATCTGAAAGGGACGAACACATCTGTCTAGATAAGTAAAACAATACAGCCTTGCCAAATCACTCGCAGTGTTGTTAGTCTCATTACTTTTCTCACACACCTCGTATGACGTCAGGGAAAAACTTCACTGGTTAATACCTATGAGTAATTCAAACAAAAAACTCTACTAAACATGTGTCCGATAATGCTTTTTAACGGAAGTGTAACCCTTCAAAGTTTATTACATGTTGAATGTTTACAGCTTCAAGACGATGGGCGCATTCAGGGACGCTCAGCGGCTGAGAGGCTAAGTAAGCAACTTCCCTGAATGGGCAAGCTGACAGACCGCTGAAAGAAAGCCGCTGAGATATTTACTCAGCGTATAAATTGTAGGCTGAGTTCCTCAGCGCTATCAAAAAGAGTGGTGGGGGCATAATCTAAATTTATTGGTTGAGTCTGTATTCAATTTTTCCAGTCGATGATTGGTCAGGTAGTTTATTCTGACCGTTGACTTGACAATTTTGTGCAGATTGACGGGATTGACCGTTTATTTAACTCGCCCATGTAGTAAGCCAAGCATGTGAGACAGCTGCCATTCAGAACTTCGTTCAGGGAATCACTGTGTGCTGACACTTAGAAAACGCTGACTAAATTACAGCTTAGCTAAGCCGTCGAGCGTCCCTGAATGCGCCCGATGTTAAGATACTAATTTTTGTTTTCATAGGTAACAAATGAAATAAGAAGTAGGCCTACTGCTATTGCTTTTATTGATTGACGTTACATGTTATAAACTTTGAAGAGTTACACTCCGTTAAAAAGCATCATTGGACACATGTTTATTAGAAGTTTTTTGTTTGAATTACTCATAGGAATCGTGAATAGTGAAGTTTTCCCCGACGTTCCCCAGACTCACACGCTTTAAGCGCTATTTTCTGTTGTTTCCTTTGGCGTTTAGTCGCTTAAGCCGTTACACGCAAAGGTGTTTCTTTTGACTTTTGTTCGCACAACGAATTCATAACCTTAAAAATATAATTTTAGTAGTGAAATTGATCCAATCATAGCTGCTGCAGCTGTTTCTGAAGTGTAATGTTTGTTTATAATCTGACTATGATTAGCTGATCTTCTCATACACGTCTCATACGTTCCGTTGGAACTACCTCCAAGGAATAAGCAATTGTGAGCGAAAACTATGACGTCATATGACGTTATCATTTCGTCAGCTGGCGCTTTGTAAGCGTTTGCAAACCCAAACGGAATGGTTTAAGCAACGCTTATTAGCGCTCAAAGCATTTGAGCGCGCAAATAAAACGCACCCATGGTATATCGAGTGTTTGTAGAACGGTAGCCAGTCGATAACTCCGTTAGAGATATTTTAGTAAACTTTTTTTGTTTTGTTTGACAGAAGGTAGCCTATATGGCAATATGTATTGCTCATTTCCTAGGCCTACTGTGATTGAGTTATTATACATAAGTTTGTTTTTCCAAATGGAACACCCGGTATATTTTCTGATATTTAGAATCTACTCTAAAAACTCTATCTAATAGCAAAGTTTCGACAAAATCAAAGACATGGTTTAATTATTAATGGAAAAAGGTTATTGATATTTCCTTTTAAATCGGTAAATCCGTTTGGGTAATCACAATGTGTTGGAAAGCTAATTTTATGCACTTGTCAAATATGCACTGAAACTCATATGTTTCCATTAAAAATAGTTTTTTTTTATGAATTATATTTTTTTATGTTTTAAGATGCAATAATTCCTTAGTAAAGCGTTTTATTGACTTAATTTTATTTATTATGTCAATGTAAGAGCATTTTTGACAGCTTCAAACAATTCACGGCCAACTTGTACACAATTAAAAAATTATTGAAAAAATTAAACCATGTCTTTAATTTTGTCGAAACTTTGCTATTGGATAGAGTTTTTAGAGTAGATTCCAAATACCACAAAATAGACTGGGTGTTCCATTTGAAAAAACAACGTTATGTATAATAACTCAATCACAGTAGGCCTAGGAAAAGAGCAATACATATTGCTATATAGGCTACCTTTTGTCAAATAAAACAAAAAAAAAGTTTACTAAAATATCTCTATTATTAACGGAGTTATCGACTGGCTACCGTTCTACAAACACCCTGTATATCATGATATATATCGTGATATATATCAATGATATATATCTTCAAACCCTGGTATGAAGCCCTGCAACTTTGAAATTGTGAGATCATTAGTGACGTCGAACGCTCCTAGTACAAAGTCGTATGAAGAAATAATAAGACCATAATAATAATAATAATAATAATAATAATTGGACCATGTTGTTTCTTGATCATCAGATATAGTTGAACGTTTCCAGTTTCACAAGAGGGGCCAACGCCCGGAAGAAGGAGTGGCATCATATGTTGCTGAGTTGCGGAAATTAGCACAAAATTGTAACTTCGGCAATGCGCTTGAATACAAGTTGCGCGATCGAATTGTATGTTACGTTTGCGATGTACTATCGGGGCCTTAAAATTTCGCACGATTTTTTATCAGGCAGCCAGAATTTCTCTAAATTATAATTTTGTAGAACAGGCTCTTTTCTCAATTTTGACACTAAGGCCCAGTTGTACCATTCCAGCTTAACTTTAAGCTAAAGCTTAAACCCTTACCAACGATTGTTGAACTAATCGTCGTTAAGGGTTTAAGCTTCAGCTTAAACTTAAACTAGCATTGTACAATTGGGCCTAAAGATTAGAGTCTACGGTTTTGAACCTGTATTGAAATTACACGTGTACACGGAAATTCGTGTAACGATATTCGCGAATTAAATACACGTGTAATTAACTCTCTACGTATACACGGATATAATTACACGTGTATTTTAATACACGGGTTCGTTCGGTACGTTCAAATCCAGGTTACCTAGCCGTTCAAATCCAGATTACCTAGCAACGGATGTGTTTTTGTACAATGTATTTTTTTTTAAATGTCATAAAGGTTGGCCATGAAAATTAAAACTCATGTCGTAGCTTGGCATCTAACACATGCCAAAACTGAAAATTTAAAGTATATACATGAATGGAGCTAAGACATGAATTTTCTTTTCCACAGCCACCCCTTATGGCATTTTTAAAGAAACACATAGTACATTTACAACGTCGTCTGTTAGCAGAGAAGCAACTAACGTTCAATTCGGCTTACGAGAAGGCGGTAGCGGCAGAGGCGCGAAGCCGCCGCACATCCACTGCCAGAGCTACGTACTCACGTGAATGTAGGTGCACAAGTGGACAAGATCAAATTCAAAAAGAAACGCGATAAAGCTGATTGTTTTCGATGTACAGGAAATCATACTTCAGACACATGTTTTAAGGATGTTAGTTGAATACATGTTGCGCGATCGAATTGTATGTTACGTTTGCGATGTACTATCGGGGCAAATGTTGCTAGAAAAAAGGCCACATAGAACATACATGCTTAAAGAAAAAATCCGAACAATAATATTTAGACAGGAATAATGTAAAATCAATCGTTCAGTCAACTGAAATGAAGAAAGAAAGCATACCGCAAGAATGTTAGATGCATAAAATAAATGATCTAACTATAGCAGCAAAAGATGCAAACGTAACGATTCATCAAGTTTCAAGTCAGATAGAACCAGGGAAACCGATACCCGATAATTTTGTTACCCGGGTATTACCCGTTACCCGATAAATACCTGAGTACCCCATACCCGATAACTATCTGTATATTCGATAAGTATGGAATAACAATTTGAAAATCTTTCATAGCAATATCCCAAGTAACTGATACTGCAAATAAATTATTTTTTCAGTAAAAAAGGCTTATGGTAATTTAAAGTTAAAAGAAGGTCCTCGGTTGTCGGGCACTTACCGGGTACCCGGGTACTTATCGGGTAATGGGTATTCATAAAGGGGAACCGGTTCCATTTATAATAAACGGGTACCCGTCCTTATCCCTTTAGAAGTCGGTTCAGGAAGTGCTTTTACAATTATGTTGGATTCAACGTTTCGAACATTTGAATCAAAGCTTTCAACACAGTTTGCACCAAGCAAAGTGATTTGAAATTATCAGAAGAAAGTAATAAGTTTGTTAGGAACGTGTGATGTACAAGTCAGTTACGGTTCAAGGAAAATGTTCAATTTACCAATAATTGTGACAAAAGGTCAAAGTACTGATTTACTTGGACGAAACTGGTTTACTACGCTTGGGAATAGACCTTTCAGGTGTACATACACTATTGTGCTACGTTAGAGAAAGATAAAGTTCCAAATTTTAGTGAAGAGTTTCCTAAAGTATTCACAAAAGGTTTAGGAACGTTCAATGGTACATAGTACATCTTATTGTAGATAAAGACGCAACTCCAATTGTTTGTAAAGCACATAGTGTACCTTTTGCTTTGCGTGCAGAAGTGCAAGAAGAACTGAACCAACTTGATAAACAAGGTTTATTAGAGCCAGTGTGGGCAACATCTATCGTGGTAAGAAAAGCGAATGGAAAAATGCTTATTTGTGGAGACTATAAGTGTAGTATAAACATATTTAAGTGCAAACTTGTACCCAACGCCAACAGTAGCTGGATTATTTGCCTCGTTAGCAGGAACAAGTCATTTTGCTAAAATTGACCTTTCGCAGGTATACCAACAGTTGCGAATGGACAGCAGTTCAGCAGATTTACAGGCAATCATTACTCATCGAGGTGCGTACAGAGTACATCGTCTTCAATTTGGCATACCAGTTGCACCGAATTTGTTTCAACAATATATTGAAACCAGATTGGCTGGTGTCCAAGGGGTATTTCCATATTTAGATGATCATCCCTACACCTACGAATTACGAACAATCTTAGATATTTTGTCATTTTATACACCGTTCTTAAAAAACAGAGCGACAGTTGCAGAACCCTTGCTTCTACTGTTGGACCAAAATGCCATATGGGTTTGGAAAAGACTACAGAATGATACATTTAATAGATGTAAGGAACTCTTGACTTCATCTGTGCTAGTGCATTACGATGAGAAGAAATCTGTTGTTTTGACATGCGACAGTTTTGGGATCGGAGGTGTTGTTTTATTATTCTTTTGTTTATTAACGTTTGTCATCCGTTGGGCACCTTTTGTTTATTTAGCAATTTGTTCAATAAAAAACACTGGTACGTTTTAATGCGATCTTTTATTCACTCGCCATCTTTGCACACATGCGCATAAAGAACCCGCCCCAAAGATCGGGCAATGGTGCTAATTTCAAGTGTGCTAAAGTGCAACATATCTAAATATTAAACATACCCCCCAGCGTTGAAAGTTTAGCTTTCAACTAAAATCACTAAAGTATAATGCAAGGTACAAAATATGACAAGGTAAGTATGTAATCAGTAAGTTCAAACACTTTAACAAGTTTTCGTTTCAGGTTTCTGCACTGGAAGAGGACAAATCTTGGCCACCGCTCGCTTCAAGGTTCCCTTGGTTGTCCTTAAGGAAACGACTCGAACAACGCCGTCCTTCCCGGGATGCACTGCAATAACACGACCCATTTTCCAGCAGAGGGGTGATAAATTATCTTCTTTGATCAACACAAGCGAATCTATTTCTATGTTTTTTACAGGTAAATTCCATTTATTCCGCTGTTGAACTTCGGATATGAATTCCTTGGACCAACGGGTCCAAAAGTGTTGTTGGAGCTTCTGAAGTCGTTGATATATCGATAATCTGTTGTCTGGAATTTCTTGCACGTCATGATCAACCAACGAAGTTAATGTTCTTCCAATGAGAAAGTGAGCTGGTGTCAAAGGACTTAAATCATTTGGATCGGATGAAAGAGGACAAAGAGGACGAGAATTTAACACTGCCTCAATTTGTGTAAGTAATGTTAAAAAATCTTCGAAACAAAGATGCGCGTTACTTGCAACTCGTTTTATATGATGTTTGACGGATTTAACACCAGCCTCCCAAATCCCACCAAAGTGGGGAGAATGCGGCGGTATAAATTTCCAATTTACCCCTTCGTTTGTAAAACTATCTTCCAGATCGTTCTTAATTTTATTTTTTGTCAGAAATTGACCTAATTCAATTAACTCGTTATTCGCCCCCACAAAATTGGTACCATTATCAGAAAAGATCTGAGAAGGCTTACCGCGCCTAGCTATAAATCTTCTAAAAGAAGCGATAAAGGCTTCCTTCGTTAAATCTGTAACGGGTTCAAGGTGAATTGCCTTTGTTACAAAGCAAATGTATAAGCACAAGTAGCATTTAAAAGTTTTAGCTCCGCGGCCACGTTTTGATTTTAATAAAAAGGGACCTGCGTAGTCAACGCCTGTAAACTGAAATGGGAATGAAATTTTTAAACGTTGCTCAGGTAAATCACCCATGAAAGGTAAACATTGTTTAGGTTTTACTTTAAAACAAGCAATGCATTCGTGAACCACCCTTTTTGCAGTATTTCTGCCTAGGAGAGGCCAAAACCTTTCACGTATAGATGCAAGTAATAGTTGAGGTCCAGCGTGCAACAATCCTTTGTGCTCAGACACGAATAATAGCTTTGTAAAATGATGACTAGCCGGTAACGACATTGGATGTCTTTTATCAGTTGTGAAACTTGAAAGCTTTAACCTCCCGCCAACTCTCAGAATGCCTTCCGTATCGAGAAATGGGCTTAATTTAAGAAGTTTGCTGCCTTTTTCAACAGAATTATGTGTATTGATTTGAGAAATTTCATTTTGAAAAGATGATTGCTGTACTTGCTTAACTAACACTTTAGTAGCGTTATCCAATTCACTCTTGGAAAGAGCACCGCACTTACGAAGCTCTAACGGTTTTCTTATATTATGGATAAATCTTAAGCAATAGGCTGCAACCCTGGTTAATTTATGAAAACTGGAATAATTCTCAATTTTAATGAAGTCTGTGTTAGAAATAACTAAGAATGTTTCCCTTTGAATTTTCATTTCTGGTAAGACCTCATCCGAAATATCTGCGGACAACTTAGGCCAATTTAATGTACTTTCTTGTAACCAATGAGGACCCTTCCACCATAAGTCTGAGTCTATTAAGAAATGAGAACTTACTCCTCTTGAAACGAGATCTGCAGGATTTTCCTTTGATGGAACGTAACGCCAATCGTCCGACCTTGTTAAACTTTGAATTTCTGAAATTCGATTTCCTACAAATGGTTTTAATACGTTCGGGGAACAATTAATCCATTTGAGTACTACAGTTGAGTCACACCAATAATAGCAAGAGTCAGGTTTTACATTCAAAGATTTAATTACCCTGTTACTTAGTCGAGCTAAAGTTAAAGCTCCGCACAGTTCCAAACGAGGTATCGTAACCGGTTTTAAGGGAGAGACCTTAGATTTGGCACATAAGAGGTTCGAATAAATTCTGCCATTACTATCAATACTTTTGAGATAAATGCATGCTCCATATGCATCATTTGAAGCATCGGAAAAACCATGTAGCTCTGTCCTAACCGCATCTTCACATTTAACATATCTAGGTATGCGCAGTTTGTTTAAATCAAGGATTTGTGTTTTGAATTGTAACCATTTGTTGTGAAGACAAGAAGAGATGGATTCATCCCATGATACCTGTTCCGCCCATAACCTTTGGATTATAATTTTTGCAACAATTATACAGGGTGCGAGTAACCCTAGCGGATCGTATATTTGCGCAATACTTGACAAAATTGAACGTTTGGTAACCTGCTTAGGTAACTTGTCGGTGTTGATATTGTAAAGTAATGAATCCTCTGCGCACGACCAAAGCAAACCTAATGTACGGGTACTTTCGTTTGGGCCTATAGTTAAAACAGAAGAATTTGGTTTAGAATCTGAAAAACCGTCAATGATTTTTGAATTATTAGAGATCCACTTTCTTAGGTCGAAACAACCTTTGCTTAAAATATGAGAAATTTGCGAACAAATGGCTTGTGCTTCCTCAACCGAATTGAATCCTGTTAACAAATCGTCGACGTAAAAGTCTTTGAGTATGATTTTGGAAGCATCAGGGAATTCTTCCAAGCTCTCGTATGCTAACTGATGTAAACAACGTATAGCCAGAAATGCTGCCGAGGCAGTGCCATAAGTCACAGTATTGAGTTCGTATGTGGATATATTTTCTGATGGATCATTGCGCCAAAGAATGCGCTGTAATGTTCGTTGACTGGAATCAATACTGACTTGGCGATACATTTTCGCTATGTCTGCTGACACAACGCAGCTGTGCTCTCTAAATCGAAGAATGATAGATTGCAAATCGCTCTGAATTGTGGGTCCTATCATTTGAATATCATTAATCGAAATACCTGTAGTCGTGGGACAAGATCCATCGAAAACGACTCTCAACTTAGTTGTTAAACTTTCCTCCTTTATGACTCCATGATGAGGGAAATAATAAGAGGAACAGTTTTCATTTTCATCCGTTACCTTTGACATGTGGCCCAGAGATTCGTATTCATTCATGAAAGTGTGATAACGCTCTTTGAAGACTGAATTTGTCTGTAATCTGCGTTCAAGGGTATAAAAACGTTTCAAAGCTGTTTGCATAGAGTCGCCTAATTTGTCAGGAGTTTCCTTTAAAGGAACTTTCACAACAAACCTACCGTCATGATCACGCTTAGTATTTTGTACAAAATGCGCCTCACAAGCTGACTCCTCTGCAGAAAGAATTTTTTCAACAGATATCTCTTCCAATTCCCAAAACAACCTTAACTGTTCTTGAATGTCATTCGAATTTGTTACCAAATTACAATGGCTACGCTTAATCTGTTGTTCATGCAAAGTACCAGATATGATCCACCCGAATTTAGTTTTTTGTAATGTAGGAAGACCATTGCCTAATTTTATCTGACCAATGCAAATTAAGTCCCAGAAGCATTCAGCTCCGAGCAACAAATGCACGTTTGAGGGTTTATAAAAATTAGGGTCTGCTAACTTTATATTCTTTGGCACGTTTAGATGTTGAACTGGAATAAAATTGGCAGGAATTTGTTCTGCTATTTTGGGAACTACATAACAAGTTGCTGAGGTGATGAAATGATTGATACGCGATTTTATTTGAACATTACATTTTGCCTTTATCTTGGATTGAATTTGGTTTATACCAATGATGGAAATGCTTGTGTTTATTTTATCCAGGCCCAATTTGGTACACAAGTCAGCCGTTACAAAATTGGATTGTGACCCTGAATCCAAGATAGCTCGACATTCATGAGAAACGCCATGTTTATCTAAAACTTCGACACACACCGTAGATAATAATACTTGAGGACTGCCCGAGACACTCGACATTGAAAATGTTTGACGCGATTGATCAGCCATTTGAGTTTCAAAATGCAACAACGTATTGTGTCTAGCTTGACACCTTTTGCAATTTCTAGATTTGCAATTTTTTGAGAAATGTCCAAAACGAAGACAATTTAAACAAAGTCCCTTTGCCTTTGTTTCCCTTATTCGATCATTGATTGATAGCTTAAGAAATGAATCGCATGCGGAAATCCAATGATCGCCATTGCAGAACGTGCAAGTATCATTTGTGACTACGAACGCCTTTGAGATTTTTTGCGAATGCTTTGTCACTGCGGGAGTCTGTAAAACTGAAGAACGCGCATTTGCTTTCGAATTTTCGATTGTTTCTAATAGTTGAGCACGGTCACTGAGAAAGTTTTCAAAATGTGTGAAAGTAATTTCCTCGCTTATGTTCGACGCGCTTTTTTCCCATTCATTTAGCGTTGTGCTATCTAGTTTTTTCGAGATGAGATAAATTAATAGGTCATCCCATTTGTCAACCGGTAAACCTAACGATTCTAGAAACCTTAGATGCTTTAAAGATTCATCTAGAAATTGCCTCAAACACGTTGATGATTCTTTACTGATGGGAAGAATTTCAACAAATGCCTTTATATGATTATGTTTGAGAATTCGCTTGTTATTATATCGTTTGCATAGCAAATCCCATGCCACTTGATAATTACCGCTTGTTGTTTCTAAAGCAGCTATTATTTTAGACGCATCGCCTTGTAGCGTCGCCTTTAAATAATGGAACCTTTGCACATCGTTTATTTTGCTATTATTATGAATCAACGATTCGAACGTATCGTGAAATTCCAACCATTCGCTAAATTTTCCGTTAAATGTTGGCAAGTTTATCCTTGGTAGCTTTATGTTACACGAATTTTCCGCGGAATGCACAGAAGAATACCCGGAACGATTTGAGCTTACATCCGCGTCATTACAATCAGCTTGACTTATCAATACCTTTGCTGCGCTTAACAATTTGAAATATTGATTTTCGAAATTCTCTCGCTCGAGAAATTCGTTTTCTAAATCGTCGGTAATGTTTTCGATTTCAGTTTGAGTTTCCTCGAAATTGGCAACGAGCCCTTCAAAATTAGCAATTCTGTTTTGCAATTCGCATATTTGTTCCTTACTTAGGCTGCCGGTGTTAAATTCGTCCATTAATTTTGCTATGAATTTGCCAAAAAATGTCATACGCGCTTTCAATGAGCCGCGTTTTTTGTGTAGTTGCGTAATTTCCTGCGACATTTTTCAACCGAATTTGAGCAATGTTAAACTATCTGAGTAAGGTAAATAATAGGAAAACTCACTTGTTTGTTTGTTTGTTTCAGCTTCACAATTGGCCTCTGATGACTCCTGCTGCTTTTGGTGTTTTCCGTACACTTCCGATGCAATGATGGCTGCCCAACGCCACGTTGACACTCACAATGTGGAATGTTTTTCCTTGTTAATCTTGTCAATCACAGCTCGAAGGACCATAACATGTTTTATTATTCTTTTGTTTATTAACGTTTGTCATCCGTTGGGCACCTTTTGTTTATTTAGCAATTTGTTCAATAAAAAACACTGGTACGTTTTAATGCGATCTTTTATTCACTCGCCATCTTTGCACACATGCGCATAAAGAACCCGCCCCAAAGATCGGGCAATGGTGCTAATTTCAAGTGTGCTAAAGTGCAACATATCTAAATATTAAACAGGTGTGTTAAGTCAATGTCTAGAAGATGGCAGTGAGGCTCTTATTGCATTTTCCTCCCGAACTTTGTCAAACGCAGAAAGAAACTATACACAAATTAACAAAGAAGCAATAGCACTTGTAGCAAGTGTTAAGGAGTTCCACTATTATTTATATGGAAGAAAATTTGTAATGAAGACGGACCATCGACTCCTGCTTCGAATCTTAGGAAGACATAAACCAACTCCAGAAGTATTGTTACCCCGAATGCTGCGATGGAATTTGTTTTTGAGTGCGTACGATTATGAGCTCATACATCAGGAAAAAAATATTGGAAATGCAAATGAACTAAGTCAGCTACCATTAAAAACACCAGATTTTGCAGAACAAAAGTTAGGAAATGTGTTGATGTTAGAAAGTTTGCCAGGAGCTATATTAAGTGCCCAAGGCATTGCAAGACCCATTGTAGTCGAAAGTGTTAAATTCTGTAATACACGGTTGGTTAGAACAAATGGACTGGGAGAAATTCAAACCATATAAAATATGCAAAAGCAGCTGTCAGCCTATCGTCATTGTTTACACTATGGAAATTGAGTCACTTTTCCAGAAAGGGGAAAGAATAGTACTACAATGCTACATTCAATGCACCCAGATATTGTAAACATGAAACTGTTAGCCAGAAGTTATGTATGATGGTCGAGTATTGAGAAAAGTATTGAAGAGTATGTGAATTTGTGTGAAACATGCCAGAATGCAAGGCATGCACCACCTCATGCTCCACTACATCCTTGGGAAATAGCCAAAGACCCATGGTCATGTGTACATATTGACTTCGCTGGTCTAATGGAGGGACAAATGTTTCTCATTGTAATAGATCCACACTCTAAGTGGTTAGAAGTTCTATATGTGCCATCGACATCATAAAAAGCTGCAACTGCTGTCTTATGAGAACTGTTTGCGACCCATGGTATTCCAGATGTAATTGTCAGTGATAACAGGGTAGCCCTTACTTCAGATATGTTTGAATGTTTCGTCAAGAAGAATTGTATTCATCATGCACGTATTGCTCCTTACCATGCCGAAAGAATGGTACAGATAACCAAAGAAGCTCTCAAGAAGTTAACAGAAGGGGATTGGAAAACAAAAAAAGACAACATACAGCAATACAACAATACTACAGCATCTTCAACAACTGGACTTACACCAGCTGATGGGTAGGAAATTAAAAACTGCTTTAAGTCATTTACATCCTGACTTAATACCAACGAAAAGTAACAGTGACAGTAATGAAAAACGAAGACCGACTGGGGAGTTTGGAGAAGATTCACCAGTATTTGTCAGAAATTATGGTTATGGACCGAAGTGGGTTCCTGGATTGGCGACTGAAAGAACTGAGAAAGCTGAGAAAAAGGTCAATTGCTGCAGAAGGTGAAAGTAGTGAATTAGCGGAGAGATTGCTTTCATCAGAGTCGACCGACTCGACCGTTAGTTTGGAAACGGTTGCGACGCTAATGAAAGAACATTCTAGGGATGAACCATTAGCAGCAGAATCGTCCCCAAGGCCCATATGAGCTCATCGTCACCAGCTTACCTGCAGGTACACCACCTAAGGATTGTGCTGGGGGAAAGGGTGTTGTGTATTTAGAGTAATGCGCCATTGTTCAAATATCTCTCCATGACGACACGCCCGGGAAACACCGGCATTACCGAAAAACAGCAGTACAGCTATTGGACACACGCATCGCATTAGTGTAATACTTAATCAGTCACTAATAAGTATTTCTAGTAATCTTGTGTCTTATTACGAACACATCAGCAAATTTCAAGAAATTTCGATATTCGATAATGTTAAAAAAATTGGATCATTTTTTCAATATTTTTATAGTGTGAAAATTACTTTATTAGAAATAGGTTAGAATTATTTGACGCTATAAGGTATTTTTGTCGAATAACTGGTTACAATAGCGTTGGTTAGCAGTAGTGACGTCACGGTTACGTGATAACGTCACGGTTAGTAAGGGTCGCCAAAACGAAATAGTTACGTAGTAAAGCAGAATCCTATTAGAAATTACGGATATCTTAAATACTAAAATAAATAATCTCAAATAAAAAAAAAGTTGAGTCTGTGGTCGAAGTTAACACGAATTGACAGATACAACAATAGACAAAAGGACAAAACTAATTGAATAAGAGAGAGATAGCAATGTTCCACAACTCTCTGACCGGGTTAGGAAAATATTAACCGGAGTAACGTATGTGACGTCATAACAACAGTTATCTGTAACTCACAAAAATGGAATGGTTACTTATTTCACTTTACCACACATAACCGGTTACTCGCCAAAAAAACCTTTTATGTCAGTTTATAAATAAATACATACGGATTATTTTTTTTACTTATGCCGATCGTATCGTTAAGAAAATATACGACGAAATGACGTGACTTGACAAAAGCCAGAAGGCTGTTTCACGAAAGTTAGAAGCTACATAAAAATTCTTTGATTTATCGGTCGATCGATTGGCATATGGAGAAAAAATGAACTGTAGGATATATTTTTTTGAAAGGAATGTATTGTCAAGTAGACAATTAATTGGCAAATGCAACCAAATTTACAATTGGAAAAATTTCATTTTCTGTTTCTTTTATTATTTTTTTTATTTCAGCTGTATGTATTCTCTCAAGAACATAAGGTGAAGCAATTACAGTAACAAACAATGAGACACGGATAATGTAGATGCAATTGTCGCATCTGATGTTAATTCATCTTTCACAATTGCTGTTACGGCAATATTTTGTCATTGCTCTGATGCCTAACACAAAAGCACAAAACATCTGAAGATAAAATAACATATTAAGGCTGAGTTGCATAAAAGATTTAAGCCAGGATTAAATTTAAGCGCGAGTTAGAATGTAACACACATATGGCGTAAATTGTATGTCACATTCTAATTTAGCTGTCTAGAAACTTGCTCACCATAAATGTAAAATTATTTGAAATTGCCACTGTCAGTCATACCTAAAGTAAATGCTTCAAAAGCTATTTAGGCTAATTGATTGCACAAACATCATTTTTTTATTATATGTCGTCGATTCATCGATTGACAATTTTAAGAACTTTATTATAAACGTCATTTTTTTATTATAGCCAATTTGATCAATCTGAGTTAAGAATACAAATTAACCACCCACTGCAAACGGCAAATCTATTTCACGAAACTTAAAAGGAGATAGCTGTATAAAAGTTCTTAAAATTATCGGTCGATCGATCCGTATACACTATGTCCCCGGATTGAGTTCGCGATACCTATAATGGAGCAAAAATTTTTGAATTCAGATTTCACGCTTTGCAGTTCAGCTCTGCTTGGTACAAAATTAATTTGTTCCAAATTTGACGTCGAAAGTCTTCAAGATGACGGAATTGATGCAAGAAGAACTAAATCTATGTAATTAAAGCAGGTTCTTGTCTGATGAAAATTGTATCACAAATTCTTTGAAACGGACACTGAATATGCTGAATGTGCTGTCGAACGACGGCGAAACGTTAAGTGTTAGTGCGCATATTCAGTGTCCTTTTCAAAGAATTTGTGATATAAATCTATGTAGGCAAAGTGGTCTACTTTTTGAATTTATGGGAAAATTTTAGTACGATAAAATGTTTTCCATTTGAAATTAGGGATATACTGGGTGACATTGAAAAAACTACAATGCATAGTACCACGCGATAGAGGACCATAAAATAATTAAAAAAAAGTCTTATACACTAATGTCCGATTACCTTTTGTTTTCAAGATACAGGATGTTAAAGTTTGAACATTTTTTTTTAGAAAATTCATTTCTCTTCAATATCTCAACAAAAATATCGCTACTTAGTCGACATGAGCTTTAAAAACAATAACATAACATAACAAAGAAAAACAATGGTAAAATGGTCGAATGTGGTCCAAAACCGTCTTGCTGAAAATAATAATTTTGTCTAAACTTATTTCTTCGAGATAATTGAACAAGTAATTTTGCAGTATTTCCAAATCTGAAAATTGATTTAGATTTCCTTCTAAAGAGTAAGGTCAATGATTCCATTATATGAAACTGCACACCAAACCTTAATTTTTTTTAATATTGTCTTCTAGAAGTTATTCTAAAATTTGGATTTTCGTCCGACCAATAGCGGCTATTTTGAGAAGAAACTGTTCCATTAGTCGTAAATGTAGCTTCGTCCGAAAAAATTATGTAATTAATAAAATTTCTATCACTTAAAATTTTGTCACCAAGCAATAAACAAAAATCTAAACGTTTTCCTTCGTTATTTTCTTCTAATGTGTACACAAATTTTGGTTTATACGGTAGTATTTTATTTTCTTTAAAAATGTGACTTGCTGATACCAAGTTGCGTTGCCCCATGTCTTAATGAAATTTTGCCATACTCTTTTACGTGATCAACTGCTACGATAGTTGCTGCATCGTTCTGGTCCAATTTTTTTTATCCTTCATCTTATTATGAATACTTCCCGCTTTTCAAAAATTTTCCGTAATGTTATTTATTGTTTTGTCACTGATTGAAATACCTGGAAATTTTTCTTTCAATTTTCTAACTACACTCTTGTAAGTAATTTTCCCTAACCCATAACATTGCACAATACATATTTTTTGCTGGAGAGTAAGCATTGTTATTAATTAGATAATTCAGTACAAATCACTCAGTAAGGTCAATTTGGACAAAATGAGATGTACCTACTTAGATTAGATATTTAGTTCTCCTATAGCTGCTTTCTATCGCTGAAAAGTTTAAATCGTGATTCGAATAGTCTAACCATCTTTGAATATAAGCGCGTAATCTTGGTTTGGTTCATGATTTTGTTAACGAAAGAAAGCACTTTATTTTGAATAATTAAGTTCTTCATCGGAAACGGATGAAAATTGTGCATCATCATAATTTTGAATGTGAAATATTCCATTCTTGTAAAAATTTATCATGTAGAGACCATTTTACCTCCGCAGACATATCTTGCAGATTGACGGGGGAAAAGAAAAGAGTTGCATTACGTCCCAATGTGGGTGGAGCATTATTTGAATAATATTTTATTTGTTTTTTAAGCAATAAATAGATGGCGTTAACGATTTATAACGCTATTGAAATATTTATAATTAGCAATTTTTCGTAATTCTATTTTTCTTCCAAGGATATTCAAACTTGGTATACATCCCTCATTTCAAATGGGAAACATTTTATCTTACTAAAATTTTCTCATAAATTCAAAAGGTAGACCACTTTGCATACATAGATTTATTTCTTCTTGCATCAATTCCGTCATCGTGAAGACTTTCGACGTCAAATTTGGCATAAATTTATTTCGTGCCATGCAAACCTGAACTACAAAGCGTGAAATCTGAATTCAAAAATGTTTACTCCACTATACGTATCGCGTTGGGGTTCGAACCCATTCCTTCAAAGAGACTGGTGTCTTAAACCAGCTCCTTAGACCGCTCGACTACGCTAGCACCTACAACGTGTTTTAAAGCATCTAGATTAGTAATAATTTTAATAGTAAGTCAATTTTAATATTTTTACTTCAAGAAAAAGGACGTTTGTGTGATATTAACAAAATTAATTACATATAATGTTGTGTAGGAAAAAAAATATTGTGTAAACCATGGCGGTAAAATGGTTTTCCAGGCCTCAAGAAGTATCTTCTCTCGACCTGGAAAATAAGCACTTTACCGCCGAGGTCTACAATATACTATTTGAGCTTGAGAAAGTTAGGTTTTTTGTCGAGACCGTTAGGTCGAAACAAAAAATATATTCGAAAGCTCAAAAAACTGGCTTTGCGTACGTAATAACAACTTTTTTTCTACAATTGCACAGCTTTAAGAGGAATCCCACCGAATAATTCCATATACGAAACGTACATAATAATGTACTTATTTCTGTTAGAACAATTTGATGAATACTGCCAGTCAATAGATAGTATTTTTCAGTGTTTGGAAAGTCTAAATTTTTTGTTATTTATTACTACATTTACATATGCACTTACGAATTAATTTTTAAAATATATATGAATTTATAATGTCGTTCACATTTTTGTTTGTTTATGTATTCATGTCTTTTGATCAACATAGGGTATGCAAAGTTTAATAACTACATTGTCATAGAAATACATAAAGGCCCATTTACACCAGCCGGGCATTGTTTGCGAACACTGTCTGCAAACGTTCGCGAACAAGATGCGCGGTTGGTGTAAACACTCGCCCGCGCTGAACAGGGTTTGCGAACCCTGTTCTAGAACGTTCTCGAGCGTTCCGCTACTTGTCGGTAAACTGACGAATGCTCAAAGGGATTCAGTGTTCGTTGCGCGTCCAGTGTGAACGGCATATCTAGAGAGAACTCGAGCGGCCGTTGTTGAGTGGATAAACTTTTGTTGTTTTCATTTAAACGAAGATTCCCACATTCTGCGTTTCTTCCTCTGGCGGCGTTTCTCGATTTCTGATAATATCACTATCGACGCAGTACAAATAAAAAGTTTTGATAACCCGGGTGCCATGTTGGGAACTTTGTCGAATGTTCGAGAACAACTGCTCGTAAACGTGCTCAGGCCGTGTGAACGGGAGCCCCTCCTGCATGTTTGCGAATGCTTTTGAACATTTGAAAACCTTTGCAAACGTTTTCGAACATTCGCAAACAATGCTCGGCTGGTGTAAATGGGCCTTAAGAAAGCTACATACCGGGTGCCCCATGCCATGTGCTCACTCTTCTAGAATTTAGGTTTCTCTATCTCTCGCTCTAGTTTCACTATCTGTTGATACCTGATAGCTTCGTCAGGGATAAAAAAAAATAACAATGTTGTCAAGAGAAAGTAAGCAGAAACGAAAAGCGATAATGTCTTTTTCAATCTAAAAATTATTTTCCATATTAATTTTTTAAATATTTTTTAAGATTTAATAAATATAAAAATGTATTGTCAGATCTATGTATATCCTGTTTAATGAATCTAGAAAACTACAAAATTTTAATTAACATAATCCGTTTGTTTATTAACAAAATTCGCCGACATTTTAATTTGCACGTTTTTACAAAATATCTTTCTAAAATATTACACTCACTATACAGGGTGTCCGTTTTTTGAGCCTAACCATGAGGATCTAGGTTATTTTAAGAGATACGAAGTTGGTAAAAGACGATTTTTCACGTTTGTGGTGAGGCTCGTTTTACATAAAAATTTGTGTTCTCATTTTTTATTTCTTGACAATACAATGCTAATAACCCCAATTTAGCCTAAGCAGACCGAAAATTACAGGAATTTACTTAAAAAATCTATATTTTTCATAGTAGCCATGAAATATTTAATGTCGATTTTATAAGTAGGAATATTAAACGGATCTAAACTAAAAAAGTGCTTGCAATTACAATTTTCGATCTCCTGAGGCTAAATTGGGGTTATTAGAATTGCATTACCAAGAAATCAAAAATGATAACAAAATTTTATGTAAAAGAAAGCCTTGCACCAGAAACGTAAAAAATCGTGTCAAATTTTTTTGTGCATGCAAAAATTAAGAGTAAATTTGATTCTTTTAAATATTTTTTATGGATATAAATGAGTAAGTTAACTACTCCTAAGAGTTAAACACCAAATGCCCATTTACCGCTTCACAGCTTCAACAAAACCGAAAAAATTAAAAATCTTCCTTTTTTCGAAATATTATGCCGTAAAAAATTTTGTCTGAGTACCAAGCGATACATTTTGCAACAACGTATCGGATCCTACTAAAATTTTGTCTAATATGTCCAACAATTTCAAATTATAACACTTTTTTAATTTTCGTTTTATAAATAGGTGCCATTTTTAGCCACACTCAGAATTGTTCATCGAATCTGTCCTGCTTATATTTGGTTATCGAACATGCACAAACTATTGGCGCAAAATTTTTTTTAGAAAAATCAATAATAAATTTTTTTTTCATATGGTACGAACTTTTTGGCGGTCACTGTATATTAAATGTCAACAATTGTTAACTTTCATTTATCAAGCATCTCATAACAACTAAAATTTATTTGAATAAATTTAGTTGTGCTTGGGCTCGCCAAAAAAAAACAACTCATTACGACATTACTTCAATAACCGCGGTTTGATGTGGTTAAGAAATACATAATTAGCTCGGTAGAAAATCTCTTTTGTGAAGTTTGTATTGGCACGAAATTAAATGTAAATGTAGCTCATAAATATTTTAAAACACGCTGGCTAGTTAGAAGTCGTTATTAATTTAGCAAGTCATGGTCTGTACTTTCAATTACAAATTGAATTCCAATCACAAGAAAAGTAAATTGCAAAGTAAGTAATTACAGTAAGAAATAAATATTTAAAATATCACTAGTAATTTTCAATTAATAAATTAATAACATGCTTGTCACAATATCATTCGTGAAAACAATGCAAAGAGATACATTTTACATTTTGTTTTTTGACAATCAGATCTACACCTTTCTTTTGTACATATTTACATAAAAATAAAAAATTTGATTACATTGTTCATGTACACAGCCTTTAATTACATGATTTAAAAAGTTTTATTTGAAGTCAATCAGATATACACGAGGGACATTATTTAATAACAGTAAAGTGATTTATTTGAAATATTCACATCTCAGAAGCTATGAATGAATATGAGCTTTCTCAGTGTGACAATTTTACTTAAATCAATCTGTCAAGATCAATTAATAGTTTTATTACACATAGCATGCATAATATTGAGTAAATCTTTGCTTGCACATAATTGTGCCCTGTGTTAAAATAATTAATTTCCTTTAATGAATGAGGTATGTACAGGTTTTTTTTTTAATATTTTGCACCCTACCTATAATCCATTCATTATAAGGTAGCGGTAGAAAGCATAGGGAACCTTTTGACTTTTACCGTGGTTGAGCACGATAGAATGTTAAGC
This sequence comes from Dorcus parallelipipedus, assembly GCA_958336345.1. Lineage (NCBI taxonomy): Eukaryota > Metazoa > Arthropoda > Insecta > Coleoptera > Lucanidae > Dorcus > Dorcus parallelipipedus. The sequence goes on from OY284475.1 coordinate 45,294,186, forward strand.
AGGAGAAATATCCGTTCACGATCTTTTTGCACTCTAGTAATCCATGTTAGGGCGATATTTTTGTTATAACGAGCGTCGAAATAAAAACCTGGTCAAGTAGGTTGTGATCGAAAATTTATCTATTGCATTTACATAACAGAATTACTAAGTGTAGCCTACTTGACCAGGTTTTTATTTAGACACTTGATACTTGTCGGATATTTTATTGACGCTCATTTTTAATATTAAGTTTTTAAAAATTTTGTTAGGTCAAAAATCGGTCGCAGGATGTCGCGATCTAAACCAACCTAACTATGCAACCTAAACTATTGTTTAATCTTATGATTATATTTTTGAAAACTGTCACTGCCATTGTTGCCAGCTCGACTGTGATGTCCATGAAAACGGGAAGTTTTATCCCCAACAAACATTTAAAATTATTTATTTCTTCATTAAGAAAGTACTATACACACAGGTATTTAAATAACAGTTAACTTACTTTTTACCTTAACCTGCGTTTAATTGGTGGATGAACCGTCAGTTCAACGAGCTCAGTTAGACTGTCATCTTCTAAACAAATGGAATTCTGACATTGGTTGCCTAATAGACGCATCTCAGGTTTTCATTTTTCAACTCCGTCCAGTTTACTACTACTACCAATTCTACACCCAGTATCAATAATCAATATCTCCACCAGATCTAACCAATTTTAATGATTTCGGGCGCGTTGAACGCACAGTTGCACGTAGTTTTAGGTAAAAATTAAAAGTAAAATTCTGTAGAGTAAACTGTTTCATAAATTGTCGATGAATATGGAAAAATGTGCAAAAATGGCAAAAGATCGCAATGGCGAATAACCTAGGACAGATCGGTTTGGTTTGCAGTGGAATTCTCGAGCTACGGTTCTGCTGACGAAGGCCCAACTAGGCCTGAAACAGCTGCTCGAGGAATCCGCTATAATCAAAACCGATTTGCACAAAATTTTTTTAAAATATTTATTGTTCGTCTCAAAATCAAAAAACCACCAACGTAAATTGCGAAATTTACTTCGTAGTTACAACCGGCAACGCTGCCGCATGTACTTGTTAGTGACAAATTTAGGAGAAAAATTTTAACTGCGCAATTTTAAAAGATTTCTGCGTTTTCGCGACATCATAAGATTTAGAGCTAATTAATTACACTAGGGAACAAATTTTAAACATTCGTCGACAACTTCAAAAACAATATTTGTTTCTAGTTACATTCATCTCACTTAATAAAAAAAAAGTACCAGAAAATCTGCAGCACGTCTAGATATGCAGTTTTTGAAATAAAACAAAAATTACTAAAAACGAATACAAAAGGGAGAATAAGACAATATTTTTATTAAAAATTTTGTTGATTTTAAACGTAAATACTTTTTTTTTATCAAACGATTCTTAAACTCTATTAAAATATAGTTACAATAATTATACAAATTTCAATGACTTTTTTTTCTGCTTTTTATTGGGTGTAAAATCCTCTCGTTTCAAGAACCAACATAAATCTTCCTTCATAGTCGGATCCCATCGTTCTTGATATCTGGATTCCATTGTTCTGATTCCTTGATGAAACCTTTCACCTTGTTCGTCACTGACAGCGCCGAGATTATTAGGAAAAAAGTCCAAATGAGAAAGCAGAAAATGAATTTTAATGACATTCTGCATCCTAAAGCTTTATACCGATTGCAGCAGTTCATTTATTAAAATTTTATAATTTTCATCTTTCTTGTTTCCAAGAAAGCCTTTAAACTACATTAACAAAATAATTCCAGGCAGTAAGTTCTTTTTCATTAAGTTTTTGGAGAGTTAAGTTAGAGTCCTTAATTACCTTTCTTATTTGAGGATCTATGAAAATACCTTCTTTTACTTTAGCATCACTAAGTTGAGGAAATATTGTCCTTAGAGATCTCCATGCATAGTTCTTACAAAAAAAAGAAATAATATTCCTATTTAAATTGTTTCCTAAAAAATTTTAATGAACGGTTTACGTAAATAAGCGTGTGTAGTACCAGTCATAGTTAAAAAAAAATCTGACGTGCAGCAACACTTTTTATGCCCTAGTATGTGAGTATGACTTAAATAGATTAAAAATATAAGGTGTTTATTAAAGTTGTCTAACCTGTGTTCCCTAGTGTTATTAGTATGACATTTTAAATTTTGACGCTATTACTGACCCGCATAAATGAAGTGACAATGTCAAATACCAACCAAAATATATCTGAGAATTTAGTTTTTTGGCAACATACTTCAACAAGTGGTGGTTTTTTAATTTTGAGACAGACAATACAGTCGCGAGCAATAAATTTTGATCAGCATTGCTGACTTCTATTTCTTTAAAAATAAGAAGGTTGATGCCTTAACTTTGATTATTGGACACAAAAAAGTGGAATTTTTATGGAATGAATATTATTGATCATAATTTCTAGTTGACAGATGAGCGAAAAACAAATGCCACAGTAAATTCATGTCACACTTGAAGAAATGTCCAGTTCTACACATTAAAAATATGTAAAATATCTTTTTTCGTCGTAGACGCCATGATTTTATATTTCAGATCTCATAACAATTCTGAATAACTTTTCCAAATAATATTTCCGCGTATTTTGAAAAATAAAGATACTTTATTCTTATGTCAACTTCAAATATTTTGATTCCCTCGGTATATGGCAAGAGGTAGTCAAATTTTGATATGTGCATTTTGAGTTTGAGAAGATGCAGGAAGCTGACACAGGTAAAAGTTGAAAAATTTAATTTAGTTAATTTAATTTTTCTTTATACGTATCACTTTATAATAGAAAATAAACACGTTTGCCACCTGACTACGTTTATCTACGTTGAATCCGATTGAGATTTCAAGCGGATTCGTGAATCTGAACTGTTTATGATTATCTACCTCAATCCGCTTGAAATATTATTTCGATTTTAAAAAAAGACGACCACATGGTAAAAAGAAATGCATTGAGTTGCTAACAACATCAGATATACATTGTTCACGATCTTTTTAGACTCTAGAGGGCTATGCTTTTTTTTCGTTAAGTTACGTACATGGATTTCGATAGAACTCACAATGTGACAAATGTAAAATTCTGACACTTTAACGTCAGTCCCATCGACTATATTGCTTCTTATACTCTACGTTGGCATGAAGAAAGTAAAATAATAGCATTAAAACAAATAAATTACTTGTGACTTTGTAATACTAAGTCAAAATGCTCAAAATCATCAATGTTTTTTGGTGTCAGTTTTCAAAAATATAACCAACAAATTAAAATGGAACATATTCACTTGGAAGTACCAACAAAAGTGTCACCCTAACATGGCTTATTCTGAGTCTAAAAAGATCGTGAATGGATTATAATGCATTACATGCTTATAACGGACAATAAATGACAATTGTCAACCATCAGCTGTAAGTTTTTGTTTATTATGTTAAATTGAAATGGATAATTTAGAAATAAATTCATGGCAGTGCTAGTAATTTGATATTATAACATGTTTATGTAACATGAAATTAGCCAGTACCAGTAATAATTTGAATCCGTGTTTATATCGCTAATTTTCAAGCGGCTTCATCAATCCAATCCCCATTTTCAGGCGGATTGAGTTAAGTTCTCGATCGGATTGAAGTGACAAATTAGAGCTGTTTATGTCGGGATTCAAACATTATTATTTCAATCGATTGAAATCTCAATCGGATTCAACGTGCGAGATAAACGTAGTCACTGTTGATTGAGAATTGACCCTATGTTCATAAGGCCCTTGTTGTTTATTTTTGTCCCCTGAATCCATTCTCCAAATATTGGTGGTTCCTCGCGAAACACCTGTATATTTTTGAAACAAATAAAAATGCTCTATAAGTATATATGTATAGGATGTTTTTGTTTTTGTTTTTCTGTGAAAACTCTAAAAGATAATACATATAAAAACCTATAACTTTTACAATACAAGTTTTTCTCTAGCTCCTAAAATAAAGCCTCTAGGTGGGGTGCAAAATATTTTTTAAGAAACCTGTACATACGTACCAAAAGTGTAGTTTGAAACTCAGTCAGTAAAAATTAAACTAGACGTGCCAGTCTGCATTACAATTAACTAACTATATGCTGCAAGATGCTTACATAGCATGGGGCAGCGCGGTATTTACTGGAGCGGTTGATTTTTACTGACTGGATTTCGAATTACACTTACGGTATATCGAATATAAGTGAATTTGATCAAGGACTAGTATTTTTAAATATCTAAATTTTTTTTTTTTTTTTAATTAAATTAACTTTTGAAATGTTGATGTTACATCATAATCTGATGAAATATTTAGAAAAATCACAAATGATAAAATAAAGAATGTAGCTATTATATGTATTTATAATATCGTGTACACTTGAAAATATTTGATTAAAATAAGGAAAGCTTTGTATTTTTACTTCTAAATCCTTCCTTGAAGATGAGAATAAATCTGACATTCCACAACTATGTGTAAGTGTCTTAAATAAGATTAATTAACTCAGAGTCATGACTGCCATGTATACATCAAGTGGTAGGTAATATTTTGAGTGATGTGTAAGATGTTCAGCATTGTCGAGCTTACAAAAAGGAAGACTTAACAAATTAATAAATATAATTTACAAAAAAATAGTAAAATATTGATTACCAAAAATTGCACTGAATTTCAAATATCTAAACATGTCCACCGACTGATAACGAAAAGTCGTAAAATACGATCGCCGATTGCGCTGCTGCAAGATAGACAAGATAGGACAGCCTGCATCCCTGTAGATTATAATGAATTGATATGCATAACCAATATTTTACTACTTCAGTGCATCTTAAATTCTATAATAAAATATGTTTACATCTTTAGCAGTATTTGTGTTTGCCAATGTTTGAATAATTTCATGAAAACATTTCGATGTTGGACGTTTTAACTCTGAGCATAGCAGATTTTTGCAAAAACTTCTCCATTCAGTCAATTCAAAAATACCGTAAGAAAAACAATTTAAATATTAGGTCTTACCTATGAAACAACTTTTACTACGTATCGACTGCAGAGAGCGTATAACGATCAACAATTTGGCTGAAAGTTTGTTTTCCAAGCGTGGTAGTTACGGCGAGAATGCTTTTAAAAAGGTGATCTGATGACAAGTCTTCCGGTAGTCGAGTGAGGTATTGTGCACCATGTAAAAAATCCATGTCCATCAAATGCTCTTGGTTTAAATGAAGAATACCTGTAAAGAATATAGTGTAATTAAAATTATTTTCTTAATCATCCAAAGCAAGTTTCATATATTCCAGGTGTTGTCTTCATTTCTTCTTGATATTTCAGCATGTGAGACAGCAAAGCTGAGTAGCGGAAAAATGTCGAGAAGAAATAAAGACTTAGAAGACTTATTAATTTATTAATTACTTCATACCTAATGCAGTACGAAATAAAAATTCTTCTCCATCTCTAAGAAAATTATCCCAAATTCGACAGGCAACATCTAAGGGCATGGCTTTCGCAAATAAGGTATAAATCCAATCCAGCAAGTACAAGTCAGGTGTTAGCCCAGACTTAAGAAAGTGTGAGTATAGTTTTGGTAAATTGTAATTGAAAATCTCGTTGTATGCATTGTAGTATGCTTGCATTTGTACTTGATTCAAAGTAAAGGCTGCCATGTGTAATGGTCTGTTCAATAAGTTTGCAAAACATACAAAAGCATCGAAAGGCTCCATGTTGAGAATTAAAATGGCAGCGATGTAAGACATTCCTTGCACATAACCGACATCAGGCCTATAGCAGACATAAGCGGCTAGTAACGAGTGAAGAATTTCAAAATAGGGCCCTCCTTCTTGGAATATGCACAAATTGGGAAATGTGCGTGCTATATCCAATTGGATAACATCCATGCTGCTTTCTTGATCAATTTCCGACTCAGAATGAGATGGCTCAGGACTACTGAGACGATTTTGAGCGCGACTGAGGCAAATTTCATATAGCTGTTGTGTTAGGTTCAGTTCATTTCCTATTGCCAACCTCCATACTTTACCACGCACACTGGAAGGCAAACCTTGCCACCAAAGATCTCTGGTTTTACGACTATTACAACTGCAACAAAAAAATATGTAAATCGAAATAGAACGCAATCAATAATAACAATTCTCGTCTTAATGGTGCTATTCAGAAATATTTGCATTTAATGATTTAAAACTTCAAGATTTTAAGTTAAAGAACACTTTAATATAAATGTAACCCGAAGCAGCAGCAACACCACCAGCAGCAGCAGCCCTGAAGAAGTTCTTCTGCAATGAAGAACGAAACGTCGGCAGTAGAAGTCAACGTGACGCGGTTCCAACCGGAAGCCAATTCAAACATAACCTGACAAGCTCAAATTCGTTATAAAATATAGGATGTTCCTTTTAAAATAACGAAGTAGTACATCGTACAGCCAAACTGGGACATCCTGTATATTCGAAGTAATTTTAAATTATGCGGAGCTTGAAAGGATGATACTTTTGTATAAAACATTTTTCTATATTTTCAATAGGAACGGCGTGAAGAAACCCGGTTAAATACCACACCCTGTATATGTCAGTACACGTGTACCGTGTATTTTAATTTCACGTATACACGTGTATTTAATACAAAAACACATCCGTTGCCAGTAACCTGGATTTGAACGTACCGAACGGATCCGTGTATTTAAATTAAATACACGTGTAATTTATTATATCCGTGTACACGGAGAATAAAATATAATTACACATGAATTAATAACACGTGTATTTAATTCGCGAATGTCGTTAACGGATATCCGTGTACACGTGTACCTTCAATGCACGTTCAAAAGCGTAGACTCTACTTTACAGTAAAGCTGCGACATGCCGTCCGAATTCCATGGCAAGAGTTGTTAAAATTTTTTAAAAATCACGCGGTATTGAAATCCCATGTTAACTTTCTATAATACAGATGGGCCAAGACACTCGGTATATCATTTGCAATAAGTGGTTGTGTGGTTGTCATGTCCAATTCTTGCATTGGACCCAATTGTGGTTGTGATTTAATTCGCGCCGCGCATAACGTTCTACGATTTCTCACATAACGAAAATGATCCATTATAGGAGTAATTAACAAGGGCCAAAAACTCGTTTTAAGCTTTAAAATGAGGTATGTTCTAAATCTCTACGATGAATACTTTAGGAGGAAGATATGTTTAAAAAAACACCTTAATTGCTCTAAATCGATACATTCAATATGAATAAATTTAAAATAAATTACTTTGATTGTATAAAAAAGTAAAGTTTTATAAGGATTCAACTTCACGTGGAATAAATCATTTCTAAGTAATGACTAACGGGTGGAAATATTATACTTTTCAAGCTTATTGATGAGAGGCCTACTGATTTGTGCGCAGTGGGAGAAGCGCATACCATTACCATTACCTATAAATTAGTTACTTATTACTAGGGATGACGACGGGTACTCGGGTACCCCGGTACCCGTTTATTTAATTGGAACCGGTTCCCCTTTATGAATACCCGTTACCCGATAACTACCCGGGTACCCGGTAATTACCCGATACTCGGTAAGTGCCCGACAACCAAGGACCTCCTTTTAAATTTAAATTATTATAAAACAAGTACTTGGAGCGTTATTCTTGTTTTTTTTTTTTCTTTGAAAAAATAATTTATTTGCAGTATTAGTTCCTTGGGATATTGTTTTGAAAGATTTTAAAATTGTTATTCAATACTTATCGGATATGCAGATAGTTATTGGGTATCGGGTACCCGGGTACTTATCGGGTAACGGGTAATACCCGGGTACCAATAACGGGTACCCGGGTAACAAAATTATCGGGTATCGGTATCCCTACTTTTTACTCACATGATAACAACTAATTTTTGCGACACCGCTGACCGACTCGATACATTACGCTTTGCAAGCATTTCAGTAATCAATAACCTTGGAAAATATAATTGCACCACGCTCTAGTAATGATGAAAATAGTTACACACAGAGATTCCCAATTCGGAAGCACATTATACAGGAAGTGCTTGGTAGCGAGTGCCTGCTGCTCTTCTAACTGCAACTGCAACTTCTGCTGCTTTTGCCTGGCCACATTATACTCAGCATCCCTTTTTTTGGCAGCGGCCACTATGGCCTTGTACTCTTCCTTATGCCTAAGGTCCTCCTCTACATTTTTGGCAGGTAAATTGGACGGCCTTCAATGCATATGTGTATGTATAATTACATGCCAAAATATAAAAATAATCGACAGACCTCACGTGTTGTATGAGAGCAGAAGAACTAATAACATTGTGCTGGGGAGAACTGTGAATGAAATTGTTGCTGCATGATTTGCCAAATAATTTCCATATGCTTGAGTTGTTTGTAGGAGTTGACGGAACTGACTTCCAACTGAAAACACTCCTTCAAGAGCAAGAACATTAACATTTAATATTAACATCTACCCAATCATATAATTTGATTCTTTCATGTAGCGAAAAGTTTCATGCACAATGAGTCGCAGACCTTATTAATGATCTAAATTATGACTAACCTGTGGAAAAAACTTGCTAATTTCTTTTTCCTTGGCTTAGCATCACATTCACCACGTGATGTGTTGGTGTCTTCAGTTTCCAGCAGACTCCCTGAAGGTGAAGGGTCACTCAAACTAGACACAGTACTTGAGAAAGAACCAGGTTCAGATCGTTTATGACCTAATTTTTTTTTTTCACTATCATTGGCATCATCACATACATCTTTCACTTTTTCTTCATTTTGTACCAGGTGTAATTGTTTAGTGAGGGGGCTATATGCAAGTGATATGTTTTTGAGAGCTTCATTTAAAGTAACTTTATTCGCAGAGCTTAAGCTTGTTACACTATCACAGTTTTTTGCTTGCTCTTCTTGATTACACCCGACAGAAAAACACGAGTCGTTATTCTTCAACTTGTCGCATCGCTCTGGCCAAGTTTTGAACCACATCTCATGTGTAGGTGACAGAGAGGGACTCTCACATTCAGGCAGGAGCTTTGTTTGTATATCACAGCAGTCTGCAGCATTAACATCCGATTTATTGTTTTTATTATCTAATGCCATAGGTAAGCTTTGACTTCGAGAGTCTTGCATGATGTTGTTTTTAGACAAAACCCGCTGATAAAAGCGTCCTTTGTGGCCCATCGGAGTTGCTTTCAACACGCTGTAACTTTGTGCTAATTCGGGATTACACTTTATTAGATTATGACCTCTTTTGCTACCAATTAATAAATCTGTTACTTCCTCTGTGCCATTGCTCGTGTTTAAGTTGTCTGCGTATTCGCTGTCCGGATCGAATGTTTTCATCGCTTACAGAAGATTGTGTTTAGATTAGGTATTTTTAACTTAAAAACATTAGCAATTACACAAATTCATTGTAAATCTTCAACAAAATATACATCAATATTTTGACAACACAACAAAAATATTCAATGACATGATAAGTAGCTAGACCCGCAATGATGTATCAAGTAGTTATAGCGTTTTCGATTCACCGCTACACCGGTTGTACTCAGTGTACTTACGTACATCTTCTTTTTGACCTTATGCAATAACATGAGATGAAGATATTCTGAGTGCAATTAATCGAAAACGCTATTAGATTCCCTATAGACAAAGAGGAATTGATATTAACTTAAGAGTGAGATGGTATATACACCCGTTTCAGGGTGCGTTTCGTTTGCACGCTCACACTCTTTAAGCGCTCACGCTTATAAGCGCTGTTTTCTGTTGTTTCCTTTGGCGTTTAGTCGCTTAAGCCGTTATACGCAAAGGTGTTTCTTTTGACTTTTGTTCGCACAACGAATTCATAACCTTAAAAATATAATTTTAGTAGCGAAATTGATCCAATCATAGCTGCTGCAGCTGTTTCTGAAGTGTAGTGTTTGTTTATAATCTGACTATGATTAGCTGATCTTCTCATACACGTCTCATACGTTCCGTTAGGGGCATAAGCGCTTACGCTTTTGCTGCCCTACCTCCATGGAATAAGCAATTGTGAGCGAAAACTATGACGTCATATGACGTTATCATTTCGTCAGCTGGCGCTTTGTAAGCGTTTGCAAACCCAAACGGAATGGTTTAAGCAACGCTTATTAGCGCTCAAAGCATTTAAGCGCGCAAATGAAACGCACCCTCAAAAGCATTGTTCATCCTAAGTCACGTGACCTAGGTTTTGAGTGACATTCTTGTCGCATACATAAGCTAAAATTACTCACCTATGTTAGCTATTTCACTCACATGCTGATATCAATCGAGAATACAGGAAACATAAGGCACTGTGCATCTAGGTCTTACCCAGAGACAGTGTTGCTAGTATGGGCGATTTATCGCCGTTTGGGCGATTTTTAAGAAAAACTTGGCGATCGAAATTTTTGGTTTGTCCATACACCGTGATTCAAAAGGATCGCACCATCACTTAGGTGGTTTTCAGACACACTTATTTGTTCTCAAAAGTGTAAATAAAAATTTTCTAGATGATTTTTTTACGAAGATATAGGCTTTCAAAGTTACGAAACTGATGGTGATTTTATAGTAATTAGATAATGTAACTTTATATTTTTATTAATGAAAGGTGTAGATAAACGCCTCTAAAATTATCCTTGCTAATAAAACATAATATTTATTAAGTAATAAAGCAGGAAAAGTCTTTGGAAATGTTAACATTATTTTAGAAGTAAAGCCGGCAACGGTGCACCGAAAATTCGGTTTTACTATGGTTACCATAGTGTGACCTGACAAATAAAATTTATCAATGATGTTCACAATTTGAAAGTCAAATTTTTTGATTGATTTGAAGAATTTATTCAAATTCAAAATATTTACTTTAAATGAATACTGTGATATGTATCTTCTTCTGGGAGAGAGTGGTGGAAACTTTCGACGCGCTGCAGCAGCTTAGACTGAACGATACGGGGAACGTACGGTCGCGGACAAAAAATTTCGGATGTCAGTGTCACTCATCTGACGTATACTATAGGAATTTCTTAACTTTTACGTCAGTGGAATGACACTGACATCCGAAATTTTCTGTCCGCGACTGTACATAGACATCCAGACAAAAATGTTTTTCAACGGTTTGATCAGTGTCATGTATCATCGGTATCATGAAGTGATAGGTAGGCCACGCTCCGCCAGAACTCCCCAAGTCGAGGAAGCTGTTCTACAAGTCGTTGAAGACAATCCTAACGTCAGCATTCGAGATATTGGACGATATTTAAACGTAAATTACAATGTTGTTCGGCGTGTATTAAAAACAGAAGGTTACCATTCTTTCGACTATACAAAAGTTCAAGCTCTGTGTGAAGCTGATTTTCCTCTTCGTATTAACTTTTGCCATTGGATACTGGATCAAATCAACCAACTCTTTCATTATTTTTTTTTACTTGAGAACTTTAGAATAGCTGAAGAAAGTAGGATATTAAGAACCATAGTTAAGAATTGACATTTATTATTATGTCAAATTTTATTTCCAAACGTTTTGACAAACCAGCGCATATGCAGTTGTCAACAAACAAGAGGGTACCTATGATCTATAACTTCAAATTTGTAAGTGCATCTACAAGGTGCAGCGTTGCCTATTTGCGTTATTTTTAAACATTCATATCTTAAAAACTATTCATGGCAAAAAAATTCTAAAAACATATTTGTGCTCCTGTTAATGGTCTGTATTTACACCGAAGCGATGGTGCGACCCTTTTGAATCACGCTGTATAAATTCCATTGGTGGGCGATTTTTAATTTTTTATTTGGCGACTAAAATTTTTCATTCTTCATATAAGACACATGTAATGGGCGATTTCATTCTGAAATGTTGGCGACTACTCGTTTGACAAAGCTGGCAACACTGCCCAGAGATATTAATACATTATAGCGTTTTCGATTCACCTGCACCGGTTGCACTCAGTGTACTTGCATCTTCTTTTAACCTCATGCGATAACATGAGATGAATATACTCTGAATGCGCACTAGTGCGATCAATCGAAAACGCTATTAGTCATTAGCTGCATTCCTTTTACCACAAATCTCAGATATGCTCATCTCAGATCATATAAATGTCGTTCCTTTTAGCACGAACAAGTGAGTTTGAACTGAGATTTCGATCTCCCCCCTTGCCGCTCAAGCACTACGTTTGAAGTCAACTCAGTATTGAGATTTGGCGCTCACTTAGGAAGGGATAATTTTGATACATGTGATTGCATAAAAATTTGCAAACGCGTATTTAACTGACAATTTTGGAAATCATTTACTCATATAATTTTTAAAATGTCGTTTATATCGACACAATTACACGAAATGCAGTGATTATACGTAACGAACTTTTCTAGAGCGTTCCATTACGACAGTGAGTTTGTTTGCGCACTTCAGCTTCGCTCAGCTCACATCACATAAGTTGTCAAAAGGAAAGCACCTATTGATATTAGCTAGATACCTAACTGCTATAAAAAAAAATATACACGTACTCAGCGTAGGAGTGAAGCCTCAAGGTCGCCCGGCAGCCATTTATCGGTTGGGTTATGTTTGAATTTAACGCTCAGACAAAACCATAAATTTTAAGTACTTAAAAAATTGTGAAATGAATTAATAGTATTGCAGAGTTCATTCTAATATCCTATCGAATATCTTTTATCTAATAACTTAAATTTTTTAGTCAAGAAGAAGTATACTGAGCGCAATTCGTGCGGAGGCGCACATTTCATTTCTTATATTTTTATATAAAATTTCGGTTTTTCGAATGTAATTTATTTATTCTGTTTGGCATATACGAAAACTATGTTTGCTCGTATCCTGCTAAAAATTATTTTTTAAGCAGCACATTACTTTGTCACTCATTTTCGCTGGTCTAAAATATAAGGCGTGCAAACATTTTGATACTAGGTATTTTTAGTTATATTTAAAAAAGTTTTATTGATTTATACTCATGGGGAGTCTCAATTAATTTAATTTAATCCTTTACAGAAGTTTATTTGTAGGAAAATCGGTTATTTTGTTTTATTATTCCCGTCGTGGAATATACAAATAAGCCAATATAAACATTTATTCACAGCATATTCGAACTTATGTAATACATTTATTGGAATGGGTGTAACATAACATGTTAATAGAAAAAGTACAATATACATAAACAAAAAACTTTGCAAATGCAATAAAATTTTATTCGGAAATGTTTACCCAAATTAAAATAATTGAACAATAAATTAACAAAGAAATGTAACTTTAATGTAAAAAATTATACCTATAGTTATTGAAAATAGTATTTTGGACTAAGGCGAGAATAGTACTTGTACGACAAATAACATAAATAACATCTTTCCTACAAAAGACCAATATATTTTCTAATCAAGTGACCTATAGAATATGTCTTTGTTTGGTTCCTTATTTCAAATGCCATTTGAATTATTGTTGTTGCATTCCTATCGTTTTTTATATAAATATGTAATTCAAGTGGCATTTGAAGTAATGAACTAATTAAAGACACATGATTTTATTTCCATAAGTCACTTGATTAGAAAAGATATTGATCACCTGTTATTTATTGGACTACAAAAATTAACTATGAGACTCCGCGTGAGTATTAATTAAACAAAATAAATTTTAAAAGTAACTAAAAATACTTGGTAAGTAACAAAGGTTTGTACGCCTTATATTTGAGATCACCAGAAATATGGCTCTTAAAAACACAATAAATAAAATATGTAGTTCAAAAAAACTGGAATTTTGTACAAAAATATAAGAAATGAAATGCGCGCAATTGCAGAAATTTCACTTATTCATGACTAAAAAATTAAAAGTGCTAGATACAAAATACATAATGTACATTACCCATGTTGTTTTTCTTTTCTTAAAAAAAAACACTTGTGAACATACCTTCTGTTGCGTTCTGGAAACAGTGGGCCTTTTTTTAAATTTCTCCTCGTGGTTGGCTGTGAATTCACTGAATTCTCAGTTGTGAACCAGCCTTGCTTGAAACTGACGGATATCAATTCAGTGCTGCCAGACCTCCCGTTTAAACGGTAGATCTACCGTTTTGGTCAACTAAATACCGCCCTAACGCGTTGATGCTATAATGTACCGTTTTTTGCCTTTTTCTACTTGTTTTTTGTTTTTACATGATAATATAACGGAACAATGTAATACCTTAAGCAGAAAGTTAAGAATATTCTTCAATTATATTTCCCGAACATGGCGCACCTTGGCCTAAAAATGAAAACTAGATTTCAGTAGGTACTTCCCAGTCCCATGACACCCTTATGGGCGGTTTGCATTGCCTTTAGCAAATACCGCAACCATTCATAGATGTCACTGTGGTCCACAGTTCAAAGCAAACTGTAAAGCGGGAAATGTATCCGGATACGCAAAATATTTATTGCAAATATTTTCCAGATTGATTGGTTATTATATTATTAATAACGAAACTAAACTCTAAGACCTCCTCAGCATATTGTAAAGGTTATTCTGATGTCGTGCTGATGTCAATCTGTGTAAATCTAGATATCTAATGGCGTTTTCGATTGACCGCACTAGTGCGCACTCAGAGTATCTTCATCTCGTGTTATTAGATGAGGTTAAAAAAAGATGAAAATATACTGAGTGCAACCGGTGCATCTGAATCGAAAACGCTATAAGAGATCATAAATTATATTTTGTTGACGTGCATTTCTGACGTTTTGAGAATAAGTTAAATAATTCGATATCTTAATGATGGTAAGGAATTTTTTTATCATTTAATGCATTATCACTTAAATGCAGCGTTAATTAGTTGTAATAATTGAGAGCTTAATAAATTACAGGATAAAACCTTTACACCAAGGGCGGTTTTATATAAAAAATGTGCAGTACGATCTTGCCCCAACGATTCAAATGTGCAGTATTTCGTATTTCCAAGAAATATAAAAAAGGGTGCATTGTGGTTGGAAATTATAAATAATCCACAATTAAAAAAATTTCTAATTAAGAATGCATGAGTCTATATAATTTTAACACGCTTGGCATTTCACAGTTTGTTTGGCTATTTTATCGTTCACTTTCTCATAAAACTACCAAATAAGCTGAAAAATGTAAAGTCTGTTAATGTTATATCTTTGGCTCATTTAACATTACCATAGTAAACTGTAAATAAATTCAAACCTGGCGCGTTTAAGCGATTAGTTTACGCAACCATTCATAGACGGCGCAATTAATTCACTTGCACTTTCATAACATTGGATGTCGCTTCTTTATTAAGTATGTTCTGTGGTACTTCCCGCGCAAATGTCACTTCCCCAGCTTCCCCTGTGTGTTCATTCTAGTCAGGGCCGTGCCGTGCTATGATACAGAGAGGCGGCAGCATCAGGCGGCACCGTAAGGGAGCGGCATAAGCAGAGAAATCAAAATACAATTTTAACTATTCAAAAAATCTTTACGCAATGCTTTCCTATAATGGTCTATGTTATACCGATATTGATGTGTACGATTGATGATTTATCGCACGCCTTTACCTAAGCGCTTTCGGTACCCTTTGATTTTAGTTTCTGGTGCGGCGTCTTTGGCGAGCGCTCGTCGAAAGACTTTTGATCTGACAGCGCGAAGATATTATTTTTATTTGTGATATACCGCGCGGCCGCTCCTATAAGCTGAAGCGGCAATTATCACAAAAGACAATTGCACGTGTTAAGGCTGAAACAGATAAAGCGCGGCGCGGCGCTGTGTCTCCCAAAATATCTTTTGCTGTATTCTTATGAGAGTGCATATACATATGCGACGTGCGGAGCTGCGCTATGTCTGTTTCAGCCTTTAAAGGCTGAAGCAGATATAGCGCGGCGCGGCTCCGGTAGCAGCTCCCAAAATATCTTTTTCTGTATTCTTATGAGATTGTGTGATGCGTATACTTATGCGACGCGCGGCGAAGCGGAGCTGCGCGACCAAGTAAAGCGGGAAACCATTGCCGACATCTTCTAGGAAGCTTCGGGGAAACACATTGAGGCGGTTGCGGTAGCGATTGGGATGGCGGTGGCGATGAAGACCGTTCACATGTATTTTACGTTGGTGATTGTAGAAGACACTTTTTAAAAACGGTTATTTTACTGAATAACAACTATATTTTAATTATAATTGAAATACAGGAGAACACACAAAGTTATGACGGTAAAGTATTCTGAAGCGTTCTAAAGGTGTTCTGACGAAAGGTTTACAAGATTTAGTTTATATACGGTACGATACAAAAACAATGACAAATCAATGATACAATTAGTTTACATACTCAGCATTGGGTGATCAAAATGATATCATTGCAGGTGGCTGCAAATCGAAATTAGTCATGCGAAAACAAATTGCCAAAATAAAATGTATAAACTTATTAGATCATGCGTAACTGACGTAATCTGCTGACCAAGGGTGAGTATGCGTGTTGATGTTTATTTTCTAAGTTTCACGTGAAGGAATCTGTAACATGTATGCGATAAGATAGATCTATCAATGAATTTACGTAACTTTACCGTGATCGTTCGCATGTGAACGTTTGTGACCGCCACCGCCACCGCAATCGCTACCGCAACCGCCTCAATGTGTCTCCCGCTTAATGCATATGAATCAAGAACGCAATTGATTAGGCGCCCCTGTTTTGCTTGCGCATCGCCATCGCTCGCTATTTACGACCAATTAAACAAAATCTCATAATTTGTACAATTTTCAAAAATGTAATTACTTATTCTTAATAATAAAAAATGAAATAAGTAGGTTCCGAATTAACAAAAGGAATTACGATGAAATATATCTTTCTTTGATGTGTCGACATTTGAGTGAACGCCGTCGAGAACCACGGTCGAGAACACATTTGCTGCAGAGCGATGTTTTACAACAGCGTTATACAGCACCGGTACCGTCCAACTCGTTCGCGAACGTGTTGTGTTACTTGTGTTACAAAGTTTTGTTATAAAAAGTGAGCAAATAAAAATCTGATTAGAGTAGACGGTGCAAAGAAAATGTATGTCTGTGATTAAGTGAATTAATTAATGTAATACATTCATGGACTGTCAAATTTATTGACTTTTTATTTAATCACAGACATACATTTTCTTTGCACCGTCTACTCTAATCAGATTTTTATTTGCTCATAGGTTATGTCTGGACGCGGCTTAACGCAACTGCAATGTTGTTCACCCTTTTATCGGCCATGTTACAATTAACGGTGACCTCTCGCCTCTCGCGTTGACAATTAAGTTGCGATTAGGCGAAGTAGGTGAGAGTTAATTTGCTTCTTAAAAATGAACATATTTAGTAAAAATTGAATCCATTCTGTGATCTTGTCGACTATTTAATGTAAAAATCTGATGAATGGATTGTGTCACGTGACGTCACGTAATGTTCCAGCGGCGCGGTGGCTGGTGCATACGAAATTGGTGAAGCAGCCGATGTAGGCTACGTATCGTTTGTTCTCTGTTTCTGTGTATTATAGCGTTTTCCACTGGCTGCACTAGTGCACACTCGTTATATTTTCATCTTATTTTAATGTCATGTAATAATAAGAGATGAAGATACACTGAGTGTGCACTAGTGCAGCCAGTGGAAAGCGCTATTAGACAAAGCTAGCGCTCGGCGCGTATGTCCGCTGCTTCACAATTTCACATGTACCAGCCACCACTGCTATATTCTTGATTGAAGCAACCTCCTACATACCACCACCATACCACATACCTCCTAATTCCTATTCACAATTCAGATCTACCAACCTTGATACCAATAGACTAATAGAGAATAGAGGATAGCCCCAAAGGAAAAAATCACATGGGTTCAAGTCGGGTGACCTGGCAAACGACCCAAGTGATTTTTTTCCTTTGGGGCTATCTCAAGTCAAAGGTGTACACTCATCGCCTTCGCACTATTGACCAACTAAAACAAGCAATTTGACAGGAAGTGACTGCCATTCCACAGGAAATGATCAGCCGAGTGATGGACAACTTTCGTGAGCGCCTTTATCAGTGTATACGCAACAATGGCACTCACTTAACTGGTATTATTTTTAAAACGAATTAATTAGTGTAACTAAAATGTACTTTCGGATGAGAATAAAAAAAATTTATATGTACTTTGTTTGGATTTTATTTAGCCTTGAAATGTGTCAGTTACTTTTGCCGCACCCTGTATATGTTTTCAAAAGTCAAACAATGCAACTTATAGCGTTTTTCACTGGGACTAAATTGTGCACTGAGTGCGCACTCAGAATATTCTCTTCTTGTTTTAACCATATATAACGAATCGAGATGGAGATACACTGAGTGCGCACTCAGTGCACAATTTAGTCCCAGTGAAAAACGCCATTAGTTATTAAATTTAGGGCAAAACTTGTAGTAAATCACTATTTTTGCAAATTTCTGCTTTCATTAAAAGCTACGGATTTCTACGGATTTAGAGTTATACGGCTGGTGATAATCACATTTAGAAAGTTAACAATACTGGTGCTACATTGTAAACCAATGCTGGGCACGAGAGTCCTGCACGCGGATTCTGCTATAAGCTCGATTCGAATCAAGGCCGCCATTGTTAGACGTTTTAGAGTCAGCGGTCGCAATTATTCAGTCCTATGCATTTGCATTTGCTATCGAGTTGTCGTCTATTTTCAGTCGGTAACTGCAGAGGTGCCGAGAAGTGATGGGGTATTCGAATGCCAAGAATCGAAAAGTATTCGATTCTTAATAGTACTCTCTGTAATCGAATACCCGAGTTTGTATTCGAATACTCGAGTTTGTACTCGAATAGGTACTCAACTACTCATATCGATGATTCGATGGAGGGAGAGCGTGCAATGTAGTCACTTGTATTCGATTCTGATCCGATACTGGATTTTGTCTCCCGATACCGCTCTCGCTTCTCGGTACTGGTGTCATTCTTCATTGCACGCGTGGTCGTTTGTATGTCCAATCATAAGCGTAAGGGTAGGTACTAAACTATTTACGTGAAAAATTAATTTTAATGCACTAATTTTATTGGCTATGTGTTAAAAAAATACGTATATTTTATAATTTTGTTCCTTCTTTGACATTCATTTGAAAGAAGGTGGCACAAAATTATAAAATATTTTTTAAACACCCTGACAAAGTCAGATCCTCGATACTTGTATTTGTACTCGAGTATTTGTACTCGAATACTTGTACTCGGATCAGTATTCGATTCTTGAAAGTACTCGAATACCGAGTATTCGATTCTTAAAAGAACTCGATTCTGCCCAACACTAGTGCCGAGTACGGCCGCTAGATATATTCATCTCACTTACTCGTATACCGTATAGCATGATCTTTTTCTTTTATATTGGTGCACAAAATTTGTAATATGACAAACACAAGCTGCTACACTTTTGTGATTGCGGTTTCGCATTATACAGCATTTCTGCAGAAGTTGTAGATGCAAACAGAATTTTATAAGTGTACTTGTTTTTGCTAAAGTTTCACAAAGTGTATGTATACATAGGTATTTCCCGTTACATGTATGGATATTTTGTTATGGACGATTAATTAACATTGTAAATTAAAAATCTGTAGGGCAAAGAATATAAAAGTGACGGAAGCGCACAGGGAATATTTATTCAATTTTTGAAGATCATCCAGACTTGGTTACTGGAAGGATATCAGCTACAAATGACAAAGAATGTTATAAAAAAATGTGGGTAAGGCCCTTTCCTTGCAGTCGCAGAGTTTCTGAGGGGTCAAAGGGTGAAGGGAAGGAACAGTCAGTAGGCGTGTCACTGATGAACCCCCACCAAAAATTCTTGCAGATTTTTAGACGAGTGCATGTGTCTGTCGCCGTTGAAATTTACTGTACAGGGTGTCCACCGAGTGCCGCGGTCTTCTCTACCGTCTATAGTATATAAGATAGAAAAAAAATTCAAACGAGCTAAGATGTAACTCAGTCAGCTCTACTTCATAAAATTATTTTTGGCTATACAGAGTGTTCAGTAACTGAGAGCCATACCAAAACCGAACGTTAAGGCAGGTTAAGAATTCGGGTCGCTCTCATCTATTGTACGTTTTAAAAATATACGATTCTCCTTTCCCTTCGATTATCTCAAAACTTATTCATTAAAAAAAAAATATTATAGGAAACTTTTATTTCTTTTCACGATATGTACCGACATATCGAGTTTGGTGCATCGATATGTCGGTACATATCGTGAAAAGAAATAAAAGTTTCCTATAATATATTTTTTTTAATGAATAAGTTTTGAGATAATCGAAGGGAAAGGAGAATCGTATATTTTTAAAACGTACAATAGATGAGAGTGACCCGAATTCTTAACCTGCCTTAACGTTCGGTTTTGGTATGGCTCTCATTACCGAACACTCTGTATGCACACTGAAACAGCCTGTATACTATAGACGGTAGAGAAGACCGCGGCACTCGGTGTACAGCCTGTATACGCGTTATTAATTCACATGTAATTATCTTTCATTCTCCGTGTACACGGATATAATTACACGTGCATTTAAATACACGGATCCGTTCGGTACGCTCAAATCCAGGTTACCTAGCAACGGATGTGTTTTTGTATTAAATACACGTGTAATGTAACTACACGTGTATACGTGAAATTAAAACACACGGGTACCCGTGTATTTAGAATTACACGGACTAAGATCATGATTCGTGTATTACACGAATACACGTGTACTGACATATACGTGAAATATAGACCTCTAATAGCAACCAACACTCGTATCAACGACATTAAAAATAGAATACCAAGTCATTTAAAATTAAAAGCGAATATTTTAAACAGGCATGGGCGCGAGAATTTTAAATAAACCGGATAATGCACAATGGTGTGTATGCAAAAAATAAATCTTAAAGTCCAATAAAAAATGTAATTACAGAACACACCGGCTACAATTTCTTATATTAATTATTATAACCCAAACAGTTCCAAATAAGATGGCAATAAATTTTCAGTAGAATATTTATATAAATCTAGGTTCAGTTGCTGTCTTTCACATACTGCTTGACTGGGATTCAAACAAAACCGTTCTATTGTTTTATATAGCTCGTCTTCTGTTTTATATAGACAATTTGACGGATATATTTCGGGATAGACAAGTCTGTTAGGCACCAACGGGAAGCAACCACAATGAACTGCTTCTAGCCTATAAAAAAAAAGAAAATCATTCAAAATTTACAGAGGCACAATACTTCTATGTTAATGGTCAGTACTTATTTGCACACTTTACATACAGAGTGGGCCAACATTGTGTAGGTAAAAGATAACGGCTTTACTAAAGAACGTTTCTAAAATCTGTGTATGCATTATACGAGCCCCGTCAACTATAGATTCGGACATTTTAACTTTTTGTCTTTTTACCACGTAACTGGCCAAGTTCTTAATAAAATGAAAATATGTATTACCATGCTATTGGAAGTATACATCATATAAGTACGTTACAACAGAAAAATTATTAAAAAGGAAACTAAATTTGGTTTCAGTAGCATTTTCAGTTACATTTTACTCAAGAAATAAGTAAAACCATAATGTCCGAGCCTACAGTTGACGAAAGCTCGTTGGAGTAATAACTAGAGAGTCTTGGTTTTAATCAGTTTGATTTATCACGAGCGTACGCTTGGAAAGAGTGGAATCGTAAGCAGTATACGATGCATAGATAACAGTGGGCGAGCTGGACGACGCTGCGAGTGCATGGAGCCGAACAATGCGTTACTGCATCGAAGCTCGCGGAAACGATATGCCGTCTCCGCTTGGTCGACTAACGCGCATAATAAAACTGATTTTATTTTAGGCTCCCTGGTAATAACACTACCCGACATGATTTTTCTAATTGACTCAAATATGATAATTATTTATTACTCCCATTATTAAAAATATATAAACGAATATTTCCACGTTCTACCACGTCACGTTTTTTGGATAGGCATTTTTGATATACAGCGACCGGCAGAAAATTGAACACGTATGAGAAACTCTTTTATTATTGATTTCTCAGAAAAAATTATTCTTTATGAAAGTTCTTGCATCTTTCCAAACTCACAATTCAAACAACAAAATTTGTATACCTTTACTCATATACCAAGAAGATCAAAATATTTGAAATCGACATAAGAGTATAGTACCTTTATTTTTCAAAATACGCGGAAGTATTATTTAGAAAAGATATTTAGAATTACCGTGAGACCTCAAATGTGAAATCATAGCCGCCTACGATGAAAAAAAAAAAAAAAATTTGGACCCAAAGAAAATTAACTTTTTGTTATGTTATTGATCATAATTTCTAGTTGGCAAATGAAGAAAACAAATCCCAGAGTATTCAAAGTTCGACAGTATCTACATTGATACGAGAAAAATTGAAAAATACGTATTTTTTTTATTATATCGTAGACATGATTTCATATTTAAGATCCCATAACAATTCTGAATAACTTTTTCAAATATTTTGATCTCTTCGGTATGAGCCAGGAGGTTTTCAAATTTAGATGTGTGCATTTTGAGTTTGGGAAGATGCCGAAAGGTTTTACCAGGATATTAGTGTCATGGAAAGGAGATACCAAGGTAGATGGGATCCTGCTATGATGGGCGATTTTTGTTGGTTTCTGCAAAACGAAGATGATACTCCTCATAAAAGGAAAAAATAGCTTTTGTTAAGCAATTACAATGATAACTACCTTGTTTTTATTTTTTTGCGTTATTTTTTACTTGTGCAACATTTTTTAATTAGAAATATTTCACATTTTCATGTCCTTGTTTATTGTTTTGGTACAAATACGATAAATCACATCAACAGTTTTACCTGTATCTGCGTGTACCTAACTCAGAATCTAGACGTGGTACAATAGATCTGTTGATGGTTTTGAATTTAGCACTTTACATTTACTTCAAATTATGTGGTTTTACCGCGGTTATAAAAAAAAAGTTTAAAAATGACGAGTAGTGTAATTTTTGGTTTTTAAAAACTATTTTGCCCTATCACCAACTATGTGTGACATGGACGATGTTAAACAAAGGATAGCCAGGATAACAAGGATACTAAAGAATGTTTGGCAATCAGTCCAGAGAAGAATAAAATTATATAAAGATGAAGGTATACGATGATATTTCTTATTTAATAATAAATACATTTGCTTTCAGTAGTTATAATACATTTTACCCAAAAAAATAACTAAAACCGTAGTGTCCGAACCTATAGTTGACGGGGCTCGTAGTATACCGGTGCTTAAAAGTATTCGGACGACCGGCGTGACCGTTTGGCACTGTGGAAGTCAACCACAAGGGTCACATTTGAACGATTTTATTGCTTTTCATTTGGATACTTTTAAGCACCGGTATACATACATATATTTGAAATTATTTCGACAGGTACAGAGTATTCCTTAAGATTGGGTCAACACTTTTGTAATGGAACGCCTTACACATAGCTTTGTTTATTTGTCCTGCACTAACTGTTCTGAGTAAAAGAGATGTTTATTTATCCCAGATCTCTTCTCTGAAGCGAATAGTAAAATTGATCAGATTGAACCACGTATTCAACTTTCTCAATCGTCAATTCTCCTTACCAAATTTCCGACGGAAATGCGTTTAGCCATCTCTAACATCCACCTAAACCACTGTCTTCTTTACTATTCTTAATTTGTGCTCGTTATGTTTACGGCCGGGAAAAGAAATTGTAAACAATATTAAATATTCTTCTCAGTCCAATTAAGGCCCAGTTTTACAATCGTGGTATGAGGAGAGAATAGCTATTTGCCAAATATCCTTTAACCTTCCTCCAAATCCTCCATTATAGAATTTTTCATAAGAGAAGAGCTCTGCGTCATAAATGAAATGCGTCTGGCGTTGTATAATCGGACATAAAAAGCATAACTCCATCCTTTTTTCTTATTCACCGTTGACAAAGAAATAATACTGAAATATTTGTCGGTTGTAACTTCGGTAATTGATGACGCAGATATCAAGTTCCGTGAATTTGATATTATACGTGTGTGAATTTATTTTAAGTACCTTCCTCATCAATCATCACTCTCGTGATTCTGCCAGCACAAATAATCAACAATAGCAAACCAATCATCCCTAAAGTCACTAATACCGATATTCAAAGTATTTCCTTGAGGCTTCCTTCAATAAGAATTCCCTTAGAATGGCAGCTGCCTTAAAATACCTATTCTAAGAGGTCCCTTATTGAAGGAAATACTTTGAATACGGGTATTAGTGACCTTAGACCTTAGGGATGCTTGGTTTGCTATTGTTGATTATTTATCACGAGAATGATGATTCATGAGGAAGGTACTTAAAATAAATTCACACACGTATAATACTCTTAATTGGACTGAGAAGAATATTTTTAATATTTTTTACAATTTCATTTCCCGATCGTAAACATAAGGAGCACAAACTAGGAATAGTAAGGAATAGTAAGTAAAGTAAGTAAAGTAAAGTAAAGTAGTAGTAATAGTAAATAGGAATAGTAAAGAATAGTAGGTGGATGTAGAGATGATTAAACACATTTCCGTTGGAAATTTGGTAAGGAGAATATCTTTTGGTTTATATTAACCAAAGATTTTATGAAGTGCTTTTAACTTGTGAGCGTGTGTGTGTGTACTGAAGATGGCATGTGCTATGTATCTATGGATTTAAACTAAACCGCTGATCAAGTGAAGTGGTCCACCTAAAAAATTTATAATTTTTGCCAGTTAATGTTAATAAATTGCATCCTTTTAAGATTTTCTGCATTAATACAGTTTTAGAAAAATATTTACCTCATTTTTCATTGATAAAATAAAAAGTTCTATTTTTTTATTCACTAACAAATTTATTGTCTTTCCAACAAAATTATTGTATTTGAATAATCGAAATGTTGGTTACCTGTGCAATTTTTCTTTTGTTTTTTACTTGTTTTAGCTTGTCTATCAGTGCATATTATTATAAAATGCCGCATCTTAGTGAAGATAATTTAGATTCTGCTCTTCGAATGATTCAAAATAGATCATCTCGAAGAGAAGTTGCAAGATTTTTTAATGTGTCGCACAGTATAATAAATCGAGCTGTGGATAGGTTCCAAAGAACGGGTAGCACGCGATTTAGTCATGGAGAAACCAACCACACTACTGAATTGTATTCAAAAAAGTGTCCTAATAATGTCAAAACAGTTCTTTAATATCTGTAAAAAGTCGAACGACGAAAAGTCGAAAATGTCAATTTTTGCCTATAACTCGAAAACAAAAGAAGATTTTTGTTTAGTCTATTGACTTTCTCTCTAAAAGAGATCGAGACTTGGCCACTAGTTTTTTCTATCTCTTATAGTTACAGAGATGCCCATAAGAAACATCGAAATTGATCCACCCTGTACATACGTTATTGAGAAATAAACAAATGAATTTCTCAAAATCGAATAACATAGCAATATGTTTTCATGAACTTTTTTGCATAGAATTTTCTGTACGACCTCTTTCCGTTTGACACACTTTAAGTAAGTGAAACACCCTGTATATAAATTAAAAATTCATTCGAAGGTGTACGAACTTCACTTACAATGGGCTCATACTGCTTGTGATATGCCCAAAATCTCATTTTCTCAAAAAATATCAAATATGTATATAGGTACAGTGTGAGGAAAAAGTAAAGAAACGTGGCTGTAATGTTTTTATTATAGAATATAGAAAAAAAAATGCAAATGAATGCTAGAGGATAAAATGTGTTCCTTATACAGGCTGTTACAAATTCGAGGCTCACCATTGGGATCTCGGAAACGGTAAGAGATACGAAGTCGGTTAAATTAGGGCAAAGTTGCGTATTTTGGTGCTGAACAATAATCCGTTTTGAAAAATCTTCTACGATTTGTAGTTTTTGAAATATTTTCAAAAAACCGAAAAACGTAATTTTCTTTTTTCTTTTTTCCTGAAGTTATTATGGCCGGGATCATAATAAAATTAATACGTTCTACAGGCACTTTTTTGAGCTCTTTACGATGACATCATTAGATTTTACTTGAAACGTTTCGTCTCGCTGTGACCATCATCAACTTCATTTTTTCTTATGGGCGACACATTGGGTTTTAATACCATTAAATAGATCTATTTTTTCTGATGCCTTTCCATGTATCACACATCCAGTTTTAATAATCTGAAACAGCTATAAATGCAAGAAATTGTTGAAAATAACAAAGCAAAGAAAAATATGGTATGCTGTGAAGACAAAAAAGAAAAAAGTTTGATATAGCTTCGGACTTTTATTTCGTTTATCACAAAAGCAGATTTTTGTAAAAATTTTAGATATAAAAATGAATAATGCGAATCCAGAAAAGACGTAAATTTTTAAAATGTATTGTGCTAACAACAACAATTTAGTAATAGCAAGAGAAATTTACTTCCAACAATATCCAGAAAAACGACAATGAAGCAGTAGTTAATTAGATTCCTAATTAAATTGTACATTTTCATTATTAAAGCAAGAAACTATCACAAAAAATTATGTCTTTAAAAAATTCTCATTCTTGTAAATTTAAAAATGTATTGTGCTAACAACAACAATTTAGTAACAGCAAGAAGAAATTTACTTT
This sequence comes from Dorcus parallelipipedus, assembly GCA_958336345.1. NCBI lineage: Eukaryota > Metazoa > Arthropoda > Insecta > Coleoptera > Lucanidae > Dorcus > Dorcus parallelipipedus. The sequence continues at coordinate 45,320,715 of OY284475.1, forward strand.
CAACAATAACCAGAAAGACGCCATTCACAAAGAACAATGTTTATCAAGTTAGATAGAAACATTGCCTTTTTTGGATCTTATCATAAATCTCGAAAGATGCATCCAGATCGCCTTAATGATGATGAGAATGAAGAATTATTAGAAGAGGTAATTAATCGTTATTTATAAAATGTATAAAATTATGATACCACAAGAAAGAATATTTCCTCGAGCAGTAATATCTTTTAAGATACGAGTTTTCTAAAGACATACATAATTTGATATTGCCATGAACGCGGTGCCTGTGCCACCTGTTGGTGGTCGGTGGAAGGTAGGCGAGAGGGGTACCAAGTCGCCCGTGGAGGGATAAGGAGTAGAGTTGCGCTTGGACTGGGCGACCTGGTAGACCTCTTAACCGAGCTGGGGCGAATAAAGGGGTTTAAGTGAGTGTGCCGTCTCCATTACTACCCCTCAACTACCCCCACAGCAAAGCGAAGGAGAAGGTAAGTCAAGCCCTTTCATAACTCCCACAAGGTACCTCGAGCTAGCGAGTACTCTTCCGGGAGGGATACGACCCCCATTTACGAATCCTCCCAAGGGTACGTAACAATGGTGGAGGCGCCTTAGCTCGATGTAACAAATTTTATTTTTAATTTTGATTTCCGTATTTTTGTGTTTTCAATGAACGCTTTCGAAGCGAAAAAAGAAACACATTCGGGTGCGGGAACCTAATTAAATAATTATTATTAACTAAAAGAAAAAAAAAACTAATTCTTAAATAAATTAATTATTAAAATTCATTTGTATAAATTTGTAGGACACGTATAATTTTGCGTATTGCGTTATTGCGTAGCTCAGCGATTTGTCAGGTTACTGGCCGCGGAAAAAAAAAAAGAACACGCATTCGGTTCGACGACGTCGTTCTTGCAGAATAAGTGTTTTATGAGAAAAAACTTCCGCTGTAGCGCAAAGTTTGCAGTTTACATTTCCTTTATGAATTTTTTTTCTTTCTTTTTATTGTAAATAAATTGAATTAAATTAAATAATACAATTTTCGCATTAATAATTATTCAAATATTTAAAAAACAATAAAATGGCAACGGGGACGAGGAGTAAATTAAAAAGTCAAGAGGATACACCAAAAAGACCAAGCAAATTTGATTTTGATATTGCGCTAGATAAGGATGTGTTCTTTCCAAACGCCAGAAGTACAATTACCCCACGATCACCGAGTGATAAAGAAACTATTAATTTACCCGAAATTAAAGAACATCTGCCCAAACATAATTTTACACCGGATGCATCTAAAGAGAGAAAGAAAGATGAAGTTTTAGAAAAATCTTCCACCAAAAGTGTGCGACTAAGATCACCTCCTCCTCCACCGCCTCCTCTGCCCTTATCACACGTTTCAGAACATAGAACTTCTGAAGAAACGGTAAATATAAAAGAACTAAATCAAGATTATCGGTCAGCAAAGTCTATAATAGATGAGGTTTTTAGTAAAAATATTTCTAAAGTAAGTAGTACAGGGGCGAAACCCAAAGAATCAAGAATCAGGGTAAATGAAACACACCCTCAATTTGAAGATCCCAATATGAAAGGTAAGAGGTCCGAGGTACAAACTGTGTTCTCGTGTACAAGAGATCAAAACGAAGACTCGGGAATGATGAAAAATAGATCAATAATATCAGCACTGAACAGTAGGAAGCCACTATTCCCAAAATATGTAGAACCGCCTACGTTTAACCCAACAACAGACGACCCCATGGCGTTTTTAAAGGAATACAGGTTATCGGCTAAGAAAAATGCTTGGGACGAAGAGATGAAATTAGCTTATCTGGGAAATTCGTTAACAGGAAGTGCTGATAGTTGGCTAAGAATATTTGTAAATAATAATCCAGAAGCGGATTGGGAAATGACTACTCAAAAATTTAAAGAAAAATTTATTGGTCCAGGACACGAAATCAAGCTGCGAGATAAATTAGCTACTAGGAAGCAAGAAGAAAATGAACTTCTTTCCGATTATTTTTATAAATACTTGGATTTGTGTGAAGAGACAAATTTAGATATTTCTGAAGAGGAGATTTTGTACAGAATAACGACTGGTTTACTGTCGAAATACCGGCAAATGGTAAATATTAGAAGCCCTTCAACTTTGCAGGAATTAGAACAGTTTTTTGACAAAATTCAAGAAACCGAAAGAGAAGAAGGACAGAGCCGTTCTCAAAAATACTATTATTTGCCAAAACACCGCACAAATGAACATAAAAAAGAGCATAGCGAAGAAACAACGAAAAATTTATTAAAAGAACTAATAAACAAAATCGATACGCAGTCTTCGCTATCAAAGAAAAATAACTATTATGTTCCTCGAACCCGGGATATTACTTCCAATTTCGATTCTAAATTGGTTAGGCAGCAAAATACAAGCAATTTAAATAAAAGATATGAATACAATCAAAAGTTAACAAATAATTCAGAACCTTCTTCGAAAAGTCAACAATGTCAATGGTGTAAACGTTGGGGTCACACTGCAGATACATGTTTACAAATTACTTCGAGGAATCAAATTCAAACACCGGAGAAAAGAGACAAGGTTGCTCTGATACAAAACGTGCAACACGGGAATTTGTCGAAATTCAAGAAAGAAGATTTAAATGGAAAAGGGCAGAGTTACAAGAGGCTCTAAATTCTGCCCGCAATTTTTTTAAAAGCGGAGTCTCTGCAAAACCACCTCATGTAGAGAATGAAAACGTAATTTGTAAAATAATTCCCATTTATACAAATAATATGAATATACTTGCAATAAATGTTCGGTTAGGAAACGAATAAATGCAATTTTAGATACGGGCGCAGCATATAATATCGTTATTAAACAACTAGCTAAATCAATTAAAAAATTAGAAAACCCCCCGATACTAAACACAGTAGACGAAAAACATGTAATTCCTTTAGGTTTATCAGAAATAAATATTAAATTAAATGATTTAGCAACAAAAGTTAATGCGTTAGTTTTGGAAAACGCGGCTGCCCCATTAATTTTAGGTTTTCCGTTTTTACGGGATAAAGGAGCAATTATTAGTTTTGTTGAACGTACTGTTACTTTTAGCAAGTTAAACATAGATGACCTATGTAATAATACATTACTCCCAGATAAAACAAAGCAGGGGAAGTGTAAACGTAAGACACATTTAAATGTACGTGATGAACGTAACCCAGGTCATGGTTTACGGCAAAATGTAAATAAGCAACATTTTACATATGAACGTTTTTTACAAGTTAATGACAAAATTATTAATTTACCAAAAAATATTACAATTCAACAAGGTAGTCTCTTTGACATGTCAGATAAATACAGTTTGGCACATGCAGTAGCAGCAGATCTAAAAATGTTAAAAGGAATAGCAAAATTACTAAGGTTTAAATTTAATAATGTCGACGAATTAGGAAGGCAGAATTGTAAAGTTGGTGATTTAGCACTTTTAAACATAAACAATAAATTTATCTATAATTTAGTAACAAAAAATTCGTCAAATGGTAAACCTAAGTATAAGGACATTTTTTCGGCTTTATTAAAATTAAAACAACATGCATTAAAACATGAGGTAAAATTTCTGGCGATGCCAAAAATTTGTTGCGGCCTAGATAAGTGTAATTGGGATGTAATACAGAAAATGATTACATACTTATTTCATGACGATGATATACAAATTGTGATATGCGACTTAAAAGATAAAATTGTGAAGAAGAAAGAAGATTCTTGGCGAATAATAATCAAGAAGAAAGAAAATAATTGGGCTGAATTACCAGGAGAAAAATTAATTGAAGAAATAGTTGATAATAAAATTATTAAAATAAATATAGCTCAAGAAGTGACGATTAATGCAAATGAAGAAAACGAATGCAAAATAAATTTTTCCGAAGCCCTTCAATCTAAAAACCGCTCATTTGTTTGTATTTTTGTACCGAGAGGTGAATTTTGGCAAAAACACAAACTGGAATTAAATGATAATTTTGCGGATTTTGGAAGAAACATAATTAAATTAAGAAATTACGGGAATAAACCGGTTTCTTTAAGAAAGGGCACTGCTCTGGGATATTTAATGAAAGACAGCAGTGGTAAATTAGGAAATTTGGCGATGGAAGAAAATATTCCCGTGGGTAAGGGAAATGTAGCAAAGCCAAATAAGCCTAAAATAAACCACATTAATGAAAAATTAAATCAAAATCAAAAGCAAAAACTAACAAATTTAATTGAAAAATATTCTGATATTATGGCATGGAGTAATAAAACATTGGGATTTACAACTATGGCAGAACATATCATCGACACGGGAACCAATGCACCAGTAAAGTCGAGACCCTATAGAGTGAGCTTAAAAGAAAAAGGCATTATAAAACAACAAATCGAGGAAATGCTGGAACTGGGAATTATCCGGCCGTCCGATAGCGAATACGCTTCGCCTGTGGTTTTGGTAAGGAAGCCTGATGGAACCTTCAGATTTTGCGTTGACTACCGAAAATTAAACGCAACAACTACAAAATCTGCTTATCCTTTGCCTTTAATTGAGGACATATTGGAATTCTTAGGAGGAAATAATTATTTTAGTACTCTTGACTTAAACACCGGTTATTGGCAATGTCCAGTAAAAGAAACTGACAAACATAAAACAGCCTTCGTCACCAGTGACGGACTTTACGAATTTAATAGGTTAAGTTTTGGTCTTTGTAATGCGCCTAGCACATTTCAGAGATTAACAGACACTATTTTCAAAGATTTGAAATGGAAAGAAGTGGCAATTTATTTAGACGATGTTATCGTAGTAAGCAAATCATTCGAAGAACACATTAATAGGTTACAAAAAGTGTTTGACCGCATAAGAGAAGCAGGATTAACACTAAATCCGTCGAAATGTCATTTCGGAGAACAAATGTTAAGAATTTTGGGTTTCAGTGTATCACCAAAAGGAATATTGCCAGATAGAAAGAAAATGGAAGCGATTACAAAATTTCCGACACCGAAGAAAATTAAAGACGTGCAAAGTTTTATCGGACTAACAAATTATTTCAGAAAATTTGTATCGAATTATGCAGAAATTGCTACTCCTCTATACAACATTATAGGTAGCAAGTCAAAATTTGAATGGGGAGAAAGTCAGAAAAAAGCCTTTGAAACCCTTAAATCCAATTTAGTGAACGCCCCAATACTTAGGCACTTCGACCCCGAAGCTGAAACAGAATTACATGTCGATGCTAGTGGCGTCGGAATAGGAGCAGTACTACTTCAAAAGGAAGTGGTATCTGGAAGATTGCACCCTTTGGCCTACATATCTCGGACCCTAACATCATATGAAAAGAATTATACAATCACAGAAAAAGAGTTTTTGGCAGCAGTATGGGCTGTGGAGTATTTTCGAACCTATTTATGGGGGCTGAAAACCTTCAGTATCATTACTGATCATCATGCCCTCTGTTGGTTACAGAGCTTGAAATCTCCAGGAAGTCGACTAATACGGTGGTCGTTAAAACTGATGGAGTATTCTTATAAGATCTTCCATAAGCGCGGAACAACCAACAAAGACGCTGACGCTCTCTCTAGGTATCCATGCACAATGGGGACAGAAAAAGATGAAGAAAACGCACTTAATATTCCTACTTTTATGTTCATAGCAGAAGAAGTAGCAAAAAAGCAAGAATTGGACCAAAATTTGAAGAACATAAAAAATGCCATACAAGATGGTACATATGGAAATGCAGCTCTTCAGAGAACAGCGAAGAACTTTGAAATAATAGAAGGTGTACTTTACAAAATAGATAGTAAAGCATCAGAACATCACAAATTATTAGTTATTCCCAGACAAATGAAAAATGAAATATTACACAGTTATCATAATGAACCAATAAATGGTCATTTAGGAATCACAAGAACTTTAAATAAAATTAAGAAAAGGTTCTTTTGGTATGGAATGACTAGGGACGTTGCTAAATACATAAGATCTTGCTCGGAATGCCAAGTCAGGAAAGGCCCTACAAACCAAAAACCGGCTGGACTTTTAAATCCGATCACAGTGGGTGCGCCATTCGAGATGATAGGTATAGACCTCTTGGGACCTTTTCCGAAAAGTGCTGCAGGCGCCAAATATATTATCGTAGCAACGGATTACGCAACCAGGTGGGCCGAAGCCAGAGCTTTGCCATCAGGAAAAGCAGAACCAGTTGCAAAATTCATAGTGGAAGATATAATCTGCAGACACGGTTCACCGAAGAAAATCCTAAGTGATCGGGGTACTGTCTTCATGTCAAAAATGGTTACAGAAATTGTAAAATTGCTGGGGTCAAATAGTACGTACACGACAGCTTACAAGCCTTCTACGAATGGCTTAACAGAAAGGTTAAATAAGACTATTGTTGACATGATTAGTAAATATACCTCAGCCTCACAAAAGGATTGGGATTCATTCCTGCCACACTGCATATTTGCCTACAACTCAACGGTGCAAGCAGCAGTTAAAACAAGTCCTTTTGTACTGGTTTATGGTAGAGAACCTCTGTTGCCCAGTGACGTAGAACTTGGACAACCCATGACAACCGATTTTGCCATTAGAAACCAAAAGGCAATTCAAGAAATAAGAGAGCTGGCAGCTAAAAGTTTACAGGTGAAACAAACGGAAGATAAAATTAGATACGATGAAAAACACAGAGATGTAAAATATGAAGTAGGTAACTTAGTTAAAGTAAAAAGCTTTATAAGGCAAGTAGGTAAAAGCGATAAACTTCAACCGAAATATTTAGGACCCTTCAAAATTGTAGATAAACGGAACGACTTAAATTACATAATTGAACTAGGAACAGGGAAAAGGAAAAAACAAGATGTTATTCACGTCTCACGTTTGGCACCGTATTACAAAGAATGGAATCAGCAGGAAGAAAAAGATAGTGTAGAAAAGAGAACAACGAAAGAAGGACAAGGGAAATCACAAAATACAACACAAAATAATAAGGAAACCCGGGAACAAACAAAAAATATTACGCGTGAATATTACAATTCTAAATTAAAACAAAAACAAAAAAGTAACATAAAAAGTAGTGTTAACCACCAAATAGCTAACGATAAATCATTAGCAAAGGCTAATAAAGGAAAAATTCAGGATAAATTACAAAGGAAAAATCCCGAAAAAATTCGAAAAAATTATGAAATTTTTAGGAAACAAAATTTGGATACAATAGCATCACGAGTAGTACGAAGACGTCGGAATGGAAAAAGCGATGAAGAAAATGTACAAAAAGAGCATAAAGAACACTCTTTACAGAACCAAATAAATAAGAACCTAAGTGATGTTAATGGCAAAAATAATACAACTTCAAGTAAATGTAATAGTTCAATGTTTAGCTAATTCCGAACCTCTTAAAGATAGGTTTCTAAATTACAAATTTGTTGGTTCACGTGGTTTAAGAAAAGAAAGCGTACTTGAAATTTTCGCCGAAGTGGTTATGAATTTGTGGGCGCCAATGTGGCTGTGGGTTATTAATATAAAACATTTAAAAAAGAAATTGGCAGATTTATCAGAAATGTTTAGAGGAAATGAACAACAAGATGCTTTTGAGGCATTATATTTTATGTTACAAGAACTAGGAAAAAATGATCAAAGAGATCAGAACTCAAATCCTATTTTAAATCTTTTTACCGGAAGGGCAATTACCAAAATGAAATGTCTGAAATGTGGACACAAGGCAAATAGCACAAATCAGTTTCTAAATCTATCATTTCAAATAACTCAATTTGAAGATGGAATTACTTTCCAAAAATACCTTCAAGAATTAATAATGGGTAAACAGGAAGTAATAGAAAATCACTGCACAAATTGTCAGATAAAAACAAGTTGTAATTTATATTGGAAAATTGTGAATTTACCACAAATATTAATTATTCACTTCGAAAAATATGCGTGGAATGAAAAAACAGTACAAAAAATAAACAGAACTGTAGAGTTCCCTACAAGTAAAATGGAATTAAATCAAAATTCTTTACACTACGGATTATACGCAACCGTAAATTATGTAGGTAATTCCCAAAACGGGCATTATTTCGCACAAATTAAAGATAAAAGGAATAATGTCTGGTTAAATTATAATGACAATAAGGTAACAGAAATTACGTCTGGAGAATTAGACACAGAAAACTGTTATCTACTGTTTTATGAAAAATTAAAATAATGAAATATATTGTAATTAATGTACAAATTGTAAATAAAATAAAATTCAAATAATAATATTTAAAATCAACTTGTAAACTAGTATTAACAGATTTTTTTTGTACAGGTACCTACAGAAATAAATCGAAGAAAAAAAAATGATAATAAATCTTCATATCACCTTACAATAGAATAAGTTTTAGGAGATCGTACAAGCCGTTGTCACTGAGAGGGAATTATGGCGAATATTCGATATTTAATATGGATGCTAATAATTTGGACTGCCAGTAAAATACCAATTACGATAAATTTAGAAACGACACCGACGGACTTCTACAGTATTCAGCCCTTATGGAATACATCAGGACTTTTATACGAAAAAGAAGGTAATTTATTTTTTACCAAAACTTTTTGGAAATTAGTAGTATTTATTGATTTGGAAACATACGAACAGAAATTTAATCAAATAACTGGCATATACGAAGAAACAAGTCAGTTATGCAAAAAGGAAACTCTCCATACCGCAGGAGTCTCCTTATGTGGGAACTATATTAATATTGCGAATTACAGTATTACAAGATTAATATGGGAAAAAAACTTAATTCCAAATTTATTAGTTCATCATAGATCAAAACGTGGTTATTTTGATGCTATAGGTAAATTATCAAAAGTATTGTTTGGAACACTCACCGAAGAAGATGCTCAAAATTTCAATGATGGAATAGAATTGATTAAAAATAAACAAGCGAAATTAATAAATATTGTTGACAAGCAAACATCGATAATAAAATCAACAGTGGATTCTTTGAATAACACATTAGGACACGTAAAACACAACGAAAAAATTCTTTTTGAAAATTTTGATATTATAAAAAATATTAGTAGATTATCTCTACCGCATAGATCGATATTTAAAAGACCACAAAGAATTATTTACTTTACTTATTGATCAATTTCGATTGGAAATTACAAATTTAATTAATGTTATAATGTTTGCCAAGCAAGGCCATATACATCCACTATTAATTTCTCCCACAGAAATCTTGAACGAAATGCGAAATATTTCAGCAATCATTCCTGAAGGTTTAAAATTTCCTATAAAATACCAAAATTATGAAGATAGCGAACTTTTGCTTCAAGTTGCAACTGTCACTTCATTCTTGCAAGATTCAAAATTGGGGATGAATATAAAAATTCCTTTGGTCCAAATAAAACCTTACTTACTATTCAAAATTACACCAGTTCCTCTAAAAATACAACAAAATAAGTTTATATCTATAAGAATAAAAAGTCCTTATTTGGCTACTAACGAATTATATAATGAATATTTTTATGTAACATTTCAAGAAAGAAAGAAATATATTCCATTAAAAAATAATAATTACATTTTAACAGAAGGAAAAACTATATTTCACTCATATAATAATAAACCATGTGAAGTGGAACTGTTACGTCCGACTAAAATTTTGCCTCAAAACTGTGAAAAAGAAATAATTCATTTGACAAAATTAAAATTTGAAGAAATGAATGAAGTTAATTCATGGCTTTTCATATCACCTTATTCAGAATTATTGAATATAGTGTGTACAACAGAAAATAAATCAGAATTAACTATCCACGTTGAATTGTGCGATTCTGGAATTTTAAAATTGTTACCGACATGCAAAGCAGTCTCATATAAAATTACAATTAAACCAGTAAAAAATGACTTCCTCACGTTAACTAAATCATCAGAATTTTCAAAAAATTGGAGGATAAAATCATACAATACAAACAGCAGTTTGTATATTGAAAGTTTAAATGATAGTATAAAGAATTTAGATATGAAAAAATTAGATGAAGTCATGGAAACTGAAACTTATGAAGAGAATAGAAAAAAATTAAATGAAGTCAGGGCATCAATAGAAAAACTAAATGACGATTCCAATTTTAAAACTAAAACAAAAATAAATTCAGGCATTTTATATAGCACTGTGCTAATAATATTACTATTTATAACAGCTTTTATAATTAAACAAAAATGTATTAAGACTAAAAATTTGCCTAAAAATGAATCCATGGAATTAAGAAATTATGAAGAAGGATTATTTGTATTGCCGGACGGTAGAAAATGTAGAGTAAACTTAAGAGCTGCGACATCATGTAATGAGCTAGATCACCTAGCCTGATCAGTAGGTGAAAACGGAACATTTCATGATGTTAAAAATTGAATACTGTAAGGAAACGACTAGAGATAGTAGGGTACCTGTATAATAAGTTAAGAAATAGGAAATAGATTTAAGTTAGCTGTTAAGTTCAGGCAAGTTCTGTTATGTACATTGAAGTTGTGAGAACGAGTGGCCAATCGTCCTCACAGCATTAAATAAATTTAAAAGTTATCTTGCATGAACAAATAGGGTGTTATTTGTAATTAGTTAAAGCCCCAGTAGTTACAGTACGAAAGATAAAGAGCACATTTTGATACTGCCTTTATTTGTTGCATATACTCCTTCGGAGAATGATGATCATAGCCGACCTAGAATATCTAAGATGTCTGGAACTGCAAACAAGCCCATACGGACCACAAAAGGACCACAGCTGTTTCTCACATTTCTATAAAATACCACCACCAAAAAGGATAATCAAGAAGTAATGCAAAAGGGGCCAAAAACTACAACAACGGTCACCACAGGAAAAGCATTAATACTTCGATGGTTATAGGATGGACAACACTAGTCACATGAACATGGAAAATACTGAAGAACGGCACTACAATGTGAAGTGGTTTGAAAGAGGCGACAGCGGCAGAATATGGAAAAAACGGCTGATCTAAAGACTCTGTGGGGAGGAATAAATCTAATAACATGTAACAAATGCGAATAATATCATTAGTACTGTATTTCCCACTGGAACGCGTTCAAGGCAGAACCCTTAAGTTTTTAACTTATGAATAAATAAATGCCAGGAGGCATATTTTTGGGGGGAGGGGAAATTGCCATGAACGCGGTGCCTGTGCCACCTGTTGGTGGTCGGTGGAAGGTAGGCGAGAGGGGTACCAAGTCGCCCGTGGAGGGATAAGGAGTAGAGTTGCGCTTGGACTGGGCGACCTGGTAGACCTCTTAACCGAGCTGGGGCGAATAAAGGGGTTTAAGTGAGTGTGCCGTCTCCATTACTACCCCTCAACTACCCCCACAGCAAAGCGAAGGAGAAGGTAAGTCAAGCCCTTTCATAACTCCCACAAGGTACCTCGAGCTAGCGAGTACTCTTCCGGGAGGGATACGACCCCCATTTACGAATCCTCCCAAGGGTACGTAACAATATTTTCTTACTTTAATAATAAAAATGAATAATTTAATTACAAATCTAACCAACTATTGCTTTGTCGTTGTCTTTCTGGATATTGTTGGAAGTAAATTTCGCTCGTTATTTTTGAATTGATGTTGTTAATAGCACAATAAATTTTTTAATTTACGTCATTCTTGGATTCATAACATTCATTTTTAGATCTAAAATTTTCACTAAAATCCGCTTTTGTGATATACGAAATAAAACTCCGAAGGTATATCAAACTTTTTTTGTGTGTTTCTTCACTGCATACCATATTTTTCTTTGCTTTGTTATTTTCAACAATTTCTTGCCTTTATAGCTGTCTCACTTTATTAAATAGGGACGTGTGATATATGGAAAAGCATCAGAAAAAATAGATCTATTTAATGGTATTAATACCCAATGTGGTGCCCATAAGAAAAAATGAAGTTGATGATGGTCACAACGAGACGAAACGTTCTAAGTAAAATCTAATGATGTCATCGTAAAGAGCTCAAAAAAGTGCCTGTAGAACGTATTAATTTTATTATGATCGCTGCAATAATAACTTCAGGAAAAAATAAAAAAGAAAATTACGTTTTTCGGTTTTTTGAAAATATTTCAAAAACTACAAATCGTAGAAGATTTTTCAAAATGGATTATTGTTCAGCACCAAAATACGCAAATTTGCCCTAATTTAACCGACTTCGTATCTCTTACCGTTTCCGAAATCCCAATGGTGAGCCTTGAATTTGTAACAGCCTGTATGTATTAGTTGAATCTGGTCACCTTAGAAAACTGTTTCCAATTGAGATATTTAACCAGTATAAATATTTTACATTCCCTCTTTAAATCATTTCAATATTGAATATTTTTTAAGCTTTGGCTTAAAGATGAACTGTAATTTTGTAATTGGGCCTTAATGGCATTAGAGGGTGTGAAACATTACAAGGAATGGGGAAAAACAGAAATTTTGATGTTGGTAGGATTGTGAGATCGACAAAGGATTTATGAGCAAGCTTATAGTCTTTTTAGCGAAAACTATCCCAATCGGACTCCACCGTCGCTGCCTACTCTTAATTGTTTGGTTACATCTAAAACTGCTACTAGTTGCGATACGTCATTAGACATTTTATTATCTATTGAGGAAAATTCTCAAATTTCTATAAGAGAACTTGCGCTTGACCATAATGTTGATCAAAATTGTGTTAGAAATTTACTTAAAAAAGAAAAATTTGACAAAATTTGGTAAATAACCATAATAATGTCTGTCATAAATTTACTTAAAAAAGAAAAATTTCATCAACGGATCCATCAACAGACATAATTATCAATACTAGTTGTGCAATAATCCTCATTGGTGGAAAAAGCGCATACAAAAACCTGAGAACTTAAATGTCTGAATAGGAATTGTTGGTCACCATTTTCTAGCATCTTACCAAGCAACTTTTACTGGAGTTTTTTTTTTAAGTCGATAATAAAAAGTTTATGGGCATGTTTCGTTACTTTTTCCTCTTCCTGTTTTCATTGAGGTAATAAAGTAAGGAATAAATTCATTATTTCCTTAATGCTCAATGTACAAAATATTTATTTAAATTGTCATTTATCATTAGTGACGTCATTGAATTTTTTTTAAATGAAATGACTACATTTTAATCATTTCATTTGAAGGCTCATGATTTACTCTTTTTCACAATATATTATTTTACCGCGTAGAAAACATATCCCATGTGAGACGACCGAAAACGTCCTCAACTCCTGATAATGTTGGGACGATTGATCAATTTATTCGGGTTGATCATTGGATAACAGTGATAAAATTGTCAGAATTGTCAGTTGTTGTAGCTGTGGGGTCATTTGTTTTCACCATTGAAACAGTTTTTAAGTGCCCATAAATTTAGGGATAATAAAGAATTCATTACAACTGTGCAAAACTGGATACGCACGCAACCAAAAACCTTCTTCGAAAATGGTATACGTAAGCTTCCAGAACGTTGTCGCAAGTGTATTGCATTCGAGGGGGACTACGTTGAAAAATAGTATGTAACACGTTTTTGTTTCATTGATAATAAAGACGTTCTAAACTAATTCTCACTCATATTTGAACGCTCCTCGTAATTTAAACTGTCTGCCGTTTTCTAATTGACAGTATCCTATCCGATTAAAAAAATCGTCCTGTACACTATTTATTATGTTAGAAGTAATCAAGCAGATTTCTTGTCTTATTCTACCTTTTAGACCATTCAGATTTTTCGGTCGGTTTTTATAAACCTTGCTTTTTACACAAGGCCATAGAAAGTAATCAAGTGTCATCAAATCCGAAGACCTAAGTGACCACTCAATACTTCCTTTATCCCATAATTAAATTTGGCTTCAACAATACGGAGCGCTCATTATTCAAGAAATGTCATAGAATATTTAGACGTAATCTTTCCTGAGAGATAGAAAGGACGTAGAGGAAGTATTGAGTGGCCACTTAGGCACAGTCTATACAGTCGTTTCACTTCGCGTCGGTACCTTTGATCTCGTGTCCGAAAAATACCTACTGCGCATTCCGCCAGGATTCGATTTTACATTGGCGGAAACCTCTCGCACTCGAAGCATGTGACAAATGTAAACAAAACTTCCAATCCGCGTGCTACAAACTACTGCGCATTCCGCCAGGAGTGATGGCGAAAAAAATATTTTTTAGAACGCGAAACTAGCGCCAGTGAAACGACTGTATAGGCTATGACCCAGGTCTCCGAATCTGACGCCACTTGATTACTTTCTATGGGGCTAATTAAAAAGCAAGGTATACAGGCTGAGTTTAAAAAAAAAAACGTCTACGCGAATAGCATCGGTGTTTATTGTTGTATTTAAGCAGTCAAAAAATCAAATGAAATGGCAAAAATAACTCTACAATATGTCATATCTTAATACATTTAAGACAGCTGCATGACAGCTGTCAACTTTTGTTTTTTAAATGCAATGGTATAATTACTGCAATAAATTTCGAAAGAACTTTTTTCTGCGTTCAATGATGTGCCGCAATAAACGGATAAAAATCTAAAATTGACCTGTCCTGGCGTTTTTATGACATATGACAAGACATATTCAAATTTTGATCCGAAATTTTCTGTCCGCAACTGTACATTACTGTTAAACAATTGGAACATGAAAACGTTAAAAAATAATCAAATGTATGTAATAATCATGATATCGAGATATTGAGATCGAGTATAAATTGAAAATAATTCGACAGATTTTCATTCAAAAACTTGTTGCCAGGCAATAGACACGAGGGCCTCTAGAGCTCGAGTGGCTATTGCCAAATGGCAAGAAGTTTTCAATTTTTATGTTGTTTTGTAGTTAATAAATACAAAACAAAGTACTATAAGTTATTTTCAAGAGAATAATGTAAGTAGATTATTCCCAGTATAATAATAGTACTATTGGTCAGAATTAAACACGTGATCAAAAGTGCTGCTAAACAACTGGAAAATGAAAGCTTTAAAAATAATCAGGACATACTAACATTGAAACTCCAAAAAATTCATGTACAGCAGTTGAAACAGCCACGTGACTTGAGGCCAATACCTTGTAATACTCTTCTTTACTAGCTAAATATCCAAAATTCAAAATTTCATCTTTTAGAAGGTCCTTGGCTTGATGAAATATATCAGGAATTTCTGCGAAAATCTCACCCAGTATTGAAACTTTAAATACTCTCCCATGTTTCTTCAATTTAAACAAAACATTGAAAAAACCTGCAGGACCTTTATCGAACTCCCATCTGTGTGGCCACACAATATGCAATATGTCACCAAAATGTGAACAAACTGACTTTGGAAAATTTACTGGGAAATACAATACCCTGGACTTCATCTCTATCTGCCGTTTTAAATCTTTTGGTTTATAATCTGGAAGTAATTTCAGAATATTTTTAATGTTACTCATAAATGATTCCATATTGAAATTGGAATTAAACAGTATCAAGTCACCAGCTATACTAAAACAAAATGTTGAGTATAAGGTGATTTAATTAAAAGTAGATTCAACAAACCATGTTGTAATTTGATTATAAGCGTACTGGATGTCTCTTTCTTTAATAGACCTTATAGGATATATTAATTGGTTTTCGTGGAAATAAACAATTTTCCTTAATTTGCTTAAGTCTGACCGTAATCCTACAAGTTCGGCCAAATTTAAAACGGAACTACAGAATAATACCGATTCTGTTGTAACTGCAGGTATTAAATCTGATAATATTAAAGCACCGCATCTAGCACGCCAATGCCATTTTTTCGCTTTCAAATGTATGAAAGTGTAAGATGGAATATCTGGAAAGAGATGTGTTTATTTTCAGAAAATTAAAACATTAATAACCAACTTTTAAGAAGTATATCTACCAGTTGCTTATGTGATCCACCATAGTATGGTTCTATAAGAAGTACGGACGGATTTTCACAAAAATTTAATTGTTCTAATGAAATGCTTGCAGTGCAGTCTGTGAGTTCTCTTTGTCCAGAAGATAATGTCGAAAAATTTTCATCGTTGTGCTTTCTGTTCATTTTAACAGATTGCATGTTCAGGCTCAGTTTATTCAGTATCTGTACATTAAAAAAAATTAAATCAATCAATCACACTTTTGATTTGATATGAATAATGATACGTCTACTTGAATGAAGGTTAATTAGACACTGATTCATTTAATTTGTAGTTGATTCAACTTTCTATTGAATTTTATATTGAATATAAAATATAACAATTTTTATTTAAATACCGAGTTGCTTATATTCAATCAAAAATCTGACTTCAATAGCATATGTATATTAAGTGAACAGCCAAACTGATCAGACTAAACCACGTCACTGATGGGTCAAATGGTTTGGTCTAATCGTTGACTTAAGGATTTTGTGCTGTCACTTAACTTGCCCTTCTAAAGGTATCATTCTAATCAAATTTTTATCTTGTATTAGCAGCACCTCCTTAGCAACTGGAAAGAAGCTGCAATATTCGGTAGTAGCAGGATACAACTTTGTGCAGCCTCCTTGATGCTCGGTAGTAGGAACATACCAAGTTAAAAATGTATAACTCTGATAGAATGACCCCATTAAATAATCAAATTATTCATACATAAATTATACAATTGTGTAAGTATATAACTATGTTCATGTTATGTAATGTAATCCAAGTTAGATTACATCACATAACAAATTTATATGCTTACACAATTGTGTAATTTATGAATGAATAATTGTTAGTTTAACCTAATCATCTTAAATTTTTCTTTAAATATTAATGAATAAAATATAGAGGTAAAACTAACTTCAAAAATTATGATTACTATAAATAAACACAACAAACATCAACATAATAATTACTAACCTCAAACAACAGCAAAAAAAAAAATAGGGGGTGTGAAGATAGCGATGACAGATCTAGTAAATTCTAGCGACGGCGCAGGCTTTCAACTTACGAAAAATTCCCTAGTTTGCGTGAAGTTAGCGACGACCTTGGCAACGATTTGTGGTGTTGTTTAGTTTATGAACATTTTAAGAAATATATCTTAGGGCCAGTTTCATAATCGAATTTAAAGGAGACTTTAAATTAAAGTCACTTTCAGATGTCAAAACAAATATGAAAACACATTTGTTTACACATCTGAATGTGACTTTAATTTTAAAGTCTCCTTTAAATTCGATTATGAAACTGGCCCTTAATTTATTATTTTATCGTTCCCTTTTAAGCACATATTAAGTTGAGGTAGTTGATACATAGTGGACTAAAGCCACAATACAATTTTTAGTTCAGTTTTGTGATTTTGTACAAAAGGCGTTTTCCCGTTAGCTCTGAATTTTGCGCACTAAACACAGTTGAGTTTTAAACCCATGAGCTTCGAGTACAAACTTACGGGAACATATTTGTAGAGGCGTGACATACAAAAATTGAAAATGAATTTTAAAAATTGTTTAATTAAAGCTACCTACTCAGTTAAGCGGATAGCGGCTTGCGGCTTTCGTGCAGCATTTGTGATTGGCTATAATTTTAAACGATTTTGAATGAGCCAATCACAAATGCCGCACGAGAATCGCAAAACGCTATCCGCGTAACTGAGTAGGTAGCTTTAGTGTTTTGTTAAGATATTTGACAGTAATTATTTTTCAATAACACGTCTTTGTTTTGTAGTCATCTTGTAGACACCGTATCAGGGCAGAATTCAAGGTGGGGGAACATGTGCTTCGAGCACAAAAATAACAGGTGGTGCTTGAGGGGGCAGGGGAAGGATATATTGAGCGTAAAACGCGAACATTGAAACGTCAATTGAAAAGTGCGCTTCGCGAATTTTTGAGCTTTTGAGCTCGTTTGCGTGCACAAAGTGGGTAACGGGAAAGCAGCTATTGTGGTCAAAAATAACAGTTTGAGTTGGCAATACAATTAAGAGCATTTTTTTCGGCTATTTGCAACACTGCAACCGGATATACAGGGAGGACCAAAAGTAATGGGACACAGAGCAATGGTAGGTTCCTCACGTCAAAATATTACTATTTAGCCGAACTTACTTATACCAAAAGTTGATAATGAAAAAGATACAGACTATTAAAGTAAGAATTTTAATTTCAATTTTCCGTAATAATTCTTCAAGTTTTTGACATATCGTCTTAAAAATTAAGATATGGGTGTTTCTTGGCACGAGAAATAATATTATGCAATTAATTTTGATATAGTGGATAGAGGGCGCTACGTATGCTGTTATTCTGCTCTTTAATATGCTCTAACTTTTTTATGAACAGGTTTATGAGACTTTTAATAAAAAAATATTATTCCACTGTCTTTCCTTTACCAAGAAGGTATATGTTTGATAGCGCTAAAGTTAACCATTTTCGAGATATTTGCTATTTTATCTTGAATGGAACATGGTTTTTACGATAGTTTTTGATCGATTTCGTTCTGTTCGAGAAGTAATAGATGTGTATTGGTCATAAAAAGTGTGTTCAAGTATTTCGTAAACAATATAACGTCATTATAAATCACAGCGAAGAATGTAGATTTATTTTCATTTTTCTTTTAAGAAAAACCCGTATGCTATCGTAAAAACCACGTTGCATTCAACGCTAAAATAGCAAATATCTCGAAAATGGTTAACTTTAGCGCTATCAAACAGGTACCTTTTTGGTAAAGGAAAGACAGTGGAATAATATTTTCTTATTAAAAGTCTCATAAACCTACTCACAAAAAAGTTAGAGCATATTAAAGAGCAGAATAACAGCATACGTAGCGCCCTCTATCCACTATATCAAAATTAATTGCATAATATTATTTCTCGTCTCAAGAAACACTCGTATCTGAATTTTTAAGACGATATGTCAAAAATTTGAAGAATTATTACGGAAAATTGAAATTAAAATTGTTACTTTAATAGTCTGTAGGTGAGTTCGGCAATGCGCTCGACGATTCGAGCAGAGCTAGTGAGATTTTAATCAGCTTATCACAAATCGCTCCACATGAGCAAACTTAATGACGAACGATTTCGAACAATTGGCGTATAGATTCTGACAGTTGAGTTTGCAAATAAACAGAATTTTATTAATTCTTCTCTTGAAAATAATCTTAATATTTGAAATACTCTATTTTCTTCCAACAGTCACTTTTATTATTCACTTTTAGAAATTGGTTGTATTCCTCATCATCAAACTACTATTTCTTGAAATTAATTATCCTCATTATAATGTTGAAATTCGTCTTAATTTCGTTATTTTACACTACAAACACGTTTAAATTTAACAACGATTACTCTTAATTCATTAAAATATATAAACATAACCTACTTGACAAGTTCTAAATCTGAGAGTTCCTCCAAAATATTCCGAGCTGAGCGAGCGCGATCTTTTTCATCTGATCTGTATTTGCCGAACGTTCCAGATCTGTCAAAGTAAGCTCGACTTTTCATTACCGAACGATTCTGAGGTGATTGATGAAAAAGATCGCATTGCCGAACTCAGCTTGTATCTTTTTCATTATCAACTTTTGGTATAAGTAAGTTCGGCTAAATCGTAATATTTTGACGTGAGGAATCTACCATTGCTCTGTGTCCCATTACTTTTGGTCCTCCCTGTATATTTTATTGGTTTATTTGACGTAACCTAAACAGCGACAAGATTGTAGGTTAATTCGACGCTGCGTTTAGAATTTCAGTACTGCAGAAACGGAGTAACTCTTTCATACGGGACGCCAGGGGTAATTTTTGATGTTACAACCGTAAAGAGGACATCTCAGTGCACGCAGGCTACCACTCAATTCATTTGTTCATTTCAGAATTTGTAGAAAGAAATTTACCTTATTTGTTCTCTGTCAAACATATTGTTAGGGTAATTTTCCGAAAGTTGAGGTTGGTCGTCCTGACTATCGCTGTCGTCGCTAAGAGCTGTTTTCCCGTTATCCACCTTGTGCACGCAAACAAGCTCAAAAGCCCAAAAATCCGCGCGAAGCGCACTTTCCAATTGACATTTCGACGTTCGCGTCCTAGGTTCTACGCTCAATATGTCCTTCCCCTGCCCTCTCAAGCACCACCTATTATTTTTGTGCCCGAAACACATGTTCCCCCACCTTTGAATTCTGCACTAATACGGTGTCTACAAGATAACTACAAAACAAATAGTATTATTGAAAAATAATTAATGTCAAATACTTTAATAAAACGCTTAATTAAACAATTCTTTAAATTCATTTTCAATTTGTTGTATGTCACACCTCTACAAATACGTTCCCGTAAGTTTGTACTCGAAGCTCATGGGTTTAAAACTCAACTGTGTTAAGTGTTAACGATGTCGTTATGAGTTACAGAATAAGGGGGTTAGAATTGTACAGTAAATAGGGAGTCTTGTAATACTGTCACGGGTCCGGGTTTTTTTATCCGTTTAGGGCATAGGTAGCAGATGGTAGAGCTTGAAACACAGGTGTTTTAGAAAAAAAAAGAAATTAATACCTCTTTATTAAAGGAAATTAAATAAATTTAGTTGCGGGGGTTCGTCTCAAATTGTTGGGAATGCGGTCCGGGTGTTTACGGCGACGGTTAGCTCACGTCGTTTCTGTTCTGGCCGGAGTGGAACAAGATTCTTTCCTGACGGACTCGGGTATCGTTTCCCTTGGCTGGCGGGGGGAAGATGGTCCTCGTTCCCGGGGGTCGGTACTGTAGTCGGCCAGCAGGGTTGCAGCAGCTCGATGCAGTAGCTTTTTGTAGGACAGCGTCTCGATGCAGTAGCATTTAGTTGTAGGACAGCGTCTCGATGCAGTAGCGTCCCGGTGTAGGACAGCGTCTCGATGCAGTAGCGTCCCGGGGTAGGACAGCGTCTCGATGCAGTAGCGTCCCGGGGTAGGACAGCGTCTCGATGCAGTAGCGTCCCGGTGTAGTGGCGTCCTGGTGTAGGACAGCGTCTCGGTGGAGTGGCGTCCTGGTGTAGGACAGCGTCTCGGTGGAGTGGTGTTCAGTTGTAGGACAGCGTCTCGGTGCGTGGCGTCCCGGTGCGTCGGCACTAGTCGCCACTGAGTCGGTTCGGTAGAACGACTGCCTCCTAATTTTTGGTTCGCATTTTTATATACCGTTTTTGGCTAGTTTGCATGTTGCATCTCTTTGTTCTTGCCCCGTGTTTCGCTCATCGATTTCATATGTGCGCGGCCTCGTTTATCGTAATTTTCGCTGAGCTCTATCGTTGTGGAATTTGAACCGATTACCTGTTTATTTCGACACGGTTGCGATGCCCTCGATTACACAAGTTCGCGTTTAAATTATTTGTTTGCGGAATACAACCAGAAAGCCCTTCGTGGTTTTTTAGAAAATCCCTTTCGTGACAATACTTTACGATAAAAATATCGTTACGTTAAAGGCTTTTTGCTTAGCAACCTTATGAATTTAGCCAATCAGAAATCGAGTTTTAACGTTTAACGCACGCAAATTTTAACGAAACATTTTGCAAAAACTCCCAAAGGCCGCTTTATAGTTCGCAATTTTCATTGCCGGCAATAAGTAATTGCAGCAATGAAGAATTGAGCAATTTTTATTGCGGAACACTTTACAGATGCCAATAAAGATTGCTGATGAATCAAGCTTCAAATTTACAACTTACTAAAAAACAATCATTTTATTAAATTTGTTAGTGTTAAAGTAGCAATGTATTCCAACAATTGTCGGAAAAAAATAAGTGCTGCTCTGTGCGTAGTTATTGCAAGTTCGGCGTTAATGGTAGAAAATCGATGTAATTGTTGTCACATATGCTATTTATTATTTTTATGAAGTTGGTATTTCATAAATTACCAACAAATTCCCCAGAATCACCGTTGCAATGCAAGAAAAATAGGTCCAGAGCTATTTTCTGCAATGCAATGAAAAATTGCCACAGTTGATCAAAATACAAATACTGCGCATGCGTGCAATATAAATCGCCGCAGTTATTTATTGTAGACAATGAAAATTGCGCACTGTAAAGCGGCCTTAATTATTCTTTTTGCACAAATAATTTTTGATTCGCATTGTTTTGCGCAAACATATTTTTTAAAGCCTTGTCCTGTGCACTCGATGGTTCTCTGCCAGTTGACTGGGCAGTTGTCACTGCCCGCAGGTATATCTCTTTAGAAGGAACTTACATAAATATAATTTGTTTGTTGCCCTTTTATTAATTACTAACTACTGAAACTACTAACTACTATCATAAAATGCAATCGGGAAAAAAACATAGGCAACAATTCCTATCAGACAAAAATCTACTTCAATTATGTATTATTATTACATCTCGTATTTATTGTCACGAGGGGGAATTTTCTAAAAACCACGAGGGTTTTTTTTTCTGTGTTCCGCGAATAAAAAACATAAAAAGTATTTAAACGCGAACTTGTGTAATTGAGGGCAAATTGCGACCGTGTCGAAATGTAAACACAATAAGGAAGTAACTAATACAATGTAACGTAAAGGTTCATATTTCATAATAACACATCAGCGGAATTTGTTACAAACGGGGCCACGCGCGTATACTAATGACGCAAACAGACACAAAGCAAGTGACGAAAAATGCAACACGCGAATATGCAAAAAAACGTTTATTTAAAGTGCGGGCCAAAATTGGGAACCCAGTGAAGTAGTGATGCAGTCATGTAGTCGTTTCCACCGGACCGACTCAGTGCGCACTAGTGCCAACCAACGAGGGGACGCCCAACATTGCCGCCGCCAACGCTCCAACAACGTCGTCGCCACCCCAGCATCAGCATTGCTGCAGTCACATCATCTACCACTGCCGCCGACAACATTTGCCGTCCGTTCTAAAGAGAACGAGGACCATTTCCCTCGCCAGCTATCCAAGAGAAGACACCACCGGCCCGCTGTTCCAACCCGATCACCCAAAGGACGTGTCTGCTCCAACCAAGGAACATTGTCATTGAGACCGACCTTGACCCAACCACGCCAGTCGCGGACTGGCCTCGAACTTCGCCAGTCTTCCCAGTCGCCGCGAACGACCCAGGACCGCATCCCCCAAGTTTAACGGACAAACCACCCTCAACTAATTTAATCATTTACATAAATAAAAAGGTATAATTTTTTTAAATCATTGTCTTTAAAGCTCTACCCTCTGGTAAACCTACGCACCCCAATCAACCCGAAGGCTAAGGACACACCGTCGCGACATAGTGGAGGCTTAGCGCGACATGGTGAAGGCCCTTAGCGTGA
Source organism: Dorcus parallelipipedus (assembly GCA_958336345.1). NCBI lineage: Eukaryota > Metazoa > Arthropoda > Insecta > Coleoptera > Lucanidae > Dorcus > Dorcus parallelipipedus. The sequence goes on from OY284475.1 coordinate 45,343,869, forward strand.
CATGGTGGAGGCAGCCGTCCTTCATCGCGACATTATTATTAAGAGAACTTATTTTTTAACATTATTAATAATTTACTTTCTTTTTGAGAATCATAATAGTCCTCGCTGCGAATCCTGGGCAATAGTACATAGTTAGAACTATTATAGTTCAGTTAATTCTGCTATATCGTTTATACTCTCAATTTATTCAAATGATTTATTTCTTTTTTAATTTAAAGATATTGAAAACAACAAATATTATTAATAATAATAATAATAATGAAAAGTTTATTAAGCATGACGAGGGAAAAAAAGTACAATAAATCTACAAAGATGAAATAATGCACAAGCAAGATTTTTAAAACAAAAACTATCATGCTTAAATGGTGTAAGGTCAAATAAATAGAGAATATTTCTTTGATCTTCCCCTTACACACGCATAAGTAACCAACTAAATATAATGCACTAAGCGCACAAAACTTAACAACAGAAACAAAAAAAAAGAAAGAAAACAAAGGAATTCTAATTTACAAAGAAAACTTGTAAACATAACACGCAATGCATTTCTATACTTATAAATTATGTAAACAAAAATATCAACAGAAATATAAGCAATAAGAAAAAGATATCAGACGCAAATTAAAGAGAGAGAAATGGTTAAGAGCATTGACTATTAAATAGCAAAGTCTTCAATTTGATTTTGAAAACGGAAGGTGATGAGTCTACAATACAATCGGGTAAGTTATTTAGAACAGAGGTGATTTTATAACTGAAACATCCTTTATAGAATTCAGTCTTATGACGTGGTATTGTTAACAGGCCTCTGCTCCTAATATTAATATTGTGAACGTCAGTACGGAACCGTATTTTATTATATTGTTACGATAATATTTGAATTAAGGTAAATGAGAGGCGTAGCTTTATAAAACAACACATCTATTAATTACTTACATTATTAATATACACCACAAGAGTTGTTCACTCTAAACACAAAGTCAATCTAATACTACTCTTTGCAATATGAGTTACCATTATATATAGGGGAAGAACTATTTTTAGTTAGTGTGGGTCGCGATATATGATTCATTGACAGATTGTTGATGCATTGCGCTTATATGGTAGCGTCAACGTTGCCTTTCTATATTTATTTCTGTTTTTCGCGGAACCCTGATGAATCGTTTTATGCAAGTTCCATCTCGAAAGTTCTGTACTGCTTCCTTTGTTACATTTTCCCCCCTCGCAAAAAAAAATTTGGGGCAGGTTGTTCTTATATCACGTGGGTGTTCTTTGGACTTCGTATGTTGCGTATTACGAATGTCGAACAGAGTACTGGCAAGAACGGTATTGGACCGTCAGTTACGGATGGTCCAGCGCTTGTGTCTGAGAGGGCGATGTTGGATTCCGCAGAGCCATGGTATGAATATTGTCCTTTCCTTGAGGCCAGGTGAATGCGGCTAATGGTATAGACAGTACCATTAGGGCCTTTGGGCATCTGCTGCAGTAGCGTTCTAATCGGCTGGGCGGCGGAACCGTTGGTTACGGCTTGCTGCAGGATATCGTCCGGGGTTAGCGGTCCCATTGGAGACAGGCGTAGACTATTTGGAGGGGTTGATGCTAATCGTCCCTTTTCTGCACAACCCAGAACATCTGGTTTGTAGGGGATGTTTCCTGGTATGGCATCGCGACAGGTGCACTAGGTTGGTACCACGTTGTGGATTACCGTGAATAATTTAGGGATACCCCCTAATGACTGCTTTCCGGAATCCTTGATAGAGCAGCCTTTGGGGCGTGGTTCCGACCTGCTGGATGAGGTGGCTTTGGCTGTTATTGTTGGATGACTTGCCGCTTGCAGAAGAAACAGAAATTATCTTGAGAAACTTCGGTGGATATTGTGGTAAACTATAAAATAAACAAAGTATAGGGGTTTTCCCATAAAAAGTTTCAGTTACAATCACTGGATGAGTATTTTTTATACTATCTTATATTAGTAGAAAGTGTGAATTTAACAATTAATATAAAAAAAAACCTACATTTTTTACAAAAACAATTCGCCTGAATATTTAATTATAACGTTCATGTTTGTTATGCAATGTGATAACTATTAAATACTGAATGTAAAACACAATCAAAATTTGCGGGCTAGCAAGAAGTTAAATAATTTTAACAATCATCTTATCTTAATTATATGTTTACTAAAATAATTTCGTCGACTGAGTTTCAATGATGGTGGTCTCTGCGCAGAGTGTGAAACGTTCTGTTTAATAACAGTAACACGAAATTATCTCAGTACGCGGTGTATAAGGCCTATTTACACCCGTAGTAAGATAAAGAGGTGTATATGTTCATTAAAATACCAAATAATGCTTTTAATAATACTAAAAACAACATAAAGTTCTAATAAGACATAGGTGATTGAGTTAATATTTAAATAAACATTCAAATTACTTTGTAAGTTATTCATTCTCTTATATGCATAAAGTTGTATGTATGGGGGGTATTTGAAAATTAAAATTTTTTACAAATATTCTTTCGTCGTGAAATGCATTTCCTAATTTACGTAATTCTGTTAGTCAAAAAGATAATGATTTTAAATTACATTCGTGTTTCTCTAGAAACAAGCAGGAGTCGGGAAATAGAAATGGGAATGCGAGTAATCTCGCTGGGCAGTTCAAAATTGCAATTGTGGCCTACTCATGGATTTCTCATGAGTTTATTTGAAAATAGTTTTGGGGAGAAAATTTATTTCGTCGTATGTGTACGTAGTACTTCGCGAAGTAATTGTTATTTGTGATGGAGTGTGTGCACAGGGTGATCTGAAATCATCAACATAAAAAAATTTCAAATAAACGTAGGCCGGGTCTGCATAACTGCAACAATAAACCAATGAGTGTACGGAAATTTCTGAAACAGAAATAATATTTAATGTTTATACATGTATTTATCTATTTATACATAAACTTAAAAATAAATAGTTTTAATTTTGTGGAGGCTGCCACGCTTCATAATATGGTCTTATTCTGCTTACATGAACCACATCGGTTTTTGAATTTTTGTTTGGACCTTTCTGAACAATATAATCTACGTCCGTATGTTTTTTAACAATATAATACGGTCCAAACCAACGTAAAAGTAATTTTTCACTTTTACCAACTTTGCGTATAGGGGTGAAAACTTTCACTTTATCACCTACTTGAAATTCGACATGACGGTGAGAATCGTCGTATCGTATTTTAGCTTTATTTTGTGACTGTTTAATATTTTCAGTAGCAGTATTCCGAATGGCTAAAATACGGTCACGTAAATTTTTAATGTCTGTTGCTTCGACATCCTGTGATAGAGTAACTTCAGACGGAAGCTTTGGCTCACGGCCATAAATAAGGCTGAAGGGCGACATGCGTGTCGTTTCTTGGATTGCAGTATTGTAAGCAAAAGTTACATGTGGTAAATAAAAGTCCCAATCAGTTTGTTGAGAATTAGTATACAAACTGAGCATATCAGCTAGGGTTTTATTAAACCTTTCTGTCAATCCATTACACTGTGGTCGATAACTTGTTGTAAACTGGCTATTAACGCCCATAATTTTCAACAGCTCAGCTATAAATTGCGACTGAAAAACTTTACCTCGATCACTTAAAATTTCTTTTGGGCAACCATGCCTACTTATTATATTTTCAAATAAAAATTTAGCGACTGAATTAGCTTTACCGTCTCGTAAAGCTCGCGTTTCTACCCACCGTGTGGCGTAGTCGGTCGCTACTATAATCATAGTGTTTCCTTTTGAACTTCTGTGAAAAGGACCTAATAAATCAATTCCAAGTTTTTGAAAAGGTAACCCTACTTGAATGGGTTGTAATAATCCTGGGGGTGGTTTGTTAGTGTAATCTTTTCGTGCTTGACAATCTGCGCATCCACGAACATAGGCTTTAATATCTTTTAACATACCTATCCAGAAATAACGATCTTTAATACGATGGTAAGTTTTAGCAAATCCTAAATGTCCTGCTAAAGGTTCGTTATGATTGGCAAATAATATTTCTTCTTTTAATGTTTCGGGAATCACTAATAAATTTTCGGAACCCATTGCATTAGGATTTTTCTTATATAAAATGTTGTCAATTAAAACAAAATTTTTTATTTTTCTTCTCATAATTGCTGTTAAATCTTGATCTGGACTTAAAAGAGCACTTTTAATTTCACTAATGAAGGTGTCAGAGTCCTGTGAGGTTATAAAATTATCAGGGATTGAAACGAAAATGGGTAAATCTTGATCAACTTGCTCATCTTCTAATGAGGCTTCATTGACAGGGCAACGGCTTAGGCAATCACTGTCTTGATTTAACCGTCCTTTTTTATGAATTATTTTATAATCGTATTCGGACAATATGAGTATCCATCGTGCGGTTCTTCCTTTGGGATTTTTTAAAGTTTTTAAGAAACATAATGCATGATGATCAGTTATAATTTCTACTGGTTTACCGTAAATTAAATGTCGAAGTGTTTTAAGACTCCAAATAATGGCTAATCCTTCTAAATGTAATACCGAATAATTTTTCTCTGCTTTTGTTAATGTTCGAGAGATATAGGCAATAGGGTGTAATTCTCCGTTAAAATTTTGTAATAGAACAGCTCCGATTCCTTTAGATGAAGCATCTACCCTGAGTTCGGTTTTTGATTTCGGATCGTAATGAGCCAAAACAGGAGCTTCTATAAGTTTTTGTTTTAATAAATCAAATGATTGTTGTTTTTCCTCATTCCAAATGAATTTTTCATCTTTCTTTAAAAGATTATAAAGTGGAAAAGCAATTTTTGCAAAATTTGGAACAAATTTTCTGTAAAAATTACAGAGGCCTAAAAAACGTTGGAGTTGTTTTATGGTTTTGGGTTCTTTAAAATTTTTTACAGCTTTAATTTTTGATTCGTTTGGACGAATGCCTTTTTCGTCTATTTCATACCCGAGTATTTTGATGTTTGTCTGTAAATATTTACATTTATTAGGATTTAAGGTTAAACCGGCTTGGCGGAGTCGTTGGAATACTTTTTGTAGTCGTCTCATATGTTCTTCAAGAGTGTCCGAAAAAATAATAATGTCGTCTAAATAAATCAAAACTTCTTTCCATTTCATTCCTTCAAAAACTTTATCAGCCAAATTTTGAAAAGTTGCAGGCGCGTTACACAGACCGAAAGGAAGGACGTTAAATTCATATAAACCGTCTGTTGTTATGAAAGCGGTTTTTTCTTTACTTTCTTCTGTTAATCCTACTTGATAATAGCCGCTGAATAAATCTAGGGATGAAAAATATTTAGCTCCTTGCAAACAATTTAGACAATCTTCAATTAAAGGTAGAGGATAAAGATTCTTTTGACGAGTTACATTATTTACTTTCCGATAATCAACACAAAATCGATAAGTGTTATTAGGTTTTCTGACTAAAACAACAGGAGACGACCAAGGAGACTGACTAGGTCTAATAATTTTATTGTTTAACATTTCTTTTACTTGTTCACTAATAATTTCTCTTTCTTTATGTGACACTCTGTATGGTCTACTCGAAACCGGACTCGCTTCCCCCACGTCAATGTGATGTTTGAGTACCGTGGTTAAGCCAATTTGGGACATATCTGAGGCAAAAATATCTGTAAATTTGGATAACATTGTGTCAAGTTGACGTTCAAATGAAGAAGGTTTTATAATTTTATTTGTAGTTATTTGGTGGAAAAGATCAGATTTATGTGTAGATGGGGCTAATGTTTCAAAATATCCTATAGTCGTATTCGCAAATAATTTCTGAGGAAAGTTTCCAAAATTTGTTATTTCTAACATAAAACAATTTTTTGTTCGGAAGGGGTTTTTTGTTATTGTTAAATTTCTTGAAAGGAGAAAATTGTCACGAGGAATAAAATTATTTTTCATGGTATTTGTCGTACTTAATTTGTTGTTTAAAACAACTTCAATAAACTGAGATTTATTAGGATGAAGGAGAACGTCTGTTTTAAGACCAATTTTAGCGTCGTTGGTTTCGTCTTGAACATTTTTGTTCCTCATATTTTTCTTAGAGTGTCGTAAAAAGAAATTATCCAATTTAGTAATGTCTTTACACAACGGGACTCGTGTATTGCCACAGAGTTCTAAATAATTTTGAGGGAAATTAATAATTGCTTTTGATTTTCGAAGAAAAGAAGTTCCTAAAATTAAAGGTCTTGGTAGATCGCGTACTACAAGAACTTCTAGTGGAAAAAGTGTATTAGAAATTCGTAGTTTAATAAAAGCTTTGCCGATTACTTTAATAGGTTCGTTTCCAGCTGTAATTATATTTAAAGGTCGTTGTAAAGAAATGTAATTAGAAATGTAGCGAGAATTAATTACATTGTGTAAAGCTCCAGTGTCAACTATAATTTTTAAGGATTGGTTTTCTAAGATTGCTGGGATAGTGACTATTCCAGATGATGAGAAAGAGTACAGATTATTTTCTTTGTTTTCCGAGATGAATCTAGGTTTTACTGGGAAACGTTGCTTTGGTTTTAGTGACGCAATATTTTGATTTTGTTTTCTATTAATTCGAAATCGTTGCGGAGAAAAAGTTTGTTCCCTAACAAACTGTTTAGGTTGCTCTCGGTTATAATTAAATTTCCGTGAATTATTTTTTATTTTATTTGAGTGTTTATAATAACACGAATAAGAAAAATGACCCGGCTTGTTACAAATAGAACCGATGTCCTTGCATTTGCGCGCGCGTTTATTTAGATTAAATTGAGTCGCGGAAGCAAACCGTGTATTTTCAAACGATGCATTATGCGCGAGCGTATTGTTATCCTGAAGAAATAATTCAGGATTCTTTAACTGTGACGCTATAGTCCGTTTTCGTGTGTCACTTAATTTTTGTACAAGAGCTTTAAAATCTTTTAATGACATATCCGGGGTGGATAGTAACGAAAATTGAGTAATGTAGATAGGATGTAGTCCATTTTCAAAATAATCTAAAATTTGTTCAAAAGGCATATTTGGATTTAAATCATTACACATTTCTAAAATATCGTACATATATTTTAATATATCTTCGGCTTCTTTTTGGCTTCGTTTCATCAATCGAAGTTTAAGTTCTCGAATACAACAAGTAATTCCGAATGCTCTTTTAAAATCATGGACAACATCGTTCCAAGTATTATTACTATTTTCTGCTGCTGACAGATAATTATTATACCAGATATTTGCAGCTCCATGAAGAAATGAACCGAAAAAATTTATTTTGTGTACACTTGACCAGTTATTATTATTAGCACATTTTTCATAATTTTTTACAAAATCGAGTACATTTGTTGTTCCTGGTAGAAATATTACAGGATTAATGAATTTAGGAAATCGTGGAGGATTATTTGCCTCTCGCGCTAGAGCGATTGTGATTTGACCGTGAGCATTTTGATTTCCGTTCATGTTTACGGTCGATCGTGATACGTAAGCAGATTTTATTTTAATTTAAATTTTTAATCTGTTAATATAAAAAGTTATTTGTATTTGGAGACTTTAACGCGTTATTAATACTAAATAGATACTAAATATCACGACAATTATTTAACACGGCTAATAAGCATAATTTATTGAAAGAGTAGATACGCGTCTTATTAAAAAAAAAATGCAGTAAAATTTAACATTGCTTCTCATTACCTCGTTAAATTCTTCTAAAATAAAATCATTACGTTTACTCAAAAACCAAAAATTATTAAAGATAATTGAAATTTAGAAAAATATTTCCCCAAAAAAAAATAATTTTTCTGGGAAATAAATTAGTGACTACATTTTGGACCTTTAGGCGCCTCCACCAATAAATGTTACGATAATATTTGAATTAAGGTAAATGAGAGGCGTAGCTTTATAAAACAACACATCTATTAATTACTTACATTATTAATATACACCACAAGAGTTGTTCACTCTAAACACAAAGTCAATCTAATACTACTCTTTGCAATATGAGTTACCATTATATATAGGGGAAGAACTATTTTTAGTTAGTGTGGGTCGCGATATATGATTCATTGACAGATTGTTGATGCATTGCGCTTATATGGTAGCGTCAACGTTGCCTTTCTATATTTATTTCTGTTTTTCGCGGAACCCTGATGAATCGTTTTATGCAAGTTCCATCTCGAAAGTTCTGTACTGCTTCCTTTGTTACAATATAAATATGGTGGACATTTATAATATAAAATTTTATGAAAAAATTGAGCAATGTGTAGGTGACGCCTATTCTTCATATTGAGCCATTGGAGCTCCTGTAATTTGTATGATATGTGCTGTCTACTTCTGATACCACATATTAATCGCATACAATTATTTTGAACTATTTGAATTCTTGATGTGTCAGAATAGTCTATACATGACCCGTACACAGCATCACAAAAGTTAAAATGAGACAGTACTATGGAGTCACATAGCAAGCGTTTAATGTGGTTGGAGAGATAACAACGATTAATGTAAATCAATTTTAAGTTAGCATAGGCTCTTTGAATCAGTTTGGTAATGTGAAAGGAGAATTTAAGATCAACGTCAATATACAAACCCAAATGCCTACAACAATCAGACAACGGCAGTGTTACATTATCCATATATAATTTAACGGAATCCTTTAATTGTGCCCGCAATTTCTTTTTACCGAAAAGCATCACATTAGTTTTAGCAGCATTTAAATACAAACCATGATCATTTGAAATTTTAATTATGTTTTGAATATCTGCATTTACATGCGCACAAGCAGTATGAATATCCCTAGGGTCAAAGGAGTAATATAATTGTGTATCGTCCGCGTAAAGGTGATACTTGCAGTATTTCAGAGATTCCATTAGTTTAAAGGTATAAATAGCATATAACAACGGTCCTAGAATCGACCCTTGAGGCACACCCGAATGAACTGGTAACAATTTTGATGTTATATTATTGTAATGCACTGTCTGAGTTCTATCTGTGAGGTAGCTACAGAAAAAGTTTAACGCACATTGACCTAAGCCAATGAACTTTAGAATGGCAAGCAGAATATTGTGTTTTATAAGATCAAATGCTTTTGTATAATCTAGTAAAACAAGAAGGACCATTTTATTATCATCAATTTCATTAATTATGTCATCAATAACATTGGAAAGAGCAGTTGAGCAGCTATATCCTGGTCGAAATCCGGATTGCATTTGAGGAATAATGTTATGCAGTAAGAGATAAACTCTAAGCTGCTTGTCTAAAATTTTTTCTAACACTTTAGATAGAACTGGTAAAATGCTGATGGGCCGTATGACTTTAAAAGATTGAAGATTGTGGATTTTAGCCGTTGGTAAAATGCGAGCTTCTTTCCAGCAATCGGGAAACACTCCATTAGTAATACAAAAATTAATTAAATGCGTGAACACCGGTAGCAGATACGGACAACAGAAATATATGCATATAAATACAGAAATATATATAATATTAAGTATATTATTTTTAAACTCGAAGAATTATCGTGCTCGTGAGTTTACATAATTATATTCCGCACACGAGCATTGTACATATTTTAACATGTTGGAGTTAGTTTTATGAATATATTTAATTTTACAATATAGTATATTATTATACAAGTTTCACAAGAAGGCTTATTGTAACACGAGTGGGGTTGGGGCACGACTAGCGAAGCGTAGCGAGCTAGGAGTGGCCCAACGGAACGAGCCCAAGAAAGAAGAACAAAGCCCAAGAATTCGCGAAGCGCACTTTCCAATTGACGTTTCGATGTTCGCGTTTTACGCTCAATATGTCCTTCCCCTGCCCTCTCAAGCACCACCTATTATTTTTGTGCTCGAAACACATGTTCCCCCACCTTGAATTCTGCCCTGATACGGTGTCTACAAGATGACTACAAAACAAATACGTATTATTGAAAAATAATTAGTATCAAATATTTTAATAAAACATTTAATTAAACAATTTTTAAAATTCATTTTTAATTTGTTGTGTAACGAAGTGATCACTCCGTTACTATTTTTGTACATATTTAGTTAAGTTTTGTATGTATTATTTAGTCTGTATATTTAGGATGTCACGCGCAGAATCATAAAGGTATAAATCAGACTGAAAGGAGTAGGGCTCGCCCTCTACGCGCTAGCCTATAAAAGCGCACTGCGAGTAAGTTTGAGTTAGTGGCTCACCGGCTCATCTTCCCGACGGTGTTCCGACTCTAACACGCTGGGTAACCTGTGCTACGATCGTGTTATTTCCAACCGCTCTTCCTGTTTTATCCTGACTTTTTCTTTTACCTGACCCCAGTGCGGGCGTCTCGCACTTCCTGATCATAGAACGGGAGTCTCGTTCTCTCTCTCTCTCTCTCTTACCGAGTGTGGGTGTCTCGCACTTCCTGATCATAGAACGGGAGTCTCGTTCTCTCACTCTCTCTTTCCGAGTGCGGGCGTCTCGCACTTCCTGATCATAGAACGGGAGTCTCGTTCTCTCTCTCTCTTACCGAGTGTGGGAGTCTCACACATCCTGATCCCAGAGTGGGAGTCTCACTCTCTCTTTCTGAGTGCGGGCGTCTCGCACTTCCTGATCATAGAACGGGAGTCTCGTTCTCTCTCTCTCTCTCTCTCTCTTACCGAGTGTGGGAGTCTCACACATCCTGATCCCAGAGTGGGAGTCTCACTCTCTCTTACCTGATCCGATCCTGGGAACCGAAACCGAAACGCATGCACAGTTTGCATGGTGTTTAGAGTTAGCGTTTTATGTCCTTAAGACACATCGTATTTTACCGTTGAATAGTGTCCTTAAGACACACCGTATATTACCGTTGTTTAATGTCCACGAGACACACCGTATCTTACCGTTGTCCTCGAGATACACCGTATATTACCGCTACCGAAAATACCGTCCGAGAGTTTAACATTTCGTTTACCTGTACGTGAGTGTTACCCCTGTAAAAACATTCCAATTTGTGGATACGTGTATACGAACTATTTTGTAAATAAAACTGTATTTGCTAAGTGATCGACGCTTTTATTTCTGAACCTGGACTCCGACGAGCAAACCCGAACCGCCGTCAAGCAGAGCAACGATCAGCAACTACAAGACCAACCCGAAGATTGACGAACCGTTACAGTTGTATGTCACACCTCTACAAATACGTTCCCCTAAGTTTGTACTCGAAGCTCATGGGTTTAAAACTCAAATGTGTTTAGTGCGCAAAATTCAGAGCTAACGGGAAAACGCCTAATTAACTCAGGGTATTCTCCCACTGCTTCGAGCAGGCCTGTATTCAGTGGGCATTGATTCCTAGCGTGCTTAATTTTCTGCGGATTTTTGTCCCCATTCTAGTGTTGCCAATTTAGCTAGTTTGTAGCTAGTTCTGGCTATTTTCACTCATAGTTTAGCTACTGTTTCTATTTACTTGCTACAGAGAGGAAACCTAGCTATTTCTTAATTACATTTAGCTATACATATTATGGCTATAATATTAAAGTTGGATCCATCGCATTGTAAAATACCCACAGTGTTGTGATATTAATTCAAAGACAAAACTTTATAGCCTGGGTATGGCGTTTATAAGCAGCTGTGGCTTCTGCATCCAATTTTAGGGAACCGCCGACTTATACCTGCGCAAACCTAGTTAGTATATGCAAGTAAATCTGAATGTGTATGTAAAAAAGTCCCCCACAGAGACACACCTGTGGGGAATTCTGGCCCGCACAGACTGCTTTCCACGTTTCCAGCTTGGTTTCCGTTTTTTCTCGATAGTTCTGTGGTACGAAACGGCGAAGGAAATTAATTTAAATTTTGTCAAATATGTTTGCGTTGTATTTTTCTATTTTTTGTTTTCATATAAAAATTTAGAAGTGTTTTATTTAAAATTATGAACTTTAGTGTTTTTTTTTTTAATATAAGTTTATTTTTGTTCGAAATAGTTAAAAAATAAATTTGGAAAAAAATTCGATGTGGTGCGTAATTTTTCGGCTATGTACTTTCTAGCTTTTTAAAAGACAACTACATATCTGCTACTTTAGGAGTGGGACACCCTTACAAACCTTTACTATTAAAGAGTACCTATTATTATTATACTCGGTGTATATGAATTCGACCGACAAATTTTTAGTGCACATTCTTCTAATCTGAAGTATAAAAGATTAGATAACATTGGTCTTTATATGAAGAATAAAGTCTGTACAAGACAAAACATTTTCAATAAACTATCATGAATTTTTCATTAATCCTTTTATTAAATATTAAAAAAATCATATAAACTTCATCTGCTAGTGCTGCAAAGCATTTTTTTGTCAACTATAGCCTGTTTTCTTTGAAAACTTTAGAGCTTCTAAAGCTAGCTTTAGAGGAAGCGATTTATCGCAGCGAGCAATGGCGGCGAGGGATCGCAGCGAGAAAATTATCGCAGCGTTCTGTCGCATCATGTAATCACCTCTATTTAATAAGCACAGATAATAAGCAACTTCAGTGCTGACAACCGATAGATGATCAGTACACTAGTAGGACCCATGTAGTACCAACCGAAAATTTTTGCAGTGTTTGTTTACAATCCCAAGAAAAGATGAACGTGTACGTTGTTAGTCGGTTTTGCTTTATTTTTATAACCTTTAGATGTTACACTATATAGGGTGTTTCATTGAAGATGCACCAAACTTGAGGGACACGTTTCTGACATTATTTCAAACAAAATATCTTAATAAAAATTTTTAATTGATGCAACTTGAAATTTGCATAATTTGGAGCCGATGTTTTTATAAATACCGTAGCGATTTAAATTTCTGCCGCCGTGAAACAAGACGAGCGATTTAAATTGTTTTATGAGTGGCACGCGGCTGCAAGAAGACAATAAATATCTATCGTAAACGAAAAAATTTATGAGAGGTTTTCAAGTTTGCCCTTGATCGCAAGACGTGTTAAAGGTGAACACTTTGAAAAAAGCGTGCGTTTTCCTCGCACTAACATTTATACAAACCGTAATTACATCAAATTTGCCGAGTCTTAATAATGTACGATAATTAACGCTTGTAACGGGTTTTTATATATTCCTGTATCCAACAATTACTACAATTATGTACAATTAATAAATTGGGAAAATTAGTAACTAGAATTATTGCTTCCGCCGCGCCGGTCTGCTAAATTATTTGCCTATCAGATTGAACTTGGTCATATGAGGTAGAAACAAATTCGGAAGCGGGCAAATTACGAAAACGGCAATTACCTTACAGCATGTGTTAGAATAATCTGCGTATTCTCGAAACGTGTAATCGCCCATCGCACACACCAACACACACACACACACTTACATAATAAACTTAAAAATGAAAAGTATAAACTACACCAACTAATTACTCGTCACTACAACCACACTACAACGTTAACCAGAATGGAGTGAACGAACTAAATGTGTTTCATCATATCATCTGAGGCGCGACAGTTTATGGGGTAATAAAGTAAAAAACCGAACGTTAAGACAGGTTAAGAATTCGAGCCGCTCTCATCTATTGTACGTTTTAAAAATATACGAATCTCCTTTCCCTTCGATTATCTCAAAACTTATTCATTAAAAAAAATATATTATAGGAAACTTTTATGTCTTTTCATGATATCTACCAACATACCGAGTTTGGAGCATCTTCACTGAAACAGTCTGTATGTATAAACATGGACACTGTTCGTATAGTTTAATAAATGCTGTTTTTTGTCCAGGCAATATTTCTTTCTTCCATTTTATTGTTCACAAACACACTCTGCTACTTATACAATGCTATTATTTATGTTTTGATGTATATTGTGTGATATATTGTTTATATTGGCTTATATGTTTAACGTGGTTGTCGTTACAAACAACGGTCGTAAACAACTATCAATAGCCTCAAAGTATTTATATTAGTACACCTTGTCAGTGTTGTCACAGAAATATTACTAGGAATGTAACTAGATTGCATGGAAAAATCGCAAGTGGATAGAACATGTTCTAATTTCGAAAATCGCATACGCGACTACTATTTGCGATAAATTGCACCAGCGACTTATCATTTACACGAAGCAATTATTCGCGGCGGGCAATCGCTGCAACAAATCGCTCGCAAAAATCGCTCCATGTAAAACGAGCTTTAGATGCCAGTGAACTTTAATTCGAAATGTAAACAAAATTCATTTAATGACTTCAATCCCAGATTGGGAAACAAAACCAAAATAATAGGTTGTAACTTCTAAATGAAAGAAGATAGATTAAAGTATATGAACAATTTCGGTACACCTTTAACCAAAAAATATACCTTAGAAGTTTGTCGGTCGAACTGTAGAAAGAACATTGAAATCATAATCTAAAGTTCAGTTTTTATTTATATGCCGATCGTATAGGTCTGAGTTAAGAAAACATACGATAATATGACACGACATGACAAAAGCCGCGAGGCCGTGTCACAAAAGTTAGAAAGAGATAGCTTTTTACATAGCTATCTTTTATAGCTAGCTAACTTTTACTTATTGTTCGATCGATCTGGCTTATCATAAAAAATAACCTGTAGGTACTTTACTTAGGAATTTGATTGCATCACGAAAAATATCGGTTTTATAAGTACGGATGGACATTAAACGGATCCAAAATAAAAAGTGAATGGCAATTCTTGCGTTACAATAGTTGTGATTGACCGTTGTAACTGTAAATTAATGGATATTATGAAAAATAAGAACTCAAAAAGGCGATGCCACTGAGAACTCCCATTTTTGTAGCACTACCCGTTTAGAAATAATCCTTGTTACTGTTCGTTCATCTTGCACAGTACTTATAAAATTAAAAAAATAGGTGCGATAACGATATGTGAATTACTGTAAATGCGTACATCGTTTCGAGTAATCGGTTTAGAGTTTCCTAAAATAATATTATCTCGACGGCTACTTGATCAAATCTAATCAAAAATTCCTTATAAGTAAGTGTTTTTAAGTGACGAATGAAATATCATTGTCCAGGTTTACCTCCAAAACGTCAGCAGAAACAAGGGAGGCGTGTATTTGTTGTGTAAAATTCAGATACTAGACGGTTGTAGCTGTGATTAGTGATTACAAAAAGAAATTGATATTATGTAAATCATAGCGGAGTAATTCTATGTCCTTGGGAAAAATCAGTTTAATCCACTACAGTTTTATGAGCACTTTGATGTAAATTATTAGAATATCAATTTCTCCTCTAATTTACGGATGGTCATACTAGCCTAATTAGTTAGGTACCATGTAGAAGCAGTAAATTTCACGTTGGTAAACGTGTCGTGTAAATCTCATATACATGTTTATAAATTCGTTATCTTTTTAATCTGAACGTCGTATATCATTTTGCATGGATTATTTCGCCGAAAAATATAAATACTGATAAAAATTGCTCCGTTTTAAATAATTATTCATGGAATCGAGAACGTGGGAAGCTTTAAACGATCACGTTAGGCTATAAAGAGTGTTTCTTTAAATCTGGCGTCGAAGTTGGCCATGAACATTTCGTTGTGGACTATCATCGTTATGACAGTTATTAATTTGACGTCTGAACTTGCAATTTCTAACCTTGCTTTCGAGGTTTCGAATTCAACACTACGATAAGACAACACAAGAATGTAATCTATTGTAATATACGAAAAACGACAATAAGAATGAGACTTGTAGCAATGAAAACAGACAATAAGAAAATAAAATTTATAACAAGTAATCAAAATTGTGGTCCGTTCACAATAAGCACCTTGTCACGGCCAACTTTGACGCAAAATTTAAAAAAGAACACTCGTTGCAATGGGTGGTATGCATAAAACGAAGTACATAGATGCTAATAATTCTTAAATTAGTACATATATTCTTCGAAGTATCTTCTATTACATAAGGTATCTACTGCAACTCTGAAGCACACACTATGAAAGCAAAGTTTATAACGTATGTCCAAATAAATTTCTGATAAATGTAGGCCATAGAAGATAATTTATTACATTATTTACATTAAAATATTGTCCAGTTCTTGAGTAGTTAAGAAAATTGAAGTTTAACTGGCCACATTTTACAGCTTGATATGTCACTAACTTCAAAAACTGCTTGGTGTTGTAGAATTTTACACGACCTACCTTTATCAAAAATTTATTTGGAGATATGGTACTACAACACGTAGAAAATGCTAAACTGTTACTTACTATTAAAATGAAGCATCTACTACAGACGTGGCCAAGAAAACTGACTTGCTCGTTCAATTTTATTTGGAGATATGGTACTACAACACGTAGAAAATGCTAAACTGTTACTTACTATTAAAATGAAGCATCTACTACAGACGTGGCCAAGAAAACTGACTTGCTTGTTCATTTGTTATACATGAATACGGTGTGTTGAATATCTATCACATCTATATCTGTGTATTTTTGCAACAATCTATTAGTACCATCTGTTGAACACTTTATAATTACAAATTATGTCACTTATACCTAAATAACTTGCATATACATCATTACTATATATTGTTACGGTTGATTTCACTCATTCACCGTTTGTTTACTTGGCTACTGTCTCGTAGTTATTTCGCCATCCTTAGCGCACATTTGGCCTACTATCTAAACGGCCTCTGTCGTTGTATGCTATCTGTTGGCCAGTTCGGTGGATTTGAATTTCGCGCCATGCAGGTGCTTCCGTGCTGATATTCCTGCCGGAAGCGTGTAGATTCTGAACGTGGGCCGGCGCATTAAGATTTTTGCACGATTTGTATCGTGGCAGTGAGCTGAGTGACATTTTTGTTTCATGTGTGTGGTTTTCCGTTGATCCCTTGAGTAATTCTGCGGTCTTGGTTTGGAAATTTTGACTGTACCGCGCCCAGTTGGGATTTTGTTGAATTTACTTAAGTCGTCGCGCAATTTGGATCTGTTTGGTTCAACGGTAGCTACACGTTTCATTACCACCCCGAGAAGCTCGGCGTGTTTATGCCGACGTAAGTTAACCATTTAATTCGTCCCGGTTGATTTTAATTAGGGTGTTTCTGTTTTTGTTAACGTAGCGGATAGTTACCCCCCCCCCCCCCCCCGGTTTAAGCGTTTACGTTATCGTGAGGGAATCTCTTGAAGCTCCGAACGCGATTTCTTACGACCTTCATGGCTTTACTTCGGACGCACTTTGCTGTTTCACCGGTTTACTTTTATTGTACTAGACTGCTTTTCAGTTCTGTTTGTAAACGAACGTATGGGATTTCTAGCGGGCGGAATTTTTTTTATTTGCGCTGAAATTAAATTTTTTCTTGTTGTATAACTTTTGTTTTAAGAAAGAAAAGTTTGTGGCGGTTCTTCGCCTTTTGTGATATTTTGACACCGTGTTTCTTTCAACAGTTTAATTTTATGGCTTGGCGGGACGTTTTAATGTCCACTGTTTTATTTACTACCATTAAAGTTAATTTAACTTGGTGGACTTATTATTTTATTATTTATTGTTGGATTTCACTATTTGCGGACCGTATTTAATTGGGGATTATCCCTCCTCCTTTGGTTGCAAGTTCAACAGGTGGCGACTCTTTTGGATCTACAGTTACCTGTGCGAAACTGTTGCCCACGGCCTTCTCCACTGACTCGGGATTTTGGTCGTAGCATCAGCCCCAGACATCGGGCGAACCAGGTAAGTTCGTTTGTGTCCGTTTCGACCTGACGTACACACTCGACCGTGGGACTAGGTTGTGTTTAGTCCAATTTTTACTTCGTGTTTTGTATTACCTGGTTTTGGTTCTGGGTTTCAGTTCGTTTGGTAAGAGTGTACGCGAAAATATCCTCCTTTCGCTATACACTTTCCGAGTACGCATATTCATAAAAGCAGCCATAATATTTTATTATAATTCATACCACGTGTCGAAGAGTGTTTACTAAATAACAGCTTCACTTAAAATGAAGCAGACAGCTACTACGCGGCAGCCGAAATTTGGGGCCTTTGAAGTAGATTCTATAAAATTTATAGTAGGTGGTGCTTCTATGGCGAAGTAGAAGCTTCTGTACAATGTGTCCCCGGATCGAGTTGACAAGAGGAAATACTTTTTAATATCAATTTTACGTAAAAAAGTTATTCTTTACAAAGGGTTTTGCTTCTCAAGAAACTTCAGAAACAATGGTTAAATTTAGATTTTTAACTATAGTCTGTCTATAAAATTCGAATTTCTTAGTTTCATATTGCACATATCAAAGTAAGGTTTTTATTATTGATTTTAGGCAAAAAATGTATTCTTTACAAAAAATTCTACTGTTCGAGCATCTTCAGAAACCACAAATAAATTTAAGTTTTTTGACTAGAGGGTGTCTGAAATATTCAAATTCAAATAACCAAAGACAATTTTTATTATTTTATTTTTATTACTATAAACATTAATCTTCTCGGCAAATCTCAGAAATCATACTCAAATTGGAGTCACGAAATACAGAATGTCTGAAAAGTTCATATTTTTGAATTTAATTTGTAGAAAATACCGATTTTCAGACACTCTGTATTTCGTGACTCCAATTTGAATATGGTTTCTGAGATTTGCCGAGAAGATGAATGTTTTATACAGAATGTAATTGCGTAAAATCAATAATAAAAATTGTCTTTGGTTATTCGAATTTGACTTTCAATTACACTTTGTAAATTATTCAACGAATTATCAAAATTTCTTATTGATTTGTCATGGCCCTTTCTAAAACGAAATTCCAAAATACCTGTTGCTTTAAATTGTAAAACTCGTGACACCGTTGAATGACTAACGGTCAGGATGGCTTTCGTTAAAAATTGTACCCGCTTCTCTGTAAGTTTTATAATTTGTAATTAATTACAAATAACAGCAATAACTCTGCTTTTCCTTGTAGAGTTAATCGTTCTGCCATACTGAAGTATGAAAATTAATTTGACAACTGAAATTGATATTCTAATGTCCAAACCACGAAAACTGTTTTGTAATAAGTGCGAAAATAATTAATAAAATACTTTTATATTTGTTATTTAACGTGGTATGTCATTTGTTTTATATTATTATGGGTTCTGGACAAAGCACGAAATGTACAATAAACAAGTTTTCCATATGTTGCATACTTTCTTAGACACCTTGTACCTATAGGTAAACATAATTTTTGTAATATATGCCGATTTGATTAATCTGAATTAAGAATACAACGTGATCTCCGATTGCAAGCGACAAATCTGTTTTACGAAACTTAAAAGGAGATAGCAATATAAAAGTTTTTCAAATTATCGGTCGATAGATCGGCATACACAGGGTGAGTTTTTTTCGATGTTTAGCATTGGGATCTCGGAAACTAGCGGAGCTAGAGAGACGGTTAAATGGGGAAAGATTTGTAGTTTTAGGAGCCCAGTTTAATGCAGCTTTTGTTTTTTTCTTAAAGTTCATGGCTGGCTAGATATTTTGAAAAAACTGATTTTTTATAAATTCGTTAAATGCATATAGCTCGGTTATTCTTGATTTTAGAGAAAAGTTGCAAGACAAAAGTTGTACAGAATTATGTTCTTAATTAAACAGTCGAACTAAATTTTCCATATAAGCTCTTATTTTTCAGTTATGACATAAACATCAGTTTTTTTAAATGGAAACCATAGTAGGCCATGAGTGAAAAAGAAACGCCTTTTTTTACCTTTTCAACGATGTAACATTCGATATGGTTATTTAAAAAAACGACGGAGATACGGCAGTTTTTCTCTTTCAAAATTGTTAATATGGTTGGCCATGGAAACAAAAGTTTATTGACAAATGCAAGTTATAAATGGTAAGCAAATAAAAATCTTTCCCCATTTAACCGTCTCTCTAGCTCCGCTAGTTTCCGAGATCCCAATGCTAAACATCGAAAAAAACTCACCCTGTACATACATATATTGTAATAGTAATGATATAGTGGGTGTAGGATATTTATCCCAAACGTTGGGCAACCAAATTATGTTATGATGATCTCGTGGATTTAGTTCTTTTGCTTGGGTTTCTCGACAATGTATTGATTTAATCCTAATGTTTCAGAAGTTGGTCGAGAATTTATGTAATGATGTAGTAGGTTGTTTGCTAAACGTTGGTGACTATTCTTCTGCCCCACACTTTGGGTGCCTTATAATGTATTGATGTGTAGTTCTAATGTCTCACATGTTGGTTGACAAATTATACTAACGTAATTGGTTTAAATGTGGAATTTGTATATGAAATGTTTGAAATTGTATGATTTTTGTTCTCAGGATGATTAATTCTATTAAGCTTGTCTGAAAAGTTATTTTCTTCCTTTGTCTCTTTCCCTTTCATTTTATTTTCCTTGTGTATGTGTGGATATGGGTGTCTTTTTCTATTGCTTTTCCTCTTTTATCAAATGTATTTCCTAATTTGTCAAATGACTTTCCAATCCATTCAAAGTATAGTAGGCTTGCGGATTGGAAAGTCATTTGACAAATCCGGAAACATAATTGACAAAAGCAGAAAAGCAAAGCAAAAAGAGTGTAATTACGATTCTCGCAAATCGTCCTCAGTAAATTTGTTAGTTGACAAGAAATTTTAGTGTTTGTGTATCAAGTTGTTCAAATCAACTGGTTTAAATTTGTTACAATGTAAAATTCAGTTAGACGTAATAGATTCCCAAGATGGCCGCCAAAAACGTCGTTTTCGTCATATGTATATACAGGCTGTTTATGGTCTTCTCTGTATCCTATTAGGGGGCGATAGTACACCTCGGGAGGAGTCGATAAACCTTAAAACGCCTTAATAAAAGTCGTCTCATAAGCGAGATAATAAATCTTTTATGTTTTGAACGGTTAATTTGTTTTAAACTCTAGTAATCTACTACCTAATCAGTATTACAGTCTACCACAAAAGGTACTCGAAGTTATCACCATGTTCCCACGACTCCATATTCTGTGCAAGGTTCAAACCTTGTTGACGAATTGTTAGTTAAACAAAGGTGATAGTAAAACTGGATTACTGATAATAACTTTACCTCTGTCAAATAACAAACGTAATAACAATTGAACAATAATGTTTGCAACCGTCCAAGATTACTTTTAACGTTTAATGTAAAAATAAAAGAATTATTACTTCCTTATGACACGATTTTTACTAATTGTAAGACGTTTTAAGGTTTATTGACTTCTTCCGAGGTGTACTATCGCCCCCTAAAAGGATACAGAGAATACCGTAAATAACCTGTACTTATACCTAATGTAATGTAGTTGAGATTACCGTCATTCCTTGGGTGGAAAGAAACGGCTGGTTTTCGGCTTTAGAACCGATATACTTAAGCCCCGTAACCCGGCTTCCCCCGTCTGTGAAAGTGGACCCGAGACCCGACTGGACCAGCCAGACGACGCGACGCCACTTGGTGACGTAATACCTGCGACGAAGTACGTCATTGACTGCAGTTACCTCCATTGGAGGGCGCTCTCTCACTACTGACAGCTGTCGAGCTGTTTGTCATTACGTTGGATCCTGGTACATGCAAGGTCGGAATCACTTTATTTCTTAAATTACTCTGTTAAGTTACCACGGCGTTGTTATTGGTATTGTTCTTGCATTTGATAAACAAGTGAATTTCATTAATCGCCTTAAGCGACAATTGTGAACGAATAACAGATCTGTTGATCGGATTAAATTTAACTTGTTGTTTATTTAATTACATTTGTGTTCTTTTCATTGGGAACCCTTCAGGGTCGAACTCGTATACTTGTAACTTAGTTTTCTTATTCGTTAACTATTTTGAGCATTTTAAATAAAAACAAGTATGCTCAGCTGGTGCTTTATATTTTGTTCACTTTGCCCACCTTTTGCTTGAGGTTTCGTCGAATCTCCCTTCTCCAAGGGCTTTGCCGAGCGGTGCTGGAGAAACGTCAGTCCCTCGCACAATTTGCTGGCCTCCAGGTAGGTACGGTTGCGGACAGAAAATTTCGGATGTTACTGTCATTCCATTGACGTAAAAGGTAAGAAATTCCTATATGTATACGTCAGATGAGTGATAGTGACATCCGAAATGTTCTCTCCGCAACTCTACATTACTGTTAAACGATTGGAACATGAAAACGTTAAAAAATAATCAAATATACGTAATAATCACAAGAGATTGAGTATAAATTGAAAATAATTCGACAGATTTTCATTCGAAAACTTGTTACCAGGCAATAAACACGAGAGCTTCTAGAGCTCGAGTGGCTATTGCCAAATGGCAAGAAGTTTTCAATTTTTATGTTGTTTTGTAGTTAATAAATACAAAACAAAGTACTATAAGTTATTTTCAAATGAACGCATCTTTAAAGATAAAACCTCTTAATAAAAATAACTACGACACATGAAAACTCCAGATGGATGCCTTATTAATTAAAAATGATGTTTGGTCATATGTTAACGGAAAGTTTAAACAACCAGAGCTCGTAACAGGTGATAACAGATCAGCCAAAGCGGTAGAATCCTGGAATAAAAACGATGCAAAAGCAAAATCAGATAAAATTTTATCTATTTGCCCATCGGAATTGAACTAAGTGGAAGGTTGTAACACATCTCTGGAAGTTTGGTTGAAATTAGAAGGTATTTTCCAATCAAAGGGGCTTGCGGGGAAAGTAACACTTCTAAAACAGTTAACATTGCAACGTATGGAAGGGGTCGTACGGGTCGTGTGACATCTACGAACGCATCACCGTGGACATAACCACCAGGCGATCTGACATACCTTGTATTATTTATTATTATTAATAAAGGCTTTGTGTTTGTGACAATAAATTGTTTGGCTAAAGAATACGACAACACAGCTCCCCAAAGCAGCATTCCCGCAAGTGAGATAGCGAACCGTTACGTCACCGCATACCCGCACCTCCTTTTATACAATATTAACCAACAATTAACTGTCAACCGTGACAGTTAACGTGTTAAGAGGGAGAAGCGAGTATGCGATGACGTAACGGTTCGCTATCTCACTTGAATGCTGCCACCGTTAGTATTCAATTCACCATGAAAAAGCAAAAAGCATTACTTTACGTGGCCAAAATGACAAAAGTAGTCGGTTTCAATTACCGGTTATAACAAGTAATCGGCGAAAATTCGCCTTTTATCGCAATCAGCGATTACCCTAGCCTAAAATTCTAAGAAAAGATATCGCAAATGAACATACATCAAAATGATCGATCTCGTCTTTATTAAAACAGATAACACTAATTACATCTTCCTAAGACTTGTTTATTAAGTCTTCCAGGAAATAATGTAACTTATAATGACAATACCTGGTGTCCACTTTGATTGATAGGAATTTCAATGCAATTTTTTATAATTATAAATTCCTGCTTTCCTTTAGAAGTTATTGTTAAAAAAGCACAATATTGAATGCAGGCTTGTTAATCTACAACGGTCTGCATGTTCGTCGGATTTAATACAAACGATGTCTTCTTGTGGCCTGATTAAAAAATTATCACTCCTTTCCGATTCGAATGAGTTGAGAGGTAGAATCGTGGAAAATTGGGCAACTATTAGTTCTAGAATGTTAAGCAATTTTCGCAGAAGTTTCTAGGGTAGGTTGGCCGCAAACGGCGAATTATTTGAACACTTGGTGTAGTACCTTTAATTTATAAATAAATATTTCTCAATACGAATTATGTTTGAAGTCTCTATTTTTCATTACAAAATTGTAAAAATTAATAAAATTTGTCAATTAGGAGTTTGCTTGCTTGATCAAAACCATGGAATTCAAAAATATCTGCTTATTTAATTTTTTTTCTTTTTTAATTTTGAAAGGCCATTTATTTGAAAGACATACTAAAAGTAGTCTTAGCTAATGCATAACACAAAGCTACTTATTATGCCGTTTAGTATTTTGTTATATATTCGATAGAGCAGGAATTTACAATTAAAAAAAGTGCATTGAAATTTTGAAATCCCTATGGTGCGTAATCAAAGTATATGAACTGATTTTACAGCTCTGAAATTATGAAAAACCCTGGTACTCATGTACAGTATCACAAAAGTGTATTAATAGATTATGCTTGTAGAATTTATTACAGTACCACGTTATTTTATTTCCGTAAAGCGCATAAATAATCAAAAAGGAATTACCTACCCATAGATAGAAACAAGCACACCGACTTAACCAGTATCGGAAGGTACCAGAGTGCTTTTGATTCTCCGTTAGATTCGTTAAGCCAAAATTTAAAAAAACGTCTAGACCAACATAAATATCATATCCAAAAAAATAATCAAAATGATTCAGTGCTTGTTGAACATTCGTTAGAAAATAATCATAATTTTAATTTTGAAAATACTAATATATTATAACGAGACATTCAATAAAAACCTCATGAAAGCAGGTCATGAGCGAGAAAGCTAGACAAAGCAGTCACGTCGAAGCTAAAACACGTTAAACTGTGTTGTATGTGACAGACGTCAAAATTGGATGAAAAATTGTAGCAAAGATGGAATTTTCGTTTACTGAGGAACAAAAACCCTGCGATAGGTCCTACGTCAACTCTGTAATTAACATCCGTTACTAGTCTACATTACCAGAGGTTTCGCCGTCCAGTAGCCCAGCCGATAAGCGGCCAGGAGAGCAGAGCGTCGCACGTATTGTTATTTATTGATTTTATACTGTTCATCCCTTTATTTCTATTTGTTGTTAAAGTTTCAAGTTGTATTGAATAAAATTATACACAGATTGCAGAATCCTTGTTTTTAAGAAAACTCAAAATATTTCAAAAATTGTGCAATTTAGAGATAGGGATATGTATTGCATTTTTATATGTAGAAGGAAACTGTAGGTAGTAGTAAGGAGTTCGGAAAATAAACAAGTGAGGGCGCCGTGTAAGCAAAAGTTACCGGTCGCTCCTTAAAACCCGCGAGGCGCGGAGCACGAGGCAGTCAAAATCCGCCCTTATAACTTACATTATGTAAGTTATAAGGGCGGGTTTTGTGAAAAACCCGTAAATTAATCTTTACGGGAGAGCTGGAAGTTTGTGGGGCGAGCGACGCATGAGCGAAACCCATAATCCAGTGAGTCTAGTAAAGATTAATTGTAAAGCGTGTCGCGTACAAACTTTTATTTCAACCTTCACATGGCGATTTTTAATTAATTGACTTTAATTTTTTTATGAAAACGTTTTTTTATCGAAGGCGTTATTTCTAGCTAGACGTAGTCATGGTGATGTAAGCAGACAACCAAGTCTATAAAATTTTACAGATCTTTTATACCAGCCCGTAAAATACAGGTCTGTTCCCGTAATGTATCGTTTACTTGGTAACCATAAACAGCAAAATGAACCTTTAAATAGCTATTTTTGTATTAAGGGCGTGAAGGAGGCGATTTTGGCCCGCAGCGGAATAATAATAAGCCAGAGGCCCGAAGGGCCGAGGGATTATATGACGCAAAGGGCCAAAATCGTCGTTCACGCCCGAAATGCAAATAAGATTTTTTGTAAAATCGTTTAAATCCACCTTAAAGCTTTGAAAAAATAAATGGCACGATTCGTTCTCAAAAATCAATTTACGTTGTTGGTTGCTAATGTGATGCAAATAAACATGGTTTCTTAGGTTTTAGGGCGCAAAAGGCACTATTTACGCCCGCAGATTATTGTATAAATGACTTCATTTTGATGCGATTTTACAAAAATGTCATTTACTAAGAAGATGGAAATAAAATAAATTAAATTTCTTTTAAAACTCCGAATATCCGATCTTCTTTATGTGATAAATTTGTTTGTGAATGTTTTTAAATTGAGCTAATAAATTGTCGTTTTTACGTTTTATTCTACGAAATATCTTGTTTATTATTTACCCACAGACACACACACACACACTGACAGATAATTTTGAATGTGAAGGCTCGCGAGTGTCATCTACATCCAAAATTTATCACACAATAAATACACTCTACAAGCAAGAATTGGTATACGAGATACACTGCAAAATCCTTCATCGAAGCAGGAGCCTACGCGAGTAAACAACGAAGTAAGAAAGCAAATGAGAATAAAAATAAACATAATAAGAGAACAGAAAAATTGCAAAATACCCTGAGAGAACAGAGCATTTAAGTTAACACACAAAATAAGCAATATCACTGCATGAAAGTGGCCCCCAAAACCGGGGAATATCAGAAAATTTTCCAAAATACTCACCATATCACTGCAATATGTATGTTACATATACGAGAGCCAAGCTACAATTATTGAGAATAAAGAAACCAAAGCAAGTTTTCAAACTTTTTATTTTAAATGTGTACAAAGTAGTTGTCATCCGCAGCCACTATAATACTGTTACATTATGAGAAGTAGACTATATTTTTATATACTGGTAGCGCCACCTGTGCCGCAGACAGGATTCTAATCTATTCTAGACACGCACCGAATTTACTGGAAAAGTCTAGCAAGTCTTTCGAAGTTATTCTCGAAGAGGGCTGGCTGCTATAAAGAGGAGCCGGAGCGCGGTTTTTAAATCAGTCTTATTTAGGAAGCGATGTGTAGCAAGCGAATTTATTAACGTTTAAGTGTTATTTTGTCAGATAAGTGTACAGCTCGATGTTTGAATTGGCTTCCGGTTGGAACCGCGTCACGTTGACTTCTACTGCCGACGTTTCGTTCTTCATTGCAGAAGAACTTCTTCAGGGCTGCTGCTGCTGGTGGTGTTGCTGCTGCTTCGGGTTAGTCGTTGAGACAGTCTCAACGACTAACCCGAAGCAGCAGCAACACCACCAGCAGCAGCAGCCCTGAAGAAGTTCTTCTGCAATGAAGAACGAAACGTCGGCAGTAGAAGTCAACGTGACGCGGTTCCAACCGGAAGCCAATTCAAACATGGACGACGGCCGCGGAAGCCTTCAAGTTAAATGTACAGCTCGATATTATTGTACTTTTATTGTGTGTAATGATCGTAGACATTAAAGTGTTTTAAAATAAATAAATAACGTTTAAATTTGTGAACCCGAAGTCGTAACAATACGTTTAATCATTCGCTCCTTCCATTGCTTAAATGCGTTGAGCCAGGCGTGTTTAGGGATGTCATCAAATTAAGATCTAACAGCTGCATCAATCTCTTTTTCCGAATGAAATCTTCTCCCTCGCAAATGTTTTTTGACCGCAAAATAGCCAAAAGTCACACATTGCGAGATTTGGTGAGTACGGAGGATGTTCTAATATTTTGATTTTATATCCGGCTAAATACTGAAGGGTTATCGCTGTTGTATGCGATGACGCATTATCATGAATCATGATACAATATGATTACCTTTTGTAGTATAGGCCATGATTATTGATTGTAACTAAAACAAAAGGGTTCAATATAAAATAAATACGTGTGTCAGATGGTGTAATAAAGATTATTTAAGAAAAGAATTGTGTCTGTTTTGCTGATGAAGATACTACAAAATTGGCGACGAGGATGGGATTTGTCACATGCGACTGAACTACCCAAGTATTTGGCAATAGAAGTCAATCCAGGCATCGACCAGGTACCTTTGGTGGCCGGTGATTTTGTTCATTTTTGTGACAAACAATTTTCATAATGGTGGATGGTATTATCGTTGGACAGCTAAGAGAGTTTTCACTTCAAAATGATTGGGGGTGTACAAAACTCGAATGATTAGTTTTTTCAATGCCAACAAACATTTTTTCACGTCGGACACACTTAAGCGCGATACGTTTCTTAATGTTTTGGATGAAGAAGCTTTCAAGCTTCTAACAAATCTGTCAGTGTCAAAAATGCCAGAAGAAAAAGAGTTCAAGGATTTGCTTGCTTTATTTGATGCTCATTTTGGTACTGTAGAAACTCTGTTTTCCTCTCGATGTAAATTTTATAATGCGGTAAGAGAGCAAAACGAAAGTATTAATGATTGGCTGGCGCGCGTTCGTCATTTGGCCGGCAATTGCAAATTTGATTCTTATTTGGATAAAATGATAGTTGACAGATTTGTTATTGGCATGAATAAAGACCCCTACTAGGGACAGGTTATTTGAAGAGAATGCTGCTTCTCTGACTATTACGGATGCGGTCAAACTTGCTACGAATAAAGAGGTAGCTTTAACCCAATATAGGCTTGAAAGTCCTGAAATTAGTATTAAAAAAGAGCCTGTTGGACATATCAAGGCCAAAAGTACTTCTCAAAGTTTTTCCCCTAAAAAACGTTTTCCCTATAATAAAGCTAGTGAATTATCATGATAAAAAATGTGATGCTTGTGGCGGAAATCATAAGACTGGGACTTGTAAATTTAAATCTCATACATGTAAAAAATGTTTAAAAGTTGGTCATTTGCTCAAAATGTGTACAATGGGTACAAAACCGTCCACTTATAAGGCCCACAATGTTCCCAAAAAAGAAAAAACGCATTTCATTGATGAAGATTTGTCAGAAAAACTTGAATCTTTGTTCAAATTCAAAGGATCTGGCGATGATGAGTCTGGTTTTCAAATTTCATTAACACTTGATCAGAAATATGATGTTTCTTTTCAAATTGACACAGGATGTATGAGTACGATTATTCCTGCTCAGTTATTTAAAGAAAAATGCTCGAGTTTGTTCCTTGAATCAACGGATAAGACTTTTGTATCATATTTCAGTGAGAAATCTAAACCGTTAGGATCAGTTACCGTAGAGGTGAAGAAGTATAAGGGTAAGGTGTACCCAAATATGAGATTTTATGTGGTTAACTCCACAGGGTCTCCACTTTTGGGTAGAACATGGTTTAGCAGGCTTGGTTTTCAAATAAGAGATTCAAAGAGTCATTTTTTGACTCATCCAGTATATTTTAGTAATGATATGACACAATCTATACTTCAGAAGTTTTCTGCTAAGTTTCCAGAAGTTCTTACTAATCGGTTAGGAAAATTCACTAAAGGCAAGATGACATTAGAACTCAAACCTGATGCTGTGTCAAGATTTATTAAAGCAAGGCCAGTGGCAGGAGGCCAGAGGCAAGCAGGAGTGATTGCAGAAATTGATAGGTTGGTCAAGGAAGGCATTTTAGAGCCAATAGATTATAGTCCCTGGGGATCTCCTATTGTACCAGTGCTGAAAAAAGATGGTACAATACGTATATGTGGAGATTATAAACTGACCGTGAACCCCCATCACCTGGTGGATCAGCACCCTCTACCTCGAGGTGAAGATCTTTTTCAAAAAGTTCAAGGTTGCTCGGTTTTTGCTAAACTTGATTTGTCGAATGCGTATCAACAATATGAGGTGATAGAAGAATATCGTTCACTCTTAACAATTACTACAAAATTGGCGACGAGGACGGCGTTCGCTAGTAAAACTCTTACTCAGGCTGAAAAGTCGTGTTCTCAGTTGCACAAAGAAGGTGCGGCTTTGATTTTTGGAGTAGTAAAATTCCATACCTATCTGTTTGGTAGAAAATTCATTTTGGTTAATGATAACCGATCACTACTTTCGATTTTTGGCCCAAAACATGGCATTCCAGCTTGTGCTGCGAATCGCCTCCAAAGATGGGCACTGATCATGTCAAATTATGTTTATGATGTTGAATGGGTCAAGTCAGAAAAAAAAATTGCTGACTGATTTTCCCGCGCCCCGTTGCCAGACTGTCCCCGAGAGGCGCAAGACCCAGACTTGCAGATAAATTACATATTTGATATAAATACTGATTTGCCTTTGGATTACAAGCAACTGCTATCTGCAACTAAAAAAGATGCTACTCTTATGAAAGTAATAACTTATCTTAAATTTGGCTGGCCAGATACAGTCGACTCTGAACTACAACCATTTTTCAAGAAAAAGTATGAGCTGTTCGTAGAGAAGGATATTCCACTTTGGAGGTACAGAGTTGTTGTGCCTATGCACTTACGTAAGAATGTGCTCAAAGAACTCTACGCTTCACATATGGGAATCGTGAAGGTCAAATCCCTAGCCAGATCATATGTATGGTGGCCTAAGCTAGATGAGGACATAGAAAATACAGTCATATCTTGTGAAGAGTGTAAAACTACCAAGGACAATCCTCCTAAGGCTGAATTTATTCCATGGAAATGGCCAGGTATTTGCAAGATTTGGTCTACCGGGAATAATTGTGTCAGACAACTACTCTGCATTTGAAAGTCAAGAATTTAAGAACTTCTTGCATCACAACGGAATTGAACTTAAACATGGTGCACCTTTCTCGCCAAAAACCAATGGTGCAGCTGAAAATGCAGTGCGTACAATTAAACGTTGTTTGAAAATAGCATTAGTGGAATCAACTTCTCCCGACTTGGATGTGGTCTTGAACAGGTTCTTGCTCGACTACCATAATACACCTCATGTATCTACTGGGGTTGCGCCAGCTAAAGTCCTTCTTGGAAGACAATTAAGGACCAAACTTGCTCTTTTGAGATCGCCTACTGCTGCTTCCAAAGTACGCAAGTCCAAATTCAAGGCTCCTCTCGTCAGCATACTCCAGTCACGATTGAAGACGAGAAAGATTCACAATCTGCAAGTCCAAATGTTGAAAAAATTTCTCAGGACCAACATGTGCGTCCACAACGAGAAAGGAAGCCAGTTCGCAGACTTATCGAGGAACTTTAATTTTCAATGTTTACATTTTATTTTTGTCTGTGTATTTTGAATATTTTCTTAGTTAAAATGGAGAGACTGTAGTATAGGCCATGATTATTGATTGTAACTAAAACAAAAGGTTTCAATGTAAAATAAATACGTGTGTCAGATGGTGTAATAAAGATTATTTAAAAAAAGAATTGTGTCCGTTTTGCTGATGAAGATACTACACCTTTCTTTGGTAGTTTTTTAAATTAAGTGTTCGTGTATTATCTCACTGCTGCGGATCCAATTTTGAGACTAGACTCTATCATACCGTAGGTAGTTCTGATGTCCTCTTCGAACATCCTTTTAACAGCGGCAATATTTTCCTGGAGGTCCTGTCCATTTTCGGTGTGTAACTGAGTTGCAACCCCATTCAAATTCTTTAAACCATCTACAGATCGTAGCTAAGGAAGGGGCGAGATCACCAAAAGCCGATTTCATACTGTCTTCACACTCATACGGACTTAAGCCCTTTTTAAAATCGTAGAATATCATTACTCGAAAGTGTTCTCGTTATAATTCGATGTTTTCTACCACTTTAACGGTTTCCGTCTCGAATATTATTCACTTGATTTCAACAGACAATATCACAATTAACAGCTAAAACAATGCGCTATTTAATAAAAAAATGTTTTTATTTTGCATGGCCTACCAGATTTTTTATTCTCAATAATTGTAGCTTGGTCCTCGTATTAATGGATTTTCATTATTAAAACAAATATATATTCAGATCCTCAGTTGATAATTCGTATTGTTTACCACAAATGGTTTTAATTTACCTGGATGACTTGTCGTATACGTACATACATTCTCAGCATTTTTGTTCTATGTCTCGGTACTTAAAATTTCATTTGTGTAATTAGATTATTATTGGTTTGACCAATTTGCTCAGGTGACAATTATTTTTTTTAAATAAATTCTTAAAGATGATTGAGGGAACGTGTAAAACTTTTATGGCTGGAAAGATTCTACATTAAACGCTTGTTGCGTCACATTGAAAACTTGTTTTTGAACTTGGTACCACGACGTAGTTTCCATAATTATTGGAAACGTTGTGATAATTACATACAAGTTTACGAATCCAGCACGTATCGTTTCGAGTTGAAAAATAAGTAAAACTGTTCAAATTAAAATATATATGTTTTATGCAGAGCTTGAGTCCATTTCTACTGCTATCGATGCTTGGAAAAAGATGTTATCATTAGGTATCACTTATCAGCAGAAAGCAAGAAACCATAACCATTGAATCAAAATTATTTTTATGAAATTTTGTACATTTGCTTATTCACACTTATTCAACATCTTGTAAATAAATGATTTATTCAAAGCAAACTGAACCTAAAACTGGCCGCTCTCTGCTTATCTCTACCTGCGTAAATTAAATGTGGCTCAAAAAGAATAAGCCGCTAATCTTTGGGGTGTATCATGTCATCACAAATTGACTTACAGAATTAACATATTAGATAAAAATGGAAATTTGTTAAAGTTGATAATTGGCAATACCAGTTAATTTATCTGATTTGAATTATCATAGTTTGACGTATGTTACAATGACATCAAATTAAATTTGTCTAACTTAACATGATAGACAATTTACATATTCAAAATCACCGCCTATTGTGAAAACAAACAATGAAGGAATGGATAATATACAGCGTGTATCATAACGTCCGACTAATATTAACATAATGTTTTGTGTAACACACACTTGTGACAGAGCTGATCACTATTCGTGGTCAGATATCACTCAGGTTCTTCCAAAAACTAATTTCTTCTGAGAAAAATGATATAATTTATTTTTTTTTAATGACACATTCATTGAGAACAACTTTTTTTAAAGCTAACTATTAACATAATTATTCGTGTCTTAACACCATGCGTTTCTATGTTGAAAACGGTACTTAATACCATTTTCTTTTTAACGTTCTGGTTATGAAGCTATTGATAGTTGAAAATTGATATTTTATTTAGCAAGGCGCGATAAATCCACATAATGTCGTCAAAAAGTACATCCAAACATGCAATAGATTAGTCAACTAAACAATATTTTAACTTTTTTTCTCCTCGTTTCCTTCTAATTTATATTTTACTAAATCAAATTCTTTGCATTTTATAAATCTGGGAGGATGTTACAACTGTGTAAATGTGGTAACTAAGTAACTAAAATTTTGTAATATCTGTGGATGTCATTAGTGTCAAATTTGAAGTGCATTTTCGCTTCTTACTAAGAATCAGGTCGGAGAAACAACGCTACATACATGTTCCCGAATAGTGGGATTAATTAAATTAAGCTCCGGCTTTCCATCTGCCCAATAAAGTTATTCGGCGAATAACTTGAATTTTTCTGAATGGCTATTTGATTTTATGAATTGTTTCCATGATAATTATTCACCGAATAGATATTAGCCAGTTTATTAAGAGATGGAAAGACTGGGTTTAAAGGTGGAGTTTTTTACACAGCATTGACATATTTAAAAAAAAATTGGTCGGCTATATTTTGGAAACTATACGTTGTCGGAGAAAATATATTTTATTTATCGATACATTTTTTAACAGAGAATCGCGCGGTATGAATATTTGTCGGACGTTGTGATATGATACAGACTGCATAACAATTATCAGTTGAACATTACACCGTAATCTGCCTTTCCCTTTCTCAGACCGTAGAATTTCGAAAAAAAGACATATTATTATCATAAATAACGAGTCAATAAAAGCGTAATTGTTACAAGAGAAAAAAATTACGTAACACATATTTTTTCGATTTACGTGGTGGGAAAGAATTCATTTTACACGTGATTTTAAACAAAGCATAGGCTACGTGCAGCAGCACACATATGAAACAAAATCGCGGATTTACAGGTGGTCACTAAACTATGCTGCAGTGAGGAAGGACAGGATAGCCTAAGGCGATTCGCAGAGGAGAACTTTTGTTATATTATTTTCATGGTGGTGCAAGATCAGGTCTTGGAATTCGCAACGTAAACTCGGGTATTTCCCTCGCCGCATTCTAACCGAGCGGAAACGTAATCACGGGTATTTTTTTTACGGCGAAAAAAGCCGGCGAACAAGAAATTGGACAGGATAATGAACTATTGCTTCAGATGCTGCATACTTGCATTATCAGGACAAATTCGTTACGTAAAATGTGTTACAGCGGCACCAAATTGCTGTTGATTCTTTTTTAATAAATATTGTTGAGCTTGTTAATTACATTTGTGACTCATACCATCTCAGGTTGTTTTTAAGAAGCAACACAAACGTTATATAAGACTAATAATTGTTTATAACGATGCTAATGAGTTTTGTTTATATAAGTCAAGTACTAATAATTACGTGTAAATTCTATTTCTCACATGACAGGCGAACTTCCAATATGTACAGTCGCAATCATAATTCATGACATACCTAACCTTTGCAGAAAAACTCATCGTGGACATTTTATTTGTGGTTTCCAAACAAAAAATAATTTACTGCATTCACTTTTAAGTAGTAAGATTGTGATGCATTCGACATGCATAGTTTTGAAGGAGATGGATACTATGTTCTGTAAGCGTCATGAATTATGATTGCGACTGTACATATTCTTGTGAAGCCAACGCCTTTTTTAAGAGCCGTATGACATGTTACCACAGGAAACGTTTATTGGTTGATTTGATACATCTTTCTGGGTTTTTAATAAATTTTATATAAAAATTAACAACGTGCCCTAAGACAACAATCTTCGAAAAATTGGAAGAAGTAAGAATTATTCGAAGCAAATACAATAATTTTTTTGTCTCAGTTCTTATAAAGCAGGAATTTGTGAAAGTTGATCAAGTAAAAATTTTACGGTGACGGTATCGGCTGCTTCAAATTGAGTGCACTAAAGGGATTTCCTAAATGTAAGAGTTACAGAATAGAAATATTTTAATTCAAACATTGAAATGAATTTGTTCTAACTTCAAACGAAAACAAAATATTAAGGGCTGGTCTTTCCATCATCCGGTTATTCGGCGAATAACTTTATTTTTGTGAGTGGTTGATTGATTTTTATGAATTGTTTCCAAGGTCCGTCATTTCGTTTATCAAGAGGTGGAAAGATCGGCAGTATGATACATTATTATAAACTGAATAAGAAATGCTGTAGAATGTAATAATAAACTCATATCTGTTGTATTTAAAAAATCAAAATTGAAGATGAAGATTAGAAACCTTTTATATTGCAATTCTACTGGACCTATTCGATGTAGAAACAAAAAATACTTGCAGAAAAATGAGTCAGGATTATAATATTATACAGGATAATGGGAAAATGTCGTACCTGCGCCATACTACGA
Source organism: Dorcus parallelipipedus (assembly GCA_958336345.1). Taxonomy (NCBI): domain Eukaryota; kingdom Metazoa; phylum Arthropoda; class Insecta; order Coleoptera; family Lucanidae; genus Dorcus; species Dorcus parallelipipedus. The sequence goes on from OY284475.1 coordinate 45,378,647, forward strand.
TATTTGGTGCTTAAAATGAATAATCATATTCATGATACGTTTTCAAAATCTTCCTATCTTATGTAGTTACAGAAATTTCTAAAGAATTTAATTTGGCAACGTTGTACAGTCGGTTTAGAGGCTAACAATAGAGAAAAACAATATCATAATATTTATTCACCTTGTAAACGTGCAACATCAGACTTGTCTTGTATTTATCGCACCATACACGGTAATGGAAAAGCCCATAAATTTCATTTTTATGTGAAAATAAAATATTTTCCTATGCGGGCATTTTTCTAGGTGTGCATTTTTCGGCGTAAGCAATTTTCTGTGTGCGCAATTTTTTATGTGGGCATTTTTCCATGTGAGCAATTTTCGTTGTGTGCTTATTTCTTGTACGCGTTTTTCACTGTGGTTTTTTTTGTACGCAACTTTCGTGTACGCTTTTTTCATGGTATCCATGAGCAGTCTACAGACGCTACCTTCTATCGTCCAATCTGTTATACTACAAGTTAAAAATAATAGTCGCGTTCCTTTTACAAATGAACTGAGGTACTGGGTTAAACTAACAATAAGTGAGATGAGGGTCTCATCTCATATAAAACAAAGTGAATGAAAATTTGTCTTAATGGAACAACTGAGGAGGAGAAAACTGACGAAGTTCTTGCGTCAAGAAATGTCAAAAATTTCAAAATCAAAACTTGTAAATAATACATTATGAGTAATTTAAGCAAGCGTGAAACATGTCTTATTTAACTAAATGAAATAACTTTTGGCAACTAGTTCAAGAAGAAACTTTTCAGCGCAAGTATATTGTGTAAAAGAATTATTAGTTTCCCCCACTACTGAGGGACGACGAAGGTTCCTCATTAATGAGGAAGGGCTTGCTGTTCCTTCAAATCAGGGGGGGAAGCAACTTCCTCACTTCTGCTTACCTCACTTCAAGCAAAAGTAACGTGTAATTTAAGTGAGGAAGGAGAAGTGAGGTAAGATTATCTCAGAATCTTGTAAAAGGAACGCGACTAATTCAGTTTTGTTATGTGTTATACTACTTAAAATAATAGTTTGTGATAATTTTCAACGGAAAAGAAAGTGCTTCAATTATGCTTATAATCTAAAAGCCAACAGATATCGGTAATGTCAAACATGTGTCAATTTGGAAGCTATTTTTATAATTTGAGATGTGAACAAATTTAGCCGCCAACCTAACAAAATAAAATTTCGGATGCTCTTTAATGATATCCAAATGGGTTTCATAATGTAGACAAGAACCAGCTTTAATCATAATGTAGTCGTTAAAGCACCAAAATAGAAAAAAATGTTTAAACTTGTCGTTCGATATTTTCTCTGAAAATGTATACAACTGAATGTCAATAATTTTGTACATGTATTTGTTATAAGCAGGCTTACGATTTCGACCCACTTCGAACATATTGGATTGTAAATTCCCCGGCTTCGCACAACACGGCAGGTAGTAAATATTCGGCCAAAGTATGTATCCCGTTCAACACTTTAACAGGTACGTTATTAAAAAGTCAGAGTTTTTTTTTATTATACATGTAGATACAAAATAACGTTCTTTATTTTAATAACGTGTATGTTATGGAGATTGAACGGGATACGTACTCGGGCTGATTGTGTTACATACTTTTTTGATTTATGTTAAACTTTATTTAATTATTTACTGCGATCGCGTGGCCGATAGCAAATTTTCAATGAGTATGTTTAAGGACCCCGTTGGACAACCACCACAGATAAAAAAATGCGACGTGGACCGAAATCGTAAGCTTGGTTACTAGTATTACAATGTCATCAAGGAAAAAGAAAGCGGTAATTCTTGCGATAGTTCTGTTGTGTGATATAATTGAATATATAATTATAATTTGCAAATATTTGTGATGTTATTCGATATCTGGGTTACTCCATAAGGTCGGGTGTACCACAGATTTTAAGGATGCTTCGTATTGGCATCCGATACCATCGAATCGTACAACCTAGTTTTACAACACACCTTCCAACTTGTACGATAGATTGTACAACTGATTGTTCCGTCTGTAGGCCGTTTAATACATAATTAAATTTTTGTCCGTAAATTCGATTTTACATGAATATGTTTTTTGTTCCATTCCTGGCTTGATGACAACAATTACAATTTAATTTTATATAAACGGCGAATTGTGAAAGCGCGTAAAGAGATTCTGTTAGAAATGCATATTCATCTCGTATTTAAACTACAATCGCTCAACTATATCAAGTTTGATTTAAAAATGCCAAGGCTTACGACTTCTTTCACGCGTCTGCTGCAAAAACACGGATCACACCATAGAGAGGTAAAAACAGTTCCAGCTGCAACTACATAATAGCATGGTACGAATAAAGCGGGAAACACATTGAGGCGGTTGCGGTAGCGATTGCGGTGGCGGTGGAGATGAAAACCGTTCACATGTATGCGACAAGGTAGACCTGCCAATGAATTTACGTAACTTTACCGTGATCGCTCGCATGTGAACGTTTGTGACCGCCACCGCCACCGCCACCGCCACCGCCACCGCAATCGCTACCGCAACCGCCTCAATGTGTCTCCCGCTTTAGTTAGAAGATTTTAGAACTTTTCCACTGAAAATTATTTATGGAATTACGAGTATGTGCTTCAAGATTTAATTAAAAGTATGGGATGTGGGAGGGAGGGAGGGAGGGAGTGATCGATTAGTCAAAAATCTTCAATTTTTTTCTTATTCAATCATTCATTCATCATCATTCTTACAATATGTATTTCGCTGTGATTCTTACTTACTGGATATTAGAGATGCGATACATTTAGTGCTTCAGCCGTACAATCGGATACCGGATATCCGGGCATATACCCAAGTCGGATATTCGGCTAAACTATTCGGCCAAATTTATTCAGTTTACTCAAAGAGAACAAGTCAGAAACTGTAGGTCTACGGTTTCAAAGTTAAAAAGTTCATATAATTTTCCAAGATATTATTTATTCACATTCATTTTTCACAAGTAGTTTTTTTTAAATTTTGTTAATCAATAGCGTTATTACATATTGCTACGTGATTCGTTATTGAGAAATTTATTTATTTATTTTTCAATTAGTTAATTTTTAATTTTTATTTAATTCGCGTAGGTACATTAAATTATAGTGTCAATCGATACGTTCAAAGTAAACCCGTGTATTTTGCTTGACTTTGATACATTCAACCTCGCGGGTTTTATTAGACTTCTCCCCAATTTAACGTCCCTCGTATTTATAAGCTGTGTTAAAAAAAACTCAAACTCATCATACAGTGATAAATATGGAACAACAATTTTTTGTGAAAACACGTATCCAAACGTGATAAAGAAAATAGCTTCCTAATTACTTATCCCACATATTCGTGCTTGATTTTAAATGTATCACCATGTAATTCTGATCTTAATTATCAAACAAATTAAATCGTACATGTCATTAAATCGGCTAAATTGGACTTGCTCCAGGTCTAGGAAGTTTGACTTCGGAGGTGCCTCCAAGAACTGCATATCCTCCACGATGGTGTACATCCATCGGAACTGCTTTTAGACTGGTGTGCGTGTCAGTCTGGTGATGACGATTAAATCTTTTAATCGTTTCCCTCAGGTTAGTTTTTCTTAACAAAAATTTATCTCTCGGTAATAGCAACATTTTTGTTGAAATGCCCTAGGATCATAATTTTTTTTAATAAGCAAAATTTAAATTGATATATGATAAATCGCGAACTAAATTACAGTTAATACATCAAAATCATAAATACAAATAATATTGTTACAACAACTTTCACTCTTCAAAACTAAATAACATAGCAAAGATAAATATAAATATAAATATAAAGATAAATAAAACTTTTGATTTATTATTGAAATTTAATTTTTCCATTATCATACCGCCACGCCGGTAGCAAGTACATATACAGATACCGAATAGTGTTCTTGTGCTGACAAAAATGCTCTTTCAATACATACGTTTGCGTTCCATGGAAAACACCTTCGTTAAAATTTAATGCCATTTTTATTAGCAGAGGACTTAATTTTACGCCTTTCATTGTTTCGCTATCAGCGGAGAATAATGGCTGCATAAAAGTTAAACCCAGAGCAAAGGCATGCTGAAAAAGGCGAGCAACAATAAAATTATAAACATTTGAAATAACATCGCATACCAAGGTTGCGCGTTGATAATCTGAGGAACAAGCAAATTTTATAGCTAATTAAAGCGAATTGAAGTGTGACTTTTTTAAGTTAAAAAAATTAATTCTTTTTCCTTGCAAATGAGTTCTGTTTAACATATTTGCGACTGTTTTTGTTTATGTAATAAATGCTGCAACCTACGATAGAAAGCATTAAGTTTTGGATAACTTTCCTTTTACTGACGCAAATTCCGACACTCCCGAACGTCACTACATTTCAAATTATAAGAAAATGAATGGATCAAAATTCTGTGTAATTTTGCCCGCTACTTACGTCACTTCTTTGAGAAAAAAGTATTTTAATAATTAATACATTATCGAATATTATTGAGTCAAGAAAACTCCTAAAAAAATCTATTCGGGTCTTCTCGTCCTCCGAAAACATTTAGGCCCGATTTTATAATTGTCGGATAAACTGAATATAACAGTATTCTTAGAATAACGTAACGTAGATATAGAAGAAAATTAAAAGATATTCGGCCAGTAGTTATTCTGCACTTATTCTGAGTTTGTAAAACTGAACTTTTTTGCAAAAACGTCGATTATTATTATTATAAATTTGCTATATTTTGGAGTGATTCATTTATTTGTACAGTGGCGTACCGTTGAGGTACAAAAATAATTTTAATTGTTTTAAATAGAAACGTCTACTTTTTATTACGAATTCTAAAAGGGTATATTTCTTTACGTAAGTATATCTACATAAAAATTTTATAGGTTCACGTAAGAAATTTTTTTAAATAAACGAGGTTTAGAAATTAGAAATTAAAAATTAAATTAATAATAAATTACTTAATTTTAAATGAAACAAAAAACAAAATTGTTTCCCATTCACTATTAGACAGTCATCTAGCTGTGAAACGAATGCATTTTGGACATTGTTAATTATTTCTGGTCCAGTATTTTGTTAGCCACAGTGCACCTGCATCGTATTTATCTTTAATAATTGCATCTTTTAATGGTGTCCCAAACCTCTGGAATAGTACAAAAATGCCCTCTTCACCCCGATTTCGCTCTTGACGTGTTCGTTCAGATTTCTCATAATGTGAATCGCATTTACACATTTAATTTTACCCGTTCGGGTAAAATTGAAATGAAGCATAAGTGTGTCAGGACTACTTTATTTTGTATTAAAGTAAAAAATCAAGTAAAAGAACATATGCCGCTAAACATTTTGTTGTCACATAAAAGGAAGATAACTTCGTAATTAATAATTGGCGGGTTAGAGGATTATGGCGATGATGAAAGGAGCTAACACTGTTTTAAATAAATCAAACGAAGTTACTGCAGGCGAATGTAATGTTAACAATGAACAGTTTGAACTAGGGAGTGATAAAAGGACGAATCAAAACAAGGAAAGGATTATGACACTGTTAAGAAGCGATGATTGTACTAGCATTTACCAACTGAACAGTATAATAATAATAAGTTTATTCGTCTTTGAAGAATATTACGTTATCGTATGAGACATGTCAAAGACTCGTTTCTGCTATAGATTTTTCATTTATTCTAATAAGCATGTTTCTGTCAATTTGTCTTTTGACCAGGAAAAATTGTAGCATTTGAGTTTCGTGTCCATTCAAGGTAATCCCGTTGTTAGCACAGCAAGTTTCGAATTCTGTATTATCTAAGTGACTCTTCGACGTTGGCCTCTACCGGGTATCCACTTTGATTACGTACCATAGGGATTTCATTGCATTTTTTTTAATTTTAAATTCCTGCTCTCCTATCGAACATATCGTAAAGCATTAAAGGGTATAATACGTAGCTTTGAATTATGCATTAGCTAAGACTACTTTTAGTACGTTTTTCGAATAAATGGGCTTTCAAAATAAAAAAAAATAAACTATTCCATAGTTTTGTTCAAGCAGGCAAGCTTCTAATTGACAAACTTTATTGATTTTTAAAATTTTGTAATGAAAAATAGACTTCAAACATAATTTGTATTGAACACTTATTAGAAGCAAGAGTTACCTATTCTTCCATGTTTCTACCTCACAAGTCATTCAAATCACAAAAAGGAGTCTGATATTAAATAAGGCCTCAAGAAGAAATCGTTTGTTATTAAATCCGGCGAACATGCAGACCATCGTGGATCAACAAGCCTGCATTCAATATGGTACTTTTTCAACAATAACTTCGAAAGGGAAGCAGGAATTTACAATTATAAAAAATTGCTTTGAAATTCCTATGGTGCGTAATCAAAGTGGACACTTGTATCAACGGCTTACAGTCCAATGCATGATACAAATGGACAAGCAAGAGATAAATCGTTCATCATTACACAAAATAATAACGGTCCAAGAATTGTTCCTTGTGGTACTTCTTTTCTACAGTTTCTAATTTCTGACTTTTCGTCTTCTATAGTCACTGCTGTCTATTTTGTAGGTATGACGACAAGCACAAATGGGCTGGACCTCGTATGCTAGCACAGTATAAATTATTCAGTAAAAGGACTTGATCTGCTGTATCGAATGCGCGGCTTATATAAAAAAAGAGGTCTACTACTTTGTTCTTATTATTTAATGCTTTACACATATACAGGGTGTTCTTCAAGTTCGTGCAAAAAAATTAATGGCGTATTTGGTAACAGATATTCTCACGAATGCATCAAAATTAAAACGAAAAAAAAATCAAAAAATTCATACCGACATCCGGCAATTCCTTGTGAAATGTTTAGAACCGCTAGACGCAACGGACGGTGACCTTCACCTACAATAAGTGTTCGAAGTACCCACCTGCGCGAGACGTAAACATAACGATTAAAGTGCCGTTTCACATACTTGCCCACACATGCATGTAGTGAAAATTAAACATACCATCTCTTGTAAACATTGATTCGTCGGTGAAGGGAATGTTATTAACAAAGTTCGGATTGTCCGTCTATTCCCGGAGTAACCATCGACAAAATCGCATGCGTTGGAGCTAATCTGAGGGCATCAGAGCTTGCACTCTTAGAAAATGGAACGGGTAATTGTTCCTCACGAATAATTTGCCAAACAACAAACTGCACAACTGACACAAAGGATCTGCTATTTGGCAAAGGGCGATCTGGGTAACGCTATGCATACAAACGTCTTGCAGCCAACGCATTTTGACCACTTTCGCCGTAAATTAAAATCATGTCCACAATAATTGGAAAATTCGGCCATGTTTTCAACACTGTTATCTGCGACGTGTACTTGAGAACTGACCCACTTTAACAGCCGATGCTGACACACCAGCATACTTCTCCGATTACGTAATTACGTAATAAAAATAAACCAGGGACTATCAAACTGTTTCATCGCTCGTCGAAAACAATTATTATCCCTAATACTTATTAATCAATTGTTATACAAAAACTGCTTCATTCTATCACTTTTAATATCAATTTTCACTGGTTTCATTTTTTGCAGGAAGTTAAAAAACTGCCTATGTACTTTTGATAATAATTGGGAAAATTACCGATGTTCTAGATTTTTTCTTTCTATAGCCATGTTGAGAAATATTTAATATATTATATCTCTCAAAGAAATTGTATACTCTTGTGTGGTAGCAATATTCGAAAATTTTAGAAATTTGGAACTGTAAAGCACCTGGTCTATAATTAGAGGTGACATTGGAGCCCCCTTTATGTTTATACATATACATATTGAAATTATTTTTGAAATTTTTGTATGGCTCGGATATACGCCTTTTTGAAAGTTAAATTTAGAAATTTTGAATTCCATCAATACCCGAGGACATTTTATTGCAACACGCGTTTATGGCACTTCTAATTTCATTTTTATTAACAGGACTAAGGTAAACACTGTTTAAGACCATATTGTTCGTTGACAAGAAATTGTTGTAACGGTGATGGACTATTCTTAACTTGTTCTAGAAAATAGTTGTTAAACAAATTTGCAGATTCTTTTGCATTTAATTATTGTATGGTATTTTCAAAAGTGATTATATATCTTTTCTTTTAGTAACAGTCTTACATTCTTTAATTATGTTCCAACAAACTTTATTTACATTATCTGCATTTTAGTTTTTTTCGCAATTACATTTTTCTTTTATATACTTCAGGGCTTTACACCTATTATTATAGTATTGACTTTGTATCGTATTCTTCACTACACATTTCTTTGAGGAAGGGAGATACTTCTTTAAGTTCTTTTGTTATCCATGGTTTTTTTATTATTAAGAACTTGAAAGACTTTATCATTGTATTTTCAAATTTATTAAAACTCTTGTTAACATAGTCACTGTTAATATCCCAGAATTCCTCTCTTAAATATTCAATAAATCTTTTTCTTTATTAACTTGTGTGTATTTTCGTCCATACCGTAATTGTTGAACTTATGTGTTTACTGTCTACAGGTTAGTGAAAAACAAGTCAATACGCTATTGTGATGTTTTTGAATACCTTGTGGGTTGTTGTATTTGTTGAATTAAGTTATATTCTTTATTTATATTTATTAGAGTTCCTTTCAGATGTCCTTCTGTTAATAAGTTTATATTCATATCGCCACATATGATTAAAGATTTGTTTTTTCTCCATTTTCGCTCAATAATTCTTCTAATTAATTTAGTATAGTTGAGTAATTTGAAGGAGTTCTATAAACGCACGGTACAACTATATACCACTGAATTTCCAAGACTTTTTAATTTAATTTTTCACGGGTATACAATCTCCTGTATAAATTCTTTTCTGCAAAACTTTCCAACTAGTTTGTTAGATGTCTATAACGTTGATACCTATACGAGCCCAAAATCATATCATTTGGTCCAGTTAGGATTTTACAAGTAATGTTTCTTAAATAACTTTGTTTTACAAACCCAAAGAAGTATTTCAGATTAATATCACTTAATCATAATTTTCATGGTTTTCAAAAATATTTCAAACAGTTTTAGCAATAATAAATGTCTATAAATTAAATTAATACGTCATAAAGATTTCCAAGTCTCATATTTGGTTTAAGCGTCTCTTTTTAAATTTTTTGAAAGAAAACGGTACAATTTCTTTTTTCAAATTTACTTAAGTCCCTTGAAAAACAGACAGTTATTACTCTCACGTCCAACTAATTTCGTTTTCGTAAATAAAAACTATGTTTCTGCCCCATGTTTGGATCACAGACTTGTAGTTCAAGAGCGGCATGAACGACATATGGGTCAATAGACTGTGAACGTATTAAATTATTTAAAAAGTTATCAGTAAAATGTAAAATGGGGTAAATGATATGATTCTGAGGTTGTGGCATCTAACAAATTGCAAATCTTCTTTTACCTCACATTCAACCCAACCAATAAATATTTTATCTTTATTTAACAATTGTTCTTATGTTTTCTTGTCGCACTCTATTATAATATTCTACATACGTTTCTTAACTACAGATGTATGGACAATTTTGAAACCTGCACATGTATATGATCTTTGATGTTTGTAAAATTTATAACTTTTTTTGTTGTAACTCGTGCTTTTATAATAAAAAATAAATAAAAAACTTTACATTAAATTAAATTTTGTTTACACATGAAAAAATCAAAGCGGGGAAGTCAACCAATACAGTGAAACATCGTTACATAGCCATTTCTTTTTTTTACTGTAAGGAGAAGATATTGCAAATTTGTTACATAAATTTTCAATACATAAGAAACTAATTTAATTATAATTATTAATCAGATTAGGATTGATAAAAGCTGCATCACTGTTCAATCACATTCGCTTAATTAGAAAAGAAAATGTGGAAAAAGGTGTGATATAATCAGAGGATTCTTATGTTCTATTGAAGTCTTTCAGTTCACATTTTTATGTTAATACAGTTCTTGATCTTTTGATTGTTGTTACACAATAAATATACTCCTTAGCAATATTGAATGCTACGACCCGAAAAGCTTGTTGCATTTAAGACTTTCTGTCAAAACAGAATAAAATAAGACCCCATGAACAAAACAGAATTTCTAATCGCTCGCATTAACAACATCATTTCAGGGATGTTCGTTTGCGTCATTCAAATGCATACGTGAATGTGAAGTTCATAAAAAAATTGCTCCGATTCACCAGGGAAAACCTTGACGATTTCCGATTACAACGTGTGAAGCTTCATTGTTAGAAAATTACTGCTTACACGAATAAATTCCACATTTTTGTAGAAAAATAAACATGTTATGTTTTGCAACAGATTGCGAAAAGTTGTTGTTCCTCAGTCAAACTTGTCATACAGCATCGATAGCATTTTAAAAATTGCATCAACAAGTTCAAAAATGATGACGGCACGAAATAAATAAAAAAGACGAAATACGAAATTCTGACGGTCAATACTAAGAATCTCGACCAATAACAACAGAAATAAACAGTAAACAGGCTTATGCGAAAAACGCCGCACAGGTAAATTCACCTGCGTAGCGGTGATAAATAAATGGCAAGAGAGTCCTTCCTGACGAGTCATTAAATGTTTGTTAACCGGTCGAGTAACAGGCGTTGCATTTCGTGGAGCTTTGATACTTCTGTTGTCGTTCGCGTTGCGAAAAAAAATGCACCATTTTCGTGGCGCGCGCGTAAGTTAACCGACAAAATTTTGGATGTAATCCAGCTGTTTTTTAATACGCACGTGAGTACCATTTCAGATATATTTTCATTAAATATTATTATTTATGTTTACTTGCCCTTTTATCTGCCCGGTATTATCTTGATCGAATATGACAGATATTGGTAAGATTTTTTGTATATTTCAATCTGATACCGGATAAAACAAGCATTCCAGATATAATTGTACAACAATCAAATGTGACAGAAACTTATTTTAGGCTGCACAATCTGTGTACACACATTTGAACAAGTTTTAAATTTCTTTCTTATCACAGGTTACGAGATAATAAAAAGTAATTTAATGTAATTCCGTCATTGACTGCTATTCTTCATTGTAAAATGTATATTCTCCTTTTTTTTTAATCTCTTAACTGATTATTAAAGGTCGGTACATTCCGGACGGGCATGGTTGTCCTATGATTTATGAATTTTGTAAGTGGTATATTGCAATATTATTTTACGTTTAATGCATACACAGTATTAATACTGCTTTCCCATAATAGCTCCCTTTTATTATAAATTTGAATACAAAAAATGCCATAATATACCAATGAATTAATTTATCTTAAAATGTAAACCGATTTAATATTTCCCCGTGCGACGCCCATGAAATCTGCTGTAGTCATTTCTTTTTTTGCGCCGAGGTTTAAAACAATCGCACTGCAATATGTTACGTACATTTTGATTGTCTAGAATCGCTGCGATTTTGATGCACGGCGATTGAATTGCATGATGTTTCCACTCGCGCAATTTTGACCCATACACACAACAATAAAAAACAAAGCAAAAACTAAATTAATGTGGAATTAGCAGTTAACCTTTCAGAACACTCACTACTAATATCAACTTATTCTAGTAAATAATTATAATGCGTGTGGTGTCACAAACTGAGTTGGTACGGTTAAACTTACCAAAATTGCAAGGAATAGTTGCACAGTTGTTCTAAAGCATGCAATTTGTCGCGTACTTCAAAATTGCACGGTAAAACGTTAAGAATTGCATAGTGTAAACGCGAGCATCCATGCAATTCATTGCTGCTTCAAAATCCCTGCAAGGAATTGCACCAGTGGAAACCACCCTTAAAGAATTACCTAACGTGTGAACTCGATTGTCACATCTTCGCAAAAAATCATATACTTTTTAAGACTGTCAGAAAAGTTCTCAGCCCAGCTGATTATAAATTTACAGAAAAGATTCTTTTTCTAACGAGAAAAGATTCTTTTTCTAACGTCTTTATTATATCACAAAATCTTTTAAACGGACTCTAAATAGCGCACAAAACACTTTACGTTTCGCTATCGTCTTTATTATAGTTTAATAAACTTGCTCACACGTTTTTCAAATAAACGGCTCATTTTAATTTGTGATATTGTCAAACTTAAAACTCATAATCAAAATTCAAAGCTAGATAATAATTTGAATATTAATAAAATTTTTAATTCAATTTATATTTTTATTGTTAAATCCGTGTGTGTATTTACTTTATGCTTTTCAGTGAATATTCAATTAATATTTTTATGTAAAATCCGTTTATGTATTTACAGTTTTCCAAATATTTTTATGATAATTGACCAAACAGGTCAATCAATTAAAAAGTTCTCGTTTCGCTGTATGTTGACAACTTCTTTAGGGTTAATATGTAACGTTTCCATTATTAATCGTTTATATTAATAAGTATAGAATAAGTCAGTTATCAAAATCAAACTTATTAAATTTAATATGTTATGTGCAACAAATCCATTATCAGACTATTAATTGTTAATTTAAATTCATGGATTGATGTGTTGATATACAGGGTGAATGACAATTGTTCCGACAAAAGAAACGCATAAGAGAATCACAGATTACAGAAAATGTTTAAAAAATTGTTTTGGACAGTTTATAATTAATTTAAAAATAACCCCCAAAAGCAAGTTGCGTACAATCATTGCGTACGAAATACGAGGCCAGGTTCCATAAATGCGGCAGTATAATAGGACTATAATTTTATTATTATTATTTTATTGACTTCTTGCTTGCACACAATGTGACCATGAAACACATCTCAATTCGTTTTATTACACGTTTAAAAGCTGGGGAACGAAAGTCTGAGTTTTTCTTTTACGCAAAGTAATTTTTAAAATAACTGGAATTGCGTATGAAATAACGGTAACAAATTCGCTAATAATTGTGTAAATAATCGGGCAGCTGATTGCATTCGCGCCAATCGATATTGCACGGAGACAAAAAAATTTATTAGCTGTTTTAAACGTCGGTGTTATTTGTACAATTTTTGATCAAATCGACATCAGATTACGAGAAAATGTAGAAAGAATTCTGTGAAATAGTTTGTAATTTTACATTTTTTCTGATGGAAATTTATTTAACATTTTATTTATTTTATTTCTTAATTGATTAATTATGAATTTACCCAAAAAAGGAGGTATGTTTGGATTAAAACGCCCAACTCAAAGCGTTCGTAGGTCATAAACGTTTTATGATAATGTGCACGTGAATTGTTAGTTGTGAATTGGCCTCAACTGATTTGGCGTATGAAATATGAGTTTTACGTAGAACCCAAGCCTGTCTTGATAAAAATGTTGAACATTTTGAATAAAATTTGTTGATAAAACTGTTTTTTGAACTAAAGTAAGTAAGAAAGTAAGGTTATGATATACGTCAATTTATTAAGTTTCAACCAAGGCTGATTCACGGTCAACTACGAGGAGAAATTTTTAAAAAGGCACGTTATTTATACAGAATAAGGCCTGTAAAATAGACGTGTTAAGCTTCATACGGACAGTATGCCTCGGGATGCATGGAATACGACCTCGGGTCGATTCGAATGCTATCGGTGCTGAGTGTGGACCTCATATTTTATATCTATATTTGTTTACTGACGACTTTGAACAACAGGATCAACGGCGAACACTTTCTCATGCGGAATTTTTACGAGACCGCGACGAGGAAATTCGCGTTCGTGCTTAGGTCTGTACACAGCTTTAACCAGCTGACGAAATAATGCAAATAAATGCACTAAAAACATAGAATAGGAACTTGCAAACGCGTCTTGAATTTGTTAAACTTTTAATAGATTTGTGTTAATAATTCGTTACACACAAAACGAAATTATAAATTAACAATCGAAACAGATTACGAATGAGTTTACTGATTATAATGTTTTAAATTCTGGTGATGAAGAACACTTTTTTGTGGAAATAAACTTTATTTACAATACAATTTAAATTAAAATGAAAAAAATTCATAGGAATTCTTATCACGGAGATTTAGATTATTTTTCGTTTTAGTGTTTACCTGTCAATGCATGTGTTCAAAGTGTAGTCGTTATTTCTTGCGCGAAATAATGTACTTCAGGTAATTTTCATGCATTTGTCAAGTATGTAAATATTTTCGAGTTCGTATTTCACAGCATCGGGCGCTGACCTAAAAACGAAGTTCCAAGTAAAGGTCAAGTTCACGAGGCTACATCCCAGTATCATAAATCTATTAAAAAAATTTATGAATATTTACTTCGTTCATCTGCTTGTCTTTTTAACCAGGGGCGCATCGTCGTTTTGGGGCTAACTAAAATAGAATGTTTTTAACATTTTTCCCATACTCTCGGACATCGCTTCTTATCGTGGTTTCAATTTGTCGAGTTAATTAACAGTCACCCGGTATTACTATATGTAAACTTCTGGGCAATAGATTTAAGCACAGTAATCACTACTACTCGAACTGCTGCTGGTCATACTACTTAATCTTGAATCTTGATCGTTTTCATTTTGATTTACCCATTTCACACAATCACAAGAAAGTGCGCTCCCTATCGCACGCATTAAAACAGGATGTTAAGTTAAACATTTACCGAATCTGTATGTCATCAGCAAGAAATACATAAATTTGAACAGATATTGTAATTTATCAAATAAACATACATATATTATTTATGTTTATATATTATTATTATATATATTATATATTATTTATGGTTTCCTACTGAAACATGACTATTTAGGAGATTAAGGGCCAGTTTACAGAAAATTTAATTGCAATCAAATTTTAATGACGTTGTTAATTTGACAGTTACCAATGTAATTCTTATGGCAACTTAATCGTGATTAGTTTAATTCGAAATTAAATATTTGATTTGCTTTCTGTAAACCCACCCTAAATGTTACGTCCTTCTATAAGAAGAAAAAAAACACACGGTGTTCCATTAAAATATCCTGCTACAACTATTACGGAACACCCTTTATATGTCAAAATAATTTTAGTTATAATACTTAATAGGCAAAAACTCTTTGTGAAAGAAAAACATTTCTATCTCGTTTTATCGAAAAAGGTGCGCTTAGTAACTCTCCCTATTGTATACATACATACAGACCTGGTTTGTAGACATGCAACTTACATCGGCATATTTCAGCAGTACTGTATTAAAATAAATTGTATGTATTAGATTATCTGAATACCTGATCGGTAGATCGTCGTGATAGACTTGGGTGAGACACTGAAACTTGCGCCTAGAGATGCTTCCTGAACGATCGTGTATGTCTGCTTGCATCCGGTATGTACAACTTTATTAAGTTGTAATAAGAAGTACTAATACAATTTGATTCTTTTTTTCACAACCAAAATGCACACAAAGATCACTTTTAAATGTGCACATACATAATGTAATCAAAACCTGAAAGAGTGAACATTGTCACTAGAACACGATATTTCACAACAGTTTGTAAAGTATTTTATGAAATAGATATTCGTACTTAAAATACGTAATAAAATGTTCTTTTGGGAATGTTTCCATTTACAAGCAAATAAAACTAAATACTTTTTAGCTTCAATAGTTTCGTTTTCGCTTTTTACAAATACATAGTTATTTATATTTATTCTAATTACCTTATCTGAAACGTTTATCGTGTAAAAAATTTACTTTGCTTTTTACTTTTCCTTTTGAACAACTAGAAGTTTTATTATTTGCCCTATATTGTTTTCAAATAAAAGAAAAATTATTTTTACATAATTCTAGTCAATCTGATTTTCAATTAATGAAACTGTACGTAAACCAGTGGCCGAACTACAATGCACAGGACCCTGGAACGCGGAGGAGGGTAGAGTTATATATACACTTTATTTGTATATTCTTTAAGTATCATTCAGAATTTAATTAGTGCATAAAATTAGTGCAAATAGGTACTGCAGATTGGCCGCGCAAATGTTTGACAAATGTATTTTGATGTTTCTATTCACAATCAACTTAGTGCAAAACGTCTGTTGATTGTGAATAGACACATCAAAATACATCTGTCAAACATTTGCACGGCCAATCTGCAGTACCTATTTGCACTAATTTTCTGCACTAATTCAATTCTGAATGAGCCTTTACTCTTTTTTTAATTAACAACATAATACAATAAAAATTAAATGCACCATGAAAAGAGCGAAACCTAAACCAATCGCAGCGAGACCTAAACCAATCGCAATAGCAACCATAAATCCATAACCGTTGTGTTGCAGAGTTGGATGGGGAAAAGCCAAAGTCACTCGTTTAATGTAATGTAATGTAATGTAAATTCTTTAATGACATTTATAATTAATGTAAACTCTTTAATTACAATTATAATTACTATCAATAAAATATTTGCATATCATAGCTGCATTTATTAACTTAAACCACTTGATTAAAAGTAGGTAAATGTCATACATTAAAATCACCACCGATGAAGATACGAGTCGCGGTAATATCATATCGTCGAATACGAACTTTCCAACAGGTTGTTTCTATTATAGGTCAATAAGGGCGAGGTTAGCATGCAGGGGAAACGAGATTTTAATGACCACCACTGTGCATCCACTTCGGTTGGTTCCTGTTATCTGTTATCTGTGTCGTTTGGTGAATGCGTGATAAATACAACTAGAATTTGTTACAAAGTAAATATTTAACAGTGTAAAAGTAACTTATCTTTTCAGTTTAATTATGCAAATATTTTATTTGTTTCCTCAGTTTGTGATTCCCGTGAATAATAAAATAAATGAATAAATATATAAATATTAATAATAATAACAATAATTAAAATATTTAGATAAAATGTGTGTTCTCTTGTGGTAGGGGCCCGAATAATTAAGTAAACTACCGATTGACATAAACCTGCAATTTAATACAAAAAATAAAAACAAACGGTACAGATGAAGATTATAAATAAAAAAAGAAAGAAACTACTATTTATATTTAACTATACAGGCTGCATCATAACACTATTTATATTTAACTATACAGGCTGTATCATAACGTCCGACAAATAGTCACACCACACGATTCTCTGTTAAAAACTGTATCGACAAATATAGTATCATTTTCTCCAAAAACATATTGTTACCAAAATGAAGCCGATAAAAGTTTTTTTTTTAATTATGACACCGCAGTACAAAGAACAACACATTTAATTTGATTAATCCCACTATTCGGGAACATGTAAGTAGCGTCGTTTCTTAGCAACTTGATTTTCAATAAGAAGTGGGAGAATTCTGCGAAAATACACTTCAAATTTGACACTAATGACATTTAAGTTACCTGATTGCACATTTACACAGTTGCAACATCCTCTCAAATTATAAAATGTAAAATATTTGTTTTAGTAAAATATAAATTAGAAGTAAACTGGAAGGAAGAAGCATGAAAATATTGTTTAGTTGATTAATCTATTGCATGTTTTATGTACTTCTTGGCCATATTAGGTAGATTTACCGCATCTTACTAAATCATAAACCCATTTTCAACTCTCAATAACCTTACAACCAGAGAGTTGTAGAGGAAAGTAGTATAATTTTCTGTTTAGTTTTCAACATAAAATCGCATGGTGTAAATATTTGTCGGGCGTTATAGCCTGTATATTTTATTTGTTATGCTTTTATGAAAGCTAGTTATTAGAGGGTTGATGTTTATAGACTTTGGAATGTAACCTCGCAGAGAAAAAAATGTAAATAGTATAAGTCATTGAAACTCTGGGAACATTTAACAAAGCGTGAATTAAATTAGGCAAAAGTGCGAAAAAATAATAATATTTCAAAGCTGCACTCCATACTTTTTACTACTGATTTAGCACATTTCTAATTTGTAGAGCAGTATTATAATTAAGAATTTCATAAAAATGAATTATGGGCTATTAATGGGCTTTATTACGATCAATCAACTGCGTGCATCATTAGTTTGGATTTCTTCAATAGCTCCTTAACTATTGATTGTAAAGGAAAGTATCTTGTATAAACGTTATCGACTAGTAAATTATTTTCACGTACACAGCATGTTTCATAAGTGAGTTATCAACCAAACTAATACTTTTTGAAACGGAATGTACACATTTTTATTTCACATTTCGATAGATCTCTTAAAAGTTAACATTTTGATCTGAGAATGTAGGAGTGTTTTATTCATAATTATTAATTAGTGGTCACAAAAATTATTTTTACTGTGCATAACTAATTATAAATATCTAATAGAATATTCTCTATGAGTAATAGTTACATTTTCCATGTACGTTTACACAGAAACAATTGAAACTTAAAATTCAAAAAATTTAAATGGGGCACCTTGTACATTTTGACACATTTGAATAGCTCGTCAAATTCTATTTCTAACATATGTAAAATGTATAGATCTAAAGCTCATGGTTTTCGAGGTATCTGCACTCTCACAAATAAACAAAAAGAAAAGGATACCATTACATTTACATATTAAATCTAAACGAAATATTGACATTTTATAGTTGGTGTTTTGGAGACTGTTGAATATCTGCTAAAGTTTTCTGACACATTTTATTTTTTTAATATTAAGTCGTATTTGGATGAACTTTAAATAAAAAAATAAGTAGTACTAGAGGTTACTAAATAAATGACTGGAAAACGTCTAATGCCCGTATGCTCAGACAAATTTCAAGCTAGACTTAAGAAAAGTGATACCAAGGAAAGCTAACTTCATATCAAATTGTGCGTCGCACGGACATTTTTCAAAAGAAAGGTTTACTTTTGCCTTAATTTTTAAGGTTATACTTACCTTATGACATAAATCAAAATTTAACATAAATTGAAAAATCTTAAACTAAAAATTGAATTTCAATGGGAATGACAATCCAGCTTGATTTATTTTAATTAATCTATCTCTAACGAAAGGTAAGAAAATATCTCTAATTTGTTCGTTATAAAACCGAAATCTTCGTTTAAATTCACTCTTTGAATAAAACTCAAAAGGATTTTGGCCATCACGAATATATCGTCGAGCTTGAGGTAATCTAATATTTTCTACATTTTCAAAATTATCACCAAATTCAAAAAAAGCATTCCAAATAATCCATCTTAATTTTTCAATTTATATCAAATTTTGATTTATGTCATAAGGTGGCTATAAATTAGAAATTAAGACAAAAGTAAACCTTTACTTTAAAAAATGTCTGTGCGACGCACAATTTGATATGAAGTTGGCTTTAAAAATTTTGTTGCTTTACTTTATTTTAACAGAAAATTTCAGGGTATTCGGTCAGGTAGCAAGATTAAATTTTTAATTTATTTTAACATTCACTGATCAAGGCCGTGCTGATAGTTTGATGTACATTGAATTTGATGACTGAATGTTTTTAAAATATTTTGAAACTGAGCAAACGAAAAATTCTCAAATTGCACAGATTCATCTTGAAGAGTACTTTTAAAAATTTAAATGGAATATTGCTATAAAATAATTAGGGAAGCATCTAAACTAACATGCGATTTCCAATGTTGCGTTTATCAATGCAGCACCCTGTACACAAGTTTCGATCTATTTTTAGCGACTTTATTGATTTTAGCTTAGAATTTGTATTGAGTGAGTTTTTGTAAGCTGCATTGCATACCTCAAAGAGAACGTCATTTCATTAACACTAAAATTTCAATTCTGACGAGTGCTAAATGTTAAGTCTATTTAAGCATATTATTTGAGTTTATAATTTTGAATTAATTTTGTTTTTCAGCCGGTGTATTAATTTTCAATTTACATATATTCACGATAATTAACAGAGACTTATCCGCAACTATCACAACTTTATAAAAATAAATTAATTTAATAGTGTTGAAGCTTTTAAAATATATTATAAGAATTGACATATTCTTATATTATATTGGACTAGAAAAGCTGTTTCTTGAAAATTCTGTTCTTAAAAAAGCATGAGATTTTTAATACCCATTCCCAAAATGTGAAAGCTTGTCGACTGAGGCTGCGATCTACTTAGTGAGGGTTCAACATACACCTTGCATGCTGAAGATATTCAAAAAAACTTATCGTTTTCGATTCATTGCTCTACAGAAATTTCAGAGTAAAAAATTATTACGTGAGATTAATAAAGGATCAGAAAAGTGTGAGGATGCTCTAGCTCTAGAGCGGTCACTCGAAAACGCTATTTGTCCCAATAAATTGTAAGATCATTGGAAATTTCTGAATTAACTTGTGGAACGAAAACATAAAAAATGTAATTAAATACAAAAATATGCGATGCTGCATTAAAAGCAACTACATCTAACGTTGCAAATCAAATAAAACAGAAACAATTACTGATAGTATATCTTTGAAGTATCGTCAATATATTAACTGAAAAATAACTTGTCGTCTCACAATCAGTTAAAGTGAAGTGCATGAACAAGGTACGCTTACAATTGTAATTACTCATAATTTATGGCGTTTCTTGTAGATCTGCCACACACCTTTATTTACTCTCCGTTTACAAAACTCCCTCATACATTTTGAGATAATTTTTCCTCTTACCTAGAACAATGCTTTTCCCGAAACATTTCACACGAATAACTATTTTTTTCACTTCGGTTTAAAAAACCTAAATTTTCCATAAGTATTCATCTCAGTTAGGAAAAGTGTTTTTTTTTTTTGTAAGAAGTGCGAAATGTTCTTTGTTAAAGTTTTCCTTGATAATACAAAGACAAAATCACTTTACCGCAATTTTTAAATTACCGACAATATTTTTATGTAGGTACTTATCTGTTTGTAGCCAAACTGAAAAAATCATATGTTTAGTGTTTCTTAATTAATTAAACATAAGATTTTTTCAATGCGTATATTTTTTCGTTTAGGAAGGACATCTCGACGAAAAATCTTTAATCTGGAATAAGTCTTGGAATAAAAACATAATAATATGTACTTTTCATCATTGCACAAGTAGTAAATACGCACATAAAATCAAAACCGTGCAAAAATTAATATTCTTATTTTTCTATATATTATGCTACCACAGTTTAAATAATAAGGTAGTAAACTTGTGATGTAATACATGGTATGCAAAAAAATAATTTCTTATTGGTGTACCTACCACACATACGCTTCATTTAAAATAAGTCCTCTGGAGTCTGCAATAGTGAAAATTGAATTTTTTTTGTAGGTAAATATGCCACTGTGAACGACATTGAAGTAATTGTTTGGAATAGTACTACCGATTACGGAAATATGGTTTTTGTCTCCGATTTATTGTCCTAATAATTTTATCTTATCCTCCCAATACAACGCAGATAATTACTACTTTTAGATAACTTTTTTAAAATAAGATTCTTCATTTGCAGTAATCCGTTGCTAAGTTATATTCATGTCATACTCTTTTCTTAATTTTTGAAAACTTTTGTTTTCAAGTATTATTAAAAGAAAGAAGAAGAAGAAATAATTTGAAACTGTAGATGTTAAAAGTAATTGTTGCATTTTAATTTAGCTAATATTCCAGTTAAGAAATCATTTATCAAATTAGGGCTTCACATAATAGTAAACAGATCATATTAACTTATCTGTCTTAGAATTTCTTTTAGCAATAAAAATTATCTTGTACATACAGAGGAGTTCGCTTAGTGTGACTCCGCTTGTAGTGACAATCCACTTATTATGACGTACTTGTACCCAGTGGTTTGGTTTTCAGATAGAGTACTTTCATTCCGCTTATAATGTCGTCCGTTGAGTATGACTTAATTATCCTTTCCCTTGAATGTCACTATAAGCGGACTCCACTGTATTTACCTTTATAATTAAAAAAATTTAACATTGAAAAATTTGGGAAATACGATGGAATGAGCTGATCAAATTGGGCAACACGTTTATTCCGCCGTACAGTTTCCAAAAGCTCTATGATATAATAAATGAATATTAATCAGATTTTGCGCCAAAAACGAATGCGGTTTGAAACCGCAGAAATCGTCCCGTTGTGCATTTTCTATTAGCGCAGAATCACTTACGTGTACCTGAACTCGACAGATTTCTAGTTCATGTGAAAGACTCGACGGACTTGATTCCACCTTACAAGATAAAAAGTTTCCTTGACACCAAAATAATATATCTTACCTTGCACTGTTTACAAATTTTATCAATCTCTTGATGTTATAATTGCTTGCTTCAACGTCAAGCTTTCAGGTACACACTTCAGCTTAGTAAATGTTTAGTAAAACAAATCCAAATACTTTATTAAAAAATGTCTTAGAATTTATTTGCAGTTATGCCGCAGCCACATTTGCGTTTAATGTAACGCCTAACCTGATTTTTAACATCTAATTGGACATTAATCTGCGATTACACTTAAGCTTAATATCAAATTACTCCTTATAAATTTGTTTTCTTTTCTATATTATCATATCACGAGTAAAAACTACACAAATCAAATTAGAATTTGAAAATCACGTTAGGCGTTACATTAAACGCAAATGTGGTTGGACATTAGAACGATTTTAGAAGTGATAAACATTTTTAGGAACACGTATGTAACTATACATATACGACATTTAGACACGTAAAGATGCAGATATTATATGTATAAGGAGATCGTTAAAAAATATTTCCTTCCAAATATGTAAACAAAACGTAATTATTACCATAATTCTTGGGATAACAATAATTATACCAATGCTACTAAGGACAAGGTCGACACAATGACGATGACAATCTACGCATAATTAAGTCGCACGTCGAACACATGTTCTGTATGTAATTATGTTAAATAACCTAGGATTGATGTTCGTTATCCTTAAAAGCAAGTACGAGTTCGTTAATCCTAATTTACGAATTGTCGATACCATTATTTAAAAGACCAGTTTGGTTGGTTTTCGTAAACATATTCAAGAACCTCTGATGTTTTCCACAATTTGGGCCAATCCTTGCCATCCTCTTTTTAGCACATTGTAACAAATATTCTAATCAGTTTCGCCTATACCGGATTATTTTTGTTGCGTTCCAATTTAATGAAGTGCCAATATTAAGATGGTACGGCAAAAATTATTGTAAAAAAGTTACAATTAACGAAAGTAACGAACGTTTGCAAAAGCAAATTAGAACGTGCTTTGGAGGTGAATCAGTGCCGAGTTGCGTCAGATATTTTTTTAGCTTTAAAGGTGTTGATTGACGCGTCGATATTCAAGCGATCAGAGGCCGTATTCTCAACCTGTTCGAAAAAGATTTGTATGCGAAAATGACGTCAAAATGACGCAATTTCCGAACGATTTACATAGAGAGTCTACGTCATTTTGTCGTCATTTTCGTATACGAAACTTTTTCGAACGAGTTAAGAATAGGGCCCGGTCGCTACATTCTGATCGCCCGAAAATTGCACGAAAATCCTCAGAATAAACCGGACCCCATTAACGCGTCAAGTGTTTACGAAAAAAGTTTCCGCTCGAGTTTTAGCAAAACATATGTTAAGTAAACGTTAAAGCTCAATTTATGATTGGTTAAACTCATTAGGTTGCTAAGCAAGACAATCTTTCACGTACGACGTTTTTGTTGTAACGTCTTGCTAAAACTCTCTATTGAAGCAATCCGATCACACGATACGATTGTTGTCGATCGGTTCGTTGAAATATTGCCCGAAAGTCGACGCTTAACGTGTATATTTGAGACTGATGGCTTCCGACAATATTTTTTAAATTAATAAAAATAAAAACCATGTTGCAGGCGTAGATAAGACGTTGTAACATATCTCCAAATAAATTTCTGATAAAGGTAGGTCATGGAAGATAAATTATTACATTATTTACAGTAAAATATTGTCCAGTTCTTGAGTAGATAAGTAAAATTGAAGTTTAATTGGCCATATCTTACAGCTTGATATGTCACTAACTTCAAAAACTGCTTGGTATTGAAGATTTTTACACTACATGACCTACCTTTATCAGAAATTTTTTTGGACATATGGTAGATTACAAGTAGGATAGTGCTCATTATAATATTCGTGCTCTTAACCTGAACTCGGGCTAACATCCTCGTCAGGATAACTCGTATTTTACATTTTACGTAACTAGATTGATATTAAACGGTGAGCAAATAAAAATCAGATTAGAGTAGGCAAAAAAAATGTGATTAAATAAAGAGTCAATAAATTTGACAGTTCATGAATGTATGTATTACATTAATTAATTCAGTTAATCACAGACATTGCACCGCCTAGTGTAATCTGATTTTTATTTGCTCACTTTTTATATGCTGGACTTCTTATAAATTCAGATCAGATCATTTTTGTGTCTGTTTATTATATTTGACAATGCGTCACAATCAATCTTTTAAAGAGGGCAGGATGAGGTAGCGTTGATGATACTACAAAGCTTAAAGATATACTCTTGAGTGTCGACTACTGCTGAGTTTGGAAATTCACGCGGTGCAAGCTCGGAGTGGAAAGTAGAGTGAGAGAGCAACTATTTTGATATACGTAAAAGTAAGACAAAAGTGCTCGAGGAGTGAATAGAGTGAGCGCGGAGGAATTACCGAACTCAGCATACATTATCCGGTGACGTTCACGTCGGTGGCATTACTGTACTGAACAGTGAGCTAAAAAGCACGAGATCCATGTGCGGTCTCAAATTGTCTGATTCCTCATTGGTTAAATCTGATTGACTACTGCGCATCTGTTTTAGCGTTTCACCTAAAATAGTAAATCTGTGGTAGAAAGTCCAAAGGGCGTAAGTTACATTTTCTGCAAAACGGAGTTATAAACTTGAATGTATTCAAAAATGAAATTTGTGAATATTTCGTCCAACATAAGGGTTTAACTATAGTCATTCATTATAATATTTCACATTCGGCGATTAAAACGGGCGAAATATTCACAAATTTCATTTTTGAATACATTCAAGTTCATAACTCCGTTTTGCAGAAAATGTGACATGCCCTTTTGACTTTCTACCACAGAAATGTTAAACGTAATTCGAAGTCAAATCAGTGAAAACCAACCGCTCTAGTAAATGCAACGCTCCCCCATTCTACACAAGCAAAAAACGCATAAGAAAATCTGTCACAGATTACGGGAAAAATATTAAAAAAATTCTTGTGAACAGCTCCGGCACTGCGTACGAAATACGGTGGCCACATTCTATAAATGCGGCAGTAAAATAGGACTATAAAGTTTTTTTATTGCCTCTCGCTTGCACACACATATCTCAATTGGTTTTATTACACGTTTAACAGCTGGGGAGGGCAATTCGCAAATAATTGTGTAAATAATTGTTTGTTAATTCCTGCGGATTATTTACTAGAGCGGAATGTACCATCCATTTTGTCTACAAAAAAAAAATCGCAAAAATTTAAATCTGATGATCGCAGGGGTCAAATGCACGGCCCAACAGGCAGCTGGTAGTAAAATGTTCGTCTCATTATCGCACGGAGACAATAAAACTATTAGGATACAATCTGTTGTTTTAAACATCGCTAGTATTATGCGTAATACTAATTGGTAAAAAAATAATTATCGCCACAAAAGAATGATTACTTGATTACATTTGTAAGGTATCGCTTAAACGAATCGGTTTTCTCCGAAAATGTGAAACGATTTATTAGGCCTGAAGTTCATCGCCGACTATAAAAACTTTATTACGTACAGCTGCTTTAAACGTTGTTGGTGATATGCGTCAAATTTCTAATTAAATCACGAACTGAATCAATGTATTAGATTACGGGAACATGTTTAAAAGATTCTAAGGAATAACTCATCGTTAATTAAGAATTGAATTCAAAGTGAAAAGAATGTGTGTGGTAGGACGAGGATCGATGTAGAGTTGTAAACGTGTCTTGAATTTGTTAAAATTTTAATAGGTTTGTGTTAATAATTCCTCAAACACAAAACGAACATATAACAGTTAACATTCGAAACAGATTACGATTGAGTTTACTCATTTATTTGTTTACCAGGTGTTCAAAGTATGCCCGTTGTTATTCTTTACGTGGAATAATCTATTTCAGGTAATTTGCTAACTTGTCAGTAAATATTTTCGAGTTCGAATTTACGTCGGGCATTGACCTAAAAACGGCGTTCTGAAATTCCAGTTAAAGGTCAAGGTGACGAAGCCACGTCGCATTATCATAAAACTATAAAAAACTTTTACGACAGCATTTATTTGGTTCATCTACTCCTCGACTTTTTAACCAGGGCGCATCGTCGTTTTGGGGTTAATTTTTCATTTGTGGTTTCATTTTGTCGGGTTAATTAACAGTCACTCTGTATAGTTAGATACGTTGTAGTAAAGAGCGGCACGTCTAATTTAGTTTTGACTGACTGGGGTAAATTTACACGATCTGTATACCGGGTGATTCAGATTGATATGCGCCCCATTGTAACGTTTTTATTTTTAGACAAATGGCATTTGGAATGACTAATATAGACTTTCTAGTAGATTATTTTACGTTATTAAAAATTTATAACATTTCCGGTTTAAGTGGAAGTGGTCTCAGGTGAAGCATTTTAAATGAAATGCCTATTTTTGCATTTTTTGATTCTAGAATTAATTCTGAATCAAAATAAAATTATGTAATATGTCCCGTACCTAAATTCAACCGTTTTGGAGTTATTGATTATATTATTGCCTGGAGATTATGTGAGGACAAATATTATTAGTTGGTTAAACATTGCACAATAATATGGTTTATATACTATAAATAAAATACTATAGTCAGGTAACAGCCGTTTTCTAATGGGCGTATGCACCGAACTAATTAACTTAGCTTAACTTTAAGCGTCACTTAGAGTGTGACTTACACAATGTTATGAAACTTCAAATGTCACAATATAAACGTCACTCAAATTTAAGCTCGTTTAAAGTGTTTGCGTATGGCCCTTAGTAATGGTTTTGTATCATTATCAAGTCGTAGAAATTTCTTAGTGGATAAAGATGTGAATTATGTACTATGTATTATGAAAGAAATGTTAGAAATTATGCCTTTAGAAATACAGCAAGAAGGAATATCTTCTTATAATAAAGAAATAAATTTAAAAAAATCATTCCATCAAATTAAGACCAGACAATATTTGTTGCTTCAATATTGTTATTAATTTTTAGATCGAATTTAATCGAATCTTAATCGGCTGATAGATACCAATGAAATTATTTTCTTGCCAGATTTTCTGTCATTACACTCATTACATCATTAAATAATTTTTTTATGGCCATACTTAAAAGAAAAATTGTGTACACGGGCTTGAACAAATTTGGAAGAATTAAAAAAAAATGGAGAATAGTACCCGAATTTCGAAGAATCGCTCAAATAAATTTAACAAAAGTGCTCATTCAAGAAGTAAAACAACGGGCAAAATGTATCTTGAAACTGGGGGTAAATAATTTAAGCACTTAACATAAATTTTAGAAAAAACGTTGGAGTCTAGTGGCATTAAAGATTCGTTCAAACTACGGTGTAAGACTGTAAGTGATATGAGTTGCTATTGTGAGCTGGCTAAATTTTATCCTCATTCTAAAAGAATCCAATAGGTGGCTACGTGTAGCGTAGGTATTTGTAAAGAAATACATAAATGACCTTAGAAGTGTTATGGCGTTTACGGAATATTGATCGGGACCACATCGGGGTAGATAAACGATAAACTGTAACTAACGTTTACGAAAAACTGATCAGTGGTGGGATCCTGTAACCAACGCTACGATACGCTACGCTACCAAGACTATCCCCTCGCCCATAAGTCATAGCGCATCGTAGCGTACATTAAAATTGCAATCCTGTAAATAGACAGCGTCCGCTACTGCACGCTAAGTACAGTTATCGCAGCATCAAAATTAGATTCCCGCTAAAGATATAAAAAATTTATTTACACCTATTTTTTTAGCTTTAAAAGTTTCTTAGTTGACAAATATAAAATGTTCAGTGATTAATTTTTAATATTTACTTAAAACCGAAACATCACATCAAATTTAACAAGTCTTGTCAAGCAAAAACACGATCTACGAGTATGTAAAATAGGGTTTACGGGTAAATAAAAGATGGTTTTATATTGTTCAATTGGGTGCGCTTTTACTTCAACATGTGCAGCACAGGCAGGTCACAGTTTATGGTTTCGTTTTCGGTGATTTAAATAATTTCTGTACATTTGCAAATTATTGATCATCGAGATAAGACGTCCGAATATTAATTATTCAAGCAACTACATATGTCAGATATTAAAAAAAGAGCGTTCCGCGCGAGGCAAGAACATCAGGAAATAATTTTGGAAGCTTGTGAAAAAAATCCTTCATTATTAACTATGTCCAAATGCAAGGCAGAAATATAATGAAGAATGGGCGCAACTTTCAATTAAGTTAAATTCTCTTGGATTTGGCGAAAAATGTGTAAGCAAATGGAAACGCGTAAGTATTTTTCTGGTCATTAGTAGTTAGTATCTAATTCAATTTTTTGACAAAAATGTTAAAAAAATTACCAAAATATAAATTGCAGGTTCTATCAGACTGGCTTACAAAAGTTAAAACAAAATATTCTCAAATAAAGAAGAACCGCACTGTAACTGGAGGTGGACCTAAGTTTGGTGTAGATTTAACTAATTTAGAAGAAAGATTGCTTGCTTTAATTTAACGAACACACTATAACCAATAATTGTCAAATGTCAAACACTAGGGATATTTGCATTGACGACTAATGTTTTTAGTTTACACAGTACCGAACGCGCTAGTTTACGAAAATTTTATTTTTCCGGAAAAATTACATCTCTAGTTAAAAGTGTGGAGACGCTCATTTATTGCCGCTAATATTCATTTTAGGAAATTATGTCCTGTATGAAAGTTTTTTAGGAAATGTTTATCTACAGTTGAGAATACTTGAATTTTTTTTTCTTCAATTGTTTTTGAGTTACGCCTATCTGCGTAATTTTTTTAAATGGAAACTTGTTAATTTTACTCTACCGTCCGGTAGAGTATTTTTTTCTCTTTACAATAATATTCTTGTTTTTTTCTTTAGAATTGAGGGGTTTCTGAAAAAAAAACATTTGTCACTTCTTTGTGAAACTGAAAATACTGGTTCAAATATTTATTTTAGTTAGGTAAATCAAAGACAAAGTTGAAGTTATCGACCACAATCTTATCATTAAAAACAAAAGTAAAAAAAAAACTAATAAATAACTAAATAAATTAAATTAAGTGTTCAAATTGTCAGGATACGTATTATTAAATAAATTACAAACGTCTTGTAAACTTCTACGTCTATCTCCATAACCCAGGATCATAAATATTTCAATTTTTTCACTTTCCTTTAAACTCACCATTGCTAATATTAACAGCAGTAAATTGCACAATTGAATTTGACGTAAACAATAACCGCTGATAAAGTTTGTTTATCGCTTACTTATATGTATCTGACGTGGCGTTAATAAGCACATACGACGGGAAATGAATACTTGAACCATTGTTTTGTTTTTCAGAAACCCCTCAGTTCTAAAAAGAACAAGAATATTATTGTAAAGAGACAAAAATACTCTACCGAATGGTAGAGTAAAATTAACAAGTTTCCATTTACAAAAATTACGCAGATAGGCGTAACTTAAAAAACAATTGAAGAAAAAAAAATTCAAGTATTCTCAATTGTAGATAAAAATTTCCTAAAAACTTTATAAAGGACATAATTTCCTAAAATGAATATTAACGGCAATAAATGACCGTCTCCATACTTTTAACTAACCCTGTATACATCACACTCTCTCAGGAGCGGTTGGTGCAAAAAGTGCAGAGCTATCGAACAGACCTTATATCACCTGATATCTTACATCGTGGTTCAAACACTACACCATAATTTTAAAACCATCGAGCTTAAGGGGATACTTTCAAGCAGAAATCAATGCATTTTTTGTCGGCGAATTGTGGCTTTCGTTATGAATAAAACTTGCTGAAAAAAATATATGTGATTTAAGTAGTGATGATCGAGGTACCTTGATGCATAGGAGTATTAAATGCAAGTAGGGTTTTCCAAAAAAAATCCAAACTTTCAATTAATTGGCTCTACTGTACAACGCTGTAGTGAAGTGAACTATGCACGTTTTAAGAAAATAGTGGTCCACAGCCTTTGTTTTACATGTCCTTGATATGTTGGTTAAATTTAAATTGTATTGATTAATTACAACTTCCGTAATTCGTTGACAAAATTGTGCTGCACAATGGAGTTAAAGTAGAGTCGGCATAACGCTATCCCTTACATGCGGTCTCTGTCGGTCTCTGCACCTGCAACGGGCGGCGGGCAATCACTACTTAAATCACATATATTTTTTTCAGAAAGTTTTATTCATAACGAAAGCCACTATTCGCCGACAAAAAATGCATAACATTGCAATGATTTCTGCTTGAAAGAATTCCCTTAAGTATAGGATAATGTTACATATTTTCGATTTGGAATCGATTCTAGAATCCAAAAATGTAAACATATACAGGCTGTACCCATTTAAATTTTTAACTTTGAGACTATTTCTAGTTTAACCGGATATGATACTGTAATGATTCGCCGACAGCACCCGGCGTCAGTCTGTCTCTTGCGTCATCGCCGACGCGCCTTCGACCAGAAACTTCGCAGGCGCTTCGATATCACGTCAGCGGTGAACTCAACCCTAGACATTCTGTCGCGTGCTCGAATGTTCGCGAAAAACAACCCCGGCTATAAAAGCACGCGGTCGGTGAATGGAAGGGAATTCAGCGTTGGACAGTTCGGCATTACAGTTCCGTAGACGTTCGCTCGGCTCTTACAATAAATTACGTATAAGTTTGTAAATAATTTAGTGTTTAAGTTAGTGTTAATTAGTTTGCTTTTACATAAATCAGTTATTAACTATTTCGTGTTTTGTTTTAAAATAAAAATTAATAGAACCCGTAAAATAGTTACAATACACATCGTTTATGATGTCAAATAAGGCTGGGACTTTTCTCAGATTTGCTATTCGAATATTCAATTAAAAATTTATTCAATATTCGAATAAATCGAATAATTCGAATAAATCGAATGATTGAAATAAATCAAATTATTCGAATAAATCGAATAATTCGAACAAACCGAATAAACCGAATAAATCGAATACTTGAATAATTCAAATAAGTCAAATACTCGAATAATTCGAATATTTAAATAAATAATATTTAAATAAATATTCGAATAATGAAATTGAAATTGCACTATACGGGCAAAATTTACACTGCACTTTGTCACTTTAATTTTAAAGTATTTCCAAACATCACTTCTAGACAATATTTTGCGAATAAATGATGTGCAAAAGATTATAACGCGTATAATATAGCAGCCGACCAAAATACCTTTTTCCGAGTGGCGCAACACGATTCCATTAACTTTGTTTGTCGATAATGAAGGCAACTAGGAAAGTAGTTACAAAACATATTCGAATAATCGAATTATTAAATTTGACATTCGACTTCAAGTCAGATGGGTTAAGTTAGTATTCGAATATTTGAATTTTTCAATTCACTGAATAATTTGAAATTTGAATTATTCGAATAATTTGAAAATTCGAATAATTTTCAAATTCAAATTATTAAATTTGAACGTATTCGAATACAAAGTGCACATACAGGGTATGACATTTAACCGGGTTTCTTCATTGAAGCCGTTTCTATTGAATACACCCTGTTCAGAAATTAGGGGACACTGTGGTCGTAGCACTGTTCCTTGCATGATTCTAAGAAGAAAATCTTAATACAAAAACTTTGTACGAGCCCTCCTGTTTATATGCGAGGTCATCAAAGTTGAAGGTATGAGAAATGAAAAATGCGTTTTAAGTGCATTTAACCGACCAAAATTTGTTCAAATTATAATTATGTAGAAGCTTTTGTTATCCTTGCAGTTTGTCCTCATTTTAAGCTGTTTTAACATGTCTTCAACGAATTAAAACTAATAAAGTAAATAAAATAAAAGTAAGATAAAATACATTTTTGTATTAAGATTTTCTTCTTAGAATCATGCAAGGAACAGCGCTACGACTTCCGGGTCTCCTAATTTCTAAACACCCTGTATATGGAAAAATGTTTTATACAAAAGTATCATCCTTTCAAGCTCCGCATAATTTAAAATTATTTTTAAAGATACAGGCTGTCCCAAATTGGCTGTAACTTCGATATTTTAAATGGAACACCTATGTTTTATAACGAATTTGAGCTTGTCAGGGTATTTTAGGGTAAGTTTGATAAGGGTTCCCAGTAGCTAAGTCCTATGGTTTTTAAAATATTAGGCTTTGTTTATGGTTTTCAGAAAATACAGATGTAACTTTTATAATTAATATCTCACTAACGAAGAAAGTTAGAAAGCAGATATTGTGATACTGTTACAAGCTAAGTGGAAGGTGTCTGCCCCAGTAACAAAATTTAGCTTTCATTAAACAATGATCCAGTAAAACTATTTCCATTGTGACAACAATTGAAGAGCAATAACTTTTGTTTTTTTAAATGGAACGGTGTTAATTTTATATTGTCGTTAGATGCTCCATAAAAATATCTTTCAATTAGCTATACACTTCCCTGTACCAATTACTGACGGTTGAGGAGATATTTAATATATTTCATAATCTCTGCATTTTTACATATTAATTAAAATCAGGAGTGATTATTTACTCAAACATTTTACTTTTTTTAAGTCCTGGTTGTATAAAATATTGTTAATATGATTATTTAATTGCATTGTTAAGGCTTGTGATATGTTAAACAGTAACGAGAAAAATAATGTTGATTGGTATTTTTAAGTATTGTTAAGTTTCCTCCAGTGATATCGCTTAAACACATAATTAAGTTGATCATGTGGTTAACTGCGTTTCATACAATTGGCTTTAAGACTTCTTGTGCTTGAGTTTAACTTTTGTTTCATGTCAAATAATAAAGTGCGCTGTACACATTATTGACGAAATATTTATTAATCATGTTTGAATAATACAACAACTAACAAAATTAAATATTGATGTTCCAAAATAAATACGAAACCTTTGAAAACTATAGGAACAACAAAACTGAGTTTGGGACTAAAGTCTAGTGTCTTTATTTACATAGGAGTCTTATAAAGGTCAAGTATTTTCTGAGTTTTCAATAATTTGAAATGTAAAAATACCAATGCACCTAAGGAATTTATGATTCTTTATATTTGTTACGGGATACGCACAGCTTTTATAATGCATATTTATTTACTGACACACGGTGGCACATTTCATCTTCCAAATTTTTCTTATTGTAGCGACTTTGCGGATGAACTTTAAATATCTTTTACAGTGGTTGCATAGCCGAGTTGGTTGGGTTCGCGGGCAAAGGACTTGGTTCGCTTGGTTCGGCAACTACAGGTGTGGGTTCTATCCTTACACGGTCCATGTGAGTTCTATGTGAGAGCTAGAATTTTCATGTGTTAGTTTGTATTCGGATTCATGCCGGCTCCTTCGAACCGGGTTTTATGCATGTCTCCAGTTTGTAAAGCAAATGCCAAAAAACAATCCATTAAGTTGGCCGCAGCCGTAGCCGGAAATACTAAATAACTAATCGAACACGAATTCGCGACAAGCTTTAGAGGTTTGGGACCAGTCAGGAAATTAGCCAAAAAAAAAAAATGTTACATAAATAATTTTCTGGTTGCTTTTGCCTGGAAG
This sequence comes from Dorcus parallelipipedus, assembly GCA_958336345.1. Classification (NCBI taxonomy): domain Eukaryota; kingdom Metazoa; phylum Arthropoda; class Insecta; order Coleoptera; family Lucanidae; genus Dorcus; species Dorcus parallelipipedus. Next base: position 45,412,240 of record OY284475.1, read on the forward strand.
GAAACTCCATTAAATCTTTTCATCCCAGCAATTAATATTTTACTTAAATCATTCTTGGCATTTTTGACTGCTTTATTCATATAATTTTTAAACGAAATGAATGTTAAATATTTTGTTTTGCTTTTGTACATTTTTTCTAAATTATTCCTAATCCTCGACCTTCAAAAAAAATCACGTCCTCGATTAAATTCCAAACGTTTCGCACTTATTGGTAATTAAAACCTAATAGAATACTAAATGAAAGCGACTCGCTTATCGTGCAATCGTACGCGAGCGAAATAAATCGCATTCTCTTTGCGCTTAACAGCTCACTCAAGTTCACGTTCGCTGCTGGTAGTAATTTCTACATAAATTCTATGCAGGAACGTACTATTGACCTTCCTAGGATGGTTGAGACCTTTGTTCGTTTCAAACCAATGTCAGCCTTAGGTCTTTCTTGCGTGCTAAAATGAATTAGAATAACCAGTCCTGATCGTTGAGTTTTTTGCGTTCCTCATTCCATCGACGGCAAATTATCATTCAACGAACGCTGCATAATTTTGTGCTTTCGGGCATGTTCTAATTACTCGTGCGGCTTATAGAAAGAGCAATTCTTCGCACACGCGAGCAATTTTTTTTTCTAGTAACGTCAGCATATATGTATACTTTGAATACTTTCATATTTTATTTAACTATCGATCCCTCGATAACTTTTGTAATGACTTTTTTATGTAGTTAACCTGTGAGGAATATGCTATCGCACTTTCAAATATGCCAATGCATTTTCGTAAAATGACATCCATTTTGTATTTTTTATTTCAGATTCATCATCATGGTGAATAGTCAAAATCAGATGAACCTGGTGAAATCGAAGGCAAAAAAGCTGCCACAGTATATTGCAGCTTTGTCAGGTAGAACTCATTGTGAGATTTTTACACACAAAAGGTGGACTAAAAAAAATCTTTTCAGTATGTCTTGGGTCAGTAGCAGCTGGTACCGTACTTGGTTGGACGGCCAACATCACCAATCAACTGAAGGCCGGAGATCTACGAGACATTAAGATCACCGACGATCATCTCGGTTGGATCGGATCTTTCGCCACGCTGGGAGCAATGATAATGTGTTTCCCCATTGGTAAAATATGCGATTGGATAGGCCGAAAATGGGCTATGCTTCTGACGGTCCTTCCTTTCACTTTGGGTTGGCTCCTGATCATATTCGCGGAGAATGTCGATATGATCTATGCTGGTAGATTCTTCACAGGACTGGCAGGAGGTGCATTTTGCGTTGCAGCTCCTCTCTACACGAGCGAAATTGCCGAAACGGAAATTCGCGGCCGATTGGGTAGCTTTTTCCAGCTACTTCTAACAGTGGGCATCTTGCTTGCCTATCTACTTCCGCTCATCAGCGGTGATCCACTTATACACACAATAGTATGTGCAGTGTTTCCTTTAATTTTTGGAGTAGTGTTCTTCCTTCAACCGGAAACACCCGTCTACTTGCTCAAGAAACACAAAGAAGAAGAAGCGAAAGCATCACTACAAAGATTGCGTGGCAAAAACTACGATATTGAACCAGAAATAACAGTGATCAAAGAAGCCCTAGCCGAAGAAGAAAGAAATAATGTACCCTTCTTTCAGGCGATCAAAACGACAGCAGCCAGGAAAGCTTCTCTCATATGCTTCGGCCTCATGTTCTTTCAGCAAATGGGTGGGATAAATGCGGTGGTATTTTACACCGGTGAAATTTTTACTCAATCGGGAGTGGACTTGGACGATCAAGTGGCTACCGTCATCATCGGAGCTGTGCAAGTAGTTGCGACACTATGCTCGTCCTTAGTCGTAGACAAATTAGGTAGAAAAATTCTGTTGTTAATTTCGGCCTTCTTCATGGCCGTCGGCGGTATCTTACTCGGCGTTTTTTTCACGCTGCAAGAGAGAAACCTCGTAAGCGCAGACACAATAAGTGTCTTGGGATTCTTGCCCATTCTTGCCCTATGCATCTTTATGATTGTTTTCTCGTTGGGCTTCGGTCCGATTCCTTGGATGCTCTCCGCCGAGGTGTTTCCACCGGAAATCAAAGCCATTGCCAGTTCTTCAGCGGGCACCTTTAACTGGTTCTTGGCTTTCATCGTGACGAGGTTTTACATTGACGTGACGAATGCCATCGGTGGAGACATCACTTTTTATATTTTTGCAGCGATATCGCTGCTCGGCACCGCTTTTGTCTTCGTGATCGTTCCAGAAACAAAAGGAAAGTCGTTCGAAGAAATTCAACGGATTCTCGGCGGAAGCAAACTTGCCAAAGCCAAAGGGGTAGATAATCTTGCGTACGTTAAGTAATTTATTCTATTTTTAACAGTTTTATTTTTGTACATATGTATCGTTAATAAATTATTATATATGTATGTCTTTACCTTTTTTTTCTAAATAATTTAAAAAAAAACAAGACTTTTTGGTGCAACAATATTTTCAACCAATAAGTTGAAACAATCTAGATATGACGTCATGAAAGTAGGAATTCTGATAGGAGTCGCTAAAAAGTGAATATTTTGATTACGATTGCAATTATTGTCAAGTGCCTGTCAAGTGTGATTTAATAAATTATCCACAAATACTGCACATTATCCGGAAATCGGACAATTATCCGGTAAACGGCAACACTTCACTAGTACGAACTGTGAGCGCGTAAAAATGAAACATTCAAAATTGATGTTCTCTACTCAGTTTCCTTCATGAACTCTCCTCCCGAGAATGTTAAAATAATTTCATATGTGACGTCATTGTTGCTATATGAAAATTACAATGTTTTAAAATATTTTCACGCCAAAAATGATTAAATTACTTATTGTCAAAAATTAAAGAGGGTAATACAATTAAACTGAAAAAAAATCTATATTTGGACAAGATCCACAAATTTTATAAGTATGCAATTGTGAGTTGCATACTTTGTACGACCTTTTTTTTAATTGTTCCTTTTTGTTTTCTAAAACGTTATGTAACATACTTTAGGGAAACTTAACAAATATTTTTCTATCAATATCTTCAGAAAAAGTTATTGTCGAAACGTTTACTGTAATTAACATTTCAGTTAATTACTTTTGTTATTGGAATTAACAATTACAGTATGTATTCTTGCGTTTTAACAGTAGTTTAATGTTTCTCTAGGTAATTAATTCGTCGGACGTGAAAAGGCTCACGTTTTCTCTTTAGTTGCATAGGAGTACATAAAGAATGAAAGGAAGACTTGAAACTTCAAAAACGGATTATTTTTATTCAAATATTTCAACTTAGAAACAACATTATAAAATATAATAAAATTAATTTCCGAATTCTAAACTAGAGACAGTTTATGGTTTAACATATTTTTCAATTTACATATATTATTTTTAAAATATGCAAATATACAGGTTGTCCGTTTTTCGAGCCTAACCATGGGAATCTCGGTTATCTTAAGAGATACGGAGTTGGTTAATTAGAACAAAGTTTCGTATTTTTATCCCAATCAATAATCTTCAAACAAATTTCATCTATTTTTTACGGTTTTCAAGATATTCGAATAAAAGTAAAAATCACGATTTTCGTTTTTATCTTTCTCTATAAAAACCAATGAAGCTAGGCATTTTTAGGTCAGGCAATTTTTATGAAGAATTTAAATATGCCATGTTCTTTGTCATGTCATCAAAAATTACGAACAAATGACATAACTTTTTATTTTCTTATGGACACCATCTTGGATTTTTGCACGATTAAATGAAGCCTTTTTGCCTGATTACAATGATGTATCACACTTGATGGTTTGAGTTAGATTCATGTCAAATATTCGAAATCATCTGAGCTGCAAAGGGTGCCTTGAACACAAAACAATTTTTTTTGTTTCTAAAGGAAATTTGAGAGTTCTGTATGGTTGCACTTTGTTATTTAACATAGTTTATAGGGACCATGCACATGCGAAGCCAGCGCCACCAATGACCATATTCTGCATTAATGGTATGAAAATACGAGTTGTTTAAAATTATTAGTGAACATTTGAACTTGAATATTGTAATGTATTTCAATACCAGAAAGCTCAAGCATTATGTACTACAATCGTAAATTGTCACAAGAGTGATATTATTCCCATGCAATGAGTCTCAAGAAATATTTTCATATCACTAATTCACAAATCACCACGCGAGGCGGCGCTGAACGCAAAGATATCCATGGCGCCTATAAGAAAATAAAATTTAAAAATAACGAAACAAACAATTACAACAGGTTCCTCAATTGTACACCCTTTAGCCACCGTTAGGTCTGTGCACAGTTAAAAATAACGTGGATTAGTTTACCATAAAAATGTTTGTTTAGCATAATTTATACAGCATGCGGGAAAATGCTCTCATTTCATTGGTTAAAGTCAAAATTTGAAACGATTTTTTATTGGATTAAATTTTTGTTGTGAGTTTTATATGCAAGATTTTTTGCTTCATCGCTTAGTTTCTAAATAGCTACTACTAAACATTCAGAACGATGACTTCTTCAGCGTTTCAATTTTTAGAAAATTTCTTTAAAAACTCAAACAAAGTGCTCCGTTAATAAACGAAGTGATTCACAAATTAAATAAATCAATAAAAATTTCTATTGAATTGGGTGTAACTACAAGTTTCCAACCGCTACACAGTGGGACCAAAAAGGTGGCCAAAAATCGATTTTATAAATGTGCTATAATATCATGGGCATTTGTTCACCACTCTAAAAAATGTATCGGCTATCAATTGGTACAATTACATTCCATTACAATATTTTACCTGCAGTAATCCGATTAACCCACCCTGCACCTCATTATTTGTTTTTGAGAGAGCGTCAGTGTTACTTACAGTGTAACTAGTTTTCCTGTAAGGTTTTATAGTAGTAAATTTTGAATAATTAAACCGCAATCTTGCAGGGAAGTTCCTTAAGGCAAGTGCTTTACTATTGGTTAAAATGTTAAATTTTATACATCTTACAGGACATGTTTTATATGGACTCGTTAGATTGACCAATCTTGATATATTTTACTACTTTATTTAAAGTTGGTTCTTGTCCGATGAAATTTGTATCACAAAATCTTTTAACCGGACACTGAATCGCGCACAATACACTTAACGTTTCACCGTCGTTCAACGAAGCTGTCGAACGACGGTGAAACGTTAAGTGTATAGTGCGCGATTTAGTGTCCGGTTAAAAGATTTTGTTTTACTACTTTATATTGAGTTATAAAATTTTCCTCGAAAGTCCTCAACGTGCGGTTTTCATAAATAAATTTCTTTCTTAAATGAATGACTTACAATAAATATAATGTTATACAATGTGTCTACGAATCGACTTGACGAGGAAAAACTTTTTTAATATCAATTGTACGTAAAAAAGTTGTTCTTTACAAAAAGTTCTACTTCTCCAGAAATTTCAGAAACAATGGTTAAATTTACATTTTTAACTACAATCTGTCTATAAAATTCAAATTTCTTAATTATTGCACATGTCAAAGTAAGTAAAAATGTCGCTTATAAATGTAAACGAGTTAAAAATTTGTGAATTAAAGGCTGAATTACAAAGTAGAGACTTACCATACATGGGTACCAAAAAACAACTTGTTGAACGGCTAAAGGGTGCCATTCAAGCAGATTTAAAGAAAAATCCATTGGAACTGGAGGAAATAGAAAGTAAACAAGATACCCACTCGCCAACCGATTCTGACGATTCTTTTAAAAGTAGCACCACCATAATAGAACCGACTAACCAGAATTTAAAAAAAAAGAGAAATAATAACAAAAATTATTTCCATTTGTTAAATTATATTAAAACATTAGAGAAGAAAATCGATACCTTACAAAGAACTCTCTACAAAATGTGCAAACAAAATACGGAAGCTATAGACAGCATAAAGAAACAGGACAACCTGAAATTCAAATCATCTTCAGAAATAATCCCAACAGAATTTATGCCACAGAAGCAGCTCAACCAAAGTGACCGCTTAAAAGAAAATATAAATAGATATGACACTCAAGACCAGCTTGAAACTGTCAAAATTGGCAACATCAATGAAGAAAGAAAAAAAGTTATAATATTCTCTTGCAGCCAGGGACGTGGTTGTGCCCAAATATTAAAAAAAAATACTGCCTGAAGAAAGCTACGATGTACACACATAAAAATTTTTGGGATAAAATGTTCTCCTCCTAATCGGTGTTAAAAAATACGCATAGAGTTTTACTTGAAAAGTTGTAAAGCTCATCTCATTTAGTGATATTAAAATCTTTTCCTGATTAAAATGCGTCTACAAATAGGTGCTAAAAAATTATATATATATATAATACATATATAGAAATAACTACCGCAAGGATTAAAATGCTACTTTTGTAGACCACGTTAACACTTTCTAAAGTTAAACGTCCTAACTCCGTTTATTTTAACACCAGAAACGGATGGACGCGAGGAAACACCAGACGCGAGGGAACTCCAGATTTTTATCTGTGTAATGAGCATAGTCAAACCAAACGCCACGTTCGATGATGTAGTTTGTGGGGTGAGTGACTTGGTGACCAGTTATAGTAAGAACGATTTCGTAATAATATTTGCGGGCACAAACAATTCTATCAAAAACAAACTAATTAATAATAAAGTAATACTGCAATTGTCTAGCGAACTAAAAAACACAAATTCTATATTTGTTAGTGTTCCTTATTGGGATACAAGACATAGATACAATGACTTTGTATACAGGGTTAACACTGATTTGGATAGCATGGTGCACCTAAATTTTAAAAACAGTATTCTTGTGAACTCAAACTCGGTGTTGCAGAAGTATCATTTTACTAAGCACGGTCTCCACCTCAATAACTTTGGGAAGCAGCATTTATTTAAAAACATTGCAAATATTGTAATAAACACAAATGTTGCAAAAAAACTGATAATGACGATCATTTGGTAAAAAAGTTTCGGAATTTAACAACATTTTATCCACTTATGTGCTACGTCTCCGAGGTCCTAAAATTTCAGTACAAAACCATTACTGTAAAGCCAAGGATATTTTAAACTGTGATAATTTTAACTGTAGTGATAAGTCTTTTCTATGAAATAAAAAAATTGCTCGGAACTACACAGATAAAAATTTTGCGGAGTTTAAGGAGTAAGTAGTTAAATGTTATACCAAAAGAGTGAAAATTCCACCTGATGTAGTGAAAACCATTCTTTTATTTTGTCAAAGTAACTCTTTTTGATGTTTATTTTAACTACTTGTATAGTAGTTAAAAATTTTGAATATACAAAACGGAGAAACATTACACTTTTACGATGTTGAAGATAAATTTAACATATTTGTGTGTTGAAATGTTTCCGAACCGGTGAACATGTGACTCATTTTAGGAGAAAAAATATTATTTCAACAACAAAGCGGTGTTAAAAAGTTCCAAAAGCATTCTGTTATACTTTTATGTGTTACATTCTCACTTAAAAATTAAAATATAGCACTTATTGGTAGTTAAAGAAAAAATAAAAGTGTAATTGTAACACCCACAAAGCGTAATTTTAACACCATTAAAGTGTAACTGCAATTCCTTGAAAGAATAATTTCAACACCTTTATGTTGTCAAACTAACACCTTTATTTCCTTTTCGATGTTACTTTTACTCCTTAAAATTTGAACTTCTTCGTGTTTAACTACTTGTGCAAACGGACGCGAGGGAACACCCAAAAAGAGTTAAAACGGTGTTAAACCTAACACCGCATTTTTATCTGTGTACCATTCGATTTTAAGAATTATGCACTTAAACATCCAAAGTCTCAGACATAAAATATGTGAATTGGAAACGGTCCTACATAAATCGTTACCTACATTTTTATGTCTGAGTGAGCATTGGCTGACACCTGAAGAAATTTTATATGTTACCATTAACAATTATACATTAGTTAATTCTTTTAGCAGAAGTAATTATAGAGGTGGAGGTGTTTTAAATAAATATGTAAATTATTGCAGAGCTCATAATTTTGCAGTTGAAATCATTGAAAAAAATTTTGAAATGACGGCTATTGAGTGCACGCTCAAAGGACAAGAATGTCTGATATTGTGTACATATCGCTCACCGGATGATAGTTTCGGCGAATTTTTAATAAAGATGGAGGAGTTGCTAGACAAAATCTGTGCTTTGAATAAGTATTTAATCATTTGCGGTGACTTTAATGTAAATTTTGGAAGTGATGACTACATGAGTAACACACTGATCGGTACATTTTCATCATACGGTATGTTTCCTCATGTGTATGAGAAAACTCGCGTTAGTAAGCACTCTGTAACAACTATCGATAATATATTTAGTAATTTTAGACATAATGTAGAATGTACAGTGTTTGATACAGGATTATCGGATCATTATGGTCAGATATTTATAGTGAATACGATTCTTAAAAATTTACCTGCTTACGAATTCAAGCGAATCTTTTCATCTCAGAATATAGAGTATTTTTTAAGTCTTCTAAAAGGCGTTTCATGGCATAGAGTTTATAATTTAAGCGATATTGATGATAAAGTTAACTGCTTCACCGACATATATAACAACTGCTTCAATCAAGCCTTCCCAACTAGAAAATGTAAAATAAAGAGTATAAAGTCATCCTGGGTAACAAATGAAGTTAAAATAATTTCTGAGTATATGAAAAATTTGCACCGGCTTAGTACGCAAGTAAGCGATCTACAATTAACTGATTTCTACAAAATGCAAAGAGCTGCTTATCGAAAATACCTTAAGGGAGCTAAAAAGACTTACTGTGACAAGATTATTGCCAATTCTGATAGTAAATCTAAAGCAATGTGGGGAATTTTAAAGAAATTATCAAATTGTGAAGTCAATAGTCATCCAAATGTTATTTCCCTTATTAATGAGGAAGTTGTCCGCATTCACAAACCTGATGATGTTGCGAATACGTTCAACAAAGGTTTTGTACAAGTTGCAATTGATAAAACTCATAACTGTTCAGTAAATAATTCTATCAAAAATATTAGAAACATATTTTTCTTTCCAATTGATGAATCAGAAGTAAGCAACATCATTAAGTCAGTTTGCAAAAAGAAACCCCCCGGTTTAGATGACATTCCACCATATATAATTAAGCATTCTGCATCATTGATAGTTAAATCTCTGACACATATTATTAATGATATGTTACGATGTGGTGTGTTTCCTGATTATATGAAAAGCGCTAAAGTTGTGCCTATATATAAAACAGGTAGCAAAGATCTGGTAAGCAACTATAGACCGATCTCTGACCTTCCAGGACTCTCTAAAGTATTTGAGAAAGTTATTCATCTCCGATTAATGAAACATATAGAAAGCAATAAGATATTGTGTACCAGTCAGTTTGGTTTTAGAGCAAATCTTTCTACAGAGGTAGCAATATATAGTGCTATACAAGAACTGTTGAAACAACTGGACAATAAACAAATGTGGTGTGTTTCCTGATTATATGAAAAGCGCTAAAGTTGTGCCTATATATAAAACAGGTAGCAAAGATCTGGTAAGCAACTACAGACCGATCTCTGACCTTCCAGGACTCTCTAAAGTATTTGAGAAAGTTATTCATCTCCGATTAATGAAACATATAGAAAGCAATAAGATATTGTGTACCAGTCAGTTTGGTTTTAGAGCAAATCTTTCTACAGAGGTAGCAATATATAGTGCTATACAAGAACTGTTAAAACAACTGGACAATAAACAAATAGTAGCGGGGTTATTTTTTGACGTAAGTAAAGCCTTTGATACTATAGATCACAATATTCTACTTATGAAACTTGAGTCTTATGGAATAAGAGGTATAGCACTTGAACTTCTTATGTCGTATATTTCTAATCGTACACAAAGAGTAGCAGTGAAAGCATTTTGCGGTAACATTATCAAATATTTTTTATCAGATCCTTTGATATTAAGCTGTGGAGTTCCACAGGGCTCCATACTTGGCCCTACCTTCTTCCTTCTATATGTGAATGATTTAAATTATTATCTTCATGAGTGTGCTTTATATCAATATGCTGATAATACCACATGCATTTTAAAGGAACCTGAATACTTGCAACTCGTTAGCTCTTGTAACAGAACTGCAGAAGCCATGTTACAGTGGAGTAAAACGCAGGCATTGAACATAAATTGTACTAAAACGTCAATGGTTGTGTTTAGCTCAAATAATAATAAAGTTCAAGATAGGAGTTTATGTGTTCGTCTAGATGGTCGTACAATTATGCAAACATCAACGGTAAAATTCCTAGGAGTGACTTTCGATACTACACTTGACTGGCGCGCTCATTGTCGAATTGTCAAAAACAAATTGAATAGTGCATATTATTGTGTATATCATATAAGAGATTATATGCGCTTAAGTACTCTGATTTCATACTATTACAGTCATGCCAAACATTCTACTCCGTCGTTCTCGGTACTGTTCATTTTGAGTTTACTCTTACTTTTAACTAAATGTCTTGACTTTTCTATTCATGAATGAAAATAAAATTTCATTTGTTTATTTACAATTACAATTTTGATAAGTTGTTTTAAAACGTTTTCAATATTTTTATTGACCCTAACACAGTAATATGTCAAACTTGTCGTCAAATTCGAGATAACGACTGGGAGATTGTACGTAACAGTGCAACATTCTAGTTATTAATAAGGAATTTGTTAATTTAACCCAAATTGCTTTAAAAATTTATTTCATAGTGAGAAAATAAATAATTCATCGCACACATTTTTCACGGCTTCTGTCATATTGTTTTGTAATATATATTATTAGTATTATCGATAATTTCTTTATATTATCAAAGAAGATGTCTTTTTAGAATGTAATTACATATTGCTGTAATACTCTCTGAATGACCATATGGTGATATGGTTCCGGTACTTTTTAAAGAACAAAGGGAAGAGCAATAAAGAGAGGAATTCATTTTTCAAAATATATTAAATTTCAAATTATATCATTCCATAAAGCAGTCAGTCAACAATACAAACACCAAAAACATTATCTGAAAATAAAAATAGTATATTACAAAAGTAAAATTCAAAGTTGAAAATTGAAAGAGTACTAACGTAAAATTCAAAGGGAAAAATTAGTTAAACGTCTACAAAAATATATAAGTCAAATTAAATCCTTTAAAGATCGAACAATGAAGAAAGCATCAAGATAAACATATCAGATGAAGAAGTAGCCTATAGGTCCAAGACGTTGAGAACAAATTTGATAGAGTTTTCCAAGTTTCTGCACAAGGTTCAAGGGAAATTAAACCATCCTTTCACTGCGAGGAATTGGCCTCTGAAACCTCCGAGGAACAATAGGAAGAGACGACTATCAGATGGAAGACGGGTCAGACTGAAGAGCTCGCAGGTAGAAGTCGTCCAGGTGGATTATGAAGAGCTGTTAAAAGAACATTTAAAATTATGAAAAAAGTCAAGATAAATTGTGGGGATTTGTTGGGTTAATTTTTGATCAACATTTGAATATTTCTGTTTAGGTATGTGTTAGAAATGTTCGTTATACTGACAAAATGAATAAATTATAAGAAAATTATTGTTATGTATAGTAGTCCCAGTTTGGTAGCGGTTTTATTGCCCTGCCAGAAAAAGCGCCAGAAAGGCGACCGCAGCCGGTCTCTATGAAATTGTTTTTTATAGCAAGATCATAAAACCGATAGAAAACTTGGACGACTATATCAAAATTACGCTAAAACACTCACATGAAGTTTATAAATGTCAAAATTATGACATTAGAGTGTTAATCAGATGTATCATAAAAAAGTAGGACAAGATTTTTTAAGCTGTGTAAAACTGCTACCGATCATAAATTCAAAATTATTTGAAATAGTCACTCATTGTCAATCATACCTACAGTAAATATTGTTTTAAAAGCTAGGATAGTTGCTTGCATAGAAAAGGGTGTGTCACAGTTAGACAAATTGCTCAGAATTTCAGCGTTAACAAAAATAACAGTGACTGACTTGACAACAAAGAAAAATTAAGGTCCGATTGTACAATCATGGTTTAACTGTAAACTTCTTTTATTTCTAAGGAAACAATTGTCTTTACAATTGATGCTATGGGAATAAAGCAAAGTTTAAAATTAAACCATGATCATACAATCGGGCCTTAATGTAATGAAATAATGGAAACGCATGGCTGCTGGATTTAAAAGTTGTTCTAGTTTTTTATGGTATCGATAGTACAAAAAATACGTTTAGAAAAAATGATGATGGTCATATAAATCGTTGGCACTTATACTGCAAACATCTCATTAAGAATTTTGCACTTTAAACTTTGAATTTTGAACATTTTTCCATTTTCAATTAATTTGATTTAATTTAGTTTTTCGTTGACATTGTTACATCAAATATTCTAATTAAATTTTGATTTTTATTTACCAATTCAATTTCACTAATCGTTCAGTTCACTTATTGTTCAATTAAATCGATATTTACAATTTGATTTTTCTTCGAATTTTCTCTAACTTAAACACCAGAAAGAAGACCACAGCCACACTCTACGGAAAGGAATAATTAAAGGATGTCACAGTAAGTTTTAGAAAGCAGATCGATAATAAAAAGTATACATTTATAAAAAATTTGACAAGTCGATGACAGACACACCTGACATTTAAATAAAACTGTATCAGTTAATGAATGCTTTTTAAAGACGATTCGCAAATATCGTAGTTAAAGCATTTAAACTTATTAAATAGATTTTATAGAGATAGAAAAATTTAATTCAGTCCACAAATATTTTAAAGACGATTCGCAACGATCGTGGTCGAGGTATTTAAACCGACTGAAGAAAATTTTAAAAATTATTAGAAATTATTCAATTAACGAGTAAATTGTAGACGATTCGCCAAGATCGTAAACAATTTATTTAAATCTATTTGTAGTTTCATAATTAGAAAATTACACGTATACGAAGAAAAATAATAGGCTTTCTTAACTAAAAGAATCTATACCCTTATGATAGGCCATTGCATACAAATTTAATAATTGTGAACAAACCACTACAATATGTCATAAAATATCAGCAAAACAATTTTTTTTAATCAAGAAATTTTATTTATTGAAATTAAGAAAATACAATATTTCCAAGTTTAATAATAAAAAAAGTCGCACGTCCAGCATTTCAGGAGGGTGAATGAACTTTGTTGATTGCTATACACTGCTATGTTAGCAGAATTCTAAAACCAAGTATGTATTAACTTTTAATAACAGTTACGTTCAAGCAATATCGGATAATTTAATCCAAGATTTCTCAGACATCAGACCAGATTTTCTCAGCCATTTGACATAAGCTTTCCACCTTGTTTCTCAAATTGTTTTCAAAAAACTAGTAACTTGAATTTTAACGATTCTAAATAATTCTGTAGACAAAATATTAACAGGTTATCCATGATATTTGTGACTAAATTAAAATAATTTTGAAGACGCTAAGCCAACGGTTGCGAAAAACAACTTCTAATATCTTGAATTATATTTTGATCATCAGTACAAACATGAATTAGATGATGACATGTTTCGGTTTAGTAACCATTCTCAAATCTGTTAAATGGCACATTAGCACGTGGCCATCTCTACTTAAAGATAAGTAAAGCTAATGTGCCTAATCAAAGCTTCATTTTTGTACTGATGATCAAAATATAATTCAAGATCTTAGAAGTTGTTTTTTGTGACCCTCGGCTTATCGTCTTCAAAATTAATTCTATAGACTGTGATAGAGTAAATTCTTTTTCGAATACTCCCTTATATTTATTGATACGAACGGCTTTACCAACAATAAGTTTTGATTTTGCAATACCATGTTTTCGTTTTTCTTGTTAACATCTTTAGGGGCCATGCGAATGGTTCTGGCATACTGAATTAAAGTTAATTATCTAAACTTGAACTTACAAATAAATCAGTTGCTTAATAAATCAATAAACTTCTTACAAAAAAATACGCGGTAGCTACTTTAAAAATGCGACTGAAATTTTGTCTTGAAAGTACCTAATCCTTGATTGATAAGATGCATTCTAATCTGTTAAGAATTAAAATCCGGATTAACGAAAACAAAGGTCTGGTGTAGGTGTGTTCCTGCTACAGTTATTAATTGTTTAATGAAACAAAAACAATACGGTTAATAAAAGAGTTGATCGATATCAACGAAATAATCTCTTTTCTGGTATTTTCAATTAAGGCACAGCAAATTTTAAATAAGGTATGTAATTTTACTACTTTATTTTCATGGTATGTAGTTGCTAAAATTTGAAATATTTTCCAATGGTCACATCTGTAAAATTATTCTACAGACAACTTTTAAAAACGTTTCAAGTATCTGCGTTTAGCCCTACACTATCAACTTCTTCAATATAAATAATTATTATTTTTAAAAGGTATTCGTAGAATAAATTTAAGAAATTTGTTTTATAACTTTTAAATACAAGAAACTGTTTCAGTTATTTTCTAATAGATATAAGCAATATGTCCACGGACAAGAAGGACGAACTCCCTGGAACAACCGAGGCAAATAAATTGCCACAGTATATTGCAGCCATATCAGGTATTTCTGCACTCTTTTAATTACCGGAAAATTATCGGGAAAAATGTTAAAATATTTCTATGTCGTGTAGTTTTCGACATTTTCACTAAAAACTATACAATAACTTCTCACGGGTAGCTTAAATTATACAGGGTGTTAGGTTATTGCTTGGACAAATTTTAACTGTAGATTAAGGGTGTCAAATGGGATCAGAAAGTACCTAGACATGATGGATTTTCGGGACATTTTGAAAAAAATGCAAATGAGCTAACTATTGAGGACCGCTGATAGTACTTACGTAGCATTAATCACCTATTAAAGCTGATATATCTTGCAGTATCTCTTGCCCGTTGCACAACTGCAATAATTGTTCGACGATTCGGTGTACGACGCAGGGGATACCGCCGCCGCGCCGATATCTACGCACTACAGCACATGCATTGCACCTACATTCTCCGTACGTTAGAATAATGTCAACCATTTCGTTATTTGTGTAAGCTGACCCTGACCTAACACTGACCTTTACACTCCAAAATCTGTTGAGACACTGAACGTGCGTTATTTGCTTGTCGTAAAACAATAAACCATCTGGGAATTTATGGGAAGGGATCGCCCTCCCGGATGCCGTTCGGCGCGTCGGTGTAACAGTAGATAAGAAAATCAGTGGTTTCCAAACAATTTTTATCGATTTCTGTTTGAATTTTTTCCCGGAAAACGAAAGCCACAACACCCTCGAATGTAAAGGCTTTTTTACTGTACAGAGTGTTCTCAATACGTGGTTTGAAGGTGTCCAGTCAATTACCTAACACCCTGTATGTATACCTACTTTACAATTCTCAACGCTTCACCAAAGTTACCAATTCTTTGGATTCAAATTATCATTTTCAACGGTCAATATTATTGCGTTAAGACCATTTTAGACTGTCCTATTGTCACGATGTCATTATCTGGGAAAATAAGTAAATTTAAATTCGTTTCGTAATTATCGCAATTATGTGCATTTCAAAATTATTCGGGATCAGCACCCATTGAAGTTTAGTAGGACAAGCCGCGTTACACATACTCGCATTCCATTTACGCATAAAAGCAAGCTCTGCGGAATGTAAGTGTGTTGTTTACATATACCAATTAAGATCGAGGCAATTAGAACGTTTTAAGAAAACAAATTCGGCAAGGATCAATTGATGCTGACACCAGAGCGAAGGAACCAATTGTGACGTAGATTTAAGAAATGTATAAAAGATCGACCCGCAGGTAGACAGATTATTAACTAGTCGAAAAGTAGTCATGTAGGTAGTTAATGAGGTATTAGAGATTATTATTATTAATTATTAAATAGTCTGTCATGTAGAGAGCATTAAGCATCAAGTAGTAGATGGAAGTTATTATTAGTTAGAGTGAAACCAAGTGCGCCAAGCCAAGCGAGTGGACTCTACGAGCGCAGGGCTGGCCGCTCGGGCCAGGCCCTTCCCCCTAAGTAAAAGTAATGGAAAGTTAAAGTAAAGCTAAAATTAAGGTTAGATTAAATAAGTTCATTAAGATTAAATAAGGTGATTAATGTAAAGATTAAATTAAAATATAATTTAAAGGTCTTAGGCTCGGTTTTTCGATCTCAGTTTAATTTTAAACTTCAGTTTATTCTCATTGCTTCTATAGGAATAAACTGAAGTTTAAAGTTAAACTGAGATCGAAAAACCGGGCCTTAGGATAATTATGTTAAAACAAGTTAGACTTAAATAAAATTAATTGAAAGACACTTCCGTAATCTTAAATCATAATCCACAATCTATAAACTAATAACATTAATTCCTCTCTTTTTTAACGCGACACTATTTCTTGTACACATTTTTGGACTGCAGATGTGGTTTAGAGATAGAACATGTTCCATTTTTTCAGATAGTTATTGATTCAATTAAATTTTTTAAACAATTTACTATAAAATTGTTTAAGAAATTGAATCAAATCTTGTACAAGAAATAGGGCAGTCTAAAATGGCCTTTATAGGATATAAAGATGGTGTAAAGAGCTCAAGGTTCATTAAAAGATGACAATAATGGAATGACAACAATTTTCTGTGCCACCTGCTTTTATTGTTGTAGTATTCTTATGAAAATTTTAAAGGAGGGGTTATGAAAAATATATTGATAATTAGGAGGTTTACTGATTATTTTTTAATAAAAATAGGCGTGTAATTTAATTTTGTGAGGTACGTTTAAATTAAATTTTAATTAATTTAAAAAAATTCTTGTTTTAAGATTATTTAAAAAGAAAAAAGTTTCGTATACGAAAATTCCCGAAAGATTTCATTCCACCATTCCAATCTAAGATATTCAAACACGGAAAAATACTTTTTCTCAAATGGAACGACAAAAATTTTAACACGCCATCGTATGTGGAATTAAATGCTGCATCGATCTGTATTAGCATTTCCTATCCTATATCTACCTTTAACAGTTTTTAAGTTATGAAACAGGTTTGATTTAATGAATGGGTTCAATATCTTTAATCTTGTTAAGATAGCCGTGGAAATGATAAAGTCAAAGTTTTTGACGTTTATATTTTTAGTCACAACATTTGAAAACATACTTTTATTTCCAAATTAATTTTATTAGAGGATTTTTTCAAAGCTTCAATTATTTTTTATCGACTTTGAATCAAATTGTGCATTTCCTTTAGCTGAGCAAATTCAAATTCTAATCTACTTTTTTCTACTTTGCGTTCACAATGAACTCATTGTGACACCAAAAACAGTTTCACAATGAAGCTCATTGTGACACTGTTTTTGGGGAAATTTTAGTCATTTTTAATTGAAAATATTTAATAGATTTTACAAAATAACTCAGTATTTATTTGTTACTTAACAATATACTCACAATGAAGCTGTATAAGAAAAATTAATAACTTGTTAATGTGACTTTTGATTAAAACGAAAGGTTTTCAGTGTTGCCACGCATTACAACTAAAATTCCCCATATACTAAGAAGATCCAATATTTTTCATATTTTTGTTCAATAAGTGACGCAAAGTAGAAAAAATAGTATATTATACTATTTTCTATATCCGTTTTTCTTTTTTGTTCTTCAATTTCAAATTCAAAACGCTTTTCATCTAAAGTCATTCGTCTTTCTGATAATCTTATTTTCCTTTCTTCTAATTCTTGCTCTTTCATTTTTGTCTGACACTTTTGAACATTTTTGTCATTTAAATATTGTAGAGGATTTTGCCTTAATGGTCTGCTTCTATTAATTCTTTTGTTCTTTGGGATCAATATTTTCTTTACTGATCCTGCACTGTCAACTACATTTAAATTTTTCGTTTTTGCCGCAGTATCATTTTTTTCTTCTGCAGCGACTTCCTTGGATTCTAAAATTATAACTAATTCTTCATTTTTTCCATACTTATGTTTCCTGCAAATTCTTTAATAGAAACCAACGATTCAGTTTCGTTCATATTTTCTTCTAATAGTGTAACGTTTTCGTTCTATTCCATGTACGAAATGGATTGCTCATCTCCCATTTTTTTCCCGAGGTTTATTTTCTTTTTTAACAGTTGAGGATCATCTCTTGAATTACTTTCCTCCTTCTTCTTCTTCTTGAATCAGATAGACTTTGCAGGACTTTAGTTTTGTACGGGCACCCGAATTTATATGACAGCTCAATGATTACCCGAGCACGATACGGATATCCGAGTAGTATCCGGGAAATTTATTCGGGTACCCGGGTAGCTCAAACATACGGGTATGGCTTCTCTAACATACATTAAGAAATTATAGAGACTCTGGTGTTTGATGCTTTCCTGCTTTAGCTCCGACCTTAATCATGAGATCATCAATTCCTCTTACGATACAAGATCGGACTCTGTATTTTACAAAGATGTAGCAGCGCTCGCTTTTGGTAAAAATACTCGAAATAAGTTTCCTCCTTTCGTTTCTTCCGTCGCATCATTCCTCTCAGTGCTTCATGATAATCTTTTTGCGAAAGCAACGCCAATTTATTATAGTTTGGGTTTTCATTTCCAGGAATGCCTCCAGGTTGGGAGGCTTATGTACCATACTTCAACCAAACCGCTTAACTTGGACAGAGCGAGATATGTACCTACTCGTATATGGTGATTCGTTCGGACAAATCAATTATTCCCTTATCTCGTCAATTTTGCGACACTATGCCGCACAAGTGTGTGACCTGTCCTCATGGTCAGAACGAGGTATAGCGTGTCCTTTTACTAAAAGACTAATTGATTTAGTAGTTGACTGATTCCGTCGGAAAGTGGTCCGAATAGCGTAATTCGTTGGCCGCTAGTTATGCGTAATGCTTTAGTGTTAATAAATATTTAGATATACATATCAATTTTTCCTTTAACTCAGCTACAGGTATTTCATTTCCATTAAATTTTCGAACATTTTCTATCTTTCCGCAACTGAATAAATGTTTCGTTTTTTTCTTGTTAATTGGTTTTATTTATGTTCAAATTATATTTCTGAAATTTCGTTAACCGAACTTTTGACATACATATTTTACTCTTGAAAAATAAATAATTTTTGTTTTTTTGTTTTAGCATGTCTCGGTTCCGTGGCAGCAGGCACGGTTTTAGGTTGGACTGCAAACATAACAAACGCCCTAAGATTCGGTGAATTTAACCTGCTTTTCATGGATGATGAAAACTTGGGCTGGATCGGATCTTTCGCGACTCTAGGAGCGATGATTATGTGCTTTCCCATCGGAAAAATATGTGACTTCGTAGGCCGAAAGACGGCCATGTTGCTCGTAGTGTTTCCATTTACTTTGGGATGGCTGCTGATCATATTTGCGGAAAACGTCGACATGATCTACGCTGGTAGGTTCTTCACGGGTATGGCCGGAGGTGCGTTCTGCGTTGCGGCGCCTTTGTATACCAGTGAAATATCAGAGAAGGATATTCGCGGAAGACTGGGCAGTTTCTTTCAGCTTCTTCTAACCATAGGCATTCTGATCGCTTACGTGCTACCGCTGATAAGTACTCCGTTGATTCACACGATCGTTTGTGCAGTGTTTCCGATAGTTTTCGGGTTGGTCTTTTCTTTCCAACCGGAATCTCCTGTGTACTTGATCAAAAAGGGCAAACGAGACGACGCCAGGAATGCGCTTCAAAGATTGAGAGGAAGTCATTTCGACATCGAACCCGAAATTAATAACATCATAACTCAATTAGAAGAGGAGCAAAAGAACGATGTTCCAATAATCCAAGCGATCAGAACATCGGCGGCAAAAAGAGCCGCCCTAATATGCTTCGGTCTAATGTTTTTCCAGCAGATGGGTGGAATAAACGCGGTCATTTTTTATATGGGTGAAATCTTCATCACGTCTGGTATTGCATTAGATCCACAAGTAGCCACCACGATCATAGGAGCCGTACAAGTGGTGGCCACCTTATTTTCTACCATGGTAGTGGATAAAGTAGGTAGAAAAATCCTTCTCCTGATTTCCGCTTTCTTCATGGCGGTGAGTGGAATTTTATTGGGTGTTTATTTTACTCTGTTGGAACGAGACCTCGCCGACGAAGAAACCATGGATACTCTGGGTTTCCTGCCCGTTCTTGCGCTATGCATATTCATTATCGTTTTTTCTTTGGGCTTTGGTCCGATTCCTTGGCTAATTTCGTCCGAATTATTTCCCCCAGAAATCAAGTCAGTGGCAAGTTCCGCGGCAGGCACTTTCAATTGGTTTCTTGCTTTTATCGTCACGAGGTTTTATATAGATCTGCAAGCGGCAGTCGGCGGTGATGTCACTTTCTATATATTTTCTGGACTGTCCCTTCTAGGTACACTTTATGTCGCAGTGTTCGTCGTAGAAACAAAAGGAAAGTCGCTTGAGGAAGTTCAGCAATTATTATCAGGCAACAAATTATCTAAAAGCAAAGGTCATGATAATCCGGGCTATGTATGACGTAGAGTTTTATGTATATACACATATTCGACACAGGTGATTATTAATTTTTTACGATAAAATAGTTTTATGATTTAATAAAAATTTTAAATAGAATATTTTTTAATATAATCCATCCTATACCACAACCTAATAGAAATTGATAAGCAAATGATAGGTACTACTGGCAATCTGATTGGATGAAATCTTATTAAGGCCCGATTTTACAATCATTGGATAAGCGTATTTTTAGAATAACGTGACGTAGATATGGAGGAACATTAAAGGATATTCGGCGAACAGTTATTCCATCCTTATTTCACGGTTGTAAAACTGGACCTAAATATAGCAATTATTATCAGGCAACAAATTATCTAAATGCAAAGGTTATGATCATTCAGAAAGAGAAGCGGATGCACGAAATATGTGATTTATAATTTTATGATGGGTATGGCAATGCGGTGTGGCATCAGGAGTGAACTCGACGTTTAAACGGAATTTCACGTCAACTCCGTTTTTAGGTCAAGTTCACGCTCGATGCCGTAAAATATTCACTTGACAAATGCATATAAATCATCTGAAGTAGATTATTCCATACAAAGAATAATAATGACCCTACTTTTGAACATATGCTTTGACAGGTAAAACAAATAGGTACATCACTAAAACGTAAAACAATTCAAATTTCCCTGTTAAGAATTTCTTTATTCTCACAAACAATGGCGTGTGGCATAAACATTTGACAACTAGAATATAAAACAATATAGGGTATCCCAAATTAAGTTACCTATGAAAAGTTTTCGCGGAAGGGATTATATAAAAATTCTAAAAATTAATACAGTGCCCTAGAGAAAAGAGATCTTTCAGATTAAAATATTTTTACTTGTATATCACTTCCGATTATACCGGAAGTCGCTATAAACTTTCTTATTTTAATGGAATGGATAATTAGGATATGATTTGAAAGTCTAAACATTATACCATTGAATTTAAATCTAATATAGAACGGCAACGCAATGCTTAAAACTGGCAGCCAGAAATTAGAGGTTCACGCGATGATGCTACATAATCTGGTTGTAGGATAATTTGTAAAAGTGTAGGTGTATATAGGTATAGTAATATAGGGACTCTACACCTTTGCAAATTATCCTACAACCAGATTATTTAGCGTCAACGTGCATCTGTTAATCGCGTGAACCTTCAATTTCTGGCTGCCAGTTTTAAGCATTGCGTTGCCGTTCTAGGTTAGGTTTAAATTCAATGATTATACTTTCAAACGACATGCCACTTGAATGTTAAAATTTGAAAATGCCGTAAATTGAACATTCTCTTAAATGAAAGATCAATAAAACATTTTTTTAAATAAATTTGAAAGATATCTCAAAATCGGGTTCATTTAAGTATAGGGAAGCCTTAACACTTTTTGTTTAGAATAATGTGTAGAATCAGAATTTGTAATTAAAAATCTACCTTTTCCTTAAAAAAGTTAACGGCGACTTCCGATATAACCGGAAGTCACATAAAAGTGAAAATATTTTACACTGAAAGATCATTTCATTTGCAACTCTCTATCCCGTGTTTTAACGCACTTATTCGTACGAGTATCGCATTGCCTTAACGTCAGATGGTTCTCTGTGCAGACTTGAGCATGAACATACTCATGTCTCGTCATACCTACTCTCGTAAAACTTCCTCACGAGGATGCATGAGAAAGTGTTTGCCGTTAATCCAGTTGTTCGAACAAACATGGATATAAAATACGTCCACACTGAGCACGAATTTTCTTTGATTTACCGATGGCCTTCGAATCGAGCCGGGGCACATTTATTCCGTTTACATGATGTTCGTGGAATACACGCGAAGATCGAATTCACGATGGAAATCGAAAAAGACAAGAGTCTGCCGTTTTTGGACGTGCTGATAATAATGAAGCAACAAGACGGATGCCTCGAAGATTCAGTGTATCGCAAACCGACTCATACAAATCACAACTTAAATGCACAGTCGCACCACCACCAACACAACTACAATCAGTCGTGAAGATACTCACCACGAGATCAGAAAGAGTAAGAGTCATAAAAAAACAAACACCTAGAAATGAAGAAATTAGAAAGAACACTACTTCAAAACGAATTCTCCGAAAAACAAATAAATGAAGCACAAAGATCACGACGAGAAAAACAAGAAAAAGAAAAACCATTAGGAAGAACCTACGTAATACATAAAGGCGCGACGGATAAAATAAGCAGAATCATCAGGAAACACAAAATCGAAACAACATAAACACAGATAAGAAAATTGACAGGAACGTATAAAATCCCGTGTCAAGACTGCGATAGAGTCTACATAACTCGTGTCTAAATAAAAACCTGGTCAAGTAAGCTACATTTAGTAATTCTGCTATGTAAATGCAATGGATAAATTCTCTATCACAACCCACTTGACCAGGTTTTTATTTAGACGCTCGTTACAATGCGTTAATATATTTTTTAGATTAGAGGAGTCTATGAAAAGTAAAACTTAAGTCGTAGCTTAAATGAAATTAACTTATGTCAAAATTGAAATGTCAAGATACATTTGACGATAGTAGAAAAAATCTTCCAGTTGAATACATAAGGCTTTGTTAAAACTCTTTAACCTGATAACGACTAATTTCAAATGCCGTTGGATTGCTTGCTGACCCATGCCTATAGTGTTCAAGAGCGTTTAAACAACTAACAGATTTGACAGGCGTCGGGAAGCAAATGTCAGAATAAAAGTTTCGAATCAAGCTAAGACTCTGATTTTGTTTTTCATAGCCTCCCCTTATCTAAAAAATATATTAACTCATAGTAGTACAGACTAACAAAAAAATAAGTGTAAGAAGAGAGGAACACCGGAATGCCGTTGAGAAGAATGAAAAACTTCTTCACTTGCACAACACCTAACAACCACTTCATGCAAGATGGATTTTAGCAATATGAAAACAATATTCAACATACAATATACATAAAAAAAATCAAACGAGAAGTCCTAGAAATAGAAAATCATCCTAAAAATTTACCATAAACGTATTTTTTGTCGTCCAACAATAAAAATCGCTATTGTTATAAATTAAAGTATAAGGAATAACGTAGATATACAGTTTGTTAAACGATTCTTTTTACGCAAGTCATTGACAAGCGGCCCTAGTAAAACCAATTTTTATATGTAGCTATTGTATCCAGATATAAAGTGCGTTAAAAAAAAACGTTATCAAGTAGGCTTATGTCAAATGCAAATTTTGTCACGTTGTAACTTAAGCCTTATGATTATAATAAATGTAACCCAACTTTTTATACCCATTTATTTATCATTTTCTATAAATTGAATAAGAGAATGCAAATAATGAAAACATTTATTTTTTTTACGAAAGGTGCTTAAAATACCTACGACCTTCTTCATAACATTTTAAAACTCTACGTTTAAGGGAACTCACGACTACATTTTCTAACAAGTTCGGATTTTGTTTAATTTCTTCAAATTTTTGCCTTATTCGGTGCTGCGGTTCTTCTAGATTGTTTATAAGAGTTGCAAATATTGAATTTTTAAGGTAAGGCCATAAAAAATAATCATATGGTGTTAAATCGCACGACCTCGGAGGAAACGGTGTTGGAGTGTTGCGACTTATCATAAAACTTAGGAAACATGGCCAATGTTTCTGCTGTACAATGGGGTGTTGCACCATCTTGTTGAAAGTAACCCCCTTCTAATTCATCATCGTGAACGTTCTCCAAAAATTCATTTACAATTTCATTTCAGTATCTTGCTGCATTAAGCCTGCCTAAAAATTAACATGCGAATATAAGTTTAAAGATTATTATGATTTATTTATTTATAAACACCTGCAAAGAAAATTGGTCCAATTAATCGTCTGCCGCTTATAGCTGCTCATAAACCAATTTTTTCAGGATGCAATGGACGTTCAACGAACATAATGAGGATTATCTGAATTCCAAGATCTCATATTCTGCGAATTTACATATCCAGATAAGTGGAACCACGACTCATCAGTAAAGAAAGTCATCCGTGGGGTATTGTCGTCATTATTTAAAGTGTTTAAAAACCATTCTAACATCTGCGGTATATCATTGTTTTTCAATTCCTAAGCTGCTGTTAGTCGATAAGGATATAAATGTAAATCCTTTCTTAATATTGCATGAGACGTTCCAACTAAAGCTCCCATTTGTTGGGCCAATTATCGAACAGTTGCTTTTGGGTTATTTTGCATGATTTCTCGTCCATCATCGATTACCTGTTGGCTTCGTTTAAGAGGGCGACCAAAACCTTTCTTTCTTAAAAGACACCTACAGTTTCACGAAAGCGTAACACATCGATC
Organism: Dorcus parallelipipedus; assembly: GCA_958336345.1. Classification (NCBI taxonomy): domain Eukaryota; kingdom Metazoa; phylum Arthropoda; class Insecta; order Coleoptera; family Lucanidae; genus Dorcus; species Dorcus parallelipipedus. Next base: position 45,437,018 of record OY284475.1, read on the forward strand.
CAGGGTAGCATTAAAATGGTTGTAGTCAATAATCAACTCCGGAAATTCAGCTCTGAACTCTTCTAAACAATCTGGTCTAGAGTATACCCAATTGCCATTGCCGTCTTGAGGTAAAGGCCGTCAGGTTACCGGCTTTTGTTCCTGGTGACGTCACCGTAAGAGTCTTTCGTTACTTTAATATCTAGTCTTTTCGTGTATTTTTTTTAGTTTTTTCGAGTGTTTTTATGTTAATTGTTGTTATTTTTATGTTTTTTTTTGATGTTTTCGTGTTGTGTTTGGTTAAAAAACTACGTGTTTGTGTTTTAATTAGTTGTAGTGTTAGTATTTTTTATAATTTTATAGGTTAGAACATTTTTTTTAATCCTTGTTGTGTTGTTTTTTGAATTTCAGTTGAAATAAATACACAAGTAATATAATATATCATTCTCCACACCTACTATATTAACCCCATTATGTTCCTGTTTCTAGAAAATGCCTAACAAGTGCTGTGTGCCAAACTGCATGTCCAACACAAAAAGTGGCTCCTATATTCCTACTTTTGCCTTTCCGAAAGAAGAACCCATGCGCTCCTTATGGTTAAGGAAAATACCTCGTACTGACTTTGTTATTTCAAAAAATACTCACTTTCAGAAAGAGTTTGTAGTCAGAAGTCATGAAGTAACAAAGGATGATGGTTATTACCGTTTACACTTTTATTTTTACTCGATGATGAAACACGCATGTTATAGGGTCCAAATTAACCTTACCAAGACATCGACTAACCCTTAAAACTTCAATTTTCCCCAATCTGCCTGCATACCTCTCCAAAGTTCCTTCAGTGAAATGTGGAAATTCAAGTGATAGATAAAACATTGGCCTATTAGTTTTTAATCTAAAAAGATTAAATTTATTAAAAATATACATACAAAGTCACTTACTATGTGTAATTCGGAGAAATTATTCATTATTCATCGTCACTTCAATTGTGTAGTCGTCACATTTAAACCACAAAATCATTAAATAAAAAATATTTCTGGCTATTCCTATAGTATCAGTAGTGTCTTAGAGACATTCTTCTCGCAATTCCACACATAAAAAAAGTTAAAAAAACATAAAAGAAACAAAACATTTTCACAAATAAAAAGTAGGGTTATGTCACGGTGGCCTCTTACGGTGACGTCACGTTTCAACCTGATGGCCTGGACTTCAAGGCGGCAATGCAATTGGCGTCGATTTTACGTCCACTTGGAAAATACGACTCTAACATAAACACTCTATGTAACGAGCGTCTAAATAAAAACCTGGTCAAGTAGGTTGTGATCGAGAATTTATCCATTGCATTTACATAACAGAATTACTAAATGCAGCCTGCTTCTTGACCAGGTTTGTATTTAGACACTTGTTATGTTCAGTAGTAAACATTTCTCGGCAGTTTAGTTCCCAAAAGAACTGTTTTTTTAATGGAACTAAAGCAACAACACAAATAACGGAATAGAATATCTCGAAAATGTAAACAAAACCTTGACAGTAAACACCGTCGACAGTTCTCAGTTATTCAATATACGTGCTAAGCTACGACGCGACGTGCCAGTATAAAATAAAAGCAAGTTCCAAGCCATCTCGATAACGGATTTTATTGAACGCACTTTATCACTCGTTCAGAATGAAAAATCTTTATACGAATATTTGTAAAGTAAAACTTACGATTTATTACTTGGCTTGTATTGATGTATGATGTGCTTCATACGGAAAAAAATCAATGACGTAGGTACGTAATAAGATCCATTTAACAAACTTTACATACATATACATATTCTTCTAATTTTATTTGTGTTTTTCAAAGGCTCAAGCCTATGCAATTGTTATGCCCGGTTGCACCAACTTTTTAAGCAGAGCTTAAATTTAAGTGGTGTTTAGACTATGATCTTATTTATAGATTTAACAAAACGTTAGTTACATTCTAAATGATACTTAAGTTGAAGATTCAATGTCAATCAGAATGTATTTGACATTATACTGACCATACATACATGTGTTCCGCAACAAGCTCATAATTGGTTTATTGTCGCAAAATCCTGAAACAGATAAATTTTTAATTTAAGACACCTTTTAGTGGAAAAATCTTTTCTCGATCGGCAGTTGTTTTTCTGCTGTGACGTCATCATTATTTTTTTTAAGTGGCAGCCCTAATTTTTTTATGCAGATTTTGATAGACCTTGTCAGCAAAACAATAATGTAAAAAAGTTAGTACTTTCCACAACAAATTTTTCGAAAAAAATAGACATTACAATTCAAAAATACTATGTTATTTTATTTCATTTTAATGATTATCTTCAAATTGAAAACAAGAAGAAGTAAAAATTAACAAAAATATTGAAGCTGTTCTCCAGGAACCCATTGTTGAGATTTTCAATGCAGCAAAACACAAATTTTTCAAAAAAATTCCAGACGGTCTGGACTATGTCTATTTTTTTTTCGAAAAAGTTGTTGCGTAAGGTACTATTTTTTATATCACCATTTTGCTGACGAGAAGGACTATCAAAATCTGCATAAAAAGTTAGGGTTCATAATGATTAATAATTCATAATGATTAATTATTAATTATTATTATTAATGATAATTAATAATTCATAATGATTAATAATTAAGCCCTGTGTCCAATGATGTCGCTACACACTGTTTATCAAATATAAAATCGAACAGTCTTTTGCGGAAGAGTTGAAAGCTTGCAGTATTAAATATGTTAAAATAATTATTATAAGATTTATATATATGATATGAAAAAGATCTTTGAAAAATTGCTGTTCTGTGAACGGGTGGAGAGATGAAATTTCGGAATCTTGTAGATAGAGTGTGAATATGCGTTCTAAATTTAATTTTATTGAAAAGATAAACAGGCTTGTAATTAAGAATAATTTTGTAATACATGCATAAAGTCTGCATCTCCCTACGGTTACTCATGGATAACCATTTAGTGTCTGTCAATTTATACGAAATTCTATCATATTTTCTTATTCCGTAAATATACCTTAAGCACATATTCTGTACTTTTTGTACACGATGTGAAGTGTGGCGATCAATGGCTGGATGATATAACGGAGCACAATAATTTAAAGTGTGATAACACAAATGAATCGCATAAGCGCTTTTTTAAAGAAATAGGAAACACTTTCTTATACGGAAATAATTTCTTTAAATTTATATAAGCATTTTTTAGATAATTAGCTAATTGATCTCTAAAGCGAAATGTGTTGTCTAACGTTAAACCTAGACTTTTTACTTTTGTAACAATAGGAATTTCTGCACCATTAATAGATATTTTAATCTGACGAGATAAATCTGAACAAACTTTTTTCTTCCCAAATAATATGACAGCAGATTTATCAGGATTTATTTTCAAGGAGTGAAGGGATGAATTTGTAAAAATGCGGTTCAGGTGGAAGTTTATTTCTGCGGTAGCAGTCTCCCAAGCAGCTGGAGTAAACGTATGATACACTTGAGTATCATCGGCGTATGTGTGAAGTTTACAAAATTGAACCTGATTAATGAAATCGGACGTGTATATGGTAAATAACAAAGGTCCAAGTATGGAACCTTGTGGGACACCACGATCTACATGCAAGCTTTCAGAGAAAACACCATTAATCTCTACACACTGATACCTGTGATCTAAATAATTCCGGAAGAGGGAAATTGCGTTGGGTCCTAAACCAATGCAATCAAGTTTCTTAAATAAAAGGGAATGATCAACGGTGTCAAAAGCTTTGCTATAATCAAGCAAAATGAGTGCCGTTATTTTTTCACCATTGAGGTTAGTCAATATATCATCACTAACATTCATCAATGCAGACGTACAACTATAACCAGACCTGAAACCTGATTGCACATCCGGTAGGATACTATAATCACTCAAATAATTGTTCAAATGGATTTTAATAACCCTTTCAAGAATTTTTGAAAAGGTAGGTAATATGCTTATTGGACGTAAATCACTGTACGCTGTGGGATTTCCTATTTTGGGCAGGGGCTTAACGACTGCGTGTTTCCAAGAAGTTGGGATTTTGCTTTGGATTATACACAAATTTATAATATGAGTCACATATGGAAGAATGGTAGGACAACACATTTTAATCATACTAATATTTAGCAAATCACATCCTGTTGCAGCTGACTTAATACCCGCAAGTATTTTCAAAACTGTAAAGTCATCAACAATATGGAATTCAAAATTATTGTTATGCATTCTTTCCCACTCATTGTTGTCATAGTTTGAGACATTTAATTTTTTAACAATATCTGTAATAGAATTAATAAAAAAGTTATTAACTTCATTGACATTGCATAAATTAGGAGGTATATCCGAACTTATTTTCTTATTCTTATTCAAACCTAAATGATTCAGGCTTGCCCATAATCGTCTAAATCTTGATTTTGCTTTGTTTCTAATTTTAATGAATTTTCTAATTTTAATCAGTAAGCCAGGGACAATATGGTTTAGAAATATTAATTTTTCTCAAAGGAGCGTGTTTATCAAAAATTGCAAGTAAATTATTCGTTAAAAAGTCTATTTTCTGATCAACATCAAAGTAAAATATTCGTTGAAAAGGTATGCGATGCAAGTCAGCATAAAAAGTTTCAAGGTTAATAGAAATAAGATTGCTGCTATATTTAAAAATAGGATTATTCTTAGGTTTACTTGTATTGATTGAGCAATATACTAACTCGTGATCAGACAAATGACAGTTGACAACACCAGCATTGTGAACCAAGGTATCATCAAATGTTATTATCAAGTCGATTAGAGATGATGAAAATTCTGTAATTCTAGTAGGAGAATTAATTAATTGAGTGCTGTCAAGTGATTCTAAGATATTATCAAGTAGAAGAGTAGCAGCACTTCCCCAGTTAATTAGATTAATATTGAAATCACCACAGCAGACTCGGTCCTTCGTCAGGTTTTTCCTAATAACTACGCTCGTATTTTTTAATTTGTTCTTAGCAAAAAATATTTCATTCCGGACACTCCTTCTGCAGAACTTGATAATAACCGGTTTTTTACCATTTTCTGTACTATTTAACCGGTGGCAGCAGTCGATGTCTTCTTTATTTAATTTAACGTTCAGATTATTTTTGCAGAGATTAATTACTACGTCCTCGATGTTTTCTTTTGGTTTTTCATCCAAGCCAAATATTCTTAAGCCATTTCTGCGGGAATACTGAAGTTGCAGTTCATGAGAAATAGCCATTTCTTCTACCTTTGTTTCATGTGATTGAATTTTGTTTTCAAGAGATATCACCTTTTCTTTATACTCGATCATTTTAATATCGATACTATCTCGGAACTTGTCGATCAATGTGGCCAACAGTTTTTCCGTAAATCTGTCATTAGACAGAATTCTTTCCACTACCTTTAAAACTAGTGCTTCTTCACGATCATCGCTGTTAGAGCGAAGGGTTCTATCTTGACCTCTGGCCGTCATACTTAATTAATTTTAGAATAAACGGTTTATTTAAACAAAATTGAGCAGCGAGCACTCACATCTATACTCTGTGAGCGCACATAGCACAATATTCAGAAATAGACCTCACCTGCACCATTGTCTGTTCACCACGCCCTTTCTGTCTCATCAGCACCCGACCAGGCTTCAGAGTAATCCCCACTTGGCCAGTGTTGCTCACCACAATTGAATGGGTTCCATCTTCGTTACTGATTATCGCACCAAGCACCAATACACGAGCTCCCTTTTCTTCGAACATCTTCAGTTTTTCTGGTTGTTCGCCACATACATTGACGTCAACACTCTTGCTAGAATGTGAGCCCACTTGCACCGTCTGTGCAACCCTCACTGTGAAGCTTGATGACGCCTCCACCACATTCAGTCCGCCGGACAAATCTCCAATGAGGGCGCTCTTGAGAAGGCTCGCCTTTCCTTCCCTTACCAGCAGAGCAATGCCATCTAATGCCCATGTCGGCTGCCCCAGAAACACCTCTGCGCCCGCCAATTCGCAAGAAGTGACCAGAGCATTTATCGCCACCTCAACTCCATCTAACACCAAATGGAACTCCACCTCACCCAACGCTTCTGTCGTTACTCCACCAAAACCCTTCAATAAGGTATTGTTCGCCTTGAGCGGTAACGCCAACCGCTCCGCACAAGCAGCAGTGATTAAATTGCGCTCGCTGCCCGTGTCAAGGTACACCTTAACCTTCTCGCCAAGTCGTGTCAAGGCAGTCCTCTTATAAGCCTTATCTAGCTCCTCGACCACTAGACTCACCTGTCTCGCCGTTCTGGTCGCCCCTGCGCCTCGTTGTTCTGGACAGCTAATCGCCTTGTGCCCCGCACGCCGACACAGCCTGCAGCGCTCCAACTTCGGTTTTGGGCAGTCCTTGTTGTAGTGAGTATCCATCTCTTGGCAGTTGTAGCATTTGATGAGGTTGGCCGCCGGCACCACATCACACTTTTTCTTCTCAGTTGTCAACCCCTTACTCCTTTTCGACGAACTAAGCGACACCGCCTCCACGTCCCTCTTATGGGTATCAAGTTGGTAATCATCTAACCCTGCCAAAAATACAGAGTATAGCTCCGATGGCGCCTTACACTTCGCCGCGTATGCATTCGCCTGCAACTCCATGGGTAGCCCCCGTATAATGCACGACACCGCCTTTTCGCCTGCGATGTCACACCTCACACACAGCGCCAGTTTCGCATGGAAGTAGTGGGTCATCGTCTCATCAGGGTTTTTACGCCTACTGACCAACTCCTCCAATAAGTAGTCAGCATTGCCTTCCACTGAACCCAAGAGTAATTATATTCATTCAAATTGTTGAACCACCATTTCGCCGTGCCACGTAATTTACTTTGCATGAAATATATCCTATCATGCAAAGTCCAACCGTGTATATCGCCCCATAGATCAATATGATTGATCCACTTCTCCACATTGCAGCCTTTGTCATCAGGGTCAAACGCTTCAATAATATCACTACCCACTCGCAACTTGCCACGCATTCGGCCTTCCCTATACTCACCGCTACACGCTGATTGCGTTCTCCGATCAGCATCATCCCCTGATGATGACGCTCTCGCCTCCGCCACTGGCAAAGTATTCCCGCTCGATCGCCCAAGCAATTCACCAGTTTGTCCAGCAACCGCCGCCGTTTCGCTTCTGGACACGACAAATACAAGAGCCACCTCTTCTCTTATAATTTTTCTAACCGCCTCCGCCAAACCACCCTTCATTAATTCGGTCACCATGCCAGCACCCCGACCTTCAACCGCTTCCTCCGGTTCATAATCTAAATCAGAGGACACGTCGCTTCTACACCGCTCAGCCATAATGTAACAAACATCTGTTGTTATTATGTCACCGTTTGAATACCACCGACGTCACCGTCACTCGTGTTTTAACACGCACCACAAATTCAACACCAAACACCTATCACCAACAACGTCTCGAATAAACAAACACCGTAATTACACCGTTCACCTTGGAGAAGGGTCGCCTGGTGGCTTAGCGATAGCCTAGCCGACTTGGTAAAGTCGTGTCGCTCAGCGGCGTAGGTTTGAATCCTACCATTAGCCATGGATGTTTGTGCTGTGCAAGGACTTAGACCCAGCTTTATCACACTATGTGACTGGCAAAATGAGCCTTAGTAGCTCGGCCAGAGATGGCGGGTACTCCGCAAAGCAAAGCAAGACAAGACAAGACACCTTGGAGAACAGATCGCCGAGTCGTCACTCTACAAAGCAAGTACGCCCGTATTAAAATGTGGTAACGCGTATACATATTGCGGTGTTCATAAGCTAAGCGAAAGACTTTTTAAATAAAATAATTTGTAAATAGTAAAAAGAAATTTGGAGTAATGTATAAGTTATGTTTTACAGGATTTATTCGTTTACAATTATTAAATTCAAGTGTTTATCCGGTATAAAGTGTGTTTCCTTGAAGATGCACCAAACTTGAGGGACACGTTTCTGACATTATTTCAAACAAAATATCTTAATAAAAATTTTTAATCGGTGCAACTTGAAATTTGCATAATTTGGAGCCGATGTTTTTATAAATAAATTTCTGCCGCCGTGAAACAAGACGAGCGATTTAAATTGTTTTATGAATGGCACGCGGCTGCAAAAAGACAATAAATATCTATCGTAAACGAAAAAATTTATGAGAGGTGTGGGATAGTGGGCTTGGAAAAGATTTATTATTACAATTGACGTTGTCATTTTATGAACATTAACTTGTACTTTTTGATAGTTAATAAATCTACTAAGAACGGTTACTAAAGTGTTAATACGCTACATAATTGGTGGCAGCGGTGGGATAATCCGATTTTTGAATTCATAAAGAGAAGAGAGTGTTATTTTCCTGATGAGAAGTATGACATTTACCGCGGCGGACCGAACGGCTTTGAAGACAGCCATGCAGCGATTTATGTTTGAGAAGTTCGACAAATCGAAGGAATCATGGGATGATTACATATTTGGCTTTGAACAAATGTGTCGTGCCAAGGCAATAGTGGGAGATAATGAAGAATATAAGGAAGCTCAGAAAACATTACTTTTGGCGAGTATCGGATCCGATGCTTTAAAAATTGTCAGAAATCACTTCCGACCAGACGATGTTAATACAAAAACCTATCAAAGTGTAAAGGATGCGTTACAAACCAAGACAGACAGTATTTTCTGCAAGGATAGAATTTATGAAACGGAATCGTCTGAATGAAGAATCGGTTGTACAGTATGCGAATATGTTACGCGAGATGGCTGATGCTGCAGCTTACCCCGGTGAAGTATTTGATTTTCTACTCCGTGATCGTCACGAGAGAATCGAAATCGAAGTGCGTCAAAAATGGCCTGACGGAAGAGAAAACAATAAGGAAATTACGTTCGCTCAAGTCGTTTCGATGGCAGAAACAATAGAACGTGCAGAAGTTGAGTGTAGGAATCTTGTTGATGATGTTAACGTTAAGAAAGTGAATCGTCAGTCTACTTCGAAAAAGAAGAGTCAGACACCAAGTCGCAGTTGTCGAGGGTGTGGTTACGAAAGGCACCGTGGAAATACTTGTCCAGCTTTAGATAAGGTTTGCAATCAATGTAAGAAAGTTGGACACTTCGCTAGAGTATGCCCATCGACACCAAAAAAGAGTTTTTATCAACGAAATGATCGTCAAAATCGACAGTTGAGATATGTTGGCGAGCAGTTGGAACAAAGTGCATTTGATAATACCGAAAGTGACGGCGAATCACCATGTAATACAATTCGGAGAATTGAAACATCTGCGAAGAAAGCCATCGTTCATGTGAAAATAAATGGTCAAGAATTGAAAATGGATTTTGACACTGGTCAAAGCCGTCTATATCTTACAAGCCGTGGTGTTACGCTTGGCAACGTCGCATTGATACCCGAAAGTAGTCCTAATCGAACTTGACATCTACAACATAAACCTAATTAATAATTCAGAAAGAATAGTTATTTATTTACCTACAACGAAAAGTCAAGTTTTAAAGTAATTAGGAGCAAGTTGTTTAGCCGAGGCTGTAATTACTTCCAAGTATATATATTTAAAGTCAATTTTCGTTCGAGGTAAATATGAAATTTTCTTTCAAACTAGACGTTTAACGAGTTTAAAATTAAGTACTAGGACTTTAAAGTTCCACTTTTTGTACCATTGAAAATCCGAAAAATGTCACATTGGTATGAAATAAAAGCAAATAAAGGAAAGCGAAAAAGTTTGGTTATCTAGCAGAATTAGGCTTTGTGGACTTACCTTGATTGTTAATATAACATTTAAAACGTTATTTTAGTCACCAATACTATAATAAACAATAAAATTTGATTGATAAGTACAGAATTACATTACAGCATTATCTCGTACAATTTACGTCAAACTGGTGAAACTCGTGATCGGACTACTTGCTCTGTTGTCAAATTTACAAGTGCACGGCTTGTAAGATATAGACGGCTTTGCACTGGTGCGTTGCAGTCTACAGTTGGTGTAGAAACATGGAAGAAACTTGGTTCACCAAAACTGAAACCGACCGAAGCATTAACTTTGTATGGTGGTGGTCCAGTTGAAACACTGGGGGAGACAAATGTTAAGGTGCAAGCATTTGGTCTACAACGAATTCTGAAAATGGTTGTTGCTAATGTCAAAGATGTTCCATTGTTTGGCTACGATTGGGCCCGGGCATTTAAAATACGAATTAATGGTGTCGAGATGAAGCGGATTAAAACGGAGTGCGAAAATAGCGAGGAAAAGAATGTAAATCAAAAATTTCAAATATCATCGGAAATTAACATTAACATTCAAATGTTGATGAAGGAGTACAATCAATTGTTCTCAAGTGATGGAGGAGTTATTCGTGGCTACAAGGCAGTTATACGCCTGCGTGAAGGTGCTAAACCGAAACGATTCAAAGCCCGCCCACTTCCGTTAGCATTAAAAAAACGAGTTGAAGATGAATTAGTTCGGCTTGTTAGAGCTGATGTATTGGAAAAAATTGATCCATCTGAAACCGTAATAGAATACGCATCACCAACTGTTAACGTCGAGAAGAAAAATGGACAAGTGCGCATTTGTGGAGATTTCAAAGTAACTATTAATCCAGATATGTTAGTTAATCCTCATCCAATGCCGACCTTCGAAGAAATTACAGCAAAATTGAACGGCGGAAAACGGTTTTCTGTCATTGATTTAAAGGACGCTTACCTACAATTAGAAGTGGCGAAAGAATCGCACAAGTATCTAGTAATCGCTACACATTTAGGATATTACCGCTATAAACGTTGTCCTTTTGGAATATCATCTGCACCATCCATTTTTCAATATACGATGGATCAAATTTTATATGGGCTTCCAGGAACAGCTTGCTATTTAGATGACATTATTGTGACTGGTCAATCTGATAAAGAACACATTCAGAATTTACGTAGAGTTTTAGATAGACTTCAACGATCGGGACTGAGAACACATCCGGATAAATGTAAATTACTCCAAAAATCTGTTATATATTTGGGTCATCAAATTGACGAAATTGGAGTACATCCAACGGGGGAGAAAGTATTGGCAATTAAAGCATTACCATCACCAACAAATCAATCGCAGCTTCGTGCATTTATAGGATCGATTTATTTCTAATTTACAACCAACTTGCGCACCTCTTTATCGGTTATTACAAAAAGGAACGAAGTGGAGTTGGACCACAGAAGACCAGAAGATATTTGAAAAATTAAAGTCTTTGATTAAGAAAGAAGCGACATTAACTCATTACGACGAAAAGTTACCCTTAATTGTAGCTTGTGATGCATGCGAATATGGACTCGGTGCAACGTTATTGCATCAGTATGAAGATGGTAGCGAAAGACCGATTGCTTTTGCGTCCTGAACTCTAAGTAAATCGGAAAAGAAATATTCGTCGATTGATAGAGAAGCATTGGCACTCGTATTTGGAGTTACTCGATTTCATCAATACACTTACGGCCGTCGATTTACGTTAGTAACAGATCATAAACCTCTGCAACATATTTTTGGAGAAGGCAAAGAATTACCGAAAACTGCAGTGAATCGTTTATGTCGTTGGGCTATTTTGCTTAGCAGTTATTCTTACAACATTCAATATCGACCAGCAAAAGAGAATTCAGTTGCAGACTCCCTGAGTCGCTTACCACTACCAGAAATAAACAAGTCGCCTGAGGAAGCAGAAATTGCCAGTGAAATTCATTTTCTTCAACGTCAGAAAATTGAAGATTTACCAGTCAGTTTTTTAGAATTGAAACGTGCCACTGCTTCAGATTCTCTTTTGTCACAGGTAATAAATTTTATGACCATTGGTTGGACTAATAAATCACTATTGGCACCAGAATTGATACCCTTCTACGATATAAGAGATGAATTGTCGTTGAGTCATATTCAAAGATATGTGGGATAGTGGGCTAAGAAAAGATTTATTATTACAATTGACGTTGTCATTTTATGAACATTAACTTGTACTTTTTGATAGTTAATAAATCTACTAAGAACGGTTACTAAAGTGTTAATACGCTACAAGAGGCTTTGAAGTTTGCCCTTGACCGCAAGACGTGTTAAAGGCGAACGCTTTGAAAAAAGCGTGCGTTTTCGTCGCACTAACATTTATGCAAACCGTAATTACATCAAATTTGCCGAGTCTTAATAATGTACGATAATTAACGCTTGTAATGGGTTTTTATTTATTCCTGTATCCTACAATTATGTACAATTAATAAATTGGGAAAATTAGTAACTAGAATTATTGCTTCCGCCGCGCCGGCCTGCTAAATTATTTGCCTATCAGACTGAACTTGGTCACATGAGGTAGAAATAAATTCGGAAGCGGGCAAATTACGAAAACGGCAATTACCTTACAACATGTGTTCGAATAATCTACGTATTCTCGAAATGTGTAATCGCCCATCGCACACACCAACACACCCACACACACACTTACATAATAAACTTAAAAATGAAAAGTATAAACTACACCAACTAATTACTCGTCACTACAACGTTAACCATAACGGAGTGAACGAACTAAATGTGTTTCATCATATCATCTGAGGCGCGACAGTTTATGGGGTAATAAAGTAAAAAACCGAACGTTAAGGCAGGTTAAGAATTCGGGCCGCTCTCATCTATTGTATGTTTTAAAAATATACGATTCTCCTTTCCCTTCGATTATCTCAAAACTTTAAAAAAAAGTATACTGTAGGAAACTTTTATTTCTTTTCACGATATCTACCAACATACCGAGTTTGGTGCATCTTCACTGGAACAGCCTGTATTAAGTTTGTGTAAATATTTATAGGAATAAGCGATTTTAAATTGCATGTATATTATAAGTAAATTATTTAGAATTTTTGTAATGTAAATACGTAGGATTTAAAGCCAGAATTATAATAATTAGAATAATTGATCTGAAAATAGAATAAACGACCGGACGTTGTTGGAAACTGTAAGCGGCAGCGCCGAGTTAGAAAATTGGATCAGTGAGGGAGCCGCGTCTGAGCTATTTTAACTAATGCAACCAGTGCGCATACAAAACAGGCTTCGTATTGTTTACATTCATTCACGTTAGGAACGTTGATCGGATCTAATGTAAGAAATATCAGCGGTTTTGTGAAAAACCGACTGACCAAATAAAACTTCGACTCTTTGAACGATCAGCATTTGTTTGTACGACTTCAGGAATAATAGATTTAATAAATCGTTGTTTCTGTCACTTTCTACGAGCATTTTTCTTTATTTACACACACACTCACACACGACACGTACACTGGCGCGGTAATTTTGAATGTAAGGGCTCGTGAGTGCCATTTACATTCGAAACTTATCACATAACGAACACACTCAACGAGGAAAAAGCCAGCCTACGCGAGATATACTGCATCGAGAGAGGAGCAGGAGCCGTCACCGATATCAACAAGTTTAAGAGCAGCAATAAACTAATAAGATATAAACAAAAATAAGATTTAGAACATTGACGAAAATTACCCTGAGAAAAACAACGAATGAAAAATTTGCAACAATTATCAGAAACTTTGAAAAATATCCCATTTCACCGCATAAAATTGGCTTCACCCAAATAGGGGCAATAACACTGCATAAAATTGGCGCCCAACGTGGGGCCAAAGACAGATAACACTGCAATTTATACATAAATGTAAGTAATCAAAACGCTCACCATTTCCTTTGCCTACCGGGCACCGTTCGCTACCATCACCTTCCATTTAATTAGTTCGTTTTAAAAATAATATCAGTTAAGTGAGTGCCGTTGTTGCGTATACACTGATGAAAGCGCTCACGAAAGTTGTCCATCACTCGGCTGATCATTTCCTGTGGAATGGAAGCCACTTCCTATCGAATTGCTTGTTTCAGTTGGTCAATAGTGCGAGGGCGATGAGTGTATACCTTTGACTCGGGATAGCCCCAAAGGAAAAGATCACATTGGTTCAAGTCGGGAGACCTGGCAGGCCAACCGATGAACCGATGTCACCTCGCAACGAAATCAAACGACCCAAGTGATTTTTTCCTTTGGGGCTATCTCAAGTCAAAGATCCGATCTCTGTTTTCGTACAATTTGAATTCGATTTTTAATTAATTTCTCTTCGAACTCGCAAGAGAACACTCATCGCCTTCGCACTATTGACCAACTAAAACAAGCAATTCGACAGGAAGTGGCTGCCATTCCACAGGCAGTGTTGTAACATATCTAGTTACAAGTATTTAGATACAGTATCTAGATACTTTCAGTGTATCTGTACCTGTAACTAGTTACATTGTAGTACTTGGTATCTGTAACTGTATTTAGTTACATTTATGTATGTATCTGAGCATTTAGATACACAGATACATTTTTTAAATAAAAATAAAAATATTTATTGTATAACATCCTGTTATAATGCGTGTGACAGGGAACGCACTAGAAAAATAAAGAGAGAAATTTGACTAATCATGCCCACTTGTTTTCGATGCTGGCGACTGCCTGCCGCGGCTCGCCCAGCAGTTGCAATTACTCGTAGTTACTCGTAATTACTCGTACACAAACGACATATTCGTATACATTCAAAAGAGTATTTTTACATGTTACAGCAAACTAGGAGCAGGTTCAGCTTAACGCATGTTTAGTAGAAGAATATATTACCTATGCAACGTAATCTATTTTGAACTTGTGAATTTGTTCATTTGATGTCTTGTAATACTCTTCAATGTAATTTATTAAATGTCACAAAACGATAATTGTTCTTTCTGTTTGACATTTTTCAATTTCAAACTTTGATGCTTTGTCAGTTTTTTTTTATTGAAATAAAAAACATTATTATTTTTCTTATTATGTAACACATTTATGTATGTATCTAAAAGTATCTAAAAGGTATCTAGATACATTTATACTATATCTGTATCTGGATCTAGTTACTTTTAAAAAAGAAGTATATGTAACTGTATCGAGTTACAAATTAGGGTAAGTATCTGTATCCGAATCAAGATACTTTGAGAAATGTATCTGTTACAACACTGGTAGTTTTATATCTTTAAATATAATAATAGAAGTCCAATTTATCAATTAAGTAACCACAATATTAATATTCAGCATTTTAATTTGGGTAAAATAATTATTTTCGTGAAATAATTCATGCACTCCATTACGTTGCGATAAGGGAGGTCCGTGAACGGCGTCACAGGGTCACCGCAGGGTTGCCAGATTGAGAATCTACAAAGTCGCCAACTTTAAAGACTGAAGTAGCCCAAAGTAGCCGCAACTTTGGGCGTTGCAACCCAACCCCACCTGCTATTCTTCTAAATTGCGCTTGAACACAAAATAACAATACCCAGGATTTCATATTGATTTAAAAAAAAATTATTGGTGTAAAGTATTGCACGAAAACTCAAAAATACACATTTGTATAGAACAAGTTAGGAACATGCACATTAAAGGTGTGTTCTATCCGTCAGGGTTTCAAGCTCTGAATCGTTCAAATCATGCATGTATGAAATTTATATCCAATTTTGTGTACTTCTCAAGCTTAGAACTGATTTGAAAGGTTCAGAACTTGAAATTTTGACGGATAGAACAGACCTTAAAATGTATATTTTTCTTTAACCAGTGAAAAGAAACTCTAAGCTCAGATTTGCATATTTTGCGAAAGGCACCTACTTTTACTTTGCTTTCTTCAAGCCAACCTAAAAGTAAGTACCTAATTGTTCCTTTACTCTTTACACAGGAAATGAATACCTTTAAAAATATCTTCAGTTTCCCAGTGTGGATTATAACGCGTGATCAACATCTTTTGTAATAAAGTGACCTATGGAAAAAATTATGTCTTTGTTAGTTCATTATTTCAAATGCCATTTGAATTATTTTTATTGCATTCCTATCGTTTTGTATAGGAATGCAATATAAATATGTAATTCAAATGGCATTTGAAATAATATACTAATCAAAGACACATGATTTTATTTCCATAGGTCACTTGATTAGAAAAGATTTTGATCACCTGTTACTTTTTAGAGAAATTAGCAAATTTGCCCATTTTTAGAATTGACTTTTATGTAATCTGAATAAACCGAACCTGAGTCCAAACTTTAAACTCTCACCAACCCTCACTAATTTGTAACGAGTTCTCTGTCTGTCATATCTAAGGTTTCTTAAATCTAGGAATAGATAGGGATAAATGGCGTTGACTTCTCACTAATAGTACACTGCTAATACGATGGAACAATTATTTTATTTCATCCCAGCGCAGCGTTTGGCAGACACACAAACGGACAAACTTCGAAAACCGTTGCTCCAAAATATCGAAATATCCCTATGAATCAGGCCCGTAGCTGGCGCGCGTGCATTGTGTGATTTTCACGCAGTCGCAGGGAGCAAGGGGCGCTTTTCTTGTGAAATAAAAAAATAACATCAATGGATTGGCGTTTTAATGGGCGATTTTTACTTGCTGACTGCTGGAAAGTTTATAGTCAATTCCCAGTCATTTGTAATTTTCCGGTGATTGAGAAAATCATCATGCAATTTATGCATCACGTAGTATCTAAGATTAATAAAAAACGGGATTGAGAAGCGATTTTGCCGTTTTTTCTGTCGTTAGTCATTTTCTGCAGATTGTCATTTGTGAATGTACAAATATCGTCAGATAGTTTCGAAATTGCTCTTGATTTATTGAGTGCAGGGGCGGCGCGAAGCGGTAAGCAAAGTAAGCATCGCATGGGGCGTATATATGCTCAAGAGCATAACTATAGCACCATATCGCAATTCTAAGATATTTAATTCATAATGAAACTTTCGATCTAGAATTGAATGACATCATTAATCATCTCATTGAAAGTATATTAGCCCGAAAAACATGTAGTTTATTGAAAAAGTGAATAGGTAGTTATAAAAATGTGATTTTCGCCTGTAGCATAACTATAGTACCATTATAATTTTTTTTTTTTTTAATAAAGTGTGCCATGAAAAGTAAAAACAAAATGTTAATATACGTTATTGACGTTTTGCTGTCAGTGAATTTTGAAGTGCTGTTGAAAAATGCCTCGCGGGACTTACCTAACAGACATTGAAAAGGGGAAAATTTTGGCTTTGCGTGAACAGGGGCTTGGGATTCGAGAAATTGCTCGCAAAGTAACTCGATCCCACAAGGTTATTTTAAATTTCTTGAATAGTCCAGATAATTATGGGAAAAACAAAAAAGGCGGTCCAAGAAAAAAAATTTCGCCTAGATCTGAACGACGATTAATTAATTTAGCAAGTAACAGCACGAAAAGTTGTAGACAACTTGCTGTGGAATGTGGTCTTAATGTTTCCCGCTGGACTGTAAGGAGAGTTCTGAAAAAGAGTCCCCACATTAAGAGACAAAAACTAAAAACGGTCCAAAGACTTTTGCAGCGCCATAAAATTGCTCGCTTGCAATTTGCTCAGGATAATATGCATCAAGACTGGGAAAAGGTAACCATTTGTTAAATAATCGTTAGCGATTTATTTTCATTTTTTAAATATTCAAGGTAATTTTTTCGGACGAGAAGAAGTTTAACTTGGACGGCCCGGACGGTTTCAATTCGTATTGGAGGGATTTAAGGAGAAACCCTCAGTTTTTTTCCAAAAGAAACTTTGGCGGTGGTAACGTAATGGTTTGGGGAGCATTTTCAAAGGAGGGTGGTTTGAGATTGGCATTTCCGTCAAACAGAATGAACAGTCGTGAATACACCACCTTGCTAGAAAACAATTTGCTACCATTTTTTGATGAAAATGAAAGAGAAGAATGGGTGTTCCAACAGGACAACGCAAAAGTCCATATCAGTCGACACACAAAACGGTGGTTTACAGAAAATGCAATAAATTTATTGGAATGGTCAGCTTGCTCGCCGGATTTAAATCCAATGGAAAATCTTTGCAGCCTACGCGAGATATACTGCATCGAGAGAGGAGCAGGAGCCGTCACCGATATCAACAAGTTTAAGAGCAGCAATAAACTAATAAGATATAAACAAAAATAAGATTTAGAACATTGACGAAAATTACCCTGAGAAAAACAACGAATGAAAAATTTGCAACAATTATCAGAAACTTTGAAAAATATCCCATTTCACCGCATAAAATTGGCTTCACCCAAATAGGGGCAATAACACTGCATAAAATTGGCGCCCAACGTGGGGCCAAAGACAGATAACACTGCAATTTATACATAAATGTAAGTAATCAAAACGCTCACCATTTCCTTTGCCTACCGGGCACCGTTCGCTACCATCACCTTCCATTTAATTAGTTCGTTTTAAAAATAATATCAGTTAAGTGAGTGCCGTTGTTGCGTATACACTGATGAAAGCGCTCACGAAAGTTGTCCATCACTCGGCTGATCATTTCCTGTGGAATGGAAGCCACTTCCTATCGAATTGCTTGTTTCAGTTGGTCAATAGTGCGAGGGCGATGAGTGTATACCTTTGACTCGGGATAGCCCCAAAGGAAAAGATCACATTGGTTCAAGTCGGGAGACCTGGCAGGCCAACCGATGAACCGATGTCACCTCGCAACGAAATCAAACGACCCAAGTGATTTTTTCCTTTGGGGCTATCTCAAGTCAAAGATCCGATCTCTGTTTTCGTACAATTTGAATTCGATTTTTAATTAATTTCTCTTCGAACTCGCAAGAGAACACTCATCGCCTTCGCACTATTGACCAACTAAAACAAGCAATTCGACAGGAAGTGGCTGCCATTCCACAGGCAGTGTTGTAACATATCTAGTTACAAGTATTTAGATACAGTATCTAGATACTTTCAGTGTATCTGTACCTGTAACTAGTTACATTGTAGTACTTGGTATCTGTAACTGTATTTAGTTACATTTATGTATGTATCTGAGCATTTAGATACACAGATACATTTTTTAAATAAAAATAAAAATATTTATTGTATAACATCCTGTTATAATGCGTGTGACAGGGAACGCACTAGAAAAATAAAGAGAGAAATTTGACTAATCATGCCCACTTGTTTTCGATGCTGGCGACTGCCTGCCGCGGCTCGCCCAGCAGTTGCAATTACTCGTAGTTACTCGTAATTACTCGTACACAAACGACATATTCGTATACATTCAAAAGAGTATTTTTACATGTTACAGCAAACTAGGAGCAGGTTCAGCTTAACGCATGTTTAGTAGAAGAATATATTACCTATGCAACGTAATCTATTTTGAACTTGTGAATTTGTTCATTTGATGTCTTGTAATACTCTTCAATGTAATTTATTAAATGTCACAAAACGATAATTGTTCTTTCTGTTTGACATTTTTCAATTTCAAACTTTGATGCTTTGTCAGTTTTTTTTTATTGAAATAAAAAACATTATTATTTTTCTTATTATGTAACACATTTATGTATGTATCTAAAAGTATCTAAAAGGTATCTAGATACATTTATACTATATCTGTATCTGGATCTAGTTACTTTTAAAAAAGAAGTATATGTAACTGTATCGAGTTACAAATTAGGGTAAGTATCTGTATCCGAATCAAGATACTTTGAGAAATGTATCTGTTACAACACTGGTAGTTTTATATCTTTAAATATAATAATAGAAGTCCAATTTATCAATTAAGTAACCACAATATTAATATTCAGCATTTTAATTTGGGTAAAATAATTATTTTCGTGAAATAATTCATGCACTCCATTACGTTGCGATAAGGGAGGTCCGTGAACGGCGTCACAGGGTCACCGCAGGGTTGCCAGATTGAGAATCTACAAAGTCGCCAACTTTAAAGACTGAAGTAGCCCAAAGTAGCCGCAACTTTGGGCGTTGCAACCCAACCCCACCTGCTATTCTTCTAAATTGCGCTTGAACACAAAATAACAATACCCAGGATTTCATATTGATTTAAAAAAAAATTATTGGTGTAAAGTATTGCACGAAAACTCAAAAATACACATTTGTATAGAACAAGTTAGGAACATGCACATTAAAGGTGTGTTCTATCCGTCAGGGTTTCAAGCTCTGAATCGTTCAAATCATGCATGTATGAAATTTATATCCAATTTTGTGTACTTCTCAAGCTTAGAACTGATTTGAAAGGTTCAGAACTTGAAATTTTGACGGATAGAACAGACCTTAAAATGTATATTTTTCTTTAACCAGTGAAAAGAAACTCTAAGCTCAGATTTGCATATTTTGCGAAAGGCACCTACTTTTACTTTGCTTTCTTCAAGCCAACCTAAAAGTAAGTACCTAATTGTTCCTTTACTCTTTACACAGGAAATGAATACCTTTAAAAATATCTTCAGTTTCCCAGTGTGGATTATAACGCGTGATCAACATCTTTTGTAATAAAGTGACCTATGGAAAAAATTATGTCTTTGTTAGTTCATTATTTCAAATGCCATTTGAATTATTTTTATTGCATTCCTATCGTTTTGTATAGGAATGCAATATAAATATGTAATTCAAATGGCATTTGAAATAATATACTAATCAAAGACACATGATTTTATTTCCATAGGTCACTTGATTAGAAAAGGTTTTGATCACCTGTTACTTTTTAGAGAAATTAGCAAATTTGCCCATTTTTAGAATTGACTTTTATGTAATCTGAATAAACCGAACCTGAGTCCAAACTTTAAACTCTCACCAACCCTCACTAATTTGTAACGAGTTCTCTGTCTGTCATATCTAAGGTTTCTTAAATCTAGGAATAGATAGGGATAAATGGCGTTGACTTCTCACTAATAGTACACTGCTAATACGATGGAACAATTATTTTATTTCATCCCAGCGCAGCGTTTGGCAGACACACAAACGGACAAACTTCGAAAACCGTTGCTCCAAAATATCGAAATATCCCTATGAATCAGGCCCGTAGCTGGCGCGCGTGCATTGTGTGATTTTCACGCAGTCGCAGGGAGCAAGGGGCGCTTTTCTTGTGAAATAAAAAAATAACATCAATGGATTGGCGTTTTAATGGGCGATTTTTACTTGCTGACTGCTGGAAAGTTTATAGTCAATTCCCAGTCATTTGTAATTTTCCGGTGATTGAGAAAATCATCATGCAATTTATGCATCACGTAGTATCTAAGATTAATAAAAAACGGGATTGAGAAGCGATTTTGCCGTTTTTTCTGTCGTTAGTCATTTTCTGCAGATTGTCATTTGTGAATGTACAAATATCGTCAGATAGTTTCGAAATTGCTCTTGATTTATTGAGTGCAGGGGCGGCGCGAAGCGGTAAGCAAAGTAAGCATCGCATGGGGCGTATATATGCTCAAGAGCATAACTATAGCACCATATCGCAATTCTAAGATATTTAATTCATAATGAAACTTTCGATCTAGAATTGAATGACATCATTAATCATCTCATTGAAAGTATATTAGCCCGAAAAACATGTAGTTTATTGAAAAAGTGAATAGGTAGTTATAAAAATGTGATTTTCGCCTGTAGCATAACTATAGTACCATTATAATTTTTTTTTTTTTTAATAAAGTGTGCCATGAAAAGTAAAAACAAAATGTTAATATACGTTATTGACGTTTTGCTGTCAGTGAATTTTGAAGTGCTGTTGAAAAATGCCTCGCGGGACTTACCTAACAGACATTGAAAAGGGGAAAATTTTGGCTTTGCGTGAACAGGGGCTTGGGATTCGAGAAATTGCTCGCAAAGTAACTCGATCCCACAAGGTTATTTTAAATTTCTTGAATAGTCCAGATAATTATGGGAAAAACAAAAAAGGCGGTCCAAGAAAAAAAATTTCGCCTAGATCTGAACGACGATTAATTAATTTAGCAAGTAACAGCACGAAAAGTTGTAGACAACTTGCTGTGGAATGTGGTCTTAATGTTTCCCGCTGGACTGTAAGGAGAGTTCTGAAAAAGAGTCCCCACATTAAGAGACAAAAACTAAAAACGGTCCAAAGACTTTTGCAGCGCCATAAAATTGCTCGCTTGCAATTTGCTCAGGATAATATGCATCAAGACTGGGAAAAGGTAACCATTTGTTAAATAATCGTTAGCGATTTATTTTCATTTTTTAAATATTCAAGGTAATTTTTTCGGACGAGAAGAAGTTTAACTTGGACGGCCCGGACGGTTTCAATTCGTATTGGAGGGATTTAAGGAGAAACCCTCAGTTTTTTTCCAAAAGAAACTTTGGCGGTGGTAACGTAATGGTTTGGGGAGCATTTTCAAAGGAGGGTGGTTTGAGATTGGCATTTCCGTCAAACAGAATGAACAGTCGTGAATACACCACCTTGCTAGAAAACAATTTGCTACCATTTTTTGATGAAAATGAAAGAGAAGAATGGGTGTTCCAACAGGACAACGCAAAAGTCCATATCAGTCGACACACAAAACGGTGGTTTACAGAAAATGCAATAAATTTATTGGAATGGTCAGCTTGCTCGCCGGATTTAAATCCAATGGAAAATCTTTGGGGTATCATGGTTCGAAGAATTTACGAAAATAACCGTCAGTTCAACTCAACTGAAGAATTAAAAAACACCATAAATGCAACATGGAATAACCTTGAGCAAGAGGTAATGAATAAGCTTATTGCAAGCATGAACAACAGAATTTTCGAGACCATCCGTAATGTTGGAGGACACACACATTATTAAATGTAGTTTTAAGTCTAATTTTTTAATTTTTATTGCGCAAGTTCTAAAAATAAATAATTTTTTGAAGTGGTGCTATAGTCGTGCTCCAAGAAAAATTTAGATTTTCGTTACCAATTAATTAAATTTTCAAAAAAAAAACCTTCATTTATCAATTAATATACTTTTTTAGACGTGTATAATTTACCGTTAACAATACTAACTCAAAGGGTTCTTTAACTATAAAATGTTTCAGAATTTCATGTGGTGCTATAGTTATGCTCTTCAGTGTAGTAGGATGGCGCGCTAACACTGAAATGAATGTTAAGAATTGTCATCAGAGGTGCGCTGTATTTCTATCTTGCACGCAGGAAAATTTTATCCAGCTACGGGCCTGCTATCAATACTGCCAACATAGTAAACCTAGCACCAAAGATATGAATTTTATATTTTGTTCGGTTAATAAGTTGGCAATATGTGTCTGTGTGCACAGTGACCATAGACCATAGTCTATGACAGTGACAGTGGTGTGTCGGTGATACATAGGGTGCGTTTCGTTTGCGCGCTCACACGCTTTAAGCGCTCACGCTTACAAGCACTGTTTTCTATTGTTTCCTTTGGGGTTTAATCGCTTAAGCCGTTATACGCAAAGGTGTTTCTTTTGACTTTTGTTTGCACAACGAATTCATAACCTCAAAAATATAACTTCAATAGTGAAATTGATTCAATCATAGCTGCTGTAGCTACTTCTAAAGTGTAATGTTTGTTTATAACCTGATTATGATTAGCTGATCTCCTTATACGCATCTCACACGTTCCATTTGGAACATAAGCGCTTACGCTTTTGCTGCTCTACCACGATGGAATAAGCGATTGTGAGGGAAGACTATGACGTCATAATGACGTTACTATTTCGTCAGCCGGCGCTTTGTGAGCGTTTGCAAAGCCAAAGGGAACGATTTAAGCAATGCTTATGAGCGCTTAAAGAATGTGAGCGCGCAAATGAAACGCACCCATAATCAGAGATCAGAGATGCACATAACTAATCGCTGTAGCGTACGTTAAGTCGCCTAAAAAATCGCCAAATTTTACTTTCAGTAGCCCAATCAAGTCGCCGACGACAATTACGAATTTTTGGTCGTCAAATTAAAAAAAAGATAGCCCAATTGGCAAAAAGTTGCCCATTCTGGCAACCCTGGGGTCACGTGGTACTGGCCACACGAATCTCTCGCATCGAGCACTCCTATAAGATAAGTTTAGTCTCCTTGGTTGGAACAAAGCTAATTGTCTGCCGAAATAAGAATTTTTAGTTGGTTGGTTGGTTAAGTGTTTTGTTAAAATATTTGACAGTAATTATTTTTCAATAACACGTATGTGTTTTGTCATCTTGTAGACACCGTAACAGGACAGAATTCAAGGTGAGGGAACATGTGCTTCGAACACAAAAATAATAGGTGGTGCTTGAGGGGGCAGGGGAAGAACATATTGAGCGTAAAACGCGAACATTGAAACGTCAATTGGAAAGTGTGCTTCGCGAATTTTTGGGCTTTTGAGCTCGTTTGCGTGCACAAAATGGGTAACCGGAAAGCAGCTAACGTATACCAACCAATGATCTGATAGGGGGTAGATGCATAGCACGGATGCACAGTGCCTTATGTTTCCTGCATTTTCGATTGATATCAGCATGTGAGTGAAATAGCGAATATCTCTGAGTAATTTTAGCTCATATATGCGACAGGAATGCCCAAGAATGCCACTCAAAGCCTAGATCACGTGACTTAGAATGAACAATGCTTTTAAATGGGTGTATTTACCATCTCACTCTTAAGTTAATATCAATTCCTCTTTCTCTACAGAGAATCTGGCTACTTGATGGGTGCGTTTCATTTGCGCGCTCACATGCTTTAAGCGCTCATAAGCATTGCTTAAATCGTTCCCTTTGGCTTTGCAAACGCTCACAAAGCGCCGGCTGACGAAATAGTAACGTCATTGCGACGTCATAGTCTTCGCTCACAATCGCTTATTCCATCGAGGTAGAGCAGCAAAAGCGTAAGCGCTTATGTTCCAAATGGAACGTGTGAGATGCGTATGAGGAGATCAACTAATCATAATCAGGTTATAAACAAACATTACACTTTAGAAATAGCTACAGCAGTTATGACTGAATCAATTTCACTATTGAAGTTATATTTTTGAGGTTATGAATTCGTTGTTCACACTTTATTTATTTATTAGATATTTTCTATTTTTTTTTAATTTATAATTTTATCTAACCGGTTTAAAAACTGAAAAAATAATAACAAAAGTCAAAAGAAACACCTTTGCGTATAATGGCTTAAGCGACTAAACCCCAAAGGAAACAACAGAAAACAGCGCTTGTAAGCGTGAGCGCTTAAAGCGTGTGAGCGCGCAAATGAAACGCACCCGATAAATCTGTGATACCAACGTAACACATTACGAATATTTTGACGTTTGTATTGGAATGTGTTTTTAGGTTAAATACTAACTGTGGATATTAATTCTATTGTTCTTGTTAAAATCACCAAAATGGACCAAGATCGCGAAGTGCTCATCGGGGATCCCGAATTGCAAAACGAAACTCACTACAGAAACTATAATTCTGTGGTAGGTTTGTCATCTGACAAATGAATCAATTAATTATAAATCATTTTTCTTTGTGAAGAACCATCATGATGTAACGATATTGAAAGCCAAGCGGATACCTCAATATGTGGCAGCCCTCTCAGGTTAATTTATTAAAGGTTAAATTCAAACTTCATCATATCTTCAATGTCTGAATTGTTTCAGCCACTTTAAGTGCACTAGCGGCAGGAATTGTATTGGGGTGGACTTCGCCTATAACTGTAGACATAGAAGATGGCAAATTTCGCAATATTACGGTGAATAACAACCAGATGGGATGGATTGGTTCTTTCACTACTTTGGGGGCATTCTCACTCTGTTTTGCCACTGGAATTTTATGTGATTTTCTCGGCAGGAAGCTGACGTTATTATTACTTATAGTACCATATGGCATTGGTTGGTCCTTGATCGTTTGGGCCAACTCATTAGTCATGTTATATTTTGGTCGGTTCATTACAGGAATGGCTGCTGGGGCATGTTGCATCGCAGCACCACTTTACATAAATGAAATTGCACAGAAAGAAATCAGAGGCACCTTAGGCAGTTACTTTCAGCTCATGGTAACCATAGGTATTTTATATTCCTACTTGCTTGGCAAGTTCCTTAGCATCATGAATTACACAGTGTTGTGTGCATGTGTTCCATTTGTCTTTGTACTGGTTTTCATTTTCCAACCAGAAACTCCAACTTACTACTTAAAAAATAATCAATATGAGAGAGCAAAGGCCGCACTCATTAAATTACGAGGGACTGAATATCCTATTGATGTAGAACTGAACTTGATTGAAAGTTCTTTGAGACAAGTGAATCATGAAAATTTAAGGATTTGCCAGATGCTTAAGAAACGAGCGACAATGAAAGGTATGGTAATCGCTTTGGGTCTGATGTTTTTTCAACAATTCAGTGGCATTAATGCTATAATTTTCTACACAAGTGATATTTTTGAAGCCTCTCATGTTAAGCTGGATCCCAAGACGGCTTCTATAATAGTTGGGGTATTCCAAGTTGTAGCCACTTTCATATCATCATTGATAGTAGACAGAGCAGGGCGTAGATTATTACTGATTAGTTCCCTTGCTACTATGGCAATTTCCACCATATTTTTAGGATTGTATTTCACATTGAAAGATCGTGAAGATATCAGTAATAATACTTTGACCTCCTTGGGTTTCTTGCCTGTAGTGTCGTTGTGTGTTTTCGTAGTCGTTTTCTCACTTGGCATTGGTCCAATACCGTGGATAATTCCATCAGAAATATTCAGTTTAGAGATTAAAGGTGTGGCCAGCTCGATAGCTGGCAGTTTCAATTGGTTCTTAGCCTTCTTGATTACCAGATTCTATTTGAATTTGGAAATTTCAATTGGACAGGATATTGTATTTTATGTTTTCGCTGGAATATCTCTCTTGGGTGCAACTTTTGTGTATCTCACTTTGCCCGAAACTAAAGGCAAGACATCGGAAGAAATTCAGCTGTTGTTAGAGCAGTGAACTAGTCAGACATGTTTACTCAATGGATCTCATATTTACTGTATTTATTAATTGTAACTTTAAATTTTAATTAAAGATTGTCTATTAAAAATCATGGTAAAATTTATAATAATAAAATCGATTGGACAATTCAAAGTCTAGTTTAAATACCGACGTTTCGCTGTATGTTTTCTAGCTTAAAACAAGGAGACAAGGCTACGTTGCATAAAAGATTTAAACCAGGATTAAATTTAAGCCTACGTTAGAATGTGACATACAGTATGCTGTACGTCAAAACGTGTGTCACATTCTAACTTAGGCTTAAATTTAATCCGGGGTTAAATCTTTTATGCAACGCAGCCTTAACTTATCTAAAAGAGTGCTCGATGCGAGAGATGTTTGTGCCAGTATCACGTGACCTGTGACGTAGTTCGCAGACTCGCTCATCGCAACGTAATGGCAGTGAGTATATAGGTACTATTATTACTATATTAGTAATGGTAATAGCTTATGGCTGCATGAATTATTTCACGAAAATATTTAAAGTTTAACCGAGCTTTCGGAAAATTTTATTTCCTTTTTCAAGGTTTCTACAAAAACATGGCATTAATTAACAATTAATTAATAATATAAATTTTTACTTACTCCTTAATGAGTAAGAAAAGAAGTTAATTTCAAGTTAAAAATTTTTTGTTGACAAATTATTTTTGACACTAAATTGAATTGACAGTAAATTTGTTTATTTGAGACAAAGCAATATGATGTAGTGCTGGCAATGGATAACCGATTTTGGATATTTGCGGTGTACAGCATGTCGCTCATGCAAATAGAGTTGCATAACTTGAATGTGAATCTAAATGAAAACTTTTTTTATGCAACTCTATTTGCATAAGTGACATGCTGTACACCGCGAATATCCAAAATCGGTTATCCATTGCCAGCACTAATATGATGTTAAGAATTTTTAGAAGTGATTTTAAAATTTAGTAAATATGTGTAAATGCAACTAAGTTTCTCAATATCTGTTCTTTGATTATTGCCAAAAATATGACACATTTCAATAAAAGTTCTTTGATTCAAATTAGGTTCAATATCCAGTATTTTTTCATCTTGAAAATTGATGTGATGGTCCTGTTTATTGGCATGTTCAGATAAAGAGCAATCAGAAGGTCTGACTCTAATATCACTTTTATATGAGATTATGCCAATAAACAGGACCATCAAATCAATTTTCAAGATGCAAAGATACTGGATATTGAACCTAATTTGAATCAAAGAACTTTTATTGAAATGTGTCATATTTTTGGCAATAATAAAGCATGAATAAAAGAACAGATATTGAGAAACTTAGTTGCATTTACACATATTTACTAAATTTTAAAATCACTTCTAAAAATTCTTAACATCATACGAGGGCGGTTTGACGGAAGAGCGACTTTTCAAAGGGTGGCAGCACTTTCGCTACGGTGACTATGTTTCTACCTTTCGCCATGTTTCTGATGTCTATTGTCAATATTTCAAACAAATCTGACAGATAGGTTGTATTTTATACTAATTTAAAGAAAACTGTTATCGTTGTTCTGTAAATATGGAGAAAAAAGAATTCGGAGTGTTAATTAAACATTATTTTTTACGTGGAAAAACTATTAAAGATACCGAGGAAAAGTTACGTAAATATTATGGTGAGTGTGCTCCGTCCCATGGAATGATTTGCAAGTGGTTTTCTGCTTTTAAAAGTGCAAAAGTGGTCATTTGAGCACGGATGATGCAGAACGTCCCGTCATTTACTGTAACTACTCCAGAAATGATTAATAAAGTCCATGTCCTTGTACGTAGCGATCGTCGATTGAAAGTACGTGAGATAGCTAACGAAGTAAACATTTCAACCGAACGGGTACACAATATTTTGCATGATCATTTAAATATGATAAAGCTATCCGCGAGATGAGTGCCGCGTTTACTTAATGCTGATCAAATGCACGCTCGCATGCAAATATCAAAAGAATGTTTGGCAATCTTCAAACATAATCCAAGCGAATTTTTCCGTCGATATGTCACAGTAGATGAAACTTGGATCCATCATTATACTCCAGAAACAAAAATACAGTCGAAACAATGGATTTCTCCTGAGGAACGTGCTCCCAAGAAAGCAAAAACCGTCTTTTCGGCCGATAAGGTCATGGCCACAGTTTTTTGGGATTCCAAAGGTGTTATCTTTATTAATTATTTAAGAAAAGGAAAAACAATAACTGGCCAATATTATGCTGATTTGCTGACACGTTTTGATGTCGAACTTAAAAAAAACGACCGTATTTGTTGAAGAAAAAAGTGTTGTTCCATCACGACAATGCGCCGTCTTATTCGGCCGCTGTTGCTACAACAAAATTTGTGGAATTACGTTACGAATTTCTGCCTAATCCGCCATATTCACCAGACCTGGCTCCCAGTGATTTCTTCTTATTTCCAAATTTAAAAAAATGGCTCGGTGGAAAGCGATTTCAGACAAATGAAGAGGTGATATCCGAGACAAATGCATATTTTGCAGAGTTGCTGAAAGATAACTTTTTGGATGGTTTAAAAAAATTGGAAACTCGCTGGGTTAAGTGTGTAGATTTGCAAGGGGATTATGTCGAAAAATAAAATATATTTTTTACGGTAAAATAACCTTTTTATTGGAAAGTCACTCTTTTGTCAAACCGCCCTCGTATTGCTTTGTCTCAAATAAACAAATTTACTGTCAATTCAATTTAGTGTCAAAAATAATTTGTCAACAAAAATTTTTAACTTGAAATTAACTTCTTTTCTTACTCATTAAGGAGTAAGTAAAAATTTATATTATTAATTAATTGTTAATTAATGCCATGTTTTTGTAGAAACCTTGAAAAAGGAAATAACATTTTCCAAAAGCTCGGTTAAACTCTAAAAGAGTATTAATTACCGCCCTCTTGACTGCAGCCCTGTTGAAGAATTTAATTTTCCTTAACTGATCAGTCGTGATCATACTGCACTTTTGCAACCAGTAAGTAAATTTATGTTATTTGATTTTTTTTCTGAAAGCAGTTTAAAATACTAACTGCAACCACTAGTGGAATACCCAGTTAAATTTTCACTAGTGAAATACTCGCTGGAATTTGCTGTTGCTAGGCTACGAAAGAAAATATCTGCTATTTTATTGGTTAATATTTGAAAAATGACAGGTGAATTGAATAGTCAGTTTTATTTGTTGGCTCTGTTAAACAAAATATTTGCGTGGTAACAAATGTTCTGGCTGTCCCAACGATGTGTATTTCTTCTGTAGAGCCTATATCAATAACATGAAGAGAAAAACAGATTAAGAAAGTTATATTAGACATCACGCGGCTAATTTTAAAATTATTTTCAACTATACAGGCTGTTCCAGAAAATGTTGGTGCATAGAAGTGATTTCTTTTAATGGAACACCCTGTATATTCTTATAAATTTGGATGTCCCGCGGAGAGATGATTACAATAATATAAATTTACATACAGTGAATTTTTTTTAAGTGTGACCATAGGGATTTATATGTTAAAAATTTGACCTCATATTAGTGTATGTTATGGCACAAATTTGAAGCAAATTTTTATTTTTAATAGTAATAAACATTTTTCTACGAAATGCATAATATGAATAAATGAATAACAATAACATGTTCTATTTAATTATTTTCCGGTTAGAAGTTGAACTTAATAAGCATAGAATTAACCAAAGTCAAAAATCAAGGTAGCTGAAATGTTATTAAGAGAAAAGTTCCGTAAATGTCTGTCTATTGGAAATTTATAAAGAAAATGTCCGTTAATATTAAGCAAGCATTAAAAATATCATGGATGTTATAACAAGTTTCAATGGTAGTTTTTGCAAGTGGTAATAAATTAATGTTGCAATAATTGGTTTGTCAGTAATCACAGCGACAAACTATTAATAACAATAACATTAGCCTACATGGATTACATCCGTTCAATAATTTGTGTCTATTTTCTTCAACTTTTCAAGTAAAATAAAATTAAGGAAAACATGTTAGGATATTCTAGCAAAGTTCATTTTGTAGTAAATCGTTTAATTTACGAATTACGACTAAATACAAAAATTTACTTAAAATTTGTCCCATAACATACATTAACATGAGGTCAAATTTTTAGCATGTAAATCCCTATGGCCACACTTAAGAAAAGTCACTGTATATTGATTTAGCTCAGTTATTTTCGTAAGAAAAAATTTTTTCTTCGAAAATTTATAAATTTTGGACATGTGTTTCTGACAATGGAGATTATTTTTAGGACTTTGTCCTTTGTGAACATATGAAGAAAGTTAAAATATCTTTTAGCATTATATACCGGGCAAACAGTAGGTACTTGTGAAGCACTCAGTATCTCATTTTTTTTAATGGAATGACCTATTTTTTATTTCAGAAATGGGTAGTTCTTAAACTTAGCTTTCTACTGATATCAGGTTACACAGTTCTCGCCAAAAAGTCGGCATCAAATGGGAAAAAATTTTATTTTTGATTTTTCGAAAAAACTTTTTGCGGCAATAATTTGTGCTTTTCTGAAAATCTATTTAGCCCCTATTAGATGTACCGAGTGATTTTACTTAGTTAGAAATTAGTGTTTTTCGAAATTGCCAAAATTCTAAAATTGTTATTTCTTGGAAATTAATCAAGATTTCAACGAGATTTTTTATCGTGTATTAGTTTTAGCTTACTGAACAATCTCAAGGCCAGAAAATAACGTTTTCTTGTTTAACGTTTCTTCTTTAACTTTCGCAAAAATTGAATTTTTCAATTTAAATTTAAGTTTTCATAAAATTTCACATATCAAAACTTAATTTTAAATTTCAAATAATTTTAGATGAACACTTCAAAGATTTATAATTGGAAAAAAAAATAGGGAAAAATATTTATTGGTGTAGATATTTTATTATTTACCGAAAAGTAATATTTGTTCAAAATCGCAACGTTTTGCAATATGCTTTTCAGGAGAAATATTTTTAATGATAATTAACAGGTGTTGGAATGTCTTCTAAAAGCTTTAATCTACTCCTATTAATGAATTCCTGCCACAAAACCCCCTAAATGTTCTTCTTCTACAATGATCTAAATGAGGAGAGTTTTTCCTTATGTAGTTTACATAGTCAAGCCAATTAAGCAGGCAGAAATATGAGACGGCTATGAACTGTTATATTGTCAAATAAAATTATGTATTTTTTTCGTGTTTCACGATTCTTTTTGGGTTTTGTGTTGAGAATTTTATATATGACTAGTGGTATTCGAATTTTAATATGTGCATTTTGACTTTGAGGAGCTCTAGAACTTTCATAAAAAATAAATTTTTCTAAGAAATCAATAATAAAAAAGTTTCCCATATGTGTCCAACTTTCTGCCTGTCAATTATAATACTTACTCATTATTGCATGATTAGCAGTAATGATGAAATGAAAATTTACTTTAAAAATGTATTTTTTAGCTTATTTATTAATTTATGATAATAATTTATACCCAAAAATAAAAGATTAAAAAACCAAAAAATTCTAATGGTAGTAAAAACAAATTTCTAGTTAAACAAATATAAAAAAATAAAGGTACATAACCTGATATCAGTTGTACCTTTGACCTGATATCACTATTTAGGCCCAATGTTACATTTGTCTTAAGCTGCATCCAGACGACATGGCCAACGTCAGCCAACGTTGGTGAATGCATTGGCAACAAAATTTTTAACCAACGTTGGGCAAGTTTAGCATTTGAACATTGCTTGTCCACATGATTGGATTTGCTTGTCAAACTTCAAAGATAAAAAAGTTCGGCCAATGTATAGCGAATAGCTAGCAACATTTGTTAAATTAAAAAGATATGGAGGACGAAGAATATGATACGGTTGTTGCAAGTGCTTGTGTAGTTCTTTCGGATCCCAAATGACTGGGTATTTTTCATAAAGCTGAGGAATTCCAAAATTAACGGGTTATTCCATTCGGTCTCTGATAACGACATTTTTCTGGTGAAATTAAAAAAAAACAGTAAACCGACAGCAAGTTAGCAAGAAAGCAACCCGCACAGTACACAAAAGTAAATAATATCCTAGAAATCTCGTGTGCAAACTGTTCAAATCGTCTGGACGGACTGGACGTAAAAACAAACGTGATGGCATGTGAAGGCCAACGTTGGTTAAACTCTTTGATGTGTGTCGAAAAAGCCGCCTTCATAGCGAATGCATTCCAATGCCAACATTGGCGATTGGTTGGCATTCATTGACCATGTGTATTTCGTCCACACGGCATGGCAAACCACCCAATAGCCAACACTGGCTAACGTTGGCAAAGTCGTCTGGATGCGACTTTATAAAGTGAGTATAACATTATTCTATGAATAACGTGATATAGATATGGAAGAATGTTAAAGGATATATTCGGTGAATGGTTATTATTCGGCAAGTAGTCCTTATTCCACGATTGTAAAACTGGGTCTTAATGTCGTAAATATTGTAACACATTAAATTACACATAAAATTCAAATATTTCAAATTTCAAATATTTTTTATAAATTTCATAAGCATTTTACATGTACGAGTAATTCATAGAAATATTGGGCATTTTCGATAATAAGAACCATGTACATACGAAGCCAGCGCCACCAATGACCATATTATTGTGCATTAGTGGTATGAAAATACAAGTTGTTTCAAATTATTATTAGCTGTTATTAGTGTACGTTTGAACTTGAATATTGTAATGTTTTTCATTACCAGGAAGCTCAAGTATTATGTACTATAATCCTAAATTGTCATAAGAGCGATATTATTCCCATGCAATTAATCTCAAGAAATATTTTCATATCACTAATTCACAAATCACCACGCCAGGCGGCGCTGAACGCAGAGATGTGCATGGGCGCTTATAAATAGATAATCACTAATCAGTGCTATTCTGTAGCGTAGTGGTTTACATCTAGTTTACATTGGCTACTGGCGTCAGTGGTTAAATTCGTATTCAGTCAATACAATTTAACCACTGACGTCAGTAGCCAATGTAAACCACCACGCTACAGAATAGCACTGAATAACGAGTTATCGCAACCATCACGTTAACTTACGGTAAACGTTAAAATTACGTGGCCCCATTCATTTTCCATTAGATCACATGATCTTAACGTTTACCGTAAGTTAACGTGATGGTTGCGATAACTTGCTCTGGAGCGGTGGATACACCGTAATCTATTTTGCTCACTCTCAAATACCGTAAACCCCTAAAGTCTCTGTTCTCTCTCACTGACTTATCGAACATGCCTATTAGCATCGAGATCCGTAGCGGACGTCACAGAGTGGAGGAGTCTGGTTCCACATTGCAGCATAGGGATCGAGCCATCCTTTACAAATAATATTAAACGTCCTTGACATAAACTGACAACTGGCGAATCAAATGCCAATAAACTTCAATTTTGGTAACTAGCGCCAAAACGGGCAAAATTTGCTTTAAATAAAAATATTGAGCAGGCCGGATAAGAGACTCCGTCTCGTGAAATCTAGGAGGTCGTATTTCTTTGAAATAAAATAGCGTAGCATATTTTTATGAAAAGTAAATTGATTTTCTAGGAGCGTGTTTTTTTATTCAGCATTTTGCTGTGATGGATGTAGACAGTAATTTAAAAAAGTGAATAAAAATCCATCTGTTAGATTATACTTATAACCGATTTATGTTGGGTAGGAATTTAGTGACAACTTATCACTACATTCTTACATCGCCTAAGGCCCAGTTTACCAATCACAAGTTAACTTTTTAAGTTAAAGTTAACCTTCAGTTAATTGCCATAACAACAATTGTCTTCGTAGTACCTAGTTACTATGGGAACAAACTGAAACTGAACTAACTTGTGATTGATAAACTGGGCCTAAATCGATTGTAATCTAACAGGGATGAATTTCTATTCAATCTTTTAAATCGCTGTCTATGTACATCTACCACTAGCAAAATGCTGAATAAAAAAACTCGCCCCACAATTTGAGCTCGAGAGATTGGCAACACTGAGTCCGGAATCCGGATTTATCAAGTAGCCAAATTCCCTGTAGAGAAAGAGGAATTGATATTAACTTAAGAGTGAAATAGTAAATACACCCGCTTCAAAAGCATTGCTCATTCTAAGTCACGTGATCTAGGCTTCGAGTGACATCCTTGTCGGATACATGAGCCAAAATTACTCACAAATATTTGCTATTTCACTCACATGCTGATATTAATCGAGAATACAGGAAACATAAGGCACTGTCTATCTACGGCCTACCAGATCATTGGAATCCGGCTTTTAGCGTTTTCGATTCATCTGCACCGGTTGCACTCAGTGTATTTGCATCTTCTTTTAACCTCATGTAATAACACGAGATGAAGATATTCTCAGTGCGCATAGTGCGGTCAATCGAGAACGCTGTTTGTTTTCTTCCCCCCAATCCACCAAACACCAATCATATGATATTTAACCTTGCGCTTTATAAACCTGTCAAAGTGTGACATCTGGTAATTTTGTGTAAATATTTAATCCGTTAACACAATGGATAATAGCGACGTGAATTCACCAATCGAAACAAATTCCGAGACTGAAGACGAACGCTGTGCAATTACACATCACAGACAATGTAAGCAAAATCATGCTTCCGTGCTGCTGTTAACAGAAGAGCGGATGCGGAGAAAGCTGCAGTTCTTTTTCATGAACCCGATCGAGAAGTGGCGAGCGAAACAAAGATTTCCCTACAAATTTGTGGTCCAAGTCATCAAGATAATACTGGTAACAATGCAGTTGTGTCTCTTCGCGTACAGTCGTTACAATCATGTGAATTACACCTGGGACAATCGCATTACCTTTTCGCATTTATTTCTGAAAGGATGGGATGCCACCCGAGAAATAAATTCCTATCCTCCAGCCATCGGACCCCTTGCATTATATAAAAAGGATGATTTCTTTGACACACTCGACTATGCTTTCGAAGGATATGCTAACATAAGTCAAACAATTGGTCCGTACTCCTATACAAATGAGGATAATTCAATGGCAGACATGCGATTTTGTTTGTATCAGTACAAGAAGGGTACGATTTTTGGCTTTAATGAATCATTCATTTTTGACTCAGATATTATTGAGTCTTGTTTCAATGTGAGCGTCAATGAAGAAAGCAAAGTGTATAACTCAAGAGCAAAGTATGAAGAAGACGTTAGCTTTTCAGCCCTTGTTAAAGCAACGCTGAGCTTTTCAATTAAAACAGTGAGTTTCAAGTCGGCCGGTCCAATTACACCCCCTAATTGCTACAGATTTGATGTAGTGATTTCATTCCTCAACGAAGACCACGATGGGCAGATGCTTTTGTCTTTGGATGCTGAACCAATCCGCTTGATGTGTAAAGGTGAGACTCAATACTTCACAAATAATGAAATAGATGCATTGCTACGAAGCTTATTAAACTATCTGGTCATCTTAATTTGTGGCATTTCACTGATTCTGTGCAGCCGTGCCATCTGGCGAGCCCAGCAGCTGAAAGTAATTACGAACTCATTCTTTGTAATGAATTATAATAAGCCACTCAGTTATGATGATCGCACGAAATTTTTGAATATGTGGTATATTACCATAACAATAAACGATGTCCTGATCATCATTGGATCGTCACTCAAAGAAAAAATTGAGCGAAGGGAGTTTACCAGCGATCAATGGAATGCTTGTAGTGTTTTCCTGGGTACAGGTAATATGCTAGTGTGGTTCGGTGTTTTGAGATATCTGGGCTTTTTCAAGACGTACAATGTTGTAATTTTAACCTTGCAGAAGGCAGCACCTCAAGTAGCTAGGTTTCTTCTATGTGCTTTGCTAATCTATGCAGGTTTTACATTCTGCGGCTGGTTGATTTTAGGGCCATTTCATCTCAAGTTCCGATCTCTCTCCAGCACATCTGAGTGTTTATTCTCATTAATAAATGGTGATGATATGTTTGCCACTTTTTCAATTATGTCAAACAAGTCAGATTTATTATGGTGGTACAGCAGGCTTTATTTATATTCCTTCATAAGTTTGTATATTTATGTTATACTAAATCTCTTCATCACTGTCATTAATGATGCATACGAAACTATTAAATTGTACTACAAGGTGGGCTTTCCGAAAAGTGACTTGGACGAATTCATAGGCAAGACTACATTGGAAGATGTTTCAAGTGGTATATTCCGATCTAATTCTGATAGTAGTTTAGGTGGGCTCATGAAAGATTTGTGTTGTTGTAAGCAACTGCACAAGTCATACGCTTCTTTACGAAATTCCAATTCCAATGTTTCCAGCAGTTCTACTCAGCCAGGTGCTATGCCGGTTTAATTTTTTTTTAAACCTAAGTGTAATTTGGTTAATAATATATAAATCAATGAAAAGTAATCTTGTGCAGGTCCGAATTATTAATGTTAATTTTAAGTTGTATGTAAATGTTGTATATACATATTATTTTATAATATTTATACAAGTAGTTTTTCTTGTTAATTCTTATTTAAAAAGGGTTAAATTTCATACCGATTGTACCTTTTATTAAATCTTTCTTGCATTTATAAGAATTAACAGCTGTATTTATATTGTATTTTATATTTAGTTCAATAAATGTATTTTTTCATAGTATTTAATTGTTTCCCTTCCTTCCTCTTTAGATTAGTTATGACAAATGCAAGACAAAAAACATTTAGATAAAGAGAAACTCTCTAAATGCAGTTCTTTTGATGACTATTTCCCTAAACATGAAGGTACAGATTCTTCAGATGAATTTCACTTCCAAAAAGATGGTAAGTTATTAGGATTCTTTTACCAAAAAAAAAAAATAGTTTTCATTGAACTTGTAACTACTGCGTCGGTTTCTAACTATTGCTTCTATACCAGGATAATCTCCCTGTCTAATGATAATTATAATAGTGGAAAGCAGATATAGATTCTGACTTCTGGATATTTTAAAATTTTTGCCAATGTTGAGTAGTTGAGTTAAACAAATTGTTTTATTTCCAGAATTTATACAGGTTTATTCACACAAACCGTTCATTTAAGGTTTTCAAGAAAGAAGTTTAGATTTTTTTAATTTGACATCTTATTACAATCTGCCTAAAATTCACAAAATAACGTGTAAGCATTAAGTAATACTTATAACTAGAGCAAGGAAAACAGGTGGAAAAATAGGCCCGACTTGCGACGGTCACATATTCCATAAACGTGCGCTGTGTTGTAGTAGGCTCGCTTATAACAAGCAACGTGATTGTCGCGTCTCAATTCAATGAAAGACATTTATTACTTGGTTAAATTTAATCAAAAGTTAAAATAAAAACAATGTTGCTATAATTTTAACAAATATATCCAGGGTAATTAAACAAGAGCAATTTGCCCAGACCTACGTTTATGTTCGATGTTGCCAGCCAAGTTTATACAAAAAAAATTCAAGGTTGTAGGCGCCATGCACATCTCTGCGTTCAGCGCCGCCGTGAATTAGTGATATGAAAATATTTCTTGAGACTCATTGCATGGGAATAATATCACTCTTATGACAATTTACGATTGTAGTATATAATACTTGAGCTTCCTGGTATTGAAATACGTTATAATATTCAAGGTCAAATGTATACTAATAATTTCAAACAGCTCGTATTTTCATACCACTAATGCAGAATATGGTCATTGGTGGCGCTGGCTTCGCATGTGCATGGTCCCTATAGTTTACCAGTTGTACTGCTTAAGTGAATTTATGTAACGTCTCACTATTACGCTGCGTTTTTGTTGTGTTTTTTGCTGCTCTCTTCATAAAAAATCAATTGCAGCGAGCGGCTCTGTGACTCATTAAGATTATACTATTATAGCGTAATATATTTATGGTCCGCTTCGTTTTAATTATTTCGCCAAAACGAACTACAGTCCGTGCCTTACTTATAACAAATCTACACTATTGGTAAGCTGTGAACATATCTATTGATAAACATAATAGCCTGTTCGACGATTTCTAGCACTGGGAAAGAACGTTTGCATTGAAATTTGAAATTTATGGAGCAAATATATTTCACAAGAAACTTGTCAGATAAAATAAAATTGACTTCCGCAATAATTTCTGGATATACCGGAAGTCGCCACCAACTCGTTTATTTCAATGAGAAAAGCATTATGCAATTTATGCATCACTTAGTATACTCTGTCCGGCAATAGATTGGAAAATTTCAAAGTCAAAATTATTCAAACGCTGATATTTTAAATCTATTTTTTCTACAATTGCTCATAAAATGGGTGTTTACCGCAGAACATACACAAGAAAAGAAGCGACATCAAATGTTAAAAATATGAAGCTGTTGAGTTACGGCGCCCTCTGTGAACGGCATCATGCACAAAACTAGTATGGCGCCAAAAATTTTTGAATTTGTTACTATGGTACCTAAATTAAAACGCATGCGTTTATACATTTGAATTTATTATGTAAACATACGACATACAGCTCTTCAATGTAAACTCTCTGTTCCTTGGGAAGAAGAAATATCTTGTTCGGATTTCTATTCTCCTTATTGGGGCAACCATTTCTTGTAACGGGCGGAGCTCATAATTACACCGCAATAGGAAATAGGAAATTGAACATTACACACAAGCACGAGGTTAATTATTTTAGTTGTTATTTTATTATTTTAATTTCTGATACATACCTAATTTCTGTTAAAATAAACGGTTTAGGGGAAAATGGGGTAAGTGTGCGCATGGGGTATCTGTACGCACCCATTCATCTCAAAAAGTAATAAACTTACAAGAAATTACTGCTCATGAAATCTTTCTTATCCAGCCACAACTCTAATTTTTGAAAGCCCTAATAGTATCTGCTTTACCAATCAAGTTCGATATGACATCATAGCAGCAATGAGTTTTCAATGTATGTTTGGATTCCGAAAACTTAAGCTGTAAATAAATTAATTATAAATATATAAATAAATGTTGAAAGATATCACTATAAAATCTTTCAACATTTATTTATTGTTAGTCACTAATATCATGGACAATCCTTTAATTTTTAATTATAAATATTTTAATTTCAGTTTTGTGTTACGATATTCAGTAACATTTAAAGCATGCATTGCGCATTTTTAATTATAAATATTTTAATTTCAGTTTTGTGTTACGATATTCAGTAACATTTAAAGCATGCATTGCGCATTTGGTATTTATTGAAAAATTCTTTTTTACAATTTTGTGATAATAACAATAAAATAATGTAGGTACGGGGGAACTGTGCGCATTGTGAAGGGGTAAGTGTGCGCGCGAAAAATTTATATTTATGCAAAAGTAACTGAAATCCAGAAGAAGACACATACCTCCACAGATGTGAGGAGTTGCTACTTAAAACTGAACAATGGTTTAGGTGTATTCTCTGCTCTAGATGGTTGCATACATGCAACGGTTGGAACTAGGGGTGCGCGATATCATATTTTCAATACCGGTTATCGATAACTTAAAAATATCGATATTTATTGATACACCGTTATTATCGCTCTTTCGTTAATATCGATAATATCGATATCCGAAATGAAAATATCGTACTTTCAAAGAATTTTTTTTTTGTTGTACCACCCATGTTTTTTATAACAAAATATGCATATAGTATGCTCTAGAAATATTTTATTTCAACATATTTTCAATGTTAATACCTAAAAAGAGAAATATTCTATTGCGCTAAGTTACCCCATACCCGCGTACAATTACCCCGTATGTATGGGGTATCTGTGCGCAGGAGCACTGTCATGAATTTTATTTTTTATTGTCCGTATTTTTTCCCTTTAAGATGTCTACGCTTTGAAATTTGTTCCGCGAATATCTGAAGCATTGTAAATAAAAATGGTGGCATTATCTTTATTATATTTTATATTCTGGGGGTCTGAAGCAAAAGTGCGCACAGTCACCCCAGTCTCCCCTACTAAGGCCAAAATAAACGTAGCGTGACATAATTTGTACGTCTAAAATATTGAAACGGTTGTTATGTATTGTCAAGTATTGTATTTTGTTTTTATTTGTGACTTGTAAAAAATGACATAAACGAAGGCGATACTTCCGAAACATTATACGTAAAAAATACGAGAAATAAAAAGTATACAACGTTAACTAAATCTGTCAATCATGACACGGAGAAGGACTCTGTAATAAATTTGCTACAACAAAGTATTAATTATTTGTAAATTTAAATTGAATGTTGCAGAATTATGACAGAACTGTAGCACTTGTGAACGTGTCATATTGCAAATCTAACTTTCTTAACTATTGTAACGTTTTTACGGGTTCTATTAATTTTTATTTTAATACAAAACACGAAATAGTTAATCAACTAATTTATTTATAAATTTACACTATAACACTAACATTTATTTACAAACTTAAATAAATTTATTTTAACAGCCGAGCAAAAAATCTAACGCGGAACTTTACTGCGAAACTATCTAACGCTGAATGGCTGAATTCCTTCCATTCACCGGTCGCGTGCTTTTATAGCCGGGGTTGTTTTTCGCGAACATTCGAGTACGCGACAGAATGTCTAGAGTTGATTCCACCGCTGACGTGATATCGGAGCGCCCGAAGTTTTTGGTTTTGGTGTGTCGGCGATGACGCAAGAGACAGACTGACGCCGGCTGCTGTCGGCGAATCATTACACTATATTAACTCTGGACGTCCTCGGACCTTGATAAGTTCTAGTTGTATTGTTTTCCGTGTTCTGTTGTTCTGTTTCCATAAATGCTGGTTTCAGACGATTAATGTTGATGTCGATTGTCTTTCCTTTTTTTGTCCAAATTGATGGTAAGACCATGAAGTTCTAGCCTTGAAAATACTTGGTCCAAATGATTTCGGTGTTCCTCTGGCGTATGTGAAGTGATTAGAATATCGTCTATATAAAGTCTTGAATATATGGAACAGGATATTTATCCGGAACAGTGATTTTATTTAATTGACGGTAATCCCCGCAGATTCTCCAATTTCCATCTTTCTTTTTTCGTAGTAAAATTGCGCTTGAGAACGGACTATTGGATGGTTCTACAATTGTCGGTGCAAGGTGGACCCTTAGTAATGATATGATGTCTAACGTTACGTTGAGGTTTTCTATACTTTACTGGTTGCGTAATAGATACATGTTTTTTTATCAGATCGTAATAGTTTGAATCTACAATGACCGTTGAAAGCGAAGGAGTTTTTTTTATTTATTACTAGTCCTGGTATTGTATAGTGATTAATACCATCAACTAGTCGCTTATTTCTTAAGTCAGGTAAAAGACTAAATTCATGCAAGAAATCATTTCCAATAATAGGTTGTGAAACATCTGCAACAAGAAAGGTCCAAGTGAATAATCGCTTAAGATTAAAATTGAGGGTCATTTTAATTTCACCGTAAGTTTGGTTTTATTTGCCGCATAAAGCGTTAAATTTGTTTTCTTTAAAAATTTATTTGTGTTTCTAGGAATTACTGATACGTCAGCTCCTGTGTCAATGAGGAATTTGGTTCCTGATTTATTATCTTTTATTAGGAGGCGTTTTTGTAAAGCATCACCGACGGTAGCCTGGATGTATGCCGGCATTTTTAGTTTTCCGACTGCTTATCCTTCCAGGAACAAGGTTTCGTACAGCGGAAAGCTTTTGTACCAAACTTTTTATGGTAATAGCATAATATGTTACCTTCTTGCTGTTGAGAGCTACTTTGAGATCTACCTTGGTTTGGATGTCTTGTTTGTCTTGACTGTTTTCGTCCTCTAAGATGGTATTCTTTCTTCAACTCGGCTACATCTCGTGATATGGCATCAATGGAATTTTTAATTGTTATCATGTCAACATGACATTGACGACATTGTTCCAAATTTGCTCGTGCGACTCTACCCTTCGACAATTGTCTAATATCATCACCCGACATTTGAGAATAGCCCCCCAGGGAACAACGTCAAAAACACTGGCCCTTTGGAGCATTTTTAAATAAATCAGTGTTGATAATAATAAACTCTAGCTTATAAAATACCATTTTACAACGACTTTCATTCATTAACAGGCCCAGAAAAGGGAGAAATCGTCAAAAAATTCCAATAAATTTGACAGCATCATCTATTGAATACTGAAGCATGGCTTGCTTAATTTTACATTTTTGCCATGATATGAATATGAAAGTATTTCCAATAAAATTTTTATATTCGTTTCAAAAAATATAATACGAAACTATTGCGGGAATCATTATCCCGCGTTTGCGCAAACTGTGCTCACGCGGGAAAAATGTGTTCCCGCACTCGGTTCCTAAATAACTATTAGATTAATGAAGAATGATCTAAAATAATTGTTGAGAGCAGAGAATGTTCAATAAAATGTATCCCGCCCTCTTGTCTCCTATGAATAAAACAAAGTTTGGAAGATTTGAACCTAACTTTATGCAACTTTAAAAGATTAACGGCCATTTGCACCGCTTGTGGTTAAGTTCTAATTAAAATTTAACCATAATTAAAGTTGAAATTTCTTTGCACAGGTCAAATAATTAAGGATTAATAGTTTAATTATTAGTTATTGTTAAGCCGTACCTCGGGTAGAGTTTAAGTTGTTTGTTAAAGTCTGCGTACGCATATCTGTCGTCAAAAACAGCAAAAACGACAGAAAATAACGTGAATTGTCTATTACATGCCGAGGAAATACAAAAACTTGACGAAAATAATTTGTGTTCAACTCATGTTCAACCTTATTTAGTTTGGAATTCCTAGGCACGTGTATGAAAGAGTTAATTATTTTGAAATAATAACGATGTTGCCTTTAGAAGACTTTGTTTATCAAAACAATATTTTAGGTGGAAATTAAGCGTTTCTTAGAATTTCACAAATTTTCGTATGTTAAAACTTGTAAGTTCATCTTCCAGATTTTTTATTATCAGCAGAATATTTTTAAATTTGCATTTAGATTAATTTATAATTCAAAACGGGCCAGGCTAAAGATTCAATTATTATTTGTTTGATTTTAGATTAGGATCACACGCATTTTTATTTTAATTGACACAGTGTGCCCAATATAATTGTCAGTTGCAATGAAAATATCAATTTTTTCAGTACCAATCTTACATATATTTGAAAATTCTCTTAGTTAACTAATTAATAATTAATATTATTCGGTGCAATGATGCACTTATTTAATTACTAATTAACAAAACTCAGGATTAGTTAATCCAAAAGTTAATTTTAAGCGGTGCAAACCAGTGTAAGTGTAGGAAAACAAAACGAAGATCAGTAATAAATAACGAAGATAATCAGGTAAAGGTTTTAAACACTTTCACTAAACCAGAGAGTTGCAAACTAGCGGCTATTTTATTCTTCAATTCAAAGTATTGAAATTCATCCCTTATCCTTTTATAAGATTCCAAGCAAGCAAGCAGCGGAATGAGGTAGTGTCAAAAATTTTCTGTCCGCTGTAAATTAAAAAGAAAAGATTTTGCATTTAAGAACGAACTCCTCCAGAAATTTTCTGTCCGCAA
The DNA here is from genome assembly GCA_958336345.1 of Dorcus parallelipipedus. Lineage (NCBI taxonomy): Eukaryota > Metazoa > Arthropoda > Insecta > Coleoptera > Lucanidae > Dorcus > Dorcus parallelipipedus. The sequence goes on from OY284475.1 coordinate 45,481,208, forward strand.
CTGTACTTATATAAATTTCAAAAAAAATATATTGCATTTAAGAAAACTTTATCGGAAGAACTCATCAACTCTGCACACGATCCCGTACACTTTTTATTTTGACTGAATTTGTCAGTGAAAATAAATGTTCCTTGGTTATTTTATATTTATTTAACTAAAAAGGATAATGTTCTTTCCACAAATTGCTAAAATTTTGTATTGCTGACAAACTCTAGAAATACAGTCGCGGTCAAAAAAAAAGTGGGGACACTTTTTTAAACGTCAATTTTATAATACTAGGCTGGGTAATTGTAATTAAAAGTTGATACTTACGGATGACAAACAGTAACACTTATTGTTTATCATCCGTAAGTATCAGCTCATAATTACAATCACACACCAAAAGTTTTAGTATTATAAAATTGACGTTTAAAAAGTGTCCACTTTTTTTGGCCGCGTCTGTATCTGAATACAACCCTGTGGACACTGACGTTCGTTTTTCAGATCTTATTTCCAAATACGGAAAACGAATCGAGGATTCCGTATACGTTCCACAGATGTTCGATATTTTTCATTCGGAATCGTCAAAAACAGTAAAGTTGAGGGGTCCACGGAAAAAACGTGTCAAGTCATTTTGTAATCTTAAAGAAGAGCATTTTTGAAATTCCTCTACTCACTCTTTTTTACATATCTTTGTTATAACATTCTCTACATATGCTATTCCTTAAAGCTTTAAGAAAAGGTATAAGGAACTTTTTAACAAATATACGTTAGAGGAATTTCAAAAATGCTTTTTTCTACTTTGCGTTCACAATGAACTCATTGTGACACCAAAAACAGTTTCACAATGAAGCTCATTGTGACACTGTTTTTGGGGAAATTTTAGTCATTTTTAATTGAAAATATTTAATAGATTTTACAAAGTAACTCAGTATTTATTTGTTACTTAACAATATACTCACAATGAAAAGCTGGATAAGAAAAATTAATAACTTGTTAATGTGACTTTTGATTAAAACGAAAGGTTTTCAGTGTTGCCACGCATTACAACTAAAATTCCCCATATACTAAGAAGATCCAATATTTTTCATATTTTTGTTCAATAAGTGACGCAAAGTAGAAAAAATAGTATATTATACACGTTTCACAAGAGGCATTGTAACACTCGTTCCGTTGGGGCACTCCTAGCTCGCTACGCTTCGCTAGTCGTACCCCAACCCCACTCGTGTTACAATAAGCCTTCTTGTGAAACTTGTATAATAATATACTATTCTTAATTACAAAATGTGACTTAACACGTCTTTTCCGTGGACCCTTCAATTGCTTTTGACGACTCCGAATGAAAAATATCGAATATCTGTGGAACGTATACGGTATACGGAATCCTCGAATCGTTTTCTATATTCTTAAGCCGTTTTTTGGCGTACAAAACTGTTTTAAAAACGATGCTATTTCAAAACTGTTTCAATTTTGACGTCATTAATGATGATCCCGCTAAAATAACTTTCCTATACTGGGTGTATTCGGCATAAGAATCTCAGATTGGAGTAGAGTAACTCTAGTCATGTGACTAAATCAATGAGAGTGTTTAGGTTTATTGGAATGAATTGGAGCATAACTGGAGCATTTGTCATGTTTTAACAGTTTTTCTACTTTTTAATATTGCAAATGTACGATGAAATGAGCGCAAAAGTTGTTCCTGGATTTATGGCGCTAGAAATATGGCATATGTGAGATAGTAACGATGAAGGAGGAAAAAAGAAATCAAAAATATTGCTTACAAAGGTATCACAATTTACCTGACACGACGCAAAAACAATTTAAAACATTTTCACTTATAAAATCACATATTACATAATAAAATATTATACCATCTTCGACATTTTTTGCTTTATTTAAATCGAAAAATTTATTTTACCGCCTTACTCTCTCTGCTCGCACATTGAAGTAGGAGCACATAAAGTACGCTCCGTGTAGTGCTCTGAATAAATTTGAAACATAAGCGAGTGTGCTCCGAACGAATAAAGAAACAGAAAAGAGTAAATCACGTACGCTTTTTGTACTCCGATCGCTATGCCGAATGCACCCACTGTTTCAAAACGCAATCGGTTTGCAGGTTATGAGTAGCACTTAACTTGTTACTTTTAACCCCCACTAAACCTTGAAGTAATGTCAAAAAATAATTTCACAGCGTTTTGAAATGTATGCAGCCGTTTCAAAACATGACGTCATTGTTTCAACGCTAAAAAATGCACAGTTCTAAACATACGAAATAATTTCAAAATAGTGCACCGCCAAAAAACGGCTCTAAATCGAATTCGAGAAAAGAACGTCTACAAATCACTTATATCGTTATATCTATAGATGCTTAACGCACATAGTAGGCGGCTGGATTTGTTACTCTGGTGGTTGGAAGCGAAAGTATGGACTTAGCGCGCGAAATTTAAATTTCAGCTTTCTTTGTATATAAATTTAATTGTTCAAACGTTCATAAAAATAATCATTCGTTAACAGAAAAGTAAGTCATTTTGTCAAATAACTTGATGGTTTGTTAAAAAATATTGTCTTTGATGAATTTTTGTGTCACGTTTTGGCATTACTAAAAGCCGCAATAGACGATCATAAATTAGATGTATGTAATTTATATGTATTTTTTGACAAAACGTAAATTTGAACGTTTTCCTTGTTGTATAAGAAAGAATTTCATTAAATTTTACATGTAAAAACTCTTGAAATGTTTCCTTACCATAAAAAGATACGTTTCAATTCACGTTTTGTCAAAAAATACACGTAAATTACCTACATCTATTTTATGATTGTCCATTGCGACTTTTATGAGTCATTAAAAGCAGAAGACTAATCAAATAACTAAAACATAATAACACGGAAACAAAGAAAATACCGAGAACACATTTACCTTTATATTTAGCTAAATAATTGCCTCTTATTTGGTGTGCTAACTTTGACCTAAGACTTTGACACATGATTCACAAATTTTATTTGAAATTTTCCATGGAAACGGAATAAAACAAGATCGTTTACCGTACTACCAATTTTACATCAATTGTGAATTGTGGCAAAAACCACGACACCGACATCTCGTGTTTGGAACCGTGAGTCTGTCATTTAACTTAAACGTCTATAGTAATTTAGTGGTTTGTGCGAACGTCTGTGTCCGGCCTACGTGCATTTACAGGCTCAGTTCGTTTATTCAACTCTGTTCAGTTTATTTAATCTTTTCGTACTTTTATCTCACTTTTACATGTATCAAAATAGCTTCGCTCTCGCTCTAATGTTAATCCATCCCTGCATCGAGGCATCGAGTGGAAAAACGAACTCGGCTACAATTACAATTGACATTTTGAAATTTCAAAATTACGTCAGTGTCCTAACCTTGCATGATTTATTTTATGGAGAAAAATTGTTAAAGCATATGACGACAGTAAATTGTAACTGAACAATGCCCAGTGTGGAAATAAATCAATTATACAATCGCAGCAGGTAAGACGATGATCCGAGAAGTTCAACTTTCCTCTAACCTCTTAATGCAGATTTTCAGAAAACGTAAATCAGCTCTTATATTTGTTGTTATACGTACCCATAGGCCTAGGTTTGGTAATACTGCGAACGCTGGTTGTACTAGCAGTTTATTTACTGAGTTACATCTTACCTGACACCCAAGTAATCCACAACGCTTTACACAAATTAATATGCGTAGCACTAGGAATTGTGATCAATATAGAAAACGTGGACAAAAAGGAAGATGTAGAGGCCTTCGTTAGCAATCAAATATCAATTTTTGACTTCTTGGTAGTCCATTTTGTAACTCGGAGTGTTACGGTAAATACCTCGTCCTCTTCCTTATCACGTCTTGCAGTAACATATTTTCTTTGTAGCCATCCATTAAATTAAATTCTACTCTATCGATGGTTCTTGGCATGCAACATTATGGTTCTCCAGCTGATATTGAAGATTTCAAGCGCAACGTGGCAACTGCAATATCAGACAACAGAGCTCCCCTTTTTTTCCAACCTGAGTCTGTAATAACCAATGGGAATGCGTTATTAAAATTTAACACATGGCCTTTTACTCTGTCTAGTAAAGTGCAACCGCTTGCTATAAAAGTGGATCGTCCTGGTTTGGACATTAAAGTGTCTGCTTATGATGCTGGTTATTGGAGTGAGCTCTTCTTTTTTATGTTTAGTCCTTGCACCGTGTATAGACTTCAATTTTTGCCTGTTATTGAAAAGAAAGGCTTATCAGAATTTGAATTTGCAGAGAAGACACGTCAAAGTATAGCTGGTGCTTTACAAGTAATTATTGTGTTATTATAATGGAATATGAATTGATAGTTATTATTCAGGTGGAAGTAACAAATTTCTCTGTAAGTGACTTGAAGGACTATGAGAAACGTTATCAAGTAGAACAACGAAGAAGTAGGAATGGACAATCAACAGCTGCTACTTCTGTTAATCCTGAGCTGCATAGAATGACCTTGCAAGTGAGAGAGGTGCTTCCTTTGGTTCCTTACAATGTTGTATATAAAGATTTGGGTAAATATAAAATTTTCATTTTATATTTAAGTTAAAGACCTTATTCTGTGTCTTGTTAACTTTTCGTTGCGAAATGAATAATCATTGTACTATGATAAATTTGCTTTGTATGTAGCTTTCGTTGAGCTAATATACCATTGATTTTTGTCGGTAACTAATGAATTTGATATTTAACATCTATGTTAACATGTTAAGAGATACAAAATAAGGCTCTGAGAACCGTTTACATCTTATAAAAGTCTTATAGGAACTGCACAAAAGCTTGCAGTTGAGTGCGTTGCATATTCCAATTAAAAATAGACAACAGATTCATAGAATAAAATAACTTTTTGTAAATAATGAAAAACAACCAAAAGTACCGGGTTTTCAACAATTTCTGAGTCCCACGTAATCATCTTGCCGCAGTAAGTTTTCATGGCACTCGCTTTGGTTATCTGTTAGAATCTGGAATGTTAGTAAGCAAAGAAACAACATCTAAGGAAATTATAAGGCAGTTATTCGGTAGAGCTTCTTAATTTGTTTATAAGTTCAAAAGATTTTTTTTTAAGTATTCATTCAATTTGACATGTGTTTTACATTAATTATTGTGTATTATTATTACTAAACTTGTGTATTTACATTGAAATGGAAGTAGGATATGTAAAGTGATAAGATAATTTTCCGAATAGTAGAAATGACGTCACGCTGTTTGGAAACTATTGCTACAAAACGCAACTTTGAACTCTTATAATTCGGTCATTCTTTATGATATTTTAATCATTCTTTCACAGTTTTGCATCTCGCTTTTCTGTTTGAAGAAGTCTTGTGTTTACATTATTTCCATGACGGTCGTACTTTTTACGCTCTACTTAAGAGGCCTTTTACAAAGCGCTAATTTTTAATAGTATATAACGGTATTAGGCCGATCTGCTTGATATAACGAACGAGGATAAGTTCTATGGCCGAGGCTGTAAATTATCCGAGTTTGTTATATGCATATTGGCCGTATGTTGTTTTATACTTTTCGTAATACTAAATGATGAAATAAATCTTTATTTTGGCAAAAACATTCATAATAATAAACTTCGATAAGTAGGCAGAATTATGAGTGTGATTTAGTTGTAACTATAGCAACGTATGAGATACAGAGAAAATAGACGGCCGTTAAAATTTAACAGGCTTTAGGGCCTATTCTGCATCGAAGACGTTAAATTTAAAGGGCTGTTAAATTTCGTTACCGTAGTAACAGCCAATCACAAGACTCTATTTTCAATTTTAACGTATCCTTAAATTTTAACAGCCTGTTAATAAGTTACAGAATAGCCCCTCTAGGCCGTTATGGATAGCATAACAACCATGGAGACAGTGTAGTTATAATGAAATAACATTCAAGTATTACGAAAAAAAGTTTTTTTGAGTTACCATTATAAATTATAAGCTCAAATTTTCAGTACGTATCCATGAGTTAATTATCTAGGTCTCACGTTGACACTTTTTCAAAAAAATTTTTTTTTTTTTAATCGATATCTCCGAAACTAGGGAATTTTGAGAAAAACGGAAACGTGAGACCTAGATATGATGTTCTACAGCATATTAAAAAAAAATCAGTTCTGTGAAGTTAATAATAATCAGCTGTGAGAAAAACAGCTTCAATATTTTCGGGAAATATCGTCGTTGTACGAGGAGCGTTCAAGTATGAGTGAGAATGAGTTTAGAACGTCTTTATTATCAAAATTTTGTAGCGAACTGGCTTCAATTTGTCAATCCTACTGCAATGTCAGGTCAACAAGCGATCGTAAGATGTCGCTACTTAAAATGTCTTTATTATCAAGGAAACAAAAACGTGTTACATACTATTTTTCAACGTAGTCCCCCTCAACTGCAATACACTTGCGACAACGTTCTGGTAGCTTACCTATACCATTTTCGAAGAAGGTTTTTGGTTGCGTGCGTATCCAGTTTTGCACAGTTGTAATGAGTTCTTTATTATCCCTAAATTTATGGCCACTTAAAAACTGTTTCAAAGGTGAAAGCAAATGACTCCCCACAGCTATAACAACTTCTTCTGACAATTTTCTCACAATTATCCAATGATCAACCCGAATAAATTGATCAATCGTCCCAACATTGTCAGGAGTTAAGGACATTTTCCGTCGTCTCACATGGGATATGTTTTCTACGCGGTTCTCGATCTTCTCGAAATTTTTTCGTCCAATCAAACACCCATTCCTTGGCCATACATTCATCCTCTAACTGGACTTGAAGTCTTGTAAAGATTTCAGATGGTAAAACACTTTCATTCACTAAAAATTTGAAGATTATGTGTTGTGCAACAAAACACGGTACTTTTTCTCTGAGATGCTAATTTATTATTGATAGGCGTAAAGGAGAAGAATTTGATTATTACTAATGACAAGTTGGAATATGCCAGAAAATGACCCAGAGCGCTTGTTTCCATCCATTTTTTTTCTATGCTCAAGGCAACTAAATTCTCACTTATATTTGAACGCTCCTCGTAATACTACGCTTCTAACGGAGAGCTGTCTTAAACTACAAATTTCGCATTCGGGGCACATTAGCTACGAAATATCGTCGTTGTAATAGAGCGCCTCTAACGGCGAGCTGTCTAAACTACAAATTTCGTAGCTAATGTGCCCCGAATACGAAATTTGTAGTTTAGACAGCTAATGTGCCCCGAATACGAAATTTGTAGTTTAGACAGCTCTCCGTTAGAGGCGTTGTATTACGACGTTATTTCCCGAAAATTTTGAAGCTGTTTTCCTCAGCTATTATTAACTTCACAGAACTGATTTTTTTTTAATATGCAATAGAACATCATATCTAGGTCTCACGTTTTCGTTTTTCTCAAAATTTTGTATTGTTTTTGAGATATTGATTTGATTTTTTCAAAAAAAAAAAAATTCTTTTTTTTAAATGTCAACGTGTGACCTAGATAATTGCCTCATGAATGTGTACTGAAAATTTGAGTTTATAATTTACAATGGTTACTTAGAAATTTTTTCAAAAAAATTAGCGCTTTGTAAAAGGCCTCTTAAAAGTGGGTTATGAAAAATACGTTCGTTTTCATGGTAACAGTGTAAATACAAGACGTCTTGAAAGAGATGAGCGAGATCACAGACAAAACGCCGTGTCTACGTAGGCGATTTAAAAGCGACACTAATTTGGAGCAAAGCGAAGCGATGCGGCGCGAAGCGATCTGCTTGTCTACGTACGCGAATTTGAAGCAAAGCGGTGCGTTTGAGATTTGACCAGTCGTAAGTCATTTTTATTGTGAGTCATGTGTACGGGGAAAGTCGATTTTTGTTAGCTCAGATCGTCCTTAACTGATTTTAAAAAAATGTTGAGTAACTTACCAAAATTGAAGCAAAATGGTTCGATTTGAAAATGATAAACATGTTACTTCAGATTCCATGTCTTCTAAGCATATAGTTTATTTAATTTCAATTTTTGCTTATGTTTTTTTGTTTGTTAACTCCTTAATTAATAGGAAATCAGCAATGTGAGAGGGCTTTTCAGGATTTAAATTAAATTTTGGAGATTAGATGTATATTTTCTTTATTTTTCTTTCATTATGTATTAATAAAGAATTTTTATTTATTTTGATATTACAAAAAGTTGCATTTAAAATAAAGTTGATATTATTATTTCCTGAAATGTAATAACTGATTCAACATTTAATTATTTAAAAATCTTAAAAAATATTATTTTGTTAACCAAAATGTTTCTTATAGTAAAAAATTATCCATAAAATTAATATTTTGGAGTTTTGAGCGTAACCTTGCGATGCGAGCGACGCGAATAAAGCCTAGTCTACAATTGCCCGGGAACGAGAACGAGAACGGAAACGGGAACGTTGAAAAAGTTAAATCATTTCATAATCGTACAAGTGTCCACAATGCATCGGTAAATACGGTAACGCTAATAAAGCTCCGCAACGGGAACGTATCAACTTTCCCGTTCTTGTTCTCGTTCCCGGGCAATTGTAGACTAGGCTTAAATCAAAGTGAAGCGAATTATGTACATTTCTTTCGCTCGACCTTTGCAGTTACGTCAGAAAATTATCGTCTCAAAATGACAAATTTATAAATTCTATCATTGTTTTAACATACGCATTAGATAAGGATAAAAGAATATGTTGATTTCGTTTCTCGAATCGGTAAAGTGTGACGTGACTGCAAAGATGGAGCGGAAGAACTGTAGGTGTCCTACGTGAAGTCGTATTGGCCGTAGAGCCCGCAAAAGCGTTTCTAAATACCACTGAGCATTTGTAGTGGAATTTTTGTGACAAATAAAAAATGCGCAACATATCGCTACCTTAAGAGCTCGCGCAGACTGCAGACTTACTATCGGCCGATAGTTTATTCTGCATCAAGCTACGAGAAATGTGATACGTGGCTGTACATTAAATTATTAGAGGCCACGTAAGCATACTTCTCGTAACTTGATTCAGAACAAACTATCGGCCGATAGTAAAGTCTGCAGTCTGCGCGGGGTCTAAGAGTTATAAGGTTCTATGTTGTATATCAATCATGCATTCATGCATAACATAGAACCTTATAACTCCAAGGCAGCGATATCACGTTTTTCTTCATTTGAATATGCGATTCTGTATTTAATGATAATGACAGATCAATTAAGCAATGGTATACGTATCCTTGGCTACGCAGCATACAATTGAACCTAAACTAAGTTAATGTGTGCACATGAATCTATTTTCAGTTTTTTCAACATTTCTCAATGGAAATTAAAACAAAATAGCAAGTGTGGCATACCAATGAATTCAGAAGTAAGTTGGCTCTGGAAAAACAAAAACGAATTGCTCTAGCATTCAATCAAGCGTAAAAAGTTGCTTCAGGAATGTCTTTACAGCTAAAGGAAAAAATCATAAATAAAGAAATTTGGCAACTTTCCCTCCATTTAACTCTATCTCTTATAATGGTGATTCATACATATAAAACTGATGCTATTATTTAATTTAATATCTAGACTATTATAACAAGGTAATGGATCAGTTTTAAGTTACATTAGCATTGAAATAATGCCCTAGGGCATACGTCTCAAATATTGACTGTCAAACAACAAATAAATTCTTGCTTACGTATTTGATGTTTTATTGCAATTTGAAGCAATAATTAGTTAATAGTATATAACGTAACGAGAGTTGTAAATAGCATATTACGCACGGTGGAAAAGTTGCGCACGAGCCACGCAGCGGCGAATGCATGTAATTCCACAAGTGCGTAATTGCTTTACAACTCGAATTTTGTACTATACTTTATCTACGACCACAAAAATTAGCTTATTATTCAAGTTCAAAATAATCAGCAATGACTAAAGTCTCCAAAAGAAAGTTCCGTTTGCTCGTCCAGTTGTATTTTATTCGCTGCTCGCGCCAATGCACTGTAAACCTCAATCGGTCAACTGGCTGTGTATCCAGTGCTGTTTACGGCTGCGTGATGCATAGATGTAACGAGTTTTATTTAAACGAATGTTTTAGTTTTTTTTTCTAATTATATCGTATGGTCAAAAATACAGCAAATAACAAAATAAAATGTGATAAAGTTGATCAAAATATTTTCGCTATATCGCAGAAATAATGTTTGCAGCGCCTTAATTCGATCGGTGCCATCGCGGCATCGAAGCGCCTATGCATTCGGGCTTGAGAGTTGGAGACTTTAGCAATGACACTTGCAATTTCAATTTCAATGTTATGTGATACTTAGATCTAACTAAAGGGTGTTTCAAAATGACCGCAAGATTTGAATTTCGCGACATTTTCTTTTGATCAAAAGTGTTGCTCTAAAAATTTGACTACTGTCAAGTAGACGCATCCCGATTATCAGTCATGGAACGTTACACGACCGAACAGCGGATTTTAATAGTGAAAACTTATTTCAAAAATGTGTAAAAGTTTAGCGCAAACAGTTCGCAGCATGCGTGCAATTTTTGGTCGACAAAACGCACCAACTTCTTCAACGGTTAAGAGATTGATCGAGAAATTCAATCGAACGGGCTCGGTTGCGAACGAGAAATCATCAGGTAATCCTCGGTCAGGCCGGTCCATTGAAAATATTGCCTTAGTGACTCCATGGACCGGCCTAAACTTTTACCATTTTTGAAATAAGTTTTCACTATTAAAATCCGCTGTTCGGTCATGTAACGTTCCATGACTGATAATCGGGATGCGTCTACTTGACAGTAGTCAAATTTTTAGAGCAACACTTTTGATCAAAAGAAAATGTCGCGAAATTCAAATCTTGCGGTCATTTTGAAACACCTTTTATAAACGTGCGTTGTGCGTTTTTCTTACTTTACGCACGACGTTTGTAAACACCCGCTTACTTAATTTGTGTGTTTATTTATTTATGTGTTTACTTAATTTATGTTTATACGTAATTCGTCATTTATAGTAGTGGTCGTAGATAAAAATGTTTGATTCCACAGCCACCCAGCACTACAATAATTGTTGGATACCAATTTATTCGAGTGTAAAGGCTGTTTTACATTATACTTTTTTCGTCTAGAAACTTTGACAAGTTCAATACTAGAACTAACTTGAATAATGTAAATCAGAAAAAGTCATCCAAGTTTTCATACTAGAAACGTCTAGAAACTTATTTCCAAACTAGTTCTCAACCTATTTTTCGTCATAGTTTACAAACTAGACTTGCGCATAAAGTACACGTCGCAGTATTACCAACATCCTAAAAGATAAACATAACTGTGATTGAAAATATAACCTCGAAGTACCTCCGGAATAACCAGTCCTGACGCCAAATTCTAGGTTTCGTATTTTGTTTTTGCAAATAATAAATATGCAGAATTTTTGAAATTTTCTGATATCTGGTTTGGTTTTTTTTATAAAAATTCATTTTTGAGCATTTAACTTCTTTTTAATTTTGTATGTTGGCAGTTTTGTTCCACGTTTAAATTTTCCCCACTGCGACGCCAGCTTTCGGTTTATGAACTAGTATTTAAAACAACCTTGAATTTAGATACTAGATTCTAGTATTCAAACTTGTTCAAGTTTCTAGACGAAAAAAGTATAATGTAAAACAGCCTTAAAACACAAATTAACGATAAAAAATCTGCAATTTAAAATAGTATATTATTTTACGAGTTTCACAAGAAGGCTTATTGTAACACGAGTGTAACACTTGCTATGCTTCGCTCGTCGTACCCCAACGGAACGAGTGTTACAATGCCTCTTGTGAAACGTGTAAAATATAGTATTTTTTCTACTTTGCGTCACTTATTGAAAAAAAAAATATGAAAAATACTATCAAAAATTTGATCTCCTTAGTATATGGGGAATTTTAGTTGTAATGCGTGGCAACACTGAAAACCTTTCGTTTTAATCAAAAGTTACATTAACAAGTTATTAATTTTTCTTATCCAGCTTCATTGTGAGTATTCTGTTAAGTAACAAATAAATAATGAGTTATTTTGTAAAATCTATTAAATATTTTCAATTAAAAATTGACTAAAATTTCCCCAAAAACAGTTTCACAATGAGCTTCATTGTGAAACTGTTTTTTGTGTCACAAAGAGTTCATTGTGAACGCAAAGTAGAAAAAATTAATAACTTGTCAATGTGATTTTGTTTAAAACGAAGGGTTGTCAGTGTTGCCACGCATTACAACTAAAATTTTCTATATACTAAGGAGATCCAATTTTTGACAGTCTCGACGTAACTAGTAATGTCATAGGGACAATAGCTTATAAGGAACAGACTATCTTCTTTAAAGTTTACGCAACATGATCGGACCGCAATAAATGTAACACCTGCAGTACTTAAATTTTATGACATGCAAATACAATGATTATCCGAAAAGAGTTTCGGTATTGTTATTAAGCTGGGATCACTTATGTCATCACTCACTTTAGTAAATTGTTAGTAATAGAAAACAGTTGTTTGATATTGGAAACGAAATGGGAACAGCATTAGGTCAAAGTGATTCGGCTGTTTGACCAAAGGTCAAAGAGATTCGGCTGTTCCTAAAAGAGCATATATTTGTGGTCTAGCAGCATCCGGAGCATCAATACGTAATATAGCAGAACAAGTTGGTTTATCTGCAAGTATACCGGGTGTCCCAAAACCCTCATTTGAGATTGAAACAGTATTTATAGAGGCTCAAAAGAAACAACTTTTTTCAATACTTCTTTTTTCCAAAAGTCAATAGTAAAGGAATTATAAGCTCTGAAAGAGGTTGGAAAATATTGTTCTTTTGGCAATATCTTCTGGATCCTTAAAGTTATGAAACTAATATTTTAAGTTCAGGTATAAGGCACTTAACTACGTATTTACAATGTATTTGTTATCCTCCCTTCTTTTTAAAGGGTAGTTTTAGGGGGTGACTTCAGTATTTTATTCCTAACTTTTTATTATTACATATTGCATCAAAAATTTATGAAGAGAATATTCTTTAGATTATTTGGCACAAGAAGGCCCTCTTGTTGCATTTCGATAAACCGAACCGTTTTCGAGTAATTGAGGTTTAAAAGTTAATTGCATTGCATTTTGTTATCATAAAATACTGAAAGTAATTCCCTCAAACTACCCATTAAAAGGGAGGAAGGATCTGACAAATGCGTTGTAAATGTTCAATTAGGTGCTTTATATCTAAGTTTAAAATATTAGTTTGATAACTTAATGTATTCAGAAGATGAAAAATACATTTCATTCCTCTTTCAGGGAATTATAACACCCTTATTATTGACTTTTGGAAAAGAAAAAAGTATTGAGAAAAGTTGTTTCTTTTGCGTCTCTCTATTTACTGTTTCAGTCTCAAACCAGGGTTTTGGGACAGCCTGTATGTATTTCTTGCTGAGTGTTCATAGAATCCATGGTCCCCTTTTTTAATTTTAATTAATTAATAAAAGAAATTTGAATTTATTAAATTCCTGCCAAAACGCACATTTGAATCGTGTGACGTCACTGTTCATTAGTCGTCAAATCGTAAGTTGATTATAGTATTTCCAGCGATAGAAAGACAGATTGTAAATTTCAATGCGCTAAAACATTGCATATCTGCATGTATTTCATGGCGTAGCTGTAGGAATACAAGGCGCGAGTTGCTTTCTGAATAGCCGACTTAAAAGCAGCAATACAGGGGCGTGTTCGAAAATACAGGGAGTAAGTATAAGAGTTAAAGCTCGGTCAGAATTGAATTAGTGCAGAAAATTAGTGTAAATCGGTACTGCAGATTGGCCGTGCAAATGTTTGACAGATGTATTTTGATGTATCTATCATGTATCTATTCACAATCAACACACGTTTTGCACTAAGTTGATTGTGAATAGATACATCAAAATACATTTGTCAAACATTTACACGGCCAATCTGTAGTACCGATTTGCACTAATTTTCTGCACTTCAGTTCTGAATGGGCGCATTCAGGGACGCTCGGCGGCTTAGCTAAGCTGTAATTTAGTCAGCGTTTTCTAAGTGTCAGCTCACAGTGATTCCCTGAACGAAGTTCTGAATGGCAGCTGTCTCACATGCTTGGCTTACTACATGGGCGAGTTAAATAAATGGTCAATCCCGTCAATCTGCACAAAATTGTCAAATCAACGGTCAGAATAAACTACCTGACCAATCATCGACTGGAAAAATTGAATACAGACTCAACCAATAAATTTAGATTATGCCCCCACCACTCTTTCTGATAGCGCTGAGGAACTCAGCCTACAATTTATACGCTGAGTAAATATCTCAGCGGCTTTCTTTCAGCGGTCTGTCAGCTTGTCCATTCAGGGAAGTTGCTTACTTAGCCTCTCAGCCGCTGAGCGTCCCTGAATGCGCCCATTGATATTTTATACCAACAGAGTTAATAAAGTGAAAAGCAAAATATACAAAATGATTTATATGAGAGAGAAAGAATATTACCCAAGAGTAACGCCCTGAGTTTTCGAACACACCCCAATGATTGACAATTTGGACTGATAGGCGTTTTCGGAAATTCGGTCGGAGCAGTCAGGTTCTTGGAAAAGCGTTCGTTTATTAAACCTGGTTACTTGTTCTGCATTCGAAAATTAGTACAGGTACGCAACCCAAGTAACTCTAGTCATTGAGTAGAGTTACATAGGTTCTGTTATGAGGTTATGTTCATCAGTTTCCTTTTTTGAAGTTTGGGAAATGTGTGTGACATGTACTAACGAATAATTTGATTTGTTTTAATTAAAGTGTTTAATTATTTGTGAATTATTTTGCACAAAATGATGGGTTTGCCAAATTTGGCCAGATGTGGTTATTGTGATACTGACCTGACAACCACATTCGCGTTCGAAAATTCACCAACCTGACTACTAACCTGCTAGGGTTAATCTTTCTAATCCGAGTTATTTTCCGAAAACGCCTTAAGTTAGTAATATTGACTTTTCTAGATTGGCGCGAAATTTAAAATCTGTCTTTGTATCACTGGAAATACTGTACAAGTATGCACACATAAAATGTAATAAAATTAGTAGTAAAGCATCTTATCGTTATTGTGCTGTGCTTCAGTGTAAAAGTATCTTTATTAAAGCGCCGCCGCCGAATAAATTACTTATAAACGTACCAAAAAATGTAGAGAAATCTGCGACGTTTCTTCTTGACATTTTAGATGTCAAAGTAATGAAGACATATGCAAAAGTGTAGTTACATTTTTATGAAGATCATTTTCATGTAAATATCTAAAATGTATCCCAATAATTTCCATATAAACGATATAAAAAGAGCAAACATTCAAACATTGACAATAAACTACTTACAACATAAACGTCACGTGAAATATTTACTGAACATTAACGTCAAAACCTCAAAACCAATGAGAAGCCGTTCGAAATCACGTGATTTGTATTTGAATAATTTTCGATTTTAATTATTAATTTAAGAGAATAATAAGTAAAAACGCCGTCAAGATTAGGTATTGCTTAATGTACTATTAATTATAGCTTCTATTACATAGCTTTAATTTGTGTTTCGCATTATGTACCCTATTAAACAGAAATTATATAAACAAATCCAAACTGGAAATGGTTTTTCTCTATTCTAATTGTTTCGCTCATAAATTCAAAAACTGGAAGTCGTAGTGTTATTTTCTTTTTTCCGGATATTTTAGCTGCGTTCGT
The DNA here is from genome assembly GCA_958336345.1 of Dorcus parallelipipedus. Lineage (NCBI taxonomy): Eukaryota > Metazoa > Arthropoda > Insecta > Coleoptera > Lucanidae > Dorcus > Dorcus parallelipipedus. Next base: position 45,496,852 of record OY284475.1, read on the forward strand.
TTATTCAACTCCGTTCACTCAATTTGCTCTTTTCGCACTCTGAAAAAATGAAGAAAAAAGAAGTTTTAATATAAGTAAAGAGTGAGACAAAAGTGCGAAAAGAGTAAATAGAATAAACGGAGATGAATAAAAGAATGCAGCTTTTCTAGACGCACTACACATACAAAGATATTTATTTCTCTTATGTCTGTTTCAAAATTTAAAAACCATCACCTGTTGAAGTATGTTGTCAAAAAACAAGATTCCCACATATATTTTGGTTGGTACTTCATGTTGTCATTGTAATTTGTGCGCGCCAGTAATTTAGCGTCAAAATTTAAAATGTCATATTAATTTGCCCTAAATTTTATGATGTCGCGAAAACGCAGAAATCTTTTAAATTGTGCAGTTAAAATTTTCCTCCTTCTAAATTTGTTACTAGCAAGTACAGTCCCGCGCACTTTAAATGCACCTCCTAAACGCAAAATTTCAACCTTAAAACCTTGTGATACAAGGCTCACGGAACTGTCAAATTGTAGCATTTAAGCTGCGCACGACTATACATGTGACAGCGTTGCCGATTTGCGAGGTTGGTGGTTTTTTGATTTTGAGACAAACAAATGTCTGTGGTTGCAACAAATACAAATGTTCATCAGTCTTCTTCATGAAAATTTTCTTTACAGGTAAAACCCGAAGCGTAGATCTTACCATCACTAATATCTTAGAAGGACTCGTTCAATACACACCAGAGCAACCTAAACCGTCTTCGTCCACATCCGCCTCCGCGTCTACAGCTTTTGTACGTCATAGTTCGAGTAGTAGTACACCGTCAGCGCACAGTTCAAACACTCGCAGCACATTGAACACAGCTGCCAACACTTTTGGCAAGTCCCCCAACGAAAGGACTCAGTCTTTCCAAGAGAGGAAAAAACAGCTCATCGAAAACGCGAAGAAACGATATATTGAAAAGCACGGTCTTAATATTGTAGGCTCATAATCAGTTCTGCTCGAAGTTGTAGTTATAGTGCCAAAATTTTCGTTGCCACCATTCGTACTGAATTGTTAGTTATTTTGCTGGCGTCATGTTGGTTTTATTATTTGGTTGTTCTTCTACATACTTACTTTCATTGCTATTATTTTGCAGATATGTAACCATAATTTTAATTTTTGATTTAAACTTTTTTGGGTCGTAAAATTTCTTGTAGATGTTTTTTTAAATACATTCTTAAATATCATTTGCAATAAATTTTTTTGAATTTGGTTTACTGTGTACCTTTATATGAGATTAAAACAATAAACCCAAATTAAATCATACCTTGTATATAATACGTAAGTATTGCAGATAATCAGAGATAATCAATAATACTGGAGAAAAATACACATTCATGTTAATTATAAAAACCAGTGTTTGGTATGCGCAATGTAAATGTAAAAAAAATAATTTAACAATTGATTTAAAATTTTAACAATCTGTCCATTGCAGTTCATTTTCATAATGTATCATTAATTTATGAATTTCACTTAGCAGTAGAGGTTGCCTCCTTCGTTTTTCTTCCACTGGGTCCTGATGAATTCTGCGATCGTGTCCGGAAGTCCAAGCTTAATGATGTCTCTTTCTAAATTCTCCTGCGTACCGACACCTGCCGCGTAACCGTTGATGCGGGCTGCCGTGTGTGATGTTTGTAGCAGCTTCGAAGTTAAACCCAGCATTTCGTAGAGCCAGGGATGCTCTTGCAATCTATACTTTTGATGATAACTGGAAATGAAAACCAAAATATTTCAACTTGTTACTTATTGTCATTATTTGCTTACTCTTCGGCTGGGTAAAATGCACCCGCTGGAGCTATTTCCGTTGTTAACTTCTCGTTAAGCTTGTGAGCTTCCTTCTTTAGGGAGATCTCTGCAAGTCTCTTTTGCTCATCATTGTGGTACAGAATCAGTGACATGTACTGAAATTCAATTATTAAATAACATAGGCTCAATTGAGAATTTCGTTTACAAAAATATTAAAAATTTCAAGAAAATACACAGCTGTTTAAGGAAATATAAAGAGAAAATAACAAAAATTTTGTATGTGCGAATAAAACGTAATAAGAAGAATATAATTAAACAGATTACGTTGTTCCGCGTGTTCCCTTTTCAGTTTGAATGAGGTACTATCGTTCTTATGATTACTTACGCCCTTCATCCAACGTTCTTTAGGGCGATAAAGTCGAACCATAACTTGGTAATTGATTTTGAATTTGCTAGTTACCATTGCTTGTTTCGGCTTATTCTTATCTAGTGCCAACAGCGAAAGAGGGGTTTTTGGTTGACGACCATGTAGTAATAGGAGTTTGCAGCTAAGCGTTCGCCACCCTGGCGTCAACTAAACAAACCCTTGCTTGCGTGCTACATATCGTGATATATCGTGTTTTAGCGTCGATACTGAAGTATATGATGTATCAGGATTGTGTTATGTGTCACATTTGAATGAACTCAACTTGTATTGTATTTGGATTGGTACGCACTTAAACACGTGTATCACAAAAATTCCGCATAGCTTATAGAGGTTCCGATTTATCCGCGATAGCGCTGCGATGTTAAAATCAAACGCCTATACAGCTGGAGATTAATTTATCCATTGCAGGAAATGGTATGATTCGATATGTGAATAACATCCATGACAGTCTACTTTTCCTTTCCCACTTAAGTTTTTTCATTGAATTCTTAAGTATTCGAACAAAGCGTTCTGCTCGCCATTTGATGCAGGATGGAATTATGGAAAGGTGCTTGACACTATTTTCTGTGCAGAACTATTGAAACTCACCATTAGGAAGATGGTCCAACACTGTAACCTTTGAACTGATGTATTCGGAAATTTTTTGCTAGGGTGAAACATTGCAACAAGCGCTTTGTGGTCCGTCTGAAGTTCAAAAGCACGGCCATAAACATATTGATGAAACCGCTTTATTCCGAAAACAATGCCTAAAACTTCTTTTTCGATCTGGCTATAGCGCTTTTGATGGTCGCGTGCCTTTGACGCGAATGCAATGGGACGTTCATTTCCATCTGTCTCTATGTCCCAATTCCATATAGGGCGGCAACTGTAGCCAATATAAGTGGTGACTCGGGTTTGTAATGGTCAAGAGTTGTCGCTTGAATAATACTTTGCTTTACAGCTTGGAAGGCAGTATCTTCCTTATTACCCCATTTGAACTGCACATTTTTTTTCTTAAAGCAAAGAGAGGTTCCGCAATTTCTGAAAAATTTTCTATATATTTTCAGCAATAATTCACTTTACTAATGAATGACGGAAGCTTGTCAATATTCTTTGTCCTTGGGAGTTTCTTAACCACATTGATGCTTAAATCCGATGGTCGAATATCTTGTTTTGAACATATTATATGACACAAGTATTCGACTTCGGTCTTGAAAAATTCACATTTTTCCCAGTGACAATGAAGTCCATTGGGTTCCAATCATTTAAGGTATTCCTAATGTAAATGGTCCTTGTCTGTGATTCCAATAACAATAATATCGTCTAAATAGCTTGCACATCCTGGTTATCCAATAACAATTCTTTCAATCAAGCGTTGAAATATTGCCTGTGCACTAGCAGTTCCAAACGCAAGACGTTGATATTGCAGATAGGCGTCTGCCAAATCAATTTTTGTAAAATGTTGAGCACCTTAAAGTTGTTGAAAAAGATCTTCAGCTCGTGGTATTAGACACTGCTCAATGTGTAATTGAGGATTGATAGTTACCTTAAAATCGCCGCAAATTCTGAGTAATCCATTTAGCTTGGGTACTATCACTATTGGTGATGCCCAGGGCTTAATTATACCTGTATTTTGTAAAAGTTGCAGTTCTTTAACCTTGTCCTTTAAGGCAAATGGTATCGGCCTTAATTTGTAGAATTTTGAAACGACGTTCTTCTTGAGATCAGCTTAGCCTTCATACTGGTGCATTTTCCCAATTCATCTTTGAACAGATTTTGATCCTTCCACTTTGGCTTGATGTACGGTCGATTCGGTGTTCGAGAGGTCCAAGGCATTAATGCATTGGATATCCATAAATTCGCTGTGAATCTTTATTCCAATTATTCTGAACCATGATGTTCCAAAAAATTTCCCGCATCTCTAGAATCCGCGATCAACAGACGTAATTGGTTGACGTGTACCGGTTTGGTAGCGATTTTATGGCCTTGCTATAAAAAAGCGACAAAGACACCGCAGTGCCGATCTCTTTGAAGCTTTTCTTTCATAGCAAGATCATAAAATCGATACAAAACTTGGACGACTACACACATGTAAACCAGCTTTGATAGGAATAGTGCCTTTACAATGAAAGCACTAGAATAACGAACTGCAGCACTAATCTTGTCTAACAAATAACTCTTCTATAACTTCTAACGATTTGCTATTCGCTAGATTCACACATATCGATTTCGGAATAATAACAGACTCATTTAAATCGCGGCGATTCTGGCTTATACCGGGTGGAAAGTTTCAAACCCGAACATAGAAAACTTGAAACATTGAAAAGTACGTTTATGGAGATTGCTGCTCGCCATTTAAACATTTGATTTGATAGTTATTCGTCTAATAACTATTAGGGCGCGTACACAGTGGAAGCAGTATAAGACTTGAGTTTCTTATCCACTGCCGCCTGAGACCCGAAATTTATTGAATCATACCTTATATCAGTTTATTAAGAGAAAGACCGGCCCTTAGTAGGATAATGTAAGTTGATTGTTCCCAATATAATAATGATATAATTGGTCAGAATTAAACACGTGATCCAAAATACTACTAAATACGGAAGAGTATTTATCTGGGTACCCGTTATTACCGGGTACATCGGGTACCAAGTATTACCCGTGTGATTATTACCCGGGTATCATATCTTTATCCGGGTACCCGTTATTACCCGTGTTATTTGTCAGCGCAGAGTCTCGTAAAAACATATATCTTTCTGTTATTATACGATAAAAACTTGATTATTTTTAACATTTGGACATTCAAGTAAAATTCGTGAATCCGTTTAAGTTGAATCCAAACTTATAGGAGTACCCGAACTTACACGGGTACTCGAAGTTATACAGGTATCCGAATTTATACGGGTACCCGTATAAATTTGAGTGCTCGTATCAGATCCGGATTTTAATTTTATTCGTGTAATGTATGTCTTTCCTACTACTAAATGATTGGAAAATGAAAACATTAAAATATAATCGTGTTAAAGTAAAGTGCTAAACCATACATAATTCATCTCTTCTCTTGCAAATAAGAATGGCTTTAAAAAAATATATTCAGGGAAGTGTGATTTTGACTGGTAAAAACGTTATAGTTACATATTATATTTCAAAATGAAAATTTGCAGAATAAGTAAAACCTGTTCCAATCGATGAAAATAACAATCATACCTGTCTTTTAATTATTGTCGTCACTCCATATTCATGGTTGTTCCAAAACAATTCTAGTAATTCTTCATAACTGACTATATTAGAATCATAGTCTATTTCAATTACTTCTGTATGGTCTCCCCTAAAAAAAAGTGTATTACTAACGAAATAAGTAACGAGCGTCTAAATAAAAACCTGGTCAAGTAGGTTGTGATCGAGAATTTATCCATTGCATTTACATAGAGAATTACTAAATGTAGCCTACTCGATCAGGTTTTTATTTAGACACTTGTTAGCAGGACTGATCAAATATTCTGTTACGCTTTTATTATCCCATAAATTAAGAAGATATTTGCTTACATATTTCTGTACGTGGGATCTAAAGTCGTACCCCCGGAATATCCAACTCGGGTTCTTATAACACCTTGCGTCGCTCCGAATAGAGCATCGTTGGCCCAAAAGCATCCCATGCCGAAGGTAGCCTTGCTGTAAGGACCGTTGACTTCGTGCAGCAAACTCGGCATCGTTCTGTATCAAAGAAGTTAATAAGAAATAGAAACGGAAACTAAAACTCTGATGTTACAACGCGGTTCTTATACGAACGTCGGTCACGCTTCGGGTATTACAATTGATAATCTAGGCACACATTGTGTATAATCAAGTGATAAAACATTTCTGCTCATCATCGTCGTCGAAAGATTACCGTTTTAGACCTGCATTGTTGATATGAGAGAACTTGATGATGTAACACTGATTTACATTTCAATCTTATTGTAATATAATAAGTAGGGATTGCAATCAATTCTTATCTCATCGATCAATCACCATTCTGTCTGGTTTATGGATTGACTTTCAGTCTGGTTTTACATTTATTTTTAATGAAATTTATGAAAGGAAAAGTAAAAGATATTTATGTGTAGACCACGACAGTCTGCGAGTTATCGTGGAACGCGTTCATGTTTGCCAAATTACGAGACGAGAGAAAACATTAAAAATGGGGTCGATTTTATTTCTCTCCAAAATTTGTTCGTGTTTATATGCGTATAACCAAAATTGCGATTTGACCATCTTTAATTTCGAGGAACTTGCACTCTGAGTACATACTCACTTCATTTACTTAAGGTAGTTAATTTACTTAGGGTGGGTTTACAGAAAGGAAATCAAATAGTTAATTACGATTATGTATTTGATTGAGTTTAAAATTCGTATTGCCGTAGAAATCAAATTGAATGCGAATCAGAATCAACGCGAATTTTAAGCTCAATCAAATAGTTAATCGTAATTAAATATTTGATTTTCTTTCTGTAAACGCACACCTAAGGTATTAATTTAAGTCAATTAACATTTAAAAAAAAATAATAGTATATGCAAAGACTAAAAATTTAAATGTGTCTCTGATTATTGTATAAGGCATATCTACTTAAACCGAAGAAATAAAGGTCTTTATTTTTTTTTACTTATTCGACATAGTTACAGTTCAAGTCGGTCGTTGGCCAACTTCAAATAGACCTTGGCCGCGTTAATGCTATCTCGTATTATTGCACAAATTATGCAATATGCATTTAGACAGAATAATAGCATTATTCGAATATACTTAATTCAGAAAGTTAACGGGCGCTATTAATAGCAGTTAGTTTACTCTTCGTATTTTTCCCTGAGACTATTGTTACACATACAGAGTGATTCTTGAATAGATCTAGATAGAAAGCTAATAACAAAGCAGTATAATCAGTAATCACATTCGTAATCGAATCTGTCGTAAATTATTGTTCGCTTCGATGTATTTCACTTTTGTACACCTTTGAAAACGTAATTTAATTAATCTCCTAACAGCTATACCGTATAACTTATACGATGCATTCATCAACTGTGTGTTGTTAGTTCATAGTCAAGTTTTATGAGTAAACGACTCTTAATTCTCTTCGTAACACCACCATAAAAGTTTATTGCACGCTTTTAAAGATGTAAACAATTTTTTTTTAAGATTATAATGATTCCAATTATTAGTTCTCGTCTTACGCATGGGCATAACGTGCATTTCGGGTAAATTTTTAATTAATTATAAATTGTATAGAATTTCTTTAACATTTTTCCCATGTCCTGGAAAGTCTTTTCTTTCGTCAGTATTTTTCTGTCGGTCTATACAAGATTCAGCGTGTAGGTATATGTTATCTATGTAGATTCACTTATTGGCAGCAATTGATATTTCCGGGGCTTACGTGCCGTTACGTGGGTGTAAACGAAGTGCTTACTACTTGATGATATCTTTCAGTTGCTTCCGTTGAAGTAAAAAATTAATGCAATGTTACGTCAAAAAGTGATCGTAGGATGTCGCGATTTAAACTTTTCATTAAAAAATTATCGTAAACAAAATAAATATTTGCCTAGGCAAATGCTACCTGATGACCATGGCAAATAATAAATACATAATTGAAAGTTATTTTGAGTTTTTGTTATTTGTCATTTAACATACTAAATATAAAGTATGACATGAATATGTATTTATAAAAATACGGATTATCTTTTAGTAGAAAATGTCAGTTATTTACAGGGTGTACCCGGAAGAAAGGTCAGGAGGGCGTGGGAGAATGAGTTATTGTAGGTCAAAAAGTTTATACAAAGTGGTCCTCAAGAGTAATGGGACACATAGTCAATAGTAGATTCCTAACATCAAAATATTGCGATTTAGCTAAACTCACCTAGTCCAAAAGTGAAGGCCGATACAGGGCGTTAAAATCAAAATTTTAATTTTCTTCAATAATTCTCAAAGTTTTTGACATATTGCCTTAAAAATTGACATGAGGGGACTTTTTGGGGCGAGAAAAATAATATGGTCTTAATTTTGTTGTAGCGGATAGAGGGTCAGTAGACTTATGGAACTTTTGACAAAAGATTTTTAGTTCTTCATCTTTTTGAAACCAATTAGGTACAGCTGTTCAATAGCTCTAAAGTTAACCGTTTTCGAGATATTTGCTATTTTAGCCTGAAAGCAACGTAATTTTTACGATAGTATTTGTTCGATTTTGTCTTGTCCGAGAAATAATGGATGTATAATGTATATTGGTTATAAAAAGTTTGTCAGAGTATTTCGTAAACAATATAACGTCATTACAAAACACCACAAAAAAGGATTTATTTTCATTCTTCTTTTAAGCAGGGAATACACGGTCCCACATGTTTTAACACATGTACGCGCATACATGTTCGCTGAACATCAACGTGCGTGTGTTGGCCCGAAAAACGCTTCGAACATGTACGCACATACAAAAAGTCCGTCGAACTTGTTTTCTGGATTTCCTGAAAACAAGTACGTGCGTTGATGTTTGCGCGTACATGTTCGATCGTGTGGTTGCCAAACGCACATGTTCGCCACGGACTTATTCAATGCAGTACGTCGACGTCGTGCATACTCTTTTCCACAGCACCTCGAAACAGCCAATTTATGATTTTTAATAAATAAATTTCCGGAAATGTGTAGTGGTAGAGCCTGCAATTGGAACTATTAAACTGGGGACTTATCACAGCTTTGTTTATTATTATTTTTTTTTGTATTTTTGTTTTACTATAATAACGCACGCCAGTGCCACCAAAGATAACTCTTCCGACATCGTCTTGGTTAAGATGTCTTAAGACAAGTTCGATCGTGTGTAGTACGGTACTATGTGACGTTGATGTTCGGCGAACATGTACGCGCGTACATGTGTTAAGACATGTTGGATCGTGTATTCCCTACTTTAAGAAATCGCGTATACTACGTAAAAACCATGTTGCATTCAAAGCAAATATCTCGAAAACGGTTAACTTTAGCGCTATCGAACAATGTACCTAATTGGTTTAAAAAACATGAGGAAATAAAAATCCTTTGACAAACGTTCCATAAGACTACTCACAAAAAAGTTAGAGCAGTTTAAATTCAAGAATAATACCGTACGTAGTGCTCTCTATCCACTACATCAAAATTAAGGCCATATTATTTCTCACCCCAGAAAAACCATATGTCAATTTTTAAGGCAATATGTCAAAAACTTTAAGAATTATTTAAAAAAAATGAAATTAAAATTTTGATTTGAATGCCCTGTATCTTCCTTATTATCTACTTTTGGACTAGGTAAGTTTATAATATTTTGATGTCAGTAATCCACCGCTGCACTGTGTCCTATTACTTAAGGACCACCTTGTATAAAATAACCCAACCTAGTAGTGTAAGAGCATACAAGTGATCACAAACCACCAGGCCACTATTAACTATTTTGTTTCGTCCAAATGACGCGGTAATCCCACTTTCGTTATGTTTGAGACTCGTTGCTAATGGTTACCAGGCAATCTCCCTTTCTAGATCTTCTAAACGTTGAATATTTAATGCTTTATCTACGACTAAAATATAATGGAAGTATTATATGTGTGATTTGTGAACAATAATGCCATGCAATATTCTCTTAGGGAATAATGACGAGGGATTAATAGTCATTATTCCCTCTTGCTCACCAATTACAAAATTTCTCTAATCGAATAATACCATGGCAACAAAATACACAAACTCAAAACTGTCATTGTTAAACGCGTAGTGTTTGTGAATTTAATAATTTAGTCGTAGATAAAGTAGAGTATACTACTCGCAATAATGGCTATTATTCCCTCGGAGTGTTACTCCCTCGCGCTGCGCGCTCGGTTCGTAAATACTTTTCCTCGGGAATAATAGCTATCATTATTGACTCGTGGTATAATCTACTATTATTCAAATCCAATAGTGTTGCTAACCAACGATTTAAACTTTATCTAGGTGCGATAACATTTTGTATCAACTTTTTTCTTAAATTTTTAATTTAAATTGTTTTTATTATTTTTTTCACAGCGAAGGTGGTCCTTTACTCTCAATGCGCCTTTCTTATTTATTTTATGAAGAACGTACTCTAATGCTAGATTAAAAAGAGGCGGATAAGGCATCATCCTGTCTTTCTCCTTTATTTATTTGAAATTCCGTGGTTTTTCTATTGCAAGGGCTTTTCAATTTCTGCTATTTTTATTATTTCCTTTATTTCTTCGACGCTATTGTCATCCTCTTCTGATTCATCGTTATATTTTGGCTCTTCTTCGTTTGCCAGTAGTTCTTTAAAGTATTCCGTCTATATTACGTTTACACTTTGTAACAAATTATAAAACTTTGTGGTACAGGACAATGTTTTACAACTCGTTAAAAAATCAAATAAAAAATGTTATAAAACATCGATGTTTTATAATTTTTTTTCCTGTTTTATAACGAGTTACACGTTTCCCGGCCAGTGTCGGTGAAGATCAAAGAAAATGTACATATGTAATCAAATTAATTAAGTACTCGAACTCCTGGCTTGTCATCCGAATAAAGTTTTTAAAACTGTCAACAGTTCTTAGTTCTTGAGCCCAAAGGTCATGTTCAGCATGTTCAAGATCTTTCAAAAGATTACTTCCACCGTATTTATTTTTGGCGACTAGAGATGGTCGAACCTAGAATAGTCTTTTAACTCTTTTTTTTTGACTTTTGAGCAACATTGAGGTAACTGCAGCTGCAAGGAGAACCTCATCGTCAGACGCCATAGCCATAATGAATAGGTTACATAATTTGTTATACCGGGTGTTTGTAGAACGGTAGCCAGTCGATAACTCCGTTAATAATAGAGATATTTTAGTAAACTTTTTTTTTGGTTTGTTTGACAGAAGGTAGCCTATATGGCAATGTGCAATGCTCTTTTTCTAGGCCTACTGTGATTGAGTTATTATACATAACTTTGTTTTTCCAAATGAAATACCCGGTATATTTAGTGATATTTGGAATCTACTCTAAAAACTCTATCCAATAGCAAAGTTTTGACAAAATCAAAGACGGTTTAATTTTTTCAATAATTTTTAAATTGATATTTAAATAATTAGGGTATAGTAAATAACCAAGTGTCTTATTAGTGTCTACTAAAATTATTTGGTTTAAGTTCTGACTAAAATATCGGGCCTTAGTGAGATTTTTTTTTTAATTTCCATTACGTAGCATTTCTATCAATTCTTGTTAGCCATAACAATAATTGTTAGATTTTACAATTAGTTTGCTGAATAGTTAATACACACATAAAAATCTATGAATTCAAATTAATTCAAGGTCTGCGTTACGAAAGCGGACGGCTCTTACTTTTAAATTCAATAAGAGATTAATAATTGAAACAAGTTAAAGTTGACGATTTTATGTAACCGTTGCCGTTGGGTAGCTTGGAACAGTTGGAGTTTTTCAGTTAAACATTTTTTTAAGCGTATTAAAATATTTATACTGTAACATTTTTAATAAAAGCATAAATTAAAAATAGTCGGTTTTAAATAAAAGAATATTTAATAATGAGTTACATAATACAGGGTGTTAGGTTATTGCTTGGACAAATTAAAACTGTAGATTAAGGGTGTCAAATGGGATCAGAAAATACGTAGACATGATGGATTGTCAGGTCATTATGAAAAAATGCAAAAAGAGCGAACTATTGAGGACCGCTGATAGTACTTACGTAGCGAGCGTCTATCAAAGCTGATGTCTCTTGCAGTGTCTCTTGCCCGTTGCACAATTGCAATAATTGTTTGACGATTCGGTGTACGACGCTGGGGATACAGCCGCCGATATCTACGCTTTGCAGCACGTGGATTGCACCTCCATTCTCCGTACCTTACAATAATGTCAACAATTTCGTTATTTGTGTAAGCTGACCCTGACCTCACACTGACCTACACACTCCGAATCTGTTGAGACACTGAACGTGCGCTATTTGCTTGTCGTAAAACAATAAATCATCTGGGAATTTATGGCAGGGGATCGCCCGCCCGGATGGCGTTCGGCGCGTGGGTGTAACAGTAGATAAGAAAATCAGTGGTTTCCAAACAATTTTTATCGATTTTTGTTTGCATTTTTTCCTGGAAAACGAAACCCGCAGCACCTTCGAATATAAATGCTTTTTTACTCTACAGAGTGTTCTCAATACGTGGTTTGAAGGTGTCCATTCAATTACCTAACACCCTGTATATTCAATTATTCCGAATAGCTAAATAAACACTAACACATAAAACTACATATAACTAATTTATATTCTTAATTAATTTATATTTGACGTGATTTATTTAAGCGCGATTCTCACTATACGGAACGTCAACGTCCGTCAAAAGATTTTTGATTTAATTTTGTATGGTCTGTGAATATTACCGTAGAATAGAAAATTCGACTTTAACCGAACGCATTGCGATTTGCAGCGAAAACGCATTTTCTGGATGATACTTAAAGTAGCATTTCTGTTTACGCGACAGGCATAATAAAATAACTCGTACTTACTTGCAATAAATGATATTGTTATTATAGGTATTTAATAAAGTCTTTACAATGTTTTGCCAGCCGTCGGACACTTAGAATAAATCTCTAGGAAACTACTCATTACTATGCAGACTGAGTCAAAAGTACGGAATAATCAGAATATCTTAGAAGTTATAGATACCATAAGGTATTTTACACCACGATATTAACAAATAATACCACAACACCGATATTGTTGCTAATCATCTACTTTCTCAGAAAATGATTCCAACTTTATTACTTTCAATGGAACGCCCTGTATATTTTTTCACATCCGATAGAATTGTGTGTTTTCACTGCATTGGTATCAAATTTGTCACTGATTTCGTTCCTAAAATGGAAAATAAGGCGGATTAGACCACAATACCGACATTGTTGCTAATCATCTACTTTCTCAAAAAATGATACCAACTTTATTACTATCAATGGAACACCCTGCATATTTTTTCACATTTCGATAGAATTGTGTGTTTTCACTGCATTGCCTTTGGTATCAAATTTGTCACAGATTTCGTTATTAAAATGGAAAATATTAATACTTAAATATACCGTTGTAACCTCTCAAATGAAATCTAATAGATGGCTTATTTACAATTACAATTTTGTTTCCAAAATTGAATAATTTAATTATTCCAATGTTAGGACAGTTATGTTTAACCACGTGAATTAACGCAATGCACAGTGGGAAAATGTGCTTGTATTGTGAAACATTTAAAGAAAAATTAAATTATCTAAATTAAATTTTCAACTTCGATATACAGGGTGATTGAAATTCGAGGGCCAGCATGGGGATCTCGCTTATTATAAGAGATAGAGAATCGGTTAAATGGAGGCAAAGTTGCCAAAGTTCATGCTGATTAATAACACTGAACAACAAATTTTAACTTTTTGTTTTTTTCCTAACTTATAATGGTAAATTTCTATAGGTCTATGGATACTGATAACCACAAAGCAAAGAGTTTGTTTCTATCACGTCTGGTTCAGAATATATAAATATCTTTTAAATATACAGTTTTTTTATTAAATATTCAAATTAAATTTGAATATAATGCATGCACATGTATGGGGAGCCCAAGATTCGTCCTGATGTCAAATTTCGAAACCAAAATAAGCTGTAGAATGCTTTTTTTAAAAATGGTATAATTTTCGTCCTGTATTGACGAATTGTCAATTCACTAAACACACAGCAGAAACTGTTTGGGTAATTTACACGAGCTCGAGACATTTTGATAAGATTTATAACTTATTCTGTTATATTACAATTTATTTTACTTAGTTCGATTTATTATACAGGATGATTTTTTCAATCCACGATCATCTGAAATACATAATATTTCAAAAATGAATAGGAAAATAAAATTTTCCAAAAACACATCTGCTTTTACTCCAATGGGGCATGTTTAGACATATGAATTACACTTTTGACGTTTACTTCCGTGCCCCAACGAATACCCCCTCACAAATTTTTAATTCAATGACCCATCCTGTGGACCTCAAATGAAAGCTGATCCTCCAAATAATGCGCCAATGTATCTGTCTTTTAGAAAAAATTTAAATACACACTAAAAAATTAACACTTTGTTCTACATTACGATATTGGTACTAAATCTTTAAATATCTCGCTAGGCATTTGAAATAACAGTATTTTAGTGACATTTTATTACAAAATAAACAACTTCCCTCCCCTCTTAGAATAAAAGCAGTCGTATTTTTGAAAAATTTTATTTTCTTTTTCCTTTTTAAAATATTTCAGGTGGATCGTTTTCAAAAAATCACCGTGTATACCTACACAGAGGGCCGTTTTATGGTTTGATAAATTTGATTGATTCTCAAAGAAAAAGGGGAGGAGCCTGGGAGTCGCGGTTCACTGACAGGTCTCGACTTGTAAGAACATGTAGGAATCAACACTTTTTTACAAATATTAGGTCTGTTTGTTATCCTGCACTGGTGTACACTAGTGCACACTTTTTTTACGAAATATGCCTTAATGAAGCCTAAATTCTTTGATAATGTGTCAATGCAAATCTATACTGACATACCACACAAAATTGAAGGTTGCATTAAAGCGTTTTTGTGAAAAAGTATGCATTGGTGTACACCAGTTCAGGATAACAAACAGACCTATTGTGTAATAATTCGCAGGGTAATAAAAGATTCTTATAAAATATGTCAATCCTTAGGGAATATTTGATAATCAAGTTTATTAAAATTTTCTCAAAAATGTGACGTGATGAGAAAATTTTAATAACGCTTTTAGAAATATTATGAACACACAAATAAAACGCACCCCTAGTATATAGGAAAATTTTTTGTTGTTGTCCAGTGTAATCTGTTAAGAAATTTTATCGAACGGTTTCTTCACAATCGAAGATAAATGAAAAATTTCGATTTTCGAAAATCGGACATAACTTCTTTATTTATGATTTTTTCAAAATCTGTAAAAATATTCCCGAAGCAACTTTTTACGCTTGACTGAATGCCGAACGTGTTTTATTTCTAGAGCGATTCGTTGTTTGGACAGGTAGATAGCACATATCTTTCTGAATTCATTGGTATGCCACACTTGCTATTTTGTTTAAATTTTCATTGAGAAATTTTGAAAAAACTGAAATTAAATTATGTGCACACATTAAGTTAGCTTAGTTTCACACATTAAATTAGCTTAGATTCAATTATATGCTACATAGCCAACCATCGTTTAATTGGTCTGTCATTAAATACAGAATGACGCATCCAAATGATGAAAAACATGATAGGTTGCTTATGTTTTAGGCCCAGTAGTACAATTCCAGCTTAACTTTAAGCCAAAGCTTAAACCCATAACAACGATTATTTCAACAATTGTAGGAATAAACTGAAGATTAAAGTTAAACTGTGATTGAAAAATCGGGTCTTAGTGTCAGAACTCATAACTGAATATGAAATAAATGAATATTAAAAAAATCAACATCAGATTAAATCGTGGCAGAATGTCAAATTTAATACGTTTAAGGTTAGATTAATATGATAGAATCACAAGAAACAAAAATTTTGTGATTTAGAGCGGAAAGGAAATTACCGATCAAATTTCTACAAATTGTTATAAATTTCTGAGCAGGTGGAATGATTCATAGTTCAAAAGAACATGATTCGCTTAAAATTTAAACAGCTTTGAGCAAAAGAAAAGCTCATTATTTCACATTTTTCAGTCAAAACCAACTACAGACTAAAAATCCATAAAAATGTGATTACGAGAAATAAATTAAATCAAAAAAATTATTTTAAGAACAAACTGTATTAATGTTGAGTTTTAGTTACAGATTTGTTAGTTATAAATCAACAAAAAATTTTAAATAATTATTTTTTCCCTCTTGTAAACTCAATCCGAGGACATACTGTATACATGCGTCAGCTCGTCTGTGGATTGCATGTGCAGCTCCTCGGTGAGGTGCACGGTGATTTTTTCTTATAATTCCGCATTTCATGGCTTCAACTAATGATTTTAATCAACCCCAAAGACAGTAATCGAGAGGGTTTAGATCTGGCGATCTTGGTGGCCAATTTTGAAACCCCCCTGAACATATTCCCCAAATATTGGGGACATGGGGACGCATGTATCAAAGTTGACGGTGGTATTTTTGAAATTTTTATCTAGTTAATTTAATTTTTCCTTACACGTGTATAAATAATAAATAAACACGTTTTTTCACTGTTTAATTAATTCACGTGGTTAAAACATATTTTTATTAATACCTAGGTATTAATAAAGAATTGAGAATTGGTTGAGAATTGACCCTTCGTTCATAACATAAGACCATTTTTGTACATTTTATGTTAAAAAATTAAAAATTAATTTCGCAACTAAAGGTTCCGAGAGGTACCCCCAATATTTGGGGAATGTATTCAGGGGACAAAAATATACAAAAAATTGGAAAAATTAAATTAACTACTTTTACATCAACATTTATTTGGAAACTTAAAGTATGATGTATTCTCGCAATTAGGAAGAGCAGGTCTACAACATTAAAAAAATGAACGATTACGTCATATCCGTAAAAATTGCTATTTAAAGAAATCATCGATGACAACTACTTGAACAACGACATATATGATGTTTTGATAATAATAATATTAATTATGTGGACAAGAAAAATAAAAAACGACCTGTCCGAGGATATTTTCCGAAAATGAACATTTCCAGACATTCCTAACGCGTTGTACAAGCATGCCTGAGTCTAAGATACAGTTTAAAAAGAAGACGACTAAATTTTCTACACAGTAGTATTGAAACAACAATAACACTTATTTAAACAATTTTTTTTTGAGTTCTTGAATGCAGTGTAGACAAAAATGACGCAAAATATTTCGCTCTTCTGAATCATCATCAAGTTTCTTATTTCTTATCTATCACATCAAAATATGAATTAAATTGTGTCATTTTTCCATAAATTGTACCAGATTACGAAGAGCAAATACTTAAGAAAGTGTTATATTTTTTCCAATATTATTTAAAAAAAAATGATGTCAATTTTATCCTTTATTCATAATTTTCTATTAAGTTAATTTAGATCAAAGTTATTTGTAAATTACATAACTTTACACCAATTTAACGCTTTCCTATCGTTTGCAATAAATTGCTGCTCATAAATTTGTTACAATTAATATACGTTTCGTTACCTATGTAAAATATTCATATCCTATTTAACTACATATATATTGTATGTAGGTAAGTATATGACATTGAGAATGTCAGTGACCTAGTATTTGAAGGTTATGTTTTCCCAGTTATTATGTAATTCACGTCTATTAACTCGCTAGTAATTTTAGTAATGTTGACAGGAGTAAATTTATATTC
This sequence comes from Dorcus parallelipipedus, assembly GCA_958336345.1. Lineage (NCBI taxonomy): Eukaryota > Metazoa > Arthropoda > Insecta > Coleoptera > Lucanidae > Dorcus > Dorcus parallelipipedus. The sequence continues at coordinate 45,514,399 of OY284475.1, forward strand.
AAAATTTTCCCCCTTGCGTTACGGTCGCATTGCCAACTTAAAACGTAATCACATGAAAACTAACCTGCTGAGAATGTACGATAGTATAAAATAATCTAGCACAAGAGAAACACTTAACGAAGCACTTTTTATGGTCATTTTTAAATCGTATCTTACACATAAGTACACACACGTTGTGAATGATTTCCTAATATTACCTGTGGGTTTGCGGAACATTGCGACTCGCCCATCATCACGTATCCCCTCGTCATTGGCGTAGATTACGGGATTATAGGTTACACATTTATCAGATTTATTGGGAAAAAAAAACTGATACATTTATTTTTTTACTTTTCTCTAAATTTTGCTGTTTGTATTTATATTTATTTTCTTATGTGATTTTTGTTTTATAAATTATCTTATTTATCTCATTCTTCATAATTTTAAGTTTTTTTTTTGTCCCAAAAAAGTATTTCACACCTCTGGCTACATTAAATTTCAATTAGAATGGCAGCTTTTGTAAACTTTGAACTTGTTGCGCTTAATATCGCTGTAACTCATGCAAACCATAAACATAATTTCTGAATAAATAATGTCCTAAATGTGAAATGTATAGAAATGAAAGAAATCGGGATGATTTGGTTTTCTTTGAATTGACATAGGCCTTGGAATGGATGGGCTTATATTCCATCAATCCTTAATTTTAAAGCAATTGACATAAGAAGAAAATTGGTCTGTAATTTATTACACTGTAGTTATTTATATCTTTTCCTAGAACTGAAATTAAGTTGTTGGGAATGTTTATTGTATGTTGTACAGTCGTAATGGTTTAAAGAGAACAAATCGTAATGAAATTGTACAAAATACCACTTACTTTATTGCGAAGAAACTTAACAGAATTAATGTTAGTTATATTTTCTATGAAATATGATTAGCAATATTTCTGGGAATATCATGGTTTCAGGTATGAATTGCCAAGCGGCTTCAAATTAGTTTTTAAAACGAATACGATTTGTGTTTATAGTTAGAGCCCGCGCATATTGCAGATTTTTCATCGGTCTTGGGTCAAGCAGTCAAGTTAGAACATCAATATTTGTCTCCAGCCAAATAATGTACAACAATCTCGTAGCTCGATCTAGAATAAGTGCAGATTTTTATTCGATTATTTTTTAATATTTTCATGTTTCAAGCGTTTAGCAGTGTTTTGATAACGTGTTTAATTCTGACCAATAGTATCATTATTATACTGGGAATAATCTACTTATATTATTCTTGCGAGAATAATTTATACGAGTAGTATACAGGTGCTTAAAAATATTCGGACGACCGGCATGACCGCGTGGCACTGTGGAAGTTTACCACAAGGGTCAAATTCGAACTATTTTATTGCTTTTCATTCGGATACTTTTAAGCACCGCTAGAATTTATTAAAAAAGAAACAAATGCGTATCAAATTTGTTATTTTAAATGACACACTCAGTATATTTTCGCGAATTAAGAAAGATATTATTTTCCTAATTCCAAAAATATACAGTGCTCGCCAAAAAGTCGGCATCAAATGGGAAAAAAATTTTATTTTTGATTTTTCGAAAAAACTTTTTACGGCAATAATTTGTGCTTGTCTGAAAACTTATTTAACCCCTATTAGATATACCGAATGATTTTTACTTAGTTAGAAAATAGCGAAATTGCCAAAATCCTAAAATTGTTATTTTTTGGAAATTAATCAAGATTTCAACGAGACTTTTTTACTGTGTATTAGTTTTAGCTTATTGAACAATCTCAAGGCTAGAAAATAACGTTTTTTTTCTTTAACTTCTGCAAAAATTGAATTTTTCAGTTTTTGAACTTTTCACAAAATTTCAGATATCAAAACTTAATTTTAAATTTCAAATAATTTTAGATGAGAACTTCAAAGATTTGTAATTGGAGAAAAAAAATAGAGAAAGGTATTTATTGCTTTACATAATTTATTATTTACCGAAAAGTAATATTTGTACATAATCGCAACGTTTTTGATGCAATATGCTTTTAAGGAGAAATATTTTTTAATGATAATTACGAAGTGTTGGAATGTCTTCTGGAAACTCTAATCTACTTCTATTAATGAATTTCTGTCACAAAAACCCCCTAAATATTCTTTTACATCAACCTAAATGAGTTTTTCCTTATGTAGTTTACATGGTCAAGCCAATTAAGCAGGCAATTGAGAGGCTATGAATTGCTTTAGTGTCAGATAAAGTTATGTAATTTTTTACTATGTGATCTACATATCTCATTTAGGTCATTGTAAAAGAACATTTAGGAGGTTTTTGTGAAAGGAAGCAGATTAGAGTTTTTAGAAGACATTCCAAAGGTGGGTTTATACAGCTAACTAAGAGTTAACAGTTAAGCATTAAAACTAACAACTTAAGCAATGTTACCTGTTTATACTAATGCTTGGTTATTAGCGAAGTTGTATAAACCCATTCTGCTTATGCATATATTTTAACCTCACTTTTAACTGTTTAATTATTAATTACTAAACGTTAGTTGTTAGTGTTAGTTACTGTATAAACCCACCACAACACCTCTTAATTATCATTAATAAACATTTCTCCTCAAAAGCATATTGCATCAAAAACGTTGCGATTATGTCCAAAATTTACTTTTCGGTAAATAATAAAATATCTAAAGCAATAAATACTTTTCTCTAATTTTTTTTCCAATTACAAGTCTTTGAATCCAAAATTATTTGAAATTTAAAATTAAGTTTTGATATCTGAAATTTTGCGAAAAGTTAAAAAATTGAAACATTCAATTTTTGCGGAAGTTAAAGGAAAACACGTTATTTTCTGGTCTTGAAATTGTTCAGAAAGCTAAAACTAATACACGGTAAAAAAATCTCGCTGGAATCCTTATTAATTTCCAAGAAATAACAATTTTACAATTTTGGCTATTTTCTAATTAAGTAAAAATCACTCGGTATATCTAATAGGGGCTAAATAGGTTTTCAGACATGCACAAGTTATTGCCGTAAAAAGCTTTTTTCGAAAAATCAGAAATAAAAATTTTTCCCATTTGATGCCGACTTTTTGGCGAACACTGTATAGTTTGTCTGTATTTGGTAAATGTTAAAAATTGACAGATCTATATTCTGCTTAAAGAATCTAGAAAACTACAAAATATATCGTTTAAATTAGCAAAATCTGTACGTTTATTAACAGAACATAAATGATATATTTTATATTTTGTAGTTTTCTAGATTCTTTAAAAAACAGGATACAGATCTGTCAATTTTTAACATTCATTAAAATAAAATATTATAATATATTTATATGTTCATATTTTATGTATGTTTAAAACTAATTTTTAGACTTAAAAAGATCAATTTACTTTTTTAGTTTTCATTGACAACTTTGTTTATTTTGACAACCTTGTTTATATTTTTTCACTTCTGACGAAGCTGTCAAACGATAGCGAAACGTTAAGTGAAATTCTTTAAATGGACACATTTTCATTGTCCGTTTTAAAGAATTTGTGATACAATTTTCATCGGACAAGAACCTACTTTAATTTAATAAAAACGTTACAATATGATACGATGATATGTTTATGATACTTTAAATGTGTACTCATCCAGAAATTGTAACAGTCAGGTACATAAGTCTCTCTCGCTTAGCATGCAGTATTGCTCCTACATTTTGTTATTTAAAAAATTAAAAGTTATTATTGTTTATTATTTTTTATTTAATAATAAATAATTACAACAATTACACTACATACTCTTGTTAAATTTTACCAAGAATTCCCCTAATTCAATTTTCTACTCCTAGTTCATTTTGAATAAAAATTTAAGTTGTAATTTTTTTTAACTTTCTCTTCACAAAAAAACTTTAGTAGACTAATTATATTTATATTTATCATTATTCACTTTTGATAAATAAAAAATCCTTTTCGCGAAACTTCAAGTAAGTTCTTAAATATAGCTATCTATGTATATGCTTAAATAAATCTGATTCTAGTTTTGCAAATCACCTTTTAGACACTTCCCATACTTTTGACCCTACAATTAACACAAAATTATGACATAATTTTTTGAAAGGAACCAAATTAGATATTGCTGAAAATTTAGAAAAATTTTTACATACATTCTTTTTTCCTAATGCTATTCTTAATGAACAAACTTTTTTCAACACAAATAATTTCTTTAGTTCGATTGATTGGAAATCGTGTATTTGAATTCGTAACCTGTATCTAATAAAATACATAGCTAAATTTTACGTTCTTCAGATTTTTATTTATTTATTATTTCATAACATTTTACAAGAAATACATACATCCTTTCTACACATAATTTAGAATCTCTCTTTTATAAAATATCCGTAAGTAGTTTTATTGTCATTTTAATATTACATTTTACTATTATGTATTTATTTAACTTGACGATGCCTATTTAGGTGAAACTGGTCTGCAATAAAGAATTTTTGAAATTATAGAAAAGAATATCTTTCTTAAATATGTTTGAATTGGCTTCCGGTTGGAACCGCGTCACGTTGACTTCTACTGCCGACGTTTCGTTCTTCATTGCAGAAGAACATCTTTAGGGCTGCTGCTGGTGGTGTTGCTGCTGCTTCTGGTTAGTCGTTGAAACTGACCTTTAGTAGTGTTTAAGGTGAGTATCCTTGACGATTCTTCATCTACTCGCACTTGAGTATACGCGCGATCTAAATCTAACGTTGTAAAAAGTTTTCCTCCTGCTAATGTGGTCAATGCCTCCGTGATACTGGGTAACAGATAGACTTCAGATTTTATTACTGTGTTTACCGTTCCTCTGTAGTCACCACATATTCGTATATCGCCATTTGACTTAAGAACTGGTACAATTGGTGTTGCCCAATCTTCATGTTTAACTGATTCCAGCAGCCCTTCTTTTACAATCTTGTCCAACTCCGCTTCAATTCGGTTTTGCAAGGCAAAAGGTACCTGACGTTATCTCTTGAAAATTGGTTGTGAATTATCTCCTATTCCGATGTGCATTGGTTCTCCTGAGTACTTCTCTAATTCTCTAGAAAAAACGTCAGCAAATTTTCGTATTCGTATCGGTAACTAGTTGTCCTCGAGCTTATGCAAATTTTCTAAATATTTAGTTTCTTGGACCAATTTCGTCGCAAGTAAATTAGGTCCATCTTTCTCCATGATCAGAAGTGGTAACTTCACTTGTTTTTCTCCGAATATAACATCGACGTAACATTCTCCCAGAATCTTCAATTTTTGTTTCGACCAGGTCTGTAATATAATTTCCGCTACTCTTAACTTCTTTTTTGATGAAAAAAAATAGTCAAAAGTCTGCCTTCCCATAATGGTATGACCTGCTCCTGAATCGATCTCCATGATTACATCCTGACCATAGATATTTACTAATTTTTTAAATGGTTTTGAAGGCAAAACCTACACTGAATAAGAAACTGTCATATTGATTTTCCGATTCTTCGGTACGGTGACAAGAATTTGACTTCTTTGGTCCTTTATTTTTGTTCACCTCTTCTTTGTGCTTGTTCTTTTTCTGGTTGTTCTCATGTTTCTTTCCAAAACAAACTTTTTCTAGATGTCATACTTTTTTACGGTATCGGCATTTTGCATTTATGAAGTTTTTGCTGGATGATTTTCGCCACATTTAAAACACGAATACTTTTTACGTTGAAGTTGATTCATTTTAGTTGCATCCGTTTTTAGTACAGTGTTACCCGTACTTTTTAGTTCTGTAATGTTTTTACAAGCCGATTCTGCAGCAACAGCTTCGTCAAAGACTTTTTTGTATGTTAAATTTGTGTCTGCCTCTGCCAGTAGCCTTTGTTGCAGTCTGGTATCGCTCATGCCACATATGAATCTGTCTAACAATTGGTCATCCAAATTTTCGAAACAGCAATGTTCGCTTAACTTACGTAGTGCAGCTAAGTATTCTGTAATCGACTCACCAGACTTTTGATCTCGTCTGTAAAATTTAAATCGTTGAACGAATTTGCTTGGTCTCAGAGTAAAATGGTTTGACATCTCAAGATCTTCCTCATAAGATAATTCTGACGGTTTTTTTGGTGTTGTCAAAGAACGTAGTAAAGTATACGTTTCTTTACCACATGCTGAGTATAGTATAGCTTTTTTTTTTTGTTGCGTCAACTATCTCGTTTGCTTCAAAATAGTATCCAAGTTGTTCCTTGTATACTTCCCATGCCTCTGACGAACCAGGAATAAACTCCGCTAAGCATCCTATGGTGCCCATTACACGTGTCACTTTTTGATTCTCGTTGTCGGATATTGTTCCTTAAATCCTCGTCGCCAATTTGTTACGTATTGTGAAAATTCATTAATGAAATCACACTATTATCTGTTTCAAAATCAAAAAACCACCAACCTTGCAATTTACTCCGTGGATACAACCGGCAACGCTGCCGCATGTACCTGCCAGTGACAAATTTAGAGGAGAGAAAATTTCAACTTCACAATTTAAAAGATTTCTGTGTTTTCGCGATCATAGAATTTAGGCCAAATTAATAAGTGTTACATAAGTGACATAACATTTCAAATTTTGACGAAAAATTATTGACGCGCATAAACTACAACGACAATGTAAAGTACCAACTAAAATATATCTGGGAATTTTGTTTTTTGGCAACATACATAATTCAACAGGTTGTGGTTTTTTAATTCTGAAACAGACAATAAAGTAATATTTTATTTACATATGACACTACATTAATTATTATCATTTCCTCGGTTACCCGTTCAAGGTACCTCGATATTTTTATAATTTAAATCATGTCGGAACAGTAATATTCCAATATTTTCTTTTCATTACGTGGTGTATTCACGTCCAAATTCACATAAATTGTAAAACGTTTCCCTTCATTTTTAATTTTGGCTGGGTTACTTTTCAAATCTGTTTCGTTGATCTGTATGATTTGAATTGTCACAATTTGGTGTATGTAATATGATATCAAATTTATGGGTCGATTCTGCTAGCCTGTAACTTAATTTATTATTAAAATGTTGAATTCTGAAGTTCTCAGTATGATACGACTTCTTGAAAGTCTCTAAGATGATACTACAGAGATTTAAGAGTCGACCTAGGAGAAATCATATATTCCATAGATTCCACAGAACTTCAAAATTTCATATTTTAATTAATTGAGATACGAACAGAATCGACACATAAATCTGTTTAATTTTACCATGATAGCCTCCCTACTAACTTAAAATAACGGCCTACTGGGATGGTAAACAGTTAATGAATGGATTATACTGGGTGTCTCATAACGTACGGAGGAGATTGAAAGGGTGAATAGAACATCAAAAAATAAGGTAACCTTTTCATTTAGATTTTTTTCAAAAGTCAGTAATAAGTGAGTTATAATTCCCTGAAAGAGGAGTGAAACGTATTTTTCTTTGTGGAAACATCTGTGGAATCTTTTAAGTTATCAAACTAATATTTGAAACTCAGATATAAGGCACCTAAATGAACATTTACAAGGCATTTGTTAGATCCTTCCTCCCTTTCAATGGGTAGTTTGAGGGGATTACTTTCAGTATTTTATGGTAACAAAATGCCATGGACGTATGCTAACTTTTAAACCTCAATTACTCGAAAACGGTTCGGTTTATCGAAATGCAACAAGAGAACCTTCTTGTGCCAAATAATCTAAAGAATATTCTCCTCGTAAACTATATGTAATAAAAAGTTAGGAATAAAATACTGGAAAGTCACGCCCTAAAACTACCCTTTAAAAAAAGGGCGGATCTAAAAAATACGTTGTAAATGCGCAGTTAGGTACCTTATATGTGAATTTAAAATGTTAGTTTCATAACTTAAAAGATTCAGAAGATATTGCCAAAAGAACAATATTTTCCACCCCTCTTTCAGGGCTTATAATTCCTTTATTATTGACTTTTGGAAAAAAATTTATATGAAAAGGTTACCTTATTTTCTGATGTTCTACTTGCCCTTTCATTCTCCTCCATACGTTATGAGCAGATAACGGACGGAATGATGGAATTCAATGTAGTGATGTGTAACTCCGGATTAATTGAGTCTCGAAGTGAATCTTTCTGCGAGAGCGGTTAGTCTTTGGAGTGACTCGGAATAACTCCGTGCACTAAACGGATTCGAATCTTATAGTTCCAACCACTCCCAAAGATTCAATCCTTGTAATGAATCTCACTCTTTGCGCGGAGTGATTTCGTTCCGAGTCCGAGGCCAGTTACGCGTCCTAACGGAAGAGGACGAACGGATTCGGCTAGACTTACATTTGAAACTCTTTAATTTCGCTAGGATTTAAACGTACACTATTACAAAATTTATAATAATATAATAATTTATACCCGAATCCGTTCGTTCTCTTCCGTTAGGACGCGTAACTAGCCTCGGACTTGGAACGAAATCACTCCGAGCAAAGAGTGAAATTCATTACAAGGATTGAATCTTTGGGAGTGGTTGGGACTATAAGATTGCATGGAGTTATTCCGAGTCACTCCGAAGACTAACCGCTCTCGCAGAAAGATTCACTCCGAGACTCAATTAATCCAGAGTTACACATCACTAATTCAATTGAAAACCACCCAGCAATTTGGGAGTCTCGATTTAAAAATTATTCTGATAAGATTGAGAAACGAAGTGCTTGGAAAGAGATATGTAAAATCCATCTTTCAAATAACTGTCAATCGAGTCGTGATCGTTGCGTGGTTAGCGATTTAATAGCCTGATTCAGCAGCGCGATAAGTCTCGTACCAAGCGATCCTAAATCGCGAGGCTGAATCCCGCTGCTAAGTCGCTAGTGTGTAAGAGGTCACGTTAATACCTCATACGTCATAAAAACTGACATCTAGGTGTCAAAACGACGTCTACGTAATCTGCTGAACATAAAGTGACACTACAATAACTATCTAATATTTAATGCCATTACCTAGGTTAACGCAGAATATAGAGATATATTTTTTGCACTGCACATTTTCGGATATTGGCGATCGCTCTTGCATGTTGCTAATGTTTGTGATAGTGCATTTAATACGCAATGTATATCTATCAGTTATGAAATCCGTGAAATTTTGCAATAATTTTCATTGGACAACAAAATGCTTCGATAATAAAATTGTCATGGCTCAAATATCACGTTCCCACTTGACACTGTGACCACTAATTGTTCTTTTGCGTTCAAATACAGAAGCATTCCACTGTGTACTCCACCAAAAGAACATCACACCTTGACCGGCCAGACCTCACACCGGGGTGTTAATTTTTGAACTTCCCCTGCTAAGCACAATATTACTTTTTATTATTCCTCTACTTTTTATTATTCGTCTACTTTTTATTATTCTGTCATTAAATTTTATTAAAACTGTTAAAAATTCTAACACTCCACGTGCCAAACTTTTCATTCGTGAAAGCAGCAGTTTTCAATTCAAACTATGAGTTTTATCTTTCGCAGTGACTATACATATGTCCGCCGGCGGCATTGTACTTATAAATTACAAATTCCGCCGAACGGTGGAATTGACGAAGTTTTTGGAACGTTGTCCGCCGAAAAAAATAATTTTAATTAAAATCCGGCGGAACTGATTATCTTAAGGGCCCCCACAGACTTCGTTCAATTCGCACGAATTGGAACGCGCGAACATGTCCGAACGTGCTAAACACCTAGTGTGTGGAGAAAAAGACGGTACGGTTTTATCGATCTCTTATACGATCTTGCTTCGCGCGATTTGGTCCGCACGGTCCAATTCGTGCGAATTGAACGAAGTCTGTGGGGGCCTTAAGAGTTGTTTTCTGCCGTTCGGCGGAATATTGATACATAACAGTGAGAATCCGCCGAAAATATGGAAACATAATGAAAGGAAATATAATTAAATGGAAATACATATTTTATAATAAGATAGTTTTACGTATGACAGCGTTAAAAGAGATTTTCACAGCAATTAACCCATTTAGATGCAACCTCTTCATAACAGAAGCCTCCGAATTTGCGTATTATTGTAGTTCTGGGTGGCTGTGGAATCCAACATTTTTAACTAATTGTTATTTCAAATTGCAATAAAACATTAAGTAGGTAAACAAGAATTTATTTGTTGTTTGACAGTCAATATTTGAGACGTCAATTCAACGATGTGAAGTAAAAATCGACATTTATAACGTGCGATTTATTGAAAACAGGCCAGAGTGGGCTATGAAATGTGCAAACTTACATCCTAGATAAGATTATTTTTAAAATAAAAATCAAAATGATTTTACCTATGTTAACGTCAAAACATCACGATAAATGCTCGAAATGTTGTCCTTTACTGGCAGAACATAATTGCATCCGTATTGTTCATTGGAAAGCATTCTGGTCACAATTTTAAAAATATTTCAACATTTATTCCTTGACAAATCTGGATATTAATTGTCAAAAGTGATTTTATTTAAGACATACGTTTGGAGATTCCAAAGCCAAATCTGGCCTGTTTTCAAAAAACCGCACGGTATTTGATTCTACAGCCACCCAGGACTACAATAATTGTTGGACACATGTTAATTTTCTTGCGATTTTTTTCTTTCATTATTTATGATAATTCTTATTCTTCGAGTAACTTGCGCCAAGGCGGGGAATATTTGCGTTAAATAAAATATTGTCCATGCCGGCAAGATCTCTGTCTCGTGAAATCTAGTAGATCCTGATATTTATTACTAAATTTTGTTGTACAGGCTGCTTCCATGTATGTCGGCATCTTTTATCTTTGGAGCCACAGACTCGATCAAATTGGCAAATTTGTTTGTCTTTTTCAGCTGATTACAAATATGAAAATAGAAAAACAATTGCGCTTTTCGAGATATTAAAAGTTTTTTCCTAATGGAACATCCTATATTTTATCATTATAAATGAAACAAAATTGAATTCTATTAATGTCTTTATGTACATTATATTCGAAGAAAGTCAAATAATTAAGATATGTGAACTTTAATTTAACAAAGAGTATACAGTCGCACCTCTATAACTCGAACCTCCACAACTCGAAACTTTCTGTAAATCGAAATTTACTGACATCCCTTCACATTGTGTATAACTAAAATCTCTTTCTTTAATTCGAAATTTCTATAACTCGAAGTAAATTTTCGGTCCCTTGAGATTCGAGTTATGGAGGTTCGACTGTATCTCTTATTCGGTATTATAGTAAAGATTCGATTCATTGACCAACTCTAGTGATATAAAAATACGATATTTTAAATTATTTGGTACAGCCCTGCCCTTAAGATACCGCATTTCAGCCTAACTTTAATTTTATTAGCGAATAGTAAATAGTAAGCCCAGTGATGTAAAGTTATATTAGATTTATTTTAATGTTTAAAATGATATAAAGTTGTATTATCATTATTATTTTAAAACTTGTATATTACAACTTTATTAAATTTAAAATTAAAAAGACCTTCCTCAGATACTTTTCCAACTTTATTATCCTTTGCTTGACTCATTATTTTACTCATTATCTTAAAATAAGACAAAAGATAGGTAACGTTTAGTTTACCTTTTAAGGCGGAATTTGAGCTTATGAAATAAAAATCCGCCGAACGGCGGAAATAATCGAAAAATAAAGTCAATTCCGCCGTTTTTGTATAATTTATAATATTTTCGGAGGATTTTCTTATTCATACATGCAAAATTCCGCCGATCGGCGGAATTTTCTGCTTATACGTACAATTCCGCCGGCGGACGTTTAGCCACTGCCTTTATCTTTTCACATTGCGGAGTGCGCGACTGGAGCGTTGTGACTTTCATACGTTCTTGCAGCGTTTAAGAACGCGTGACTGGAGTGACGCGCTCCAAGTTTCCACGAATAAAGGTACCTAATGAGTACCTTAGGTACCTAATGGGAACCTTTACATTTGCGAGTTTGGAGTGGGTCGCCATCACATTGCGGAGTGCGCGACCGAAGCGTTGTAACTTTTAGAAATACGTTCTTGGACCGTCACACTTTTGGCGCGTGACTGGACTGACGCGCTCCAAGCCCCCACGAATAATTACAAATGTAGAGGAGTTACCTATTAAGTAACTTTACACTTGCAATTTTTCGTGAGGATTTGGAGCGGGTGGGTTGCAATCGCCAAGTGATTCAAACACACAGTTTTATACGTTGACAAGAGCGGCGTTTACACTTCTAAGCACAAATTACTTTTTGCTTTTATTATTATACATTTCTGTCATTAAATTTTATTGAAACTGTTATATTCTAACACTCCACGAGCCACGCTTTTCACACGTGAAAGCAGCCGTTTTTCAATTTAAATTAACAGTTTTATCTTTTCACGTTGCGATGTGCACAATCGGAGCGTCGTGATTTTTAGGGCGGGTACAGATTTGAATGTGCATGCGCTGAGTCAAGACACGTACGCATGCATGCGCTGATGTGTACAGAATATTCGCAGCTACTCAGCGCATGCTTACCGTCTCGCGAGTCACTGCGAATGCGTATAAGCCGAGCCACATGTTATCAGTTTTCTCGCACCGCTAAAAGGAAATGAAGTATGCGTTCGCGTTCAGTTTGGAGTTTGGACGAGATTGGTATGCATGTGCGTCGTATTACAATCTATATTCGTAATTCTTTTTGATACGTTGTGAAATACAAGCTCATATTTATCTCTTAAAAAATAATCATTTTGACTAATAATTACAATGGATGATCAAATAATAACATGATTTTCATACACCAGACAGAACGCACGATTTATGGGTGTGATAACTAAAAATCGGCACAAAGTTAATTAGTTGAATCTAGTAGGTTATATTGAATTGTCGCTACTTATTTGTTCACCAATTGTTTCTTGTTTCTCAAAACGTCAAACAGAAATATTTATTATCGCACGACTCCTAGTTCTTCGTACAATGAACAGGTTAGACGAAAATAGTAAAAGAAATGTTATTGGCGAATTTTACATGTCTAATAGAAATAAAACTAAAAGTTACACGGTGAATCATTTTGTTAAGATGGGAATTGCGCGGAGAACTATTTATGGTATTATTAGAAGAGTAGAAAAGGTTGAACAGCTTAGCCGCAAGAAAGGATCAGGTCGAAAAGCCCGAAAAATGCCCAAACAGAAGAAAATTGCAAGAAAATATAAGATATCTCAGCCATATGTGCACAAAATACTACAAGAAAGAAATATAAAAGTTAAAAAAAGAATTTCTGCCCCTCTCTATACTGAAAAACAATTAGAGACTCAAAAGATGAAATTACGGAGACTACGGGAAGGTGTTTTAAAACCAACCAATGCAACTGCAATCGTAATAGATGGTGAGTCCTATTTTACAGTAGATGGAAGTGATTGTACTGAAAATAGACATTATTATAATAAAGAAAATGTTCCTGTACAAGAAACAGGAGTGCGTTCAAAAATGGCGCACCCCGAGGTAAGAGTGATACCTAGGCGAACCTCAAGCGTTCAAAAATGAATTAAAGGAAACTCCCTAAGCGTTCAAATAAAGATTCGGGCGCACACTTTGGGTGCACTCCTCGTTCCTCGGTCGCGACAGGGGAAAAATTTACCGTCATGCGCAATGACGTGCGAAAATCAGTTTCAATTAGCTAATTTCTTATTATTAAATCCACTGTAAATTCTGTTAAGTAATCAAAATATTTTATTAACCGTTAAATACTAAAATCACTGACAGTGATGACTGATAATATGTCCATTTAACTTTAAATTATCCTCACACGACACACCACGTGCACCCCAAGCGTTCATATACGGTGTGCACTCCACTATGAAACGTCACAACACCTCGCCGGGTCACACCTCACGCCGGGGTGTTCATTTTTGAACGCAACCCAGTGCGTTTCAAATGGCACACTAAATTTCCAAAAAAGGTTTTGGTTTGGCTTGCCATATCGGAGAATGGAAGATCGGTACCGTATATTGTTCCTTCTGGAAATTCTATAAGCGGCGAAACTTACAGTAATGAGTGTGTGAAGAAACCTTTGGTACCTTTTTTGAAAAAAAATGCATTCTGATGGCAAATATATATTTTGGCCAGACATGGCCAGCTCGCATTATGCTGCAGTGACAAAGAGTATGTTAGACAGTACCAGATTCCTTACATTTCTCGCGAAGAAAATGTACCAAACGTTCCCCAACTACGTCCTATTGAAAGATTCTGGCAATATTTAACACAAAAAGCATATGCAGGAGGTTGGACTGCAAATTCAGGAAACGAATTAATTAAACGAATTAAAACTAAACTTCGCCAAACGCCAAAATCAGTATTTACCAATTTAATGGCTTCCACAAAAACTAAAGTAAGAAAAGCAGCTGACTTTGGGCCTGATTGTGTTCTTTAAATGTAATATAACTTAGTTTCATCTCCGATATTATAATTCTGTATTTCATAATTTTGTAAACAAATAATAAAGTTTGTGCCGATTTTTAGTTATCACACCCTTAATGGAGCGTTCTGAGACAACATGCATGTGTGGTTTAAAAATTATGCGACGCATGCCTTCAGAGCACAGAAGGCGCGCCAACACGTATAAACATGCGTGTGTCTCAACTCAGCGCATGCACATTCAAATTTGTACACGCCTTTACAAATATGTTCTGAAGCGTCATACTTTTGGCGCGTTTCAAGAATGCGTGACTGGAGTGACGTGCTCCAAGCCTCCACGAAAATCGCTAGTGTAAAGCTAACAAGTGTCTAAATAAAAACCTGGTCAAGTGGGTTGTGATCGAGAATTTATCCATTGCATTTACATAGCAGAATTACTAAATGTAGCCTACTTAACCAGGTTTTTATTTAAATACGAGTTACTTAATAGGTATGTGCTATCTTTACACTTGCAAGTACATATTCACATTGCAGAGAAAAAACTCATTCACGGAACTTTGTTCTTTTACATTTCTTTACATATTGATTAAAAATTCGTCCTTTACTGATCTTTATGTTTTAAATTCTTATTTTTAATTTCTATTTGTACCTTTAGTATGTACTTTTTTCCAATTTTTGGCATACTTTTATTTATCATAAATTGTTCTTTTCAAGTTCCCTCTATACTTAAGATTATTATTATTATTATTATCAAATGTTTTATACTCGATTATAAAGTTTCCTAGATCCTCAATAAAAATTTACTCTACGATGTTATTATTTCTGTACTTCTAGCCAAGAAAAATAAAATACCAAACCCTAATCATCTTTGAATGAACTAATTTTGTAGAATCGACAATTTTAAAATAAATTTGATTCGACGCGATTTGCGTCAACACAAAAATAAAATTTAGACTTAGATCGTTATGTCACAATTTTCAAATAAAATTAAAATTCGTTTTTACAAACATTAACAAAAAGAAATATTAAAATTTACCTTTTAAATATTAATAAGCAATAGATTAAAAATACTAGGCACAAATAGTTCACAAATCAACAATTTTAAAATTAATGGGAACTCTTCGAATAGTTTTGATGCCAGAGAACACCGCACTGCTACTGATTTCGGCTTGAAATTACATAACTTTAAATGTTTTCCCCGCTCAAAAGTCTTTGCCAGGGTAGGGATGAATAAATGCATAACGAATGCATTTCTGAAACGGATTAAGATTAAGAAAATTGTTTGTTAAGTTAGTCATCAAATTTTGCCAGGCGGGTGGAACAGTTTATTTATAATTAATTTTTAGAATAAAAATAAAGCGAAGGTCGACACGAGTTGCGTTTGCCGTTTTATTTAAGTGATTTCAAATTTGAGCGATAACTTCTTATCATTAAATTTATTTATATCCCTATAATTACTTTTCATCTCTAATTATTATATAAATATCTTAATTTAGAATTCTTCACTTGAAAGATAACTTGTCTATTTTATTGATTACGTTTAATTTTTTTTTTAATAATTTAATTTATTCTGTATCACTTTTTTACCATTTTACCAGTTGTGCAAATATTTTATGTGCCCTAGACAAATGTTTAGTTTTCAAGAAAAAAAAGGATGGTCAAAAAGTCATCGCAGGATGTCGCGATTTAATTTTTCATTAAAACAACATTAACCAAAAATCTTGCACGCACATTACATGTTTGGCACATGCACACAAAGGATATTATTGAAATGTTACCAAATTATTCCCAAAGCATAACTCAATGCAAAGATCTTATTAAAATATCGGATATAGTGGATCAATTAATTTTTATTACTTTATTACTTTAGCACATTGCCTGTCACAATAACTTTGAAAATCAAAATATTCCTTTGAAAGATGGCCTAATAAAATTAAATTCAACTTTAAGTGATCTGAAAAATATTCCGGAGAAGTGGGAATTCGTCTCCAATGAAAAATAGATAACATTTTCAATAAAAATCCCGATTTAAACATTCTTCAGCAAATGACTTCAGGAAAACTTGAAAATAAAATTTGTGAAGAGTTTATGCAATATTTCCACCATTCGCCTTTAGGAACTAGAGAAAAAAATTTCATACAGAAGTTTTACTCATACAGGGCGACTATGGCATCAATCGTGAACTTGACCTATAAGCGGAATTTCACGTCAATTCAGTTTTTAGGTCAAGTTCACCAGCCGCCACCGGCCAGCCGCGTCGTGAAATTCGAACTCCAAAATATTTACTCGACAAATGCATGACAAATCACCTGAAGTAGGTTATTGCCTACAAAGGATCAAAATAGCCCCACTTTGAATAAATTACTAAAACGAAAAACAATTGAAATCTCCGTGTTAAGAATTCTAACGCTGGATTTCACAAACATCACTTAACTTTAATCATCGATTAAGAATAATCATTCCTATACCTTCAACACATGTAACCATGGTAACGTTTACTTTTAACGGATGATTAAATTTAAGTAACGTTTGTGAAATCCGCCACTAGTATTTATTTTTCTTAAATTTTAATTAAAATTGTACTGTAAATAAAATTTATTTCCACAAGGAATGTGTCCTTCCTGTTTATGTCAAATGTTTATTTGACAATCAGAATTTAAAACATTAAATTCTATAAACACAGTCGTAATCTGATCGTAGTTCTAATGATTTTATTAGTAGACAGTAACCAAAAAGGTGTTCACTCTTGAAAAAGTTACGTTTATGCATAAGTACGATTGTTATCATGATGTCTGTCCCTATGTTAACTGATAAGAATTTATTCAGTAGAAAATTGGTGTCAGTTCTTTTTTATCCAAAGAGTAAATGACTACACAGAGATAAAAGAATAGTAAAAAGTAACACAATTGTAGCTCAAATAGCCACTGGAGCTCAATTGTGTTACTTTTACTATTCTTTTTCTCTGTGTATGAGCAAGATTCTATCTTTTTTGTGGAATTCGTTAAATCTAACAATAATATATATCAGATTCATAGATTAAATACTGCCAAGTCTATTTTTAATATTACAAATAATTTTAAAACATTCTGTAATGACTCTTCTTCAAAAAGTAATAATGAGAACATTTTACAGTCGTTAATTCTGATGATATTTCGGAGTATATGTGTAATAGCAAAAGTGGTAATTTTTTAATACTAATTCATCAGTCAAAACCGTTAACAAAATGGTAAATGATTACACTACACGAGTCAAAACAATATTTCTAACGTTCATTCTCTAATAGTTGTAAACGAATCTGGATGGAAAGATTTTGATAACAATTAAAGCAAATCTTCTGATCTTAATATTAATTTTTATTTACAAATTGTTAGAAGTTTAAAAAATAAGGTATCTGATTTTATTTATAATCTCTCTTTTCCTGCAGAAATCCTGTCATCAGAATTGGTATCCTCAGATACCTTAGTCTTAAAGCCCGTTCACAATGACTTAATGTAACAAAATTAAATTAAGGAAATTCGAGTGTTAATTTACGTGTTCACAATGAAAGAATTTCTTGTTCTTTGCATGCGCAAGTATTTGCAAACTATCAGTGGCTCTTGATTAATTTTTTGTGTCCTGAATCTAGTGATTGAATAAAACGTTTGATGATTGGGTTAAGGATGAAGAAAAAAATCTATTCGTTCATTCAGCGGACAGTTTCGGTTTATTTGTAACCTTCACGGTGAGGAAATAAAAATCAGATTAGAGTAGGCGATGCAAGGAAAATGTATGTCTGTGATTAAATAAAAAGTCAATAAATTTGACAGTCCATGAATGTATCACATTAATTAATTCAGTTAATCACAGACATTGCACCGCCTACTCTAATCTGATTTTTCTTTGCTCACTTTTTATGTATTACCCCTGAAGAATTTTGACTTCAAATAAATAAGCATCTCAAAGTGAGGTGTTGTTAAAGGGTTTTTAATGCCATCAAGTTTAAGTAAATTCGTCCGACACTTTGGGCTGTTCCGACTTCGTCTTTTACATTGTTTTAACACATACATTCAGGGCCGGCCACAAGGGGGAGCACCGGGTGCTTTCGAGCCCCGGCTACTCAGGGGCCCCCGTACTTTATACCATTTTAACGACCGGACGAAATTGAAACTAAATGATTAAAGAAACTTAAACTTAATTAATTAATTTCATAAGGACTCCTTGAGACACTTTTCTCCTCTAGATACCAAGACGAAAGTGAGAAAGAGATTCAAATATCAAAGTACAATAATAAAAATACATACAATACAGTCAAAATTAATTCGAGGAAATAAGAAACGGTATTCTGAACATTTAAAGCTTTTGTTAGTTTCTGGTGTATCTCTAGGCCTCAGCTTATCGATCGTTGAATCTGAATTCATTCAATAATACAAAATTTGGGACAATTTTAATTTCAAGGACGTTTCGTTTATGACTTACCAAACAAAAAAAATACTCGCAAGAAAATTGTATCTTTCCTACCGAATATAAATAAAACTAAGGAGAAAATTAATACATTTATCAAGAAATATAACTGTAGAAAAACCGCGACGAGATTTAAATACAGATCACGTTATTTATACAGTGTGGTGATAAAGTAACGCACCAAGCGAAAAAACACCCTTAGCGTTGACTTTTTCGAAAAACGCTCGGACAGGTCGATTTTATTTTTAAAAAAGACATCTTTTACAATCAATTTTAATTTTATGTCAGTTACCACTTTTACGCTGTGACGTCATTGACACTTTTTTTAAATGACAACCTATTTTTTTGAAAATGTCATTTGAAAGCACCCATTTTTCTGAGTACAAAAATGTTAATGAATCACTAATGCATAAGAAAATTTTGAAGAAAAAAATTATTGAAAAATGCAAATGAGATTTTTAATTTTAATAAAATTTCAACCTAAAATAATACTTTCTTGTAAAAACATAACAAAACAACTTAATAAAATTACAATAAATGTTGGAAATGCCCTCCACCAACCACTTGACAGTGACCAGCTCGTGTGTAAACGTTGTTAATTACTTTTGCGATGGTTTCACGGCTAATGTTATTCATTTCTGTCCTAATTTTGTTTTGTAAATCTTTCAAATTTTGAGGTTTGTTCACGTAAACTCGACTTTTTAGATAACCCCATAAAAAAAGTCTAGGGGAGTTAAGTCGGGTGAGCGGAAATGAATAACATTAGCCATGAAACTAACGCAAGAGTCATTAGCAGCGTTTACATACGAGCTGGTCACTGTCAAATAGTTGGTGGAGGACATTTCCAATATTTATTGTAATTTTATTAAGTTGTTTTGTTATGTTTTTATAAGAAAGTATTATTTTAGGTCGAAATTTTATAAAGAATAAAAATCACATCTCCATTTTACAATAATTTTTTTCTTCAAAATTTTTTTGTGCATTAGTGATTCATTAACATTTTTGTACTCAGAAAAATGGGTGCTTTCAAATGACATTTTCAAAAAAATAGGTTGTCATTTAAAAAAAATGTCGATGACGTCACGGCGCAAAAGTGGTAACTGACATAAAATTAAAATTGGTTGTAAAAGATGTCTTTTTTAAAAATAAAATCGACCTGTCCGAGCGTTTTTAGAAAAAGTCAACGCTAAGGGTGTTTTCTCGCTTGGTGCGTTACTTTATCACCACACTGTATAATCTATCTGGCGTCTCTAAGAGCGGTAAAATGACATCACCCGTCAAATTTAAAATATTTCCATCTCGCGCATAGCTTCCGAATGAAAATGTATTTACCGATAGAGGGCGTGCCATTTCTCTATTCCGTTTTTCTTTTCTTAGTATGCCCACACCTGTGTTCATTTGCGGATACCATAATGTTTCTCAAGGTTTGCAGCTTGGAGTTTATTCTTCGAATTGTTTGTCTACTCCAACCACAGGGACTGATTATTACATTACAGTTTCAACTCATGGCGCAAAATTACAAATTTTGTTTTAACTTGATCGCTTTGTTCTAATTCAGACTCATACGTTAAAATTTTACGATTGCAAGCAACATTTATTTTCTAATTTTGAAATAGGTAATATATTTTTGTACAGAATTCCGGCTTCTTACACCATCACAATGTCCTTTAAAAAAGTGCCCCACAATTCTTACTGCATCCGGGCCCGTGCATTTAGAAGGCCGACCTGCATATATTTATGCCTTTTCATCACCGCATCTTTATGACACATCTCGTGTGAATCTTTAATGAATTTTTAAAATTAGGGACATATGTAGCCAAAACACTCCAACATATTCATTTAGCATGAAGTAGTTTTTTTATTGACACCCCATACTTTTATTGCAGATATGAATTTTATAAAAATAACAGGAACTACGTTAGGAAAAAAATACACAATACACGATAACAAGCATAAATTATTTAAAATTTTTTAAGAGAAAATCAGAATTTTTTCGAGTTGTCTTAGAGTAAAAAATAAATACTTCTCTGAAAATAGCGCATTACTTGTGATTGTGTAGGGTAAGTTTTGTAAATTGAGCGAGTTAATTTGGATTTTTTGACTAGTAGAAGGGGTAATTTCTAAGTATTAAGGCTAGTCTAACCCATCTAAAAAAACTTTTTTCGTTTTTTTTTTGTATTAATAGGTTTGTTCCAGTTCATAACTAGTTCGAAACCGTCAAAAGCATACAGTCATCAAAATTATACATTTGACGGCGCCGCTAAAATCGGTCATTACTTCGGTGGGCAACTGTTTTTAACGGTTCCGAACGAATCAGAAAATACTGTTGGAACAAACCTAAAATGAACTTTCTGTTAATATTTAATAATAATAATAAGTACATCAAAATACGCGTCTTTTAAATCTCTAGGGAGTTTAACTAATTTTATTAAAAAAAAAATTATACCCTTATGTAATTTTAAAAAACACTGTTTCTTAATTTCCTTTTTCCTATTTTCGATGTCTAAATGAACAACAAATGGAAAGAAATTTTTCACAATAATAAAGAATGCAATTCTAGAGGAGGCTAAACTCATATTGATGTAAACAAAAAAGAAATTATTTAAACATCGTTTTTAACGATCTAACAATTAGACTAAGAAACTGCACCCACTTAAGTGGCATAATGCACTAAAAACAATGAACTAGAAAAAAAATATTAAAAGTTTGATTAAATTTTGATTAATTTATAATAATAACTTATATATTTGTACTATTCGTTGCTGGCATGTATTTCTAGATGTATACAAATTAGGCGCCGATTAAAAATGCGAACTGGATCAGATTCACCTTAAGTGACTAAATAAGGCACCAATTAAATTCACTACATCCTGACACTACAGTGAGAATTTAGCATTTAAGGTCGATTCACATTATAGGAACGTCATCGTCACGTCACTGGCTGGCAACGTCCGTCAAAAGATTCTTCAATGGATTTTGTGTGGTAATATTCACACATAAAGGTGACGTAACGTACCGCCAACGCAACGAGCCGTCCTTAATACTGTATGGTATTCCCCTTCTTGTTTTCTTTTAATAAACAAATTCAGTGCCTAATTTCTTTTTTTGATAGGATTGCAATTCGCTTCTTCCTCATCCAAAATGAGTGCGACCATCGCTAATTGTTTTTTTATTAAAGTTTGGTATCGCCCTTTGTACTTAGAAACAAAAGCGACAAAGTACGACTTCTTGACTAGACATATAATGGACGGCAAAATTCACATAACGTTGAGGATTGGTGACGTGACGTTGACATTTCGTAAAATTTGAATCGACCTTAAGTGTGCAGCAACCTTTAAATACATGTAAATGAACGAGTGACCACTCCCTTGTTTATTCCATCATAGTCAATAGGAGCTGGTGTCCATTTGAAGTTCTGACTCCAAGGGTATAAGGCCTACAGCAGCTCAAAGTTACTTGTTCAATAAAATGCTCGCTGTGTCTTGTGAAAAGGAACACGGAACTTAGAGCCCCTGGACAGTTTGGAGCTGCTCTTTTATGTAAAAGAAAAGCATCTAGGCTTGTTCGGGTTCTCGCAAGGACAATCCTAGAACCGTCAGGAGTATGCGCATAACAAAAAAAACACACGCCTTTTTGGTATACATACCACTGGTGCCGTGAGGTTGTAAA
Source organism: Dorcus parallelipipedus (assembly GCA_958336345.1). Taxonomy (NCBI): domain Eukaryota; kingdom Metazoa; phylum Arthropoda; class Insecta; order Coleoptera; family Lucanidae; genus Dorcus; species Dorcus parallelipipedus. The sequence goes on from OY284475.1 coordinate 45,536,808, forward strand.
AATTTCGGTAGACGTCCGTGCGAGTGAAATTGGAATAGCGGTAATTGACGGTTCAACACAGCTTAGATTGGAGGGAGATCTATCGAAGTTTTTACAACACCACGGCAGTGCTGGTACAGCCATACGCAGCTTAAGTGCTACAATTTGACAAGGTTTTAACGATGAGGTTTGCGTGCAGGCGGTGCATTTTAGATGCGTATGAGTGTACATGCTCTTGACAGTTCTAAGACTGTCCTGGCCTAGGGTTACCATCCGTCCGGAAAAAGGAGGACATGTCCTACTTTTGTACTCAAAATTTTATGTCCGGCCGGCTTTTTAAAATGTCCAAATACCAAATGATTTAATGTCTATTTTCCGTTTTTCAACAAGAACTGCGTGTTGTAACAGGCAAACTAGTAACAAAGGACAGCGGAGAAGATGAATGTGAAGTGGGGCTTGAGGTTTTAAACCGCTCTCGTGTGAACGTTTCCTAACCGCAACGTGCCCAACTTTTAGGCGAGCGCCACACTTGGGACTTCGCCGCTGCGGCCACGTCGCAAGTTTTGTTTTCTATGTTCTTTTATGCGAGATACCAAACCAGCGGTGTAACCACTAGTATGACATGACACATAAGAGACCATAGAAAACAAAATTTACGACGTGACTGCAGCGCCGCTGCCTCGAGTGTGACGCCCACTTGAAACATCCCGAACCAATGCTGACATGCGCAGTAAAAATTGAATGTTGTTAAATTTAATTAGTTAAATACATCTTCTTTATGACATGTTTGCTATTTATTTATTTCTTATTGTTTTGTACCAACGTCATAGATTGATTGCAACATTAGTAGGACCGAATTTGAATAATTTAAAAAATGTCCTCCTTTTTCTTGCAAAGTCCTCATTTTTGTCATGAAATGTTCTCCTTCGTTCTCCTTTGCCAGCAAAGCCAATGGTAATCCTATCCTGGCCAAAACCCGAACAAGCCTAATGTGACTAATGTGAGCATTGTACAGTCCGTTGACAGACGGCGCTGTGACTGATATGTGGGCGACAACCTTTATAGTCCCCATTATTTTTGTTGTAAAAATTGATATCTGCAATAAAAATATGGATGTTGAAAAAATGAAAGTGATGCCAACTGCAATATTTGAGGGCTCTCTTATATTTGCCACTAATTTTATATATTCAGAAATCATTGATTGTTGGATTTTATTTATGCGCACATGCCGAGTTTAATTAATAAAAAACATTTGTTTTACTTACAGAAAAAGTACTTGGATTGATTTTACTCGTAAAGTATTCTTATAAATGCATAAGATAAAATATAAGCAAGTAATTTCGTTTACACCGCATAGACAAGTTGAAAAATTGGGTACAATTTAACCGATAAAAACATAATTTATTAAAATGGATTAACTTACTTTGATTACGTTGGTGAAGATGGGATAGGAAAGTCAGTGATCTTTTCCGAGCGGCTGCACTGGAAGAATGAGCCCAAGAAGTAGACGGTTAGCAATTTATCTCTCTCGTCAAAACACAATTCGCCAATCTTGTCGTGATGTAACTCAACAGGTGAGTTATCTTACTGAACTGGTTTATTACTGCATGAGGCGAATATAAGCGCAATACTTACAAAGAAACAATAAACTCTTTACGACAAATACATATGATTATGAAAAAGTAAGTTAGTAAAGAACTGTATGAATAAGAATCTGAAATCAACATTTATCAAATATTTAAGAAATTCGAGATATACTCGTAGTATAAATCAATGTTCGCTGCCCCTTTACTTTTTCTTATTATTATGTTACACTCTTTTCACATTTTTCTGTCTTTTTCGTATTCGTTTTTATTCAATTAAATCTTGAGTACCTATATACAACATTAAAGTTAGAGTTGTCTGTGACAGAAGTAAAATTCTTAGGGCGTAGCTTGTTAAATGTTAAATGCAAGATTACTTAATTCCACTGTTAAGATTTATGATAGGTTAAATAGTAACGGGTGAAATAATTTTAATTGCTTCAGGATTACCGAGTGGCTTTGCGGTCAGCCTAGCTGACTTTGGAAACCCTGTTGCTCGCGGCATGGATTAGAATCCCACCAGGGGCCATGCATGTTTGTGTTCTTTACGGCGAGCGGCCACTGCGCGCGAAACTAAGCTAAGCTAAGCGAAACTAAGTTGTTTGAAAATTAGATCCAACGTAATCTTACGCGGACGAGGCAACTGAGCAAAAATATGTCTTTGCTATCCTAACTTCGCTTCCCTTAGCTGGTGACCAGAACGAAGCGTACACAAAAAAAGCCCACACGAAAATTGCGCACAAAAAAAAGCCCACAGCGAAAAATGCGGACGAGAAAAAAGCGCACAATGAAAATTGCGCACACCGAAAAATGCCCACATGGAAAAATGCGTACACGGAAAATTGCTCACACCGAAAAATGCTCACATAAAAAAATGCGCACATGGAAAATTACCCACATTATATTTTATTTTCACATAAAAATGAAATTTATGCGCATTTCCATTACCGTCCATGGTGTGTTAAATAAAGTGCCTTTTTTAAAATTTCTCCTCGTAGTTGGCCGTGAATTATTAGTTGTGAACTAGCCTTGCTTGAAACTTAAACTGACATAAAGTACTATAATTTCGGCCTATAATTTCGCACGATTTAATTTTCCGCTGTAAATATCGCTTTCTTTGACGGTTTGTGAAAAATAATCATTTTAAACGTCAGATTTCAAATGTAATGCGAAAGTTGTAGCAACACAATGCTAAATCACGTGCTTTCTGAAGGAGAGAAGGGTTTTGCAATCGCAAAATTAGAAGATAGTTCGTCGCTACTTTTATTCAGTTATTTCAGTTTTAATACTTTACTACCTTGCTGTTCTTAAAACATAAAAAACATACCCTGTAACCGTAACCGTTTCATTTTGGCGAATCTTACTAACCGTGACGTATTCACGTAACCGCGACGTCTGTTTAATATTCAACAGACATTCCGGCAACTTTGCATCAGTATTTTAATCTTTGCTTTGCTTAATAATGATTGTCCCTCCAGGAAATATACCGGTCTCATATTTAACGTTAAAGTGACGACACCGTGTTCCATGTATTTCCGAATCTCTGGTAAACACCGTTGTTCTAAGAAGCCAACACTCAGTTCTCACGCACCCCAATTTGTATTTACCTCACCCTGACCACCCTTAGATTTTAAGAAGTAGCGTTAGATCAGTTGTAGATGAGACGTTGAATAAATAAGTTCGTTATTACTTTGACTCTCATTCAATACACTCAATACAGTGAACCATTAGCAGAAACGTCGTAAAGGTGCTGAACAATCAGATAACAGCCCAAGACGTCAACATAAACTGGTCCTTCGAGCCGGATATAAGTGCAGTATACAGGAGAAGCTGTCGCAGCCGGAAGAATATCCCGGAACAAGCCTATCCAACACCGTTCAGGAGAAGCTGACGCAGCCGGAGCAACCGGAACAAGCTTATCCAACATCGTGCAGAGCAGATTCAACAAGGTGAACAAGTTAGTAATTCCTTTCTTTCTCATTTCCTTCTTATTTGGAAACGGTTTCACTTGAGCAAAATGGAGAAATTATCGTTGTCGCAAATAAATGTCAAGCGAGGTGTTTTCAAAAGGCAATTAACAAATTTAAGTCAATTTTTAGAGCCATTTGTTAAGGGTCAGATAAATCAAAGCGATATTGACGATATCTCATCTAGATTTGAAAAATTAGAAACCCAATTTTCAGCTTTTGAACAAATTCAAGAAGGTATCGAACTGATAAATTAGATGAGGAATGTGATATTAGATTTGAACTCGAGTCGCGATACTATAACACTCGAAAAACTGTACACTCATTCATTAGTGATCGTCAAGATATAGTTAGTGATCCTCAAAATATAGCAGTAGAACACAAAAAACATCAAACGGTTAAATTGCCAACAATTGAATTGCCCTCGTTTGACGGAGAAATTACAAAATGGCGTGCTTTTGAAGACGCATTTACAGCGCTCATACAGCAGAATGCTAAATTAACCAACGTAGAAAAATTATGCTACCTTAGATCATCAGTAAAAGGCGACGCACTTAATGCCATTCAAGCTTTAGAAACTACTTCCGCTAATTATCAAGAAGCTCTTCAAATCCTTAAGGATAGATTCAGCAGCACGCGTAAAATCATTTATCATCATGTTAAACAGTTACTAACTTCCACTCATAATAACTTAAAATCACTTATCAATTGCGTTGAACAACACATTCGTAGTTTAAAGACCTTAAATGTAGAAACAGAAAAATGGGATGCATTTTTAGTTCCGTTAGTACTAATAAACTTAGATCAGCGAGTTCACAGAGATTGGGAAAATCACTTAAATTCAAAATATTCCAAACATTTTATTCCTTCTTTTCAAGAATTAATTACCTTCCTGCAAGATCGTATTGACTGCTATGAAAGTTCAAAAAAGAATTCGCAAAATTTCAAATTAAATCAACGTACCCTTTTAATAACGGCAAAAAGCGACCACTGTTTCTGTATTTCTTCTTATTTCTGTAAGGAATTTTTAAGTAAATCTATACAAGATAGAATCAAGTTTGTTAATACTTCAAAACTATGCCGCAATTGTCTAAAAGCAGGACATTTGTCAAATGAGTGCAAGGGTTCAAAATGTAAAAGGTGCAGTGCTTCACACAATACATTATTACACATGTCAGATCAAAGAAATCAAGTAGGTCCAAGTAGCGAAATATTAACATCAAATCCAACAATTATTTCAAATTGTGCTACAAAAATAGCACTGTGCACACAAACTTTACTTCCGACGGTAGAAGTTTACATTTTTGATAAGCAAGGGAACAAACACATTATAAGAGCCTTATTAGATTCAGCGTCCCAGTCTAACTTCATCAGTAAACGTCTTGTAAGTCGTTTAAATCTTGATAAGCATAATTCAAGTATTCGTATAAGTGGTATCAGCCAACATTATTCTAACGTACAGCAATGTACAAAAGCCAAAATTTCATCAAGATACAATAACAACTCATTTAACCTGTCCTTTCGAATCAGATAACTGAAAACATTCCTCAACAGTCATTTGATTTAGAATCATTACATATACCGTCAAATATTAAATTAGCAGACACTACGTTAAACAACTCATCATCAATCGATTTGCTCATTGGAACAACTGCTTTTGGGATATTATTATTGATGGAAAAATCAATCTGTCGAACAAGTTAAACTTGCAAAATTCAAAATTCGGGTGGATAATCAGATATCAAAATTGCCGGGTTATGCGTCAATGTCATATGTGAGCTTAGAATCAGAGATTGAGCGATTTTGGAAAATTGATGATTTTAAGAACGATTTAGCGGTATTCTCGTCCGCAGAATTAACATGCGAACAAATATTTAAATATTTAATATTAATTTAAAATTTCGAAATTATCGGTGATACCAAGCAAGGTGCAACAAAGCGATTCTTTTCATTGGAAAATAAATTGCAAAGGAACTCAAACTTAAAACAAAAATATATCGATTTCATGAAAGAATATAAGAATTTAGGGCACATGTCTAAGGTTGACGACCAACTTTATTCAACAAATTCATGTTATTACTTACCTTATCACCCTGTGATCAAGGAACCTAGTGCAACCACTAAATTAAGAGTTGTTTTCGATGGCTCTTATAAATCAAACTCAGGTATTTCATTAAATGATACGCAGTTCATTGGCCGAACGCAACAATCAGACTCGTTCTCAATTTTAATAAGATTTAGGCAACATAGATACGTAGTCACATCTGATATTGAGAAGATGTACCGCCAAATTTGGCTACATAAACCACACAGAAAATATCAAAGAATAATCTGGCGCGAAAATCCAAGTGATAAACTAGCAACTTATGAATTAAACACGGTAACATATGGGACAGCCAGCGCACCGTATTTAGCAATACGTTGTCTGGAACAATTAGCTAAAAATTCAGAAATTTCATTTCCTAAGGAATCAACAATTATTCAAAGAGATTTTTATGTCGATGACATGTTGACAGGCTCAGACGATATAGAGGAATTAATCTCCCTTTGTTCAAATATCTCGTCGATTTTAGGGTCTGCCGGTTTTAAACTTCATAAATGGACATGTAATTCATCATCATTTGCATTGCCAAAAAACATTCAACTTCAAAATGACTCCCTAGATTTAACTAAACACGACATGAAAACTTTAGGAATACACTTCAATCCGATAAGCGACTTGTTCCAGTTTTCGTTCAATACATCTGACACAATCAAGACCATCACAAAACGCAGCATTCTTAGTGAAACTGCGAAAATATTTGACCCACTTGGTTTACTTTGTCCAATAACTATTGTTCCAAAAATATTAATTAAACAAATAGGCTGGGATGAAGAACTTAATTTTGAATTTCAACAAAAATGGTTGCAATTTCGCGACAATTTGCATTTTATAGGTAACATACACATTCCACGATATATCACAAGTACAAATAAAATACGTGATGAACTGCATGGATTCGCAGATGCTTCAGAACGAGCATACGGAGCCTGCGTTTACATTAAAACAATTCATAATGATAAATGCAGCATTCATCTGATTGCAGCTAAATCGCGAGTCGCTCCCATCAAAAATGTGTCAATTCCGCGCTTAGAACTCTGTGCAGCAGTTTTGCTGGCAGAACTAACAACCAGAATCTGTGAAATCTTGGATATTAAATTCGACAGTAAGCATCTCTAGTCAGATTCACAGATTACATTATCTTGGATAAATGGGGCCCCTTCACGCTGGAAACCCTTTGTGGCTAACCGGGTGTCTGAGATACAACGTTTAACTGATATAAAATCATGGCATTATGTAAATACGAAAGAAAATCCTGCTGATTTAATTTCTCGAGGTGTCAATCCAAGCGAATTAAAAAATAACGCGCTCTGGTGGCACGGTCTTAATTGGCTAGCACAATCAAACATTCAATTATTTAACATCATTGAAAATTCTCTAGACAGTATTCCTGAAGAAATAAAAACAAAAATTTCACTGCCAATATTAATTGATAATTCTATTTTTTCTAAATTTTCTAATTTAAACAAACTAATTAATGTTGTAGCATATTGTAAGCGGTTTGCATATAACTGCAGTCATGCTCAGACACGATCGGGAATGTTAACATCAGAGAGACAGGATGCCTTAAATTCACTTATAAGGTTGGCGCAATTAGAACTATATTCGCGAGAAATTGATAATTTAGTTAAAGGTTGTAATTTAAACAATAAATCAAAAATTTTATCTCTATCTCCATTCTTACACGATGGTCTTTTGCGGGTTGGTGGAAGACTTATGCACTCAAATTTCAACTTTAATCAAAGACATCAAATCATTCTTCCACCGGGACACTTATTGACAAAATTAATAATAATCCAAGCGTACGTTGAAAACTTACACTGTGGATCACAACAATTGCTGTACACTTTACGACAAAAATATTGGCCCATCTCTGCCAAAAGTACAATACGAAAAATTATTCATAACTGTTTAACTTGCTATCGTTATAAACCAAAACCATATAATGAACAAATGGGACATTTACCAGCATACAGATTAACACCTTCACCTCCGTTTTATTTCTGCGGCGTTGACTATGCTGGACCTTTTCTTACGCGAGATAGAAGAGCTCGTGGTTACAAAAGGTATAAATCCTATATATGTTTATTTATATGTATGAATACTCGGGCAATTCATATGGAAGTAGTTTCTGATTTATCAAGTGTAGCATTCTTGGCGTCTCTTCGGAGATTTATTGCGCGCAGAGGACAACCTCACACAATTTGTTCGGATAATGGTACCAATTTTGTTGGTGCAAATTCAGAATTAAATCAATTATACAAAACCATATCCAATGATTGTGATAAATTAATAAAACAACTCTCAAACGAGGGCAAAACCATTGAATGGAAATTTATACCACCTAGATCGCCTCATTTTGGAGGAATATGGGAAAGCCAAATTAGAATAATAAAAATGCACCTATCAAAGGTTATTGGGCAAGCAATCGTTACATTCGAAGAGTTTTCTACTCTACTTGCTCAAGTGGAGGCTGTTGTTAATTCAAGACCGATTTCTCCCTTGAGTACTGATCCAAATGACCTTTCTCCTTTAACCCCTGCTCATTTCTTGATCGGCCGTCCACTGACAGCTGCCCCTGATGAAGACTACGTAGCAACACCGGATAATAGACTATCAGCCTTTCAACGGATGCAAAAAATCGTCCAACATTTTTGGAAGCGCTGGCAAAGGGAATATGTTAATACTCTACAACCCAGGAATAAATGGAGGAAACAAAATTCCAGGCCTCTCAAGGAAGGTGACCTGGTGATATTAACGGAAGAGCAAGGCTCTCCAGCAACGTGGAAAATGGGTCGAATAACGAAGTTGTGGCCCGGAAAGGATGGTTTAGTGCGTGTAGTGACTGTACATACCGCCTCAGGTACTTACAAACGGTCTATAGGAAAGTTGTGTTTACTGCCCGTGGACAGTGCTGGTGAAGGGTTTTAAGTTATTTAATATGTTATTTATCGTTTAATTTATTATTGTCATTTATTGTTTAATTGTTAAAGGACTAAAATCCTTCAAGGCGGGCGGCATATTTAATATTCAACAGACATTCCGGCAACTTTGCATCAGTATTTTAATCTTTGCTTTGCTTAATAATGATTGTCCCTCCAGGAAATATACCGGTCTCATATTTAACGTTAAAGTGACGACACCGTGTTCCATGTATTTCCGAATCTCTGGGTCACGTAAACACCGTTGTTCTAAGAAGTAACACTCAGTTCTCACGCACCCCAATTTGTATTTACCTCACCCTGACCACCCTTAGATTTTAAGAAGTAGCGTTAGATCAGTTGTAGATGAGACGTTGAATAAATAAGTTCGTTATTACTTTGACTCTCATTCAATACACTCAATACAGTGAACCATTAGCAGAAACGTCGTAAAGGTGCTGAACAATCAGATAACAGCCCAAGACGTCAACAACGTCACTACTGCTAACCATGCTATTCGTAACCGGTTAGTCGCGAAAAATTCCTAATAGAGGGAGAAGCGCGTATGCGATGACGTAACGGTTCCCTATTTCACTTGAATGCTGACTATTAGTAGGCTAATGAAAAATACGAGTCAGCTAGTACGAATATTCCTACTAGCTGACTCGAATTTTTCATTAACCTAAAAAGCCAAGCTAGTAACAGCATGGAGAATCTCTCGTTACTGACTATTAGTATTCAATTCACCGTGAGTTGTAAAGAAAAATTTCAAGGAAGATCTGAGACTGTTATTTGAGGCAGTTCAAATAATTAATGGGAAACAATAAAAACATGAGCGTTTAAAACTCTCCAAATACGGACTCAGAAATATGTAACAGTTATTTTTTATACAAGATGACAAAATTCAAATTTATTTTTATTTATAAAAAATAACTGTTACATATTTCTGAGTCCGTATTTGGAGAGTTTTAAACGCTCATGCTTTTATCAAAAATTAACAAATTATTAAAACAACAATATTAACACTAACTGATTATAAAAGATATTCAAATTGTTTGAACTGTTTGAATTGTTCAAACTGTTTGAACTGCTTCAAATAACAGTCTCAGATATTCCTTGAAATTTTTCTTAGAGGTACAACCCTCAAGTATAGTCGGTCTAGAACTACGAGGAGAAATTTAAAAAAAGGCACGTTATTTAACACACCATGTACGGTAATAGAAATGCGCATTAAATTCATTTTTATATGAAAATAAAATATAAAGTGCGTATTTTTCTATGTGGGCATTCTTCTGGGTGAGCATTTTTCGGTGTGAGCAATTTTCTGTGTGCGCAATTTTCTCTGTGGGCATTTTTCAGTGTGGATAATTTTCCATGTGCGCATTTTTCTATGTGAGCATTTTTCGGTGTGAGCAATTTTCCGTGTACGCATTTTTCCATGTGGGCATTTTTCGGTGTGCGCAATTTTCATTGTGCGCTTTTTTCTTGTCCGCATTTTTCGCTGTGGGCTTTTTTTGTGCGCAATTTTCGTGTGGGCTTTTTTCGTGTACGCTTTTTTCATGAAATCCCCTTAGCTTTAGTTGCAACGTTCGCGTAAGATTACGTTGGATCTAATTTTCAAAAAACTTAGTTTCGCTTAGCTTAATTTCGCGTCCAGTGGCTTGCCTTTAAACGTCTCAGACCCAGCTAAAATTTACTCTGTGAATGGCAAAATGAGCTTCAAGTAAGCTCGGCTAGCAGATTTGACGTATTCTGCGCAAAGCTAAGCAACAGAACAGAACAGAATTAGTAAGTAAGTAAATTTCCTCCAATGATATTGCTTAACCACACAATTAACTTCCTTTATCTTCTTGATGAAATTAATAACCCTTTAGTTTCCATAAAATCCATTCGATCGTGTGGTTTGACGTTTTATACAATTAGAGTAGTATACCTGGCGGGATCCTGGGACACCTCGATGGCCTGTCCATCCGCAGTGACCACCGTTGAAGGTCATCCCCTGGTTTAGGGGTTGTTTTCGTTGCTGAAGAGGTGATTTAGGGGTGGTTCTTCGTGCACCCCTTTGTTTCTTGTACCTGAAGAAGTGGTCGTCAATGACGTAATTTGACCAGAGGCTCTTGGAGGCTGGTCTTGGGTCGCCATTTTTGCAGATGGCTCGCCATTTTTTTTCTTGCGATGGCCAATGCAGAGGTGTGGGCGGGGTTTGGTCACCATTTTTTTTTTGCGATGACCAATGGCAGAGGTGTGGGCGGGGTTTGCAGGGGTGGTTCTTGTACCTGAAGAAGTGTCGTCAATGACGTAATTTTACCGGAGGAGTGCTGAAGAAGTGTCGTACAAGAGAGGAATTTTTTCTTCTGCAGACGTCAGAGTTGTAGACCAGAGGTGGTCTTCGGCTTTCAAGGTCGCGCTGACCGCCTAGTACGAGCGGTATTTCTTAAACGCGTCACGTTTCGCAGGTTTTGACAAGATTTTTGCGATACCTGTTGCAGGTGACACCTGTTTTTTTAATTGCTTATTGAAAAAAAAAAAAATGTAAAAATGTAGATTTTTTTTTTTGTCACGAGGGGGGTCAGACGAGAGGTCACGTAAAACGATAGGAGACGCTAGGTCAGACGAGGGATCAGGAAAAATTGATAAGACAGACGCTTCGTTAGAATTTATTTGATAAACATGCTAAATGATACAATTTAAAACGTTATAATTGTTTAGGACTTTCAAATATCTTTTCTTTACAGTATAATTCATTATTTTTTTTATTCCTGTTAATTGGTTTCAGTTTTATGAACTGTTTCTTTATTGTTGGTTCCTCCTTTCTTATATCATTCTTCGAATGATTTTCTAGAGAATTTTTACAAAAGCAAAAATACATTTTACATATCTTACAGTAGGAGCTCATGTTAATGAATACCGCTTGATCCGAAACCGTTGTCACCTCGAACCGTGGATGATAGTTCCGTCACCTCTTCTAATTCAGGATAGTAAATTTGCTGACAGATTAATTGTGCGATGCGATCACCGCGCACTATCTCGTACGGTACGTCTGAATGATTGAAGAGTACGACTTTTATTACGCCGCGGTAATCTTCATCGATGACGCCTGCACCGACGTCTATGGAATTTCTAGCCGCCAGTCCCGACCTTGGCGCTATGCGGCCGTAACAATCTTCGGGAAGTTGAACTTTGATACCTATGTCGATAATTTCTTTGCCTCTCGCCGGTACTAAATAATTGTATGCGCTGCGCAAATCATAGCCGGCTGCTTTCGTTGATCCTTTTGTAGGTGCAAATGCGTGTGATACGGTTTTCATAAATTTTAATTGCTTTTGGTTTGTCGCTACAAGGAAAGAAAAAAATTAATCGTACAAATAAAAACAAAGAAATGTAAAACTTACTACTTGATAAATTCGTTCTGTAAATAGTGAAAAAAAATTGAAACTGTTTCATGAGTTAATTTTTTTATATCCCCATGGAAATGTATCGGTGAAAATGAAATTAATCATTCTTTTATCATCGAATGGGCTTAGGGCTACTTTTCTTTGTTCAATCGTGAACACTTCGTGTTTTTGTGATCTGATTAAATGTTGTTTCGTTTCTAGCGTGGAATTATTAAATAGAGTTTGATAATAGTCTTCGAACGAGATCGAACGAAGCGCTGAATTTTTCACACCTTTAGCTTTCTTAATTACAATATTATCTTCAACTTTTATTGAATACATTTTTGATCTAATTCCGACGAATTCTAACATTAGTTTTCCATTATTTTCATCCTTCATTAATCCTAAAACTTTTTTATTTCGAAGAGGTATTTGATATCTGTTATCAGGTTTATAATCTGATGTATCGAATTTTGAAATGTCTTGTTTGATATGATCGTAAATGTCTTCGACGAAAAAGTGGTAAATTAAAGAATCCGTATCGGTATAAAGTAATTTAGCGTTGTCTTTGAATTTCTTCCTGATATAATTGTAATGAAAATCATAAAGAAACGTTTTGGAAAGATCTAGTATAGTGAAGCCTACGTATATAGGTTTGTTAAATTTAATATCCAGTCGTTTCATTTCGATAATGACCATGTCGTTATCGAAAATGGTACAACTGTGGAAATTTGGTTTCGATATGTAATATTTTGCTCCGTAACGTCCTTCCCATTTAGTCACCAGTTTTACATCTTTATATTTTCTAACGTTTTCCATAGTTTTACCGAACACTGAATTGTTCATTAGTTTATAGAAATTTTTCTCAAAGTCGTTTTTACTTTTTTTACGTAAATCATTATTTAAATTTATATACGATTCCATCCAACTTGACTGTTTAAATTTTAATACTCTTAATACTCTCTCAACCTTCAATCCTAATTGGATAGCCTGTTTTAAATTTCTATAATGTATAATATATTGTTTTTTATCAAATAAAGTTGTTAATAGTTTGGGAATTTTTGAAGATGAACATGGTGGTATTGAACGTTCGGGGCAAAGTGGTAAATCTTTATGCTCTTCAAATATTTCTTCGGGATAGCGCAAGTCACATTCTAGAATGTAACCAAATTCGGCATCATCCGATACGTTCATAATATCTATCGAATAAGGATCGACCCATTCAAATTGGGCAAAAGGTAAAGGTAAACACATAGCTGTGCCGTACAAGTTGTTAACGTCGTAATACATTAAATATGATGACGGTTCATCGACGTTAAAATCGTTCATGTATTTGTTGTTCGCTTTACCGTAACGATTTGAACATTGAGAAACTCCACCTCTGATACCTTTTTCGATAAACATTAACATATCTACGTCTGTTAATAATTCCAAGGTAATGGAAGTTGTCTTCAACATGCTGTCGAAAGCTAAACCGGGTGCTGTATAATAATGTAAAGCATCCAACTGATAAGTTTGCAAACATGTGGTTCTAAAATTTTCAAAGATATCTGTTAACAGCAAAACGTCCGTTTTCAAATACAGTTCTGCATATTCTTGTAAATTTTTAATATCGAACGTATTCCATACGTTCAAGGCATGTTCGTATTCATCGTGAGAAATGTGAGATTGATTAATTTTATTAAAAAAATCATTTTTTGAAGGTAGTTTAGTATCTTGTAATTTCTCCCAACTGTCGAGATATTCGTACGGAAAAACTCCTTTCCTCTCGAGCAATTTAAGTTCCGTATCATTTTTACAATGTGATTTGGTAATTAATTTTTGATTACTCTCTAAATATGATGAAAGTTTATCTAAACTACTGGGCATGAATCGAAAAGAATCCAAAAACCTAAAATTAATTTTAGTATTTGAAATATATTTAGAAAATGAAATATATTTTTCCTTATTAATCGGTAATAAATTAATTTTGCCTGGAATTTGTGTAGCTAACTCTTTTATTAAAAAATGACTGTCATAGCCTGACATATTGTGAAAAATTACAGGTATCGCGTTACTGGTTTTATAGTTTAGATTACATGCCTGATGACTACTTCCACGGTACTTTCCTGTAAAATGTGAATGATCACGTACTTTAATATCGTTAAAATTATTGAACGGCTTCAAACAGATGTGACAATGCGTTGCATTTTGAAATGCATACTCTTGTTCTACCGTTAATTGTTCACACGGTTCCACCTTTGAGAAAATATCGTTAATTTCTAAACCTATTTTTTCTAATTCATTGACAAACCAACTTACACAGTCCTTTCCGGTATGCAATCTGAATCTTGAAAGCGAAGGATTATATGAACATACCAGAAAATATGCTATAGAAAATGGTTCATGTTTTTGATATTTTCTATTTTTATTAGAAGGTTTTAAATCATCGAATTTTCTCAGTATGCATTCTAAGTCTGCATAAATAACAAACGGAACTTTTTCTTTATTTTTAAAATTTTTAAATGTTAGATATTTTTCTCTTTCAGTCGGTATAGTAATTTTAGTTTTATTTATATCTTTACATGCAATACCATGTTTTTCTAAATTTTCTTTCGATTTAAAGTGATTTAGACAACGTTCACAAAACCACTTTTTATTATGTAAATTACCGGTTTGTCGGTGAAATAGACCAGATAAATTTTTTATTAATGCAAAATGAAAGGTTTTTGAATTTATATTGATATCATCATCATTATCATCATCATCATCATCATTTTCTTCACAACTTATCATTAATAAATTAATTCGTTTTATAAATTCAAACTTACTTAAAGAAACTGGTAATACTTCTCTTTTTTCTATTGTAAATATATTAATCGAAAGTTCGTTCATTACTTCAAATTTCTTAATATCTTTTAAACTAATTGGAAAATTAATGCCATCAAATTTTAAAACATTTGAAAAATGTGGATACGATCCAACACGTTCAGATTTTTTATGAGCAGGTGCAGGATGTAAAGCTGCCACGATTGACCAAAGAAAACAATATTCATCATTGTTTTGTACATTTAAAACAGACTTCTTATTTTGAATAAATTTAGGCATTTCAACGTATGTTGAAATACCACCGTTAATAGGTGCATAATTATTAATGTTAATTTTTAATTGTAAAATTTCATATAAAGCCCACCCGCTATCTCTCTCTTGAAACTCTTCCAATTTTGATAAAATTTTATTTTTTACATTTGCTTCATACCATTCTTTTAAGTTTGTAGAGTGATCTATTACTTGATTTCTAGTAGTAAAATGTTTTATGTCGGTTTCATCGTTTTGAGGTTTGATAAAATTAGCTAAAAATATTACGTTTACTTTTAAAATATTTCTCGATAATTCTTTCTTAATTTTATAGTAAAAATGTTTAAAAGATTTTTGTAAAAATAAATTTGGATCTTTAATGCTTAAATTAATTATTGCACCGGTCCTCAGTCTATTTTTAAAACACGATTCTAAATCCTGCCAGACTAGAGTTTTTCTTTTTTGTTTTCTTTTTTCTCTCAGTCCTTGTTTAAGAATTTCTCTATAATTCAATAAAAGCGATAAATATGACTCGAGTTTAGCATAATGTGGAACTTTGTTATTGTTAAGTTTTAAATATTTTTTAGTTAAAAAAATAGTTTTCCTAATGAACTTTAACCACTTCACGAAATCTTTTTTTGTCTTAACTAACTTACCAACAGTTTCAATTTTATTCACAATTTCACCCAACTGATTATTAAAATTCATCTTTCGAGATGTGATGTACGTGAGTGATATTTTTATACTGGTATCTCTCGCAATGGTAAACAACATTTCATCATCATTAGATTTACGCAAGCTGTTTACTTTGAATATATTTACATCATAAACTGCAATAAATTATAAAAATATACACGTGTTGTTATTTGCAACCGAGCCGTTTATTGCGTCATATTTTTTTATATTGGTATCTCTTGCAATGGTAAACAATATTTCATCATCAGATTTACGCAATCATGCTGTTTACTTTGAATATATTTACATCATAAACTGCAATATCAGGAAATAAATTATAAAAATATACACGTGTTGTTTGTAATCGAGCTGTTTATTGCGTCATGTAATTTGTGGAAAATATCTGTTTACTTAAAATTATTTGATTACATTATCGTGGTGTTTTATAAAAATGTGCACGAGTTGTTATTGCAGTTAATTATGCATTTTTAGATTCTAATTTATTCAACTAGTTTCGTTTCATATAAATATAGAACCGTTTTCATAGAGAGATCACAGTAGTAAAGAACTCAACGAAAATGGCAAACGTACCGTGCACTTTGGTTGTACAAAGCAACGATATAACCGAGTTACCAATTAAAATGTTACATGCTGTGTGCAAGCAATTGTTCAGGTAAGATATTTCTTCATTGTATTTATAACATAAGTTGCTTAATTTTTTTTTTTCTATAGCTTTGGATTGAGGTCATTGCACATGAAGGGGACAAATCAGGTGATCATAAGTTTGAGTTATTCACCTAAAGGTGAAACTCTGACAAAAAAATTTGGGGATTTACCGCTTCAATACGTGAGGTTGGCGTTGGAAACTGAAGAAGAAATGTCGTTATTTCAGCAGGCAATGATTAAATTTTCCTTTAATACAATTCATCAAGACGATAATGATGATGAACGTATGATAGGGGGTGAAGGAACATCAAAAAGAAAAATTAAGTGGACACCTGATGATAAAAGCGATGAGGATGGTAATGTAAAAAAGAAGATCAAAATTTTAGACAATAAAATACTTAAAAAACCCGAAATTCCTAAATTTAAGGCAGTGTTTGATGATGACGCGCATTTATTTAATTCACAAAAATATTCGATAGTATTAGATGAAGATGATGATGATATATGTATATGATTTAAAAGTGTATGATGATGAAGATGCACATTTATTTATGATTTAATAAAACATAATTAAACATTATATATTGTTTTTTTTTATTATAGAAAATAAGAAAAAATGCTGTTTTTTTTGTATTATATATATATATGGAGTATCAATAAATTACTTATTTAAACGAAGGACGTGTACGACTTCATTAGACTGTTCTTAAAAAACAATTGGTTAATAAGATTATGGATTCGAACATAGCGATCAAGGTATTTATTTTTATACATGTGAGAGAAAAAACATAATTTTTTTTTTTTTTTTTTTTTTTTTACAGAAATCTGAATTATATATATTGAATAAAGAAATTGATCGTCTATTTAAAAAGCATGCGTTGGATCTTCCACATGATTTACCATCGTGGTTTAATGTGAACAGACACCAGTGGGTGCGAACGTTCAAACTTTTTAAACTTTGGACTATAAATCGCTTTGATTTGACCTTATTAAATAACCAAGCAGCTCGATGTTTAACGCTTCAAAAATATCTTAAACATCAGCAGAAGAAAGAGGAGGACCTTGAAAAAATAAGTCGTTGGGAAAGGATCATCCTAAATAACGAATTAGGAACGCGCGACCAATTAAAACTACAATCAAAGTTAGTCAAAGCAATTAAACTTCAGGAAGAGTTGCGATTTGATAAAGTCAAGACATACATCCGGTATGATAGACAAGCAGCACCGTCTATAATGAATCAAGAAAGAATAAGGAGAAGTGAAGTCAAAAGTCTTTCGGAAATTTTTGATGAATGAAATTAAAACAAATATGTATCAATTATTAGAAGAATAATAAAAATCAATTATAAAATTTTTAAAATTTCTTTATTATAATTTAGCGTACAAACCACTGGTACAACAAATTTACATGATCTTTGGCGCAATTTAACTTATTGTTCGTATGTAAATTACAATGATTTTGAACATAATTTCGTTTCAGTATACTTAAATTCGGACACGTAAGCTGATCTAAATCTATAATTTGATTAGTTATAATTTTATTTAGCACTTTCTCCTTGTTGAGTCCCTTCACGAAGATGACTTTGTCTCCGATGATGGACTTGATGTAGTTACCGATGTTTTCTTGAGGTAAGTAGTAGTCCAGCGAAGTATCCCAGTCCAGACCGTGTAAATTCCTAGTCGTCCAATCGACGTGACTCCTCAATTTTCCACGAAACCAAGACGAAGTTTGCGGTGACGATCCGAAGGCGTGATGTATGAGTTTCGTCTTCATATCGAATATCGCCACTTCCTTGATTATAAACTCGCTGTCTTTGTACTGGAAACCTTGGACGTCGATTATGTACATTTTTTTTCTTTTTCTAACTAGCTAACGAGTGCAAAGCTTCGTCGTTGTTTCGGTACTAAACAGATTGCAGATGCTGACCCCTTATATACTGTTTTTTTAGCTTACGCAATGTTATTTTATCTTATGCAACGTTATTCTTATCTATCCAACTATTATGCGTATTATCGAAACCTAACCATTTCACAAACACTTTATTTTTATTTCTTTTTAAAATTTTCTCCACAAGATAAACGTCCGGATATTTTACTTTTTGCAATTGTTCTCTATAGAATCCCCCTAATATATCGTTTCCAGTTGCGTCTTTTAATAAATAAGTGATCGGATTTGTGAGTTGTACTTTTCGAATCGTGAAAATTTCGGTAGACCAATTAGGCATATACTTTTTATCAAAAATTCCTCTAATTTTTGAAATGCGTACGTGATCACCGACATTGAATTTTTTATTCTTAACGTCAACCGACTTAATGCTACTATACACCGTGTCTAATAATTTCTTTTCGTTTTCTTTTCCAACTTCAGTCGGTTTCATGCCGATAGTTCTGTGCTTTGTATTGTTGTATTTTTTCACAATATGTTTTAATATGTTTACCCATTTGTAGTTACCTTGCAGACTGAATTCTCTAAACATTGACGATTTTAGAGTCCTATTTACACGCTCCACTATCGACGCTTTTTTCTCACTGAACACACTATAATGATTGACGTTGTATTTTTTTGTTAATTTTTTTAATTCTTTATTGAAGAACTCTTTTCCTAAATCCGTTTGCAGATTATTAGGTTGTTGTTCCTTGAATACTTTTTCAATGGCATTGCTGACTTCCGAGCCGGACTTATTCTTTAGAGGAAACGCCCAAACGTATTTAGAAAAGCAATTAATCACGATCAATATGTATTTATAGCCGTTATTTTCCTTAGCGTAAGGAATCATTTCCACCAAATCGGCTTGATACAGATCGTTTAGAGATTTAATGATTACTTTACGTCTTTTAAAATTAATTCTAGCAGGTTTGTGAATTTCTTTCACTACTTGTTTTTTAGCATCCGTAATTAGATTTGTCATTTTTCTTTTTTATTCGATGATTCGGGCTTCTTTCAGTTCCTCGATTATCGAGTTTATTTCATTCGTGTGGCTCGTATTACCGGCCGTCTGTGATGCTAACAATAACCTCAACCTATCAACGAGCTCGTTTGGATCGTCCCAGTGAACGTAATCCGTTTTATTATCGTTTACTTCCATAAACATCCCACTACCTGTATCAGTATTCATCAGTGGAGCGATAATATTTATATACTTTGGCATTCTACTGCCTGCTATTTGTTTATTTGGATTATAAAATCGTCGATTAGCGTTAGTCCTAAGAATAATTTGAAATTGAAATTGAAAATTACATAAAATCACAATTAATTGATATTAATTCGGATAGAAAACGAATTAGTAGTAATCAGACAGTTAGCGCTACAAATAATATGACCGGACAAATTTTAACTACTGTAAATAAAAATCTACTGGCTGATGATAATGATGAAATAGTATTAAAAGCAATCACCAATCATAATACATTAAAATATGAGATAAAGAGCAACAAAATTATACATTTTGAAAAACCGAATTCGATTGCACCGCTATTAGGATTCAATAGAAAAAAACTAAAAGAAAATAAAATATACAAATCTGATTTTGCTATTAATATTTCTAAAGTAAATGCCATTTGCTTTGAATGTAATTTAGTTACTAATTCCTATAGTAACAACAATCAAGATCACGTGTTACACATATTTTTTCCTCAAGTGCCTCCCGGTTTTCGAATAGTGGAAAAAGTAAACAACGTCATTTATCTACCAATAAATACGAAATACATCGATGAAATCGTCATTAAAATACTAGACCAAGACAGGAATCTAGTCAATTTCCAAAACGAGATCAGAACGATAAGACTTCATTTAAAACAGTTAAAATAATGGTGTTTCGATATAATACTTTTCCCTATAAAGGTATAAAAAGAAAATTAGGACAACAAGGATTCAGTTTAAAGAAGCAATCGAAGGAGTTAACACCTGAAAATAAACAATTTTTATTATCATTAGGATTCCAATTATTGTAAGAAAAAAATGAGTTTCGGTGTATTGAACATTGGTGAACACGTTTTAATAGATAATTCTATTATAAATTGTGAAATACACAGTCATCCGCCGTACGCAAATACCACGTTAAATAAATCTGACGAAATACGATTACCGATTCAAACGCAGGACATCTATACATTACCAGCTCAAAGTTACCTGTACATCGAAGGTAAAATACTCGATCACGATGGTAAAGTGAGCAACACGTTGAATTTCGTTAACAACGGCATCGCCTTCCTGTTCGATGAAATCCGATACGAAGTAGGAGGATCGGTCATAGATCGCGCTCGAAATCCAGGCATCACATCAGTGTTGAAGGGGTACGCCTCTTTCACGAACAACGATTGCACAAGATACAACAACGCATGTTGGAATCACCTTGAAAATCCAGTAATTACCGATTCGCAGGGAAATTTTAGCGTTTGCATTCCGTTAAAAATTCTGCTCGGTTTCTGTGAAGACTATAAAAAAATTTTGATAAACGTGCGACAGGAATTAGTGCTCATTAGAAGTTCTTCGGATCTCAACGCCGCCATAACCACGAAGAACGGGGAAAAACCTCAAATCGAACTTTTAAAAATACTATGGAAAATTCCTCACGTTCAAGTTTCCGACGCCGAAAAATTGCAATTACTTAAGTACGTAGACGAAGGAAGAGATCTCGAGCTCGCGTTCAGAAACTGGGAACTCCACGAACTACCTCTTTTACAACAGACGACGAGGCACACCTGGAACGTCAAAGCGAGCAGTCAATTAGAGAAGCCACGTTTCGTTATCGTAGGTTTTCAAACTAGTAGAAAAAATGACACCCTAAAAAATATCAGTCAATTTGATCATTGTGACTTAACAAACATAAAATTGTATTTAAATTCAGACGTCTATCCTTATGACAATCTAAATTTAAATTTTGAAAAACACCAATTCGCAATTTTATACGAAATGTACGCTCAATTTCAACAATCCTACTATTATAAAACTGCAGGCGAACCGTGTCTTAATTTTTCAAAATTTAAAGATTTAGCACCGTTGGTGGTGATCGATTGCAGTCGACAAAACGAAACGCTCAAGTCGGGAACCGTCGACATCAGATTAGAATTCGAAACCAGTAAAAACGTGCCCGCAAATACCTGCGCCTATTGTTTAATATTACACGACAGACTAGTTAAGTACAACCCGCTCACGAATGTGGTAAAAATGTTCTAAAAAAATGCCCATTCCAACAAAATACGTTTGCCCTAAATGTAAAGGGGAGACCGACATACCAGGATGTAAATGTGTACCATGTCTTACAGATCAATTGTTAAAAGATCTTCATGGAAGAAAACATTGGTAATTAATGTCTTCTTAAATACTTTACATGTAATATTTTTTTTTTTGAAAATATCTGTACAAAAAATATTTATCTTAATCTTAATTAGTATGTTTATTGTTAATTAGCAAACTTTATCTCTAAATAAACATGTTGTTTTAAAACGAGCGTCTTATCAGTTTTTTCCTGATCCCTCGTCTGACCTAGCGTCTCCTATCGTTTTACGTGACCTCTCGTCTGACCCCCCTCGTGACAAAAAAAAAAAAATCTACATTTTTACATTTTTTTTTTTTTCAATAAGCAATTAAAAAAACAGGTGTCACCTGCAACAGGTATCGCAAAAATCTTGTCAAAACCTGCGAAACGTGACGCGTTTAAGAAATACCGCTCGTACTAGGCGGTCAGCGCGACCTTGAAAGCCGAAGACCACCTCTGGTCTACAACTCTGACGTCTGCAGAAGAAAAAATTCCTCTCTTGTACGACACTTCTTCAGCACTCCTCCGGTAAAATTACGTCATTGACGACACTTCTTCAGGTACAAGAACCACCCCTGCAAACCCCGCCCACACCTCTGCCATTGGTCATCGCAAAAAAAAAATGGTGACCAAACCCCGCCCACACCTCTGCATTGGCCATCGCAAGAAAAAAAATGGCGAGCCATCTGCAAAAATGGCGACCCAAGACCAGCCTCCAAGAGCCTCTGGTCAAATTACGTCATTGACGACCACTTCTTCAGGTACAAGAAACAAAGGGGTGCACGAAGAACCACCCCTAAATCACCTCTTCAGCAACGAAAACAACCCCTAAACCAGGGGATGACCTTCAACGGTGGTCACTGCGGATGGACAGGCCATCGAGGTGTCCCAGGATCCCGCCAGGTATACTACTAATTAGCCCTAAGAGTTCTTGTACAATTAGCTCTAAAACTTCTTGTACTTAAGTTTCTAAAACTTTTGTTTTCAAATAATAAATTACGCTATACACATTATTGACAATATATTTATTAATTATATTTGAACATAATAAGCAGAGTTGAGACAAAATTCATGATACGATCGCGATGTGTGAAAAGTCATAAGCGCACAGCACATTTTCTATTAAAGTTTTCTTAATAAAAAATTATTAATATTAGAAATGAATTTGTCGTGTCGTAACTTTCTCTAGGAAGGGAAATAATCCTCGGGACGTTTTAGAGCGAATACATATGCCAATACACTTACTTTATTTTATCATTATTTATCATTTGAAATCGAAGAAAATTTTACAAACTTTTCCTATGATACGACTATGCGTTCTGCTCACATTGAATTATTGAAGTGTAAAAACACAATAAAAAATTTCTCGCCCAAACCAGTTTAAGGCTAATCCAAGTAAGTATTGAACGACTTTGCTCGTTCCTAGTTATATATTTTAATTTTATTGTTCCGTTGAACAGCTACTCTAATATTAGAATGTGATTTTACTATCGTAACAAGATTTATATTCTTTCCACGCGTATCCAAAATTGCGAATTTCGTATATATTGGAATTGCAACATGCATTGGATACACGCGGTTATTTTAATTCATATCCTGACTTTGTCTCGACTCTGATAATAAGTAACAAAATTAAATAATGATTTTATACAACTTAACAAATTGACTTTTTACTCAAAAGAAGCAAAATGTTTCAGTAAATACTCTTGATTTTAATTAAAATGTACAAATTATGAAATAATATTAAATATCTCGATCAGTCAATTGAAAGATCATTTTATGGAACCATCTAACGATGACATAAAAGTGATACTATTCCATTGAAAAATAAAAGTTATTTCCCTTCAATTGTTGTAAAAATGAAAATGTGTTATTAAAGCCCTATTTAGTGAAAAGCGTTACTGCGGTAGATCTAGATACCTTCCACTCAGCTTGTAACAGTACGCCAATATCTGCTGTCTAACTTTCTTTGTTAATGACATATTAATTACAACGTATTTTCCGAAAACCATAAGTAAGGCCTAACAATATCTTAAAAACCATAAGACTTAGGGACAAGGAATCCTTAGCAAACTTGCCCTAAAATAACCTGACAAACTCAAATTCGTTATAAAATATAGGTTGTTCCATTTAAAATAACGAAGTACCTACAGCCAAATTGAGACACCTGTATATTTGAAAATAATTTTAAATTATGCGGATCTTGAAAAGATGAAATCTTTGTATCAAACATTTTTTCATATAGGTACATACTCAACAGGATCAGCGTTATTTAAGAAACCCGGTTAAATGCAACAGCCTGTACGTCAGGAAAGGCTGCGTTCCAATACGTAACACAGCTAATCCCTAATAGGGAGTTTTCGCATCGCCTCTGTTAAAGTCCCGATACGAAAAATTAGAAATGGATTGGGTGCATTCCATGATTCCACTGGTACAATCGTTTGCACCGGTGGAATCATGGAATGCACCCAAAATGCACCCGGTGCATTACCAATTTGCCTATATTCATATAGAAAATAAAAAATGTTTCAAAATGATACCAAATATAACATATTTTGCGCGGATTATTGCTCTAGGCACCCTGCACATGCGAGGGCTGCGCCACCAATACCAAGGGGCATATCATGATCATATTGTGCATTAGTGTTATAAAACAAGTATTATGTACTAGAATCGTAACTTGTCATAAGAGTAATTTAGTCTCATGCAATGAGTTAATTTCAAGAAATGTTTTCATAAATATATTCACAAATCACCGCCAAGCGGCGCTGAATGCAGAGATGTACATGGTGCCTATAGACATGCTGAATTAAACCTGACGAATGTAAGAGAGTAAAAAAGATTTTTTTCTACTTTGCGTTCACAATGGATTCATTGTGACACCAAAAACAGTTTCACAATGAAGCTCATTGTGACACTGTTTTTGGGGAAATTTTAGTCATTTTTAATTGAAAATATTTAATAGATTTTACAAAATAGCTCAGTATTTATTTGTTACTTAACAATATACTCACAATGAAGCTGGATAAGAAAAATTAATAACTTGTTAATGTGACATGTGACTTTTGATTAAAACGAAAGGTTTTCAGTGTTGCCACGCATTACAACTAAAATTCCCCATATGCTAAGAAGATCCAATATTTTTCATATTTTTGTTCAATAAGTGACGCAAAGTAGAAAAAATAGTATATTATACACGTTTCACAAGAGGCATTGTAACACTCGTTCCGTTGGGGCACTCCTAGCTCGCTACGCTTCGCTAGTCGTACGCCACCACTAGTCGTACGTAGACCATTTGTCTATGAATACAAGCATTAGATAACTCCGAAACTATGTAAAATTTGAAATTTTTTAAATCTTTCATTTTAACGTAAAATGAGATTATGTACATGAGATTTTTTTCCCCACCTATTATGAAACAGCCTGTATAATACAATATACAGTAGACCTCGGTTATAGCGAACCTCAAGGGACCACCAAAATCGGTTCGTTATATCCGAAGTTCGTAATAAGCGATAATACCACAAATGTAGAGAAAAATGACGAGGCCGTTATAACCGAGGTCTACTGTATTTTCAAAAAAAAAACCCCAACGATTTTTCCAAAAATTAGGCGTTTTTAAAACACTTCGACCTCACTGTGTGTTGAACTAGAAGCTTTTCTTAATAAACAAATTTGTTAAGGCTTACTTTATTACGCGCATGTTGCTTAAATATTTGTGTATTTATCAGTCGTGAAGCGAAATTCCACGACATAATGAGTTTTTGATATTACGTAAACCATGCGTCACTGCTTTTATCTGTATTTTTTGTTATTTTTGCTTAACAGAATAACGGATTGTTTACATTCACTTACTCAAGTCAAAGTCAATATCGCTTTATGATCTTGACACATATTTTTCTACTTTTACATTACTTATAAATCTCCAAGCAAATTTGAACTAAATTCTACCTAAAGACTCAATAATTTATTATCATGTATTGAGATTTGATAACTGACGATGGACGATTCAAGCATATTGGCTATGTTTAAATTTGGGAAAAAAACATAACGAAAGTGTGTTGTGTTTATTTGTATTCAATATATCAAGTGTTCAATTGAAAAGTTCATCAAGTAACCTTTGATTTTTTTCGTAATATTGTGAAGCAAGTCTTAAATTAGATAACTTTCGATTCAAAAAGTTCCACAGCGAAGTGTAAATTAATGTTTTTGATGAATATTTTGTAGATTTTGGAAAGCTAAATGTAAGATTTTATCGAATACAAATTAGTTAGATTGGTACCCAATTTATCACATTTATGTAGGATGTCATATATGTAGTTTTAGCTATAATTTTGTATAAGAATCAATACCACAGTGTAAGTTAGATTTCTTCAAATATATTGTACGATGTATTTTTTTAAATGCCATAAAGGTTGGCAATGAAAATTAAAACTCATGTCGTAGCTTGGCATCTAACACATGCCAAAACTGACAATTTAAAATACAACGTCAATCAAAAGTAATGAATCGTTCAATACCGAAACGCTGTAATCAGAGAGAGAAGATACCGAGTGAGATGAAACCTTTTGGCGAACGAATGTTTCCGAAGTCCTTCGGAACCCCACAACCACAACACGTTGCGCTCTCTCTGACTCGGCACCGTTGCACTCTGACTACAGCGTTTCGTTTTTGAACGTTTCATTACTTTTGATTGAGACTGTACATAAATGGAGCTAAGACATGAATTTTCTTTTCCGCAGCCACCCCTTATGGCATTTAAAAAAAAACACATAGTATATTATATTGTCTATTGTATCAAACCTTTAGTATGGGAGGCTTAATACAGTTTGCATTTTTTTTTAATAAAATAAATATCTCCAACCATACCCTAAGTAGACTAATTTTAGTGATTCGTTCTTCATTTCAATTCAAACGGTTGTTTAGAGCTTTAGACCACCAAAAATAATATTTAAAAAATGCATATTTGGTATGATTTTTGCTTTTCAAAGTTAAGTGGATTAAACCTAGTCTCCACTATCGATTTCGATCGGATGATAAAATCCAGGTGTGTATGTTGCTTGTGGACCAATACTGACCTGATCACCCTAGGCCGTGGATTAACAGTACATTTATTATCTATACAGGGTGTTTCATTGATGATGCACCAAACTTGAGGAACACGTTTCTGACATAATTTCAAACAAAATATCTTAATAAAATTTTTTAATCGCAGCAAGTTGAAATTTGCATAATTTGGAGCCGATGTTTGTCGAAATACATACTTTAACGCCGCGGAATTGTGAAACCAAACCATTATGAATGGAACACAGCTGCACGGGGGCAATAAAGTTCAGCGACGAAATTTATGACTAGATTTTGTTTTGCCCTTGACCGACTCGCTCGGTCATTCAACTCCCAGCTGCGATGTGAAATCGCGTGGATATTTATAAACTTAATTAATTTAATAATAAATTACAAACGTGGGGCTATGCAAAAATGTGCATTTAGTATGCATTGTTGTTAAAATTGTTATTATTAAAATAAAATTTGTCGAATCTTAAAAATAAAAACATTTATTTTTATTACATTATTATTACGTTATTATTATTACAAGAAATACCTCCTTCCTGCTGTACACACAAAAAATACCATAAAGTCCTTAATTGGGGTAGTGCGGCGAACGAAATGTTTTTGGTAAAACCCAGGCTCTTTTGCGCTAAATTTCTATGATTTCATGAAACGGTTTATCATTGAATGTGAATTCTTAAATCAGCGCAAACTACTAAATGTTTGAAAAATCCTAACAATTAGAAAATTCGTATTAAATGGAGAATCGAAAATAAACGACTAATTATTATTTTTATTGATTTTCAACAACCACGACGGCTATTTGTGTTTTGCCGAATCAGCTAGGGCGACATTCTAGCGAGAGTAATAAAGCAAGAAAGCGATTCGTATGAGATTGCATCACAATCCATTCATTCTTATTTAAAGTCCATCCTACAAATATGCGACTTTGCTTTCCCTTCGATTTTCTCGAAACTTATTCATTTAAGAAAAAAAAATTATAGAAAACTTTTATTTCTTTTCACGATATCTACCGACATACCGAGTTTGGTGCATCTTCATTGAAACAGGCTGTATAAACCAGTAAAATGCGAAGCTTGGTTTAAGATAAATATCGGCTAATAAACAGCTGCTATTTTAAACTGTTTTTTTTGTAACAGTAACAGGTTGCTACTGCTATATGAAAAAAACAGTTTCCCCCATCACTAATACTTGGAAGATCCAGATGAGAACGGCCTTGATAAAAAATTACCCATGGAAATACGTCAGTGGTGTACTTGTCAAGCCTTGAAGGTTCAGTCGGAGATTATTCTGTCAATAAGCTCGTCAGACATCAAACCAGTGATGCGCCCCGAAAAGTTTTGGACTAAATTAGAAGGAATTAATCAGAAAAAAGGACCGGCAACCGGCAAGGAAAGCTACGTTAATAAACCAATCAATCTCCCATAGAATTAAGTTTTAAAATTTATTTTTAGTTTAAAAGCAAATAATTTCCAGTTACTATCAAATTGTTATTAAAAATTTTAAACAAAAATTCTTAAAGATGGGTACCACATTACCAAATTACAATTACATTATCATAATTTAAGTAAGTTTTAAAATAAGCGAAATTGTTTCCTGGTTACTGATTTCGCAGCTACATAATTATTATTTTTTCATAGCGATATAGTAAGTTGACTTATTTTTTTAATTGAAATGCATTTAAGAACTTTAAAATTAAAACTCTACTTTTCAGTTTTCATTATTAATTTTCTCAAAATAGTATATTATTATACAAGTTTCACAAGAAGGCTTATTGTACGGGGTACGACTAGCGAAGCGTAGC
Organism: Dorcus parallelipipedus; assembly: GCA_958336345.1. Classification (NCBI taxonomy): domain Eukaryota; kingdom Metazoa; phylum Arthropoda; class Insecta; order Coleoptera; family Lucanidae; genus Dorcus; species Dorcus parallelipipedus. The sequence goes on from OY284475.1 coordinate 45,565,262, forward strand.
GAGCTGGGAGTGCCCCAACGGAACGAGTGTTACAATGCCTCTTGTGAAACGTGTATAATATACTATTTTTTCCACTTTGCGTCACTTATTGAACAAAAATATGAAAAATATTGGATCTTCTTAGTATATGGGGAATTTTAGTTGTAATGCGTGGCAACACTGAAAACCTTTCGTTTTAATCAAAAGTCACATTAACAAGTTATTAATTTTTCTTATCCAGCTTCATTGTGAGTATATTGTTAAGTAACAAATAAATACTGAGTTATTTTGTAAAATCTATTAAATATTTTCAATTAAAAATGACTAAAATTTCCCCAAAAACAGTGTCACAATGAGCTTCATTGTGAAACTGTTTTTGGTGTCACAATGAATCCATTGTGAACGCAAAGTAGAAAAATTTTCTTATGAAAAAGGTTAAAATTTTTATAGCATCGTTTTGACAGTCACGGGGGCTATCGAAATATCAACTCAAACTTGGAGGTTGTCATTTAAAAAAAGTGTCAGTGACGTCATCACTCTTATCTGTGACACTCTGTACATTCAGGTGCAATGCCAAAGAACGCGCAATTTAAATCAAAAATTGACCTGTTTTTGGAATTTTCTTAAAAATCAATAATTTACGCTTTATACTGATTATTCCAAACCTTACACTCTCACTGTATATATAAAACTCGATTTCTGATTGGCTAAATTCGTAAGGTTGCTACGTAAAATAGTCTTTCACGTAACGACAATTTTATTGACAGCTGTAGTTCTTGCCAAATGAAAATTGTAAATTAAATTGATTTGTTTAATTGGCAGTATTAGAGAATTAGAATATCTTATAAATCACGTGAATTATTTCGGCCTTATTGGGCCTCGTCAGAGATATGTACAAAAAATTACTTTTTGAAAGGACAGCAAAACAGAAAAACAGCAAATTGTGACAGTAAAATAAATAACGTAAGTAACTATGGAAACATTGAGTGAAATTAATGACAGCTGTAGTTCTTGCTAAATGAAAATTGTAAATTAAATTTATTTGTTTAATTGGTAGTATTAGAGAATTAGTTTTTCAAAAAGTTTTCTTTCAGGATTTGTTTTTGGGATTTTGGAAATTCAAAAATATGTAAGTTTATAATTTAATTATTATCCTTTCAAAAAGTAATTTTTTGTACATATCTCTGACGAGGCCCAATAAGGCCGAAATAATTCACGTGATTTATAAGATATTCTAATTCTCTAATACTGCCAATTAAACAAATCAATTTAATTGACAATTTTATTGTAAAATTTATGAAACGTGTTACCTACCTGAAGGCTGGCTGCTTTATGGGAGGCAAAATTAACTTCGTCAAGAAAGCCGGCTAGTTCAACGGGACGGGCAGGTTCATAGGAATAAATACAAAACGGGCAATAAATTAAAAGTAACGTCACCAGTTATTAAACACTTGTCTTTATTTATAACAGAAAAGACAATCTCACATCTTTAGTACAAAAAAAAGAAACGTAAAATCGCAAGAGTGAGTCAAATATTCAACAAGATAAATAAACAACGTAACATTCCGAAATTCAAAACACGAATTGCGGGGCCGCATTTCGTTTACAAACGTTAACGCTCACACCCTATCAAAGAAGTTACCTCGTATAAATGCGACCACAGGTCACTCAAAATTTTAAGAAGTGATTGTGACGTAATAAGCAAAAATATAAAATAATTGCATCCGACCTGGCGTTATCCTACCTTAAGCCCGTACACGTCCCCGTGTGAACCCTCCTTTACTGGCATGCGGCGAAGCTTAAGCCTAGAACACAATGGATTTGCATAAAACATAAGCCGTAAGAAATATATTTGCTTTGTTCTCGTTACGGAGCTATTGTGTTACAGCGCACTTCTTTACATAGGTCGAATTACTATCACGCCTTATGTCTTATGTTTTATGCAAATCCATTGTGTACTGGCCTTTACCGCGACCCGCGACAACGGAGGCTCTTTCAATTAAATCGTGAATTTAGTGTTGCCAGGGGGTCGATTCTCGCCTGCGACATGACGTCAAAATGACGCAATACCTGAACGATTTATATACATTTGAATGAGAGTCTACGTCACTTTGACGTCATATCGCATGCGACATCGGTAATCGTAATTCGAGAATCAACCCCCTGGGGCCTATTCCATCAATAACTTTGAAACCTTGCACTTTGCACTTTCCACTTTGTAAAAACTGAAAAGCAGTTTATTCTGGTTCTGCCAACATTTTAGTAGATTATTGAATTAATTTGCAATTTATGAAAAGCATATTAATTTGCAAAGCCATAAAATTCAATAACATAATATAATAATAAAAATGTCGAAAAGACAAGAAAATGCTAAGTGCAAAGTGCAAGGTTGCAAAGTTGTTGGTAGAATAGGCCCCAGGTCTGGTGATTTCAATGCCGATCTGGTGATTTGGTGAAAATTTTTGCAAAAATCCCAAAATATGGTGATTTCCAGCTTGTAGCATTTTGTTTTCTTTTAAACACCCAACGTTTTATTTTTGTTACAACATTAATGTGTACGGTCTGCCATATTTTCTTTCAGCATTCTGTAGAGAGAAATCTGTAAATTAGTTTGTTTTATTGCTGCCATCTATTTAACAGTAGTTGCACTATGCTAAGAATTGGCACAGATTTTAACCATTCGACGGATTTTTTAACAAGAATTAGCTTAAAATTAATTTTTTCCCCGGAATTGAATTATACAGGCTGTCCCGTAAATAAGGGGCCATAATGCGAGGGCTAACACAATGGTGCATATAGAGTCCGCGAATGTAAATGAAAGTGGTCTGCTTCGGTAATTTTTTTGGGAAATTTTTCAAAGAAATTACGATCGGAATACGGTCCTGTTTTGCTTATAAACTCTATACGTCATAGGTAAGCGGATGTGATTCAAAGCGAAGAAAATTCGATAATAAAACTGACCTGCTCAACATAATGATACATATTGCTGAGGTCTTTTGGACTGCGATTGTTATGTCATTAGCAGGGAGTCTAAAATAAAATCAGTTTTTTTATGCGCGTTAGTCGACCAAGCGGAGACGGCATATCGTTTCCGCGAGCTTCGATGCAGTAACGCATTGTTCGGCTCCGTGCACTCGCAGCGTCGTCAGGCTCGCCCACTGTTATCTATGCATCGTATACTGCTTACGATCCCACTCTTTCCAAGCGTACGTTCGTGATAAATCAAACTGATTAAAATCAAGACTCTCTAGTCATTAGTTACCGTGATGTCTATAGCAAGTGTTCGAAATGCCCTCCGTTGCGCAGGTCATGGAAGGCAAGTTCGTACTCAGTATTATACTTTGGCATATCTCCCATACGATGCTGTTTTCGTAATTTTATTAGAAGAAAAAAAGTCATTGTATATGGTCACCTATCCATTGCTACCGTATGGCCCCTTATTTATGAGACACCCTGTATACAGGGTAGTTCCAGTGAACATATTTCTCCCTTAACACGAAAATTGTTTAAAATAGGTAAAAATGTTTTATACAAAAGTTTCCTAATTTTGTATTCTCCATCTTGTAAAATTATTTTCAAATATGAGTGACATCCAGTTATACCGGAAGTAAATACCTACTTCGATATTTTAAATGGAATGACCCACATTATTAAATTTTTGAATTCCAAGATTCTAGTGTATTCCAGACTCGCACCGAATGGTGATAGAATTTGCTGGAATTTTCTAGAATAGCGTTAATTGCTATATAAGCCAAGGGAGCGGGATATTTAAAAAGTTTTATTTAGAAAGCGATGTGTGAATGCAAATAAATATAATGATTAAGTTAGAGAAGTGTTATTTTATTCGACAAGTATACAACTCGATATTATTGTGCTTTCATTGTGTTAAATGATATTAGATATTAGAGTATTTTTAAAATAAATAATTTATTTGTATTTTATAATTATTGTAACAATATTTTGTAGTGTTCTGATGAAGCTATTAAATAATAGCGAATTCTCAGAAAACTAAAAATTTTTGGATCGAAACCCTGTTAGTTAAACTATAAATTTTATTTAATAATGAAGAAGTTTCCTCATCTTAGAAATAGAATATTTTTTTAAACAATAGTAAAATATAAGACCAAAAGCAACTAAATGGTGAAGATTTTTAAAATTCATCAATAAATAACGGAGACATATACATACATACCTTTGAAGTTGTCATGTTTTAACCAGGAACTACTCGTTTCTGACGTGACTTCTTCGCGTAGCTGAGTGCGGTTACTGTTGTTGTACTTTGCATAGGTACGTAAAGTTTGCAGTCATTCAATTTGACACGTGTTTTAAATATAATAGTTTGTTGTTTATTACCTGTGTATTTGCATTAAAATGAATTTAAAGGATCAAAGTGATAATTTGTCGAATAGGAGAAATGACGTCACGCCGCGTCGCTCGGAAACTGTTACAAAACGCAACTTTGAATTTGGTCATATTTTAAGATATCTGAAAAATTCTTTCACCGTCATTGGCTTTATGTTTCTTTTCTTTCTTTGAAAAAAATAGTAAACTTCTTCATTGAAGATTGAAACAGAACTTCTAGTTTATTATTAAATCTTAATTTTTCCTTTATCATACTTTGCGTTAAATATCCGGCTACGGCCGGATAATAGTAACTAGTAGAGATGCAGCGGACAGTGATTTGGCCGGATAACCGGCCAAATTTATTCAACTAATACAAAGAGAACAAGTTAGAAACAGTAAGACTACAGTCACACTATTTCTGATTTTTACACTGGCATTTTTTATTTTTTATATTCTTTTATCATGTGTAGCTACTGTGATAGAACCTTTATCAGCCTTTAATATGTATACAAATTCCAAACTAATTCTTTTGTTCTTTTGGAAAGCATCAACAAAATTCTCTAAATCAGTCAATAATTTTGTAATATTAATTTTGATTGGTAAACTAAATTTTGAATTTAAATTTTAAATTTAAATTTTGAACATGAAATTTTTTGTTAGGTCAAAAATCAGCCACAAGATGTGGCGACCTAAATTTTATATAAAGGGGTGTTAGAGACAGTTAAGCGCATTTGCACTGGATATGTGATAAGGAGAGGATTCTCCGAGATAAATATCGTAAAGTGCTCTTAACTTGTGGTATGTGGGTGTGATCTGCTCTAATCTGTAGGTTTGTGCATATATATGTATATAGGTGCATACATATACATATATAGGTATATAATTTCTTTTCAGGGATAAATTCAAGCGGTATCAAATAACAGGGAATTAAATGCTTACAGAAGTTCTTTATTCGGGAGAATAAGAACCGTTTTCGGATATTAGACCAATACTCATTTCCGTTTTATTTGATTTGTATTTTTGGTAGGGTTTGACTGTTAATATTATTGTGGGCGGAGATAATTTTCAATTATTTCTTAAACCACAGTCTCCTTTACTATTTTTTTTTAGTGTTAATTTTGTTATTTTTAGATAGTATTAGTAGTATAGATAGTATGATCAGGTAGGTAGGTAGGTAGCTGTTAGATTTCATGTAGTTTTATATAAAAATTAAATTGTACTGAAGATGGCAGCTTAGCTGCCGAAATACGTATCTACGGATATAAAATTATTGTGGGCGGAGATAAATTTCAATTATTCCTTAAACCACAGTCTCCTTTACTATTTTTAGTTTGAACCTAAAGATAATAAACTTCCATTTTCTAATGTTAGTTTACATTAGTTAAATTCACAAATCATTTTTCATTATTGTTAAAAAGTTTTATTTCATTTCCAAATTATTAAGTTCCTTAATGTTATTAGTATAGGGATGCTAAAAGTGTTGAAACGTCACGGAACACCTCCCACCAGAATGACAAATCGAGATCGCATGTTTGTCCAGTGCCGTAAGCTATGGCCGTACCTTGGAACCGTGCGTTCGATGCAACAACGTGGCTAATAATCGCGACTGAAAAATATCGCACGGTTGTTTTACGCTGAAAGTATGAATTTTATTTTTCATTTATTTAAAATGTTTCTTTAATTAATTATTGTCGCTGATTTTTAACGCAAAGGTATGCTTTCTTCTATTACTCTGCTTTATTATTCGTCTTGAAGAATGAATCACTGCAATGAAATTTTGCGAGAATTTGACTGCTTATAAAAAAATTGTGCGAAAAGAGTTGAAAATTATTTCTAGATATCCGTCTCTTAACAGAAGTAAACTATGTACTTGCATACCTGAGTAAGTAGTGTTTTTAAATTTAGTAAGTAGTGTTTTTAAATTTAAAAACACTACTTATGTAAGTACATAGTTTACTTGTGTTACAGTCGGATACCTAAAAATTATTTTCAACTTTTTTAGCGCGACTTTTTATAAGCAGTCAAATTATCGTAAAATGTCATTACAGTGATTCACTTTTAAAGCCGAATATTAAGGCAGAGTAATTGAATAAAGCATACCTATGTATTAAAATCAAGGGTAACAATTTATCAAAGAAACATTTTAAATAAATCAAAAATAAAATTCATACTTTCAGCGTAAAACTGAACCGTGCGATATTTTTAATGTTGCATCGAACGCATGGTTCGAGCGAACGGCACTGGAAACTCGATTTGTGATTCTGGAGGGAGGTGTTTCGTGACGTTTCAACATTTTTAGCATCTCTCTGGTCATGCCGCATGGGTCAGGTCACGTCATACGCGCCATACGCGTCTCAACATGCGCCTAGCCTAAAAGTGGGGTTATGCTATTTCACTCGGCAGGTCGATTGAGGCTGGTTCACAAATAACAATTCATGGCCAACTAGGAGGAGACATTTAAAAAAGGCACGTTATAAGTTTGTGTTGTCAAATAATGAATGTCAAGGACTATTATTTTCCGAAATTAATTGATTGCCAAAAGTGACACTCTCATTTATTACAATTTTTTTTATTCCTAAAAGTTTGGATTCTTACCATTTTTCTCAATTCTTCTATTCTCGGTCGTGAAGAAAATGGTATATACAATTCAGAAGAGAATCTTATTTTTCCCTCCCTATTATTAGTATAAAAAATAGTTGAACTCGAAAAGCAATTATTAGAAAGCACGAGAACAGATGTTTTCATTTTTTCGGCCGCAACTGTAAATCTAAAGTCGTGTTTAAAAATTTACCACCGGCATTGCAAACTTAAGCAAGTCTGTATTTTCACGTACCTTTTATTATTACTGAAATTACCTTAAAATGTGTGCAAACTAGGAAAACGTGAGAAAAATTCAGACTTCCAAATAAATAATATATTTCTATGTTACATTTGAGAGGATACAAAATTTTTTACAATTTCAAATTTTTAAGGGCAAGGGCATCTGGGTTCAGAACATGCACAGCCGTTCTCTACACTTAATAAGGCCATCACCATACTCAGTATATTTTCTGTTTTGCAAACATTGCTAACTGCAATATCACTATCTTAGTAGTATAACAAGCCATAACAACTGTGTATTCAAATTAGGGAATCCAATTCCGGAATCCGAAGATCGGAAATCCCGAAAAAAACCAGAAATAATGTTGACTTTTTTACTCAAAATAAAAACTTTCCTTTTTATTCTTTTTTTTTGTTACTACTTTTGGTGTATTACTTTTCTTATTTTAACACCCTGTATATCTTCCCATACGTACTTGGAATCTACAAATCATTTTGAGTCGAAATATCTGTCATTTGGTAAGTATGTTTTTCATGACATTGAAAAAGAAGCTGTTCTTTTTTAAAAAAGAAATTTTTTGTTTTTCAATCTAGAAAGCAATAGTTCATGTTTTCCCTGTAATGCAATCGAGTAAATCGAGAAAATATTTATTGTGCTTTTTACAGCATTTCAAATATCATAGGACGTAACACATTTCTTTTGTCAGGAGAAAATAGGGTAAGTCTATTACATAAAATGTTCGGAAAACTAGAGACGAAGTTTTTAAGCCTAGATTCTATTAGTATTATTCTTATAAATACTACGTCTATAATTATAACCCCGTCAGGAAGATTACTTCTATGATCGAGTCAGCCAAACGAATCACCGGCTGGATCTTACCTTGATTTTTTCTGACACTACTTTTTGAAAATATTATTTTTCCTACGAGCAACCTCGTTTTCTCCCTTTAGTAATACTGCCATTCGAAAGCTCTTTTCAAGTTTCCCATGATGGCACCAAAATTTCAATGTTTCCCTCTCGCCACCCTTCATATGTTTCCTGGTTTACAAATTCTTTGAAACGGACACTGAATATGCGCACTAACACTTAACGTTTCGCCGTCGTTCGACAGCTTCGTCGAACAACGGCGAAAGGTTAAGTGTTAGTGCGCAAATTCAGTGTCCGTTTCAAAGAATTTGTGATACTATTTTCATCGGACAAGAACCTGCTTTAATTTCATTCAAATTTTAACAATTTTCCCATACTCAGAGCGTGTTCCTGAATAGTTGGTTTTTACAGCACCCTGTATTTCTTTCGTCGTAATGGAAAGCAAGATTATCAAATGATGCATATTCAGACTCGCAATGATCTGTAGATTCAAAATATGTAAAATATTTAAAATAAGAAAGTTGAGATTGCTTCCGGCGAAATCGGAAGTGGTGCGGTAATCAATGGAATGTCAAAAAATTAATTTTTACGTTTAATTTATACTTCATAAATTTCATTTTAATCGATTAAAAATTAAAACTTCTAGAAGAGTGAACAGGCGGCCGTGAGACACCCGGTATTTGTTATTACATATTTTGTTAATAAATATCGATACATTTTACTACATACATATTTGCAACGTATTTTGTAAAAATGTTAAACTTTTCGTAGGATCACTGAATACCGGTATTTATTTTGGGCTCTCGAAAATTGGATTCCCAAGTTTAAATGAAGCATTTTTTATTAGAACAATTTTTACTCAATATTTATTCGCATTCTTTTGCTGATTCATGTATTTGACATTTAAATAAAATCAGTGTTATTTAAATATACAGTTGCCAAGGCCTACACTAGTAAAAGATTTTAAGACACATCATAATATTTTTATTATCTTTTTAAAAATTTATTTTGTACACTTTTAATAAATGCATATCATAGATAGAACTGACCATAGTTACTCCAATACAAGCAAGAACGAATCGCAAAGACAGAAAGAACTTGACTGCTAATATTCTAGTACTATGCGATCGATGAAATTTTAAAGTATTTTGAAGTATCTCGAGTGAGTTCGCACGTACACTTTATATATTATATTGTAATAAATAGGACGAAACAACAAAAAAAAACAGAAAAACGTACCTGCTAAGGCAAAATCTCTAGAACATGATAACAATTTACTCTAAAATATGTATCATATAAATGTATGTAAATCTAATAAATGCTATTATTGCATAAATATAAATAAATCACATATAATAACATACGTGATGTATCAAAATATCACATTTTATGGAATGTGAACATATTCATAAATAATACTAGTGTAACTATTCACGCAAAGTCATTATCATTGATATTGCTTTATGCACCTTCGTTTATTACAGCAACGGGACATCTGCACGAACGATATTGGTATTTATATATTTGATATTAATTATATAAAGTTGAGTTTCTCGAATTACTATAGTTTCAGTGCTCGAATTGTATTGATTTTTCACCGGCGAAAAATCAGTCCAGTCCAAAAATACACTTACTCGATTCATGCACATATTGTTTTTTTAGACCCACTGAACGTGTTAAGACAACATAAGTATAATTTTTAACACATTCAGAATAATAACATAAGAGGTACGATGAAAATGTCGCAAGCCAAAATGGAATAATCGCAACTATTACTGTTCAATTTGTTTCGTTACTTATATCTTATGATATGGTTAAAATTACATCAATATATTTTAAGAACATTAAAACTCTGCATAAAGTAACGAAACTAATATAAATTTTGCACAAAATGAAAATTACACTTTCTTACCAAGTTACATTAGAAAGCAAAAAAATATAGTCATAAATGATCACGAGGTCAAAAGGATGGAGGAGAATTGGACAGATTGTTTCCAAACCTTAAACCATTCAAATCTAGGGACCCTAGTGTTGATAAATGCAAGTACCTATATATCATTTTTTTATACCGTCTGTCTTATGAAAAACGACCCATACTAGGTATAACTCCGTTATTAATAATCCGATTTCAATAATTCAAAAATCATAAGACTGATTTATAAATACTACAAAAGAGTACCATTGTTGATTTTTTTTAACATTACATTTTTGTCAAGCGATAGTCAGCTCTTTTTCTCAAATAGCAGCAAATATTTTCTTCATTCAGTTTGATAAAGATTTTTTTTCCCTGAATTCAACGGTCTATTTCTGGATTTTTTACAATACTGTAGAGAAATAATTTCGCTCTTTAAATAGAAATTAAGGGTGGGGTGGAATACAAAGCAATGGACAATTTGATTACTTACTAAAATTAAACAGTTTAACAAAATGCAAAAGTTATCTAATTTATTACAAAAATATACTCCAAAAGTCTTCCGGCACAGCTCACACCTTCTGGTTACCCCATAAGTGTATTCCACTGCACATATCATTTAATAATTAATTCCCTGCAGTTTTCGAAAAAATCAAGTTCAAATAGGTCATTGAATTCAGAAAAAAAATCTATCAAACTGAATGAAAAAAAATATATACTGCTATTTGAAAAAAAGTTGACTGTTGCTCGACAAAAATGCCATGTTAAAAATAATCAAAAAATGGTATTCTCTTGTAATATTTATAAATCAGTCTTATATGATTTTTGCATTAATGAAATAGGATTATTAATAACGGAGTTATAACGTCGTGCGTTTTTCGTAAGACAGACGGTATATGCCGATGCCGGCATACCTATAAGAAAAGAATGATGTAGTTCAGTTTTATAAAGGGATGAATATTAATCGTGAACCGAGTAATATCAGGTGCTTAATTGAAAAATTCGTCAAGTAACTTTCGAATTTTTCATAACATTGTAAACTTTATAATTTAAAGCATAAATTCGATTAACGCGTAATGACACTTTAGGTTACATCACCTTAAGTTATAAACAAAACATAACAACTGTTTGACAATTGTCATCCGTCAAACGTCAATTGGTTTAGTAAAAAATCAAAACCAACTCCATGAACTTTTTATCAATTAAACACTTGTTACAATAACTCCACGAATATTTAGTGATTTAGTAACTTGTTTATCATCAAATTTTGAGGCCATTCAAAAGGAATTTATTATATATTATTCACTGCATAGAAGATACAAAATATACTTTATAAAGTGCTGTGGAACGTCTTTAATGAACAGAACTTTGAATAAAATTCTGAAAATTCAATATAATCTAAACATGAAATCAAAAATGTACAGAAGCGTCGATAAGTGATATGCATTAGTTTTCCATATTTATTGCCATAGACGATGAATTCGATATTATTTGACAGCGTTAATTTGGGAACACAAATTTAAGGAGCCAGTACCTATGCCCGCCAAGAAAATCTAGAACAACTCTACATATGCATTCAAAAGAAAAAAATATAAAAATAAACAAATAGACGAATTTTGTTAACAATACTTGACTCGTCGTATTTACAATAGAAAATATTATATGTCCCAGATTCTATTGTCGGGCGTGGTACATATTTAAATATTTTTCACAACCATGTTTTTTCTCTACGTCTCTTCATTTGCACCTAGAAATTATATTGCATCAAATCATTCACTTTCATAAAAATGACCTACGATCAATCACGTGCAAAATATCATTACGTATCCACTCATTGCAACATTTCTCTTTTTTTTGTTTCGAACAGAACGAGAATCGAAGTGCGCACTATACAACATGTGCAAGTGAACAGAAGCGTGAATGCCAGAAGATCGAATAAAAATTATTTAGAGTATGCTAGCTTCAAAGTTGACAGAATTGACAATGTCATTATTTCTTTAATAACAGAATAAAAATTATATTACAGTGCAGCCTGACAATTTAGTAAAAATTATTACAATACAAAAAGAATTCGCGGGGAAGTAAAAAATTTTCTTTAATTTAGTAACTAATGAGTAAAGAACGGATAAAATAATCTCAAGATGTACAGTCGTGAGCAAAAAAATTGGTCGCAGTGCCATGTTTTGATACAGTGACATTGTGAAATAGTTGTGTTTATCATTAGCTTCGTTCAGCGACGTTTGTTCCGTATGTCAACTTGATTAAAATATAACACACCCGACAAGAAGATATTTTTAATTTGAGATAATTCCATCAAATTTTTTAATGACACTGACGACTAATTTATTTTTTCTTGCGACTGTACGTAGAGAATAAGGCATAACAGTGGGCCAATTTAGCTTGTCGGCCTTTCGTCTATGACGTCCACTGTTTGCTAACCTGTTAGTGCTCACTAATCAGGTGGCTTACTCTGAACCGTTTTTTAATCGATCGCATGATGTGCACTGTGTAAAAATACAAACAAAACGGTATATCACACTAAGCAATCATCATGCAAATTTCCTGTTGCTGCTAAAGCTACTTTACCATCAACATGTCAAATGAATTTCATCTATTTTTTTTTTGTGAAAAGCTATTGCTTTCTTCCGTTTCCAAGATAACTAGCGATCAGAAGTTTATATTCTGTTCGATTAATTGCGAACGAGGCGGCAACACATGGGTATAGCGTAATGTGCAGATCTACGTTGCCGTCTTGTTCGAAATAAATCGAACAGAATATAAAATTTCGATCTTTACTGATAACTTAGGTGGTCATTTGATATATTGACGAGTGTTCTCTACACAAGTCATTAAGTACTGACGACAAGACATTTAAATTCTCACGGTTACTGTATGACGCAGCACCGTTTCCTCGAGTAGCCTACAACGTCCTCCGTATCACCAGTAAACCTAAGAATATCGGCTGATGGTTGCGTTATAACAGAATCGCTCTCGGGAATACTACTGACGGGCGAACTTAAACTATTTACGTCCGTCGCACTGTTCCTGATTTGCATCCTTTGCTTTTTGAGGTCGGCCAGCGTCCCATTGCCATTAATGGTAACTACAACATGCACTACTGTCACTTTACCGTTCACGTCTGTGGTGTAAGTTTTCTCGTTTTTACATTCAATCACGTCATTTTCTGCATACGAGTCATTGTCTTTGCCTTCGGGTGCCCGCCGATCTTCCATCACTTGGGGTGAACCGCGATCTACGTGGTTCGATTGATCATGCGACATGCCATTAACTAAATTAGAATTGGAATTTAAGTTCTGGCCGTTTCCGTCCATATTAGTCAGTCCCTGGAAGAGAAAAATACCAGATATGTTTTATAGTTATGATAGCAATTTTGCTGCTGCAGCAACTCAAAGCATGTACAGGGGATCGATTCTCGAATTACGATTATCCATGTCGCCCGCGACATGACGTCAAAATGACGCAATTCCCGAACCATTTATATAGTTTTGAATGAGAGTTTACGTCACTTTGACGTCAAATCGCATGCGACATCGGTAATCGTAATTCGAGAATCAACCCCCTGGACAGTTTATTAAGTTGCGAGAGTAAACGTAAAAGTTCAAATCGAGCTCGGAGAAAATTCTTACTAATCTCTTATTTCCTATCTTTGTCCCAAGAAATCATTGGTTTACAGATCCTTAGTAATCACAGATTTGGGAAACCTTTAGCCCTTATTAGGCACCTCTGGTTATAAAACGTTTCGTGTTCATTTATGCAAAAATAAACCAAAGTAAATGTTTCAAGTAATTTTATTACCGCAACGCTTGCGTGGCGCATCACGTTAAATATTGTGCGTTTGTGAAATAACACATAAACTGAAATTCTAGTGTTTGAATCCATAGTTTAAGAAGCGAACCATAGTTTAAGAAGCGCACATAGAAAATTGCGCACACTGAAAAATGTCTACATAGAAAAATACGCACATGTATTATTTCCACATAAAACTGAAATGTATGCGCATTTTAAGTTTCGTACATGGATGGTATGATTAGGGCAATACTGATGTTGTACCTATACAAGCTGTAAATAAAATGTGGCACAAAAAGTACATCACACTTATCACTAGTCCATGAAAATGCCAAAAAAAAATTAATAATAATAGTGTCCAGTCTGATTTAGGTTTGAAATTGCAGATTGTCAAAGTTAGCACTTGGTACTGCAAACTGTGACGATTTCAAACTACCTTCTTGGCTAAAAATGTTACTAAGATTATTAACATAACACAACACTGTTTTTCGATTGGTAAATTTAATGACGCTGTCTTACAAACGAATTATTTTTCCGTACTGTCGTATTTTGCCTTCAAACTTCCTCGTTTTCATCAAAAATTATTATTTTTTTACATTTCATACAGTAACGTATCATCAAAAACGTACAGTAATGGGTTACTTTACAACATAACAACCATTGCTGTATAGCAACGTACTAACTACTACGTGTATTATTCTTCGTCCATCAATTGTGACAGTTATTAAAGGAACTGTGATGAATGTCACTTAAGTTAAACATTAATAAAATCAATTTTCGTATGAAATGCGAAAGAATAATATACGCAACTCGTTAGAAAAGTGTTCTCTAAACTCGTATGGCTTTTAAAGTTACTTGCTCGTACTCAAACGAGCCAAATTCGTTTAGTAAAACTTCACTTTTCTAAACTTGTTGCGTAATATACTATTATAGGTTGATGCGCAGTGGCGTAAAAAAAATCTAACGAATACGGACTACTTAACATTTTATTTATGAAATGTAAAATAGTGAACAAAAAATAACGCCATAGGAAAAACTTCTTTTGTATAAATTACGCGTAGTATTATGTTTTAGAAAAATTTCGGGGGGGGGGGGGCACTTACCTACGCCACTGGTTGATGGCATGAATATGTGCCACTTCCTTTACTGGTCAAAACATACACAGATTAACAGAGATATTGATCCTTATGGTTCTAATATGCTTCCTAAACGGCAGGAGGTTCTCTATGCCACTTTTGAAATAGGGCGCCGAATATCGTTAAAGTGGCTTCTTATGCTGCCATCAACTGTTCGTGGAATGTTCTTGAATGTGTGATCATTTGCCATCAACTGTTCGTGGAATGTTCTTGAATGTGTGATCATTTTCTTTTCATAAGTATAAATCATGCTGAAATAATTGCGCCGCAGCACAATTATTTTCCGACTTATAATTCGTGTCGTGAAAGCAGATAGCAACAATGCCGTTGCCCCAAAAGCTAACACGCACGAGATGGCAGTCGAAGCGGACAAAACGTGTCAACGCAAACATGTAAATGTTGGCTGCGAGTCGTCAGGATCGCAATGGGGCCCCCTGTTCTGCTGATGAAGCCCCAATTAGGGCCGAAATAGCTATACAGAATATGCTCGGGGGCCCCATTGCGATCCTGACGACTCGCAGCCAACATTTACATGTTTGCGTTGACACGTTTTGTCCGCTTCGACTGCCATCTCGTGCGTGTTAGCTTTTGGGGCAACGGCATTGTTGCTATCTGCTTTCACGACACGAATTATAAGTCGGAAAATAATTGTGCTGCGGCGCAATTATTTCACATGTTTGCATTCACGCGCTAAGCGTGCGTATATTCTGTTGGTCGTCGGGGTTGCAGTGGAGTTCTCGAGCTACTGTTCTGCTGATGAAGCCCCAATTAGGGGCTCGGGGGCCCCATTGCGATCCTGACGACTCGCAGCCAACATTTACATAAATCATGCTTTTAAAGGTTTACTTCAAATGTAAGCATTTGTTAACATTATTAAAATAATACATTTTCATATACATATGTTCATCATCTGTGGTGAAACGGTCGCTGGTTTAGTTTCCAAAACAAAATCGGTTATTGCGTGTTAATTTTAAATAACAAACAATATTCAGATTCTCAGTAAAAATTGCGGCTGGATGTTCTATGGCGCCGCGCTGTCCCTTTTAAAGAGAATGGAACACCCAGCGAGTCTTTAAGAACTTGTTACGTTAGCCATGCGAATTGAACTACGGTTTCTGGCATCATAAACCTGTCATAGAGTAACCTTTTAGCTTTGTGTTTTCGGATTTTGTATGGGTTTGTGTTGCACTAAATTTTAGAGATACGTCAGTTATAGAAAAGGAGATCAAATTATGTTGCAAGTTAAAGTATTTAGCTTTAGTCTGCTTTGTTTCAAATAGGCGCCGGATGTACTAAAATGTCAAGTGGGCACTTGTAATGAAGAGAGGGCCAGGGCAGTTGCAGATTGCGACAGACCACCGCAATGCTGTATGACAAGCTAATTGGGGTTGAATAGGCGTGATTTGGAGCTAGAAGCAGCGATTATCATTGTCCGGTGATTTCAAAAAATTATCTTGCGAAGTCCGAGAGGGGTGGTTAATTTTTACTTGGAAAGGACGGAGCGCGAAAAACAGACAGACAGGATTCGATCCCTCAAGCAAGCGAACGGTCGAATTCAATTTAATTTTGACTTAGCAGGTTTCTTTTAGTGCTTGCAGTCATTTTCTCATATTTCTACATAAATCATTTATTACGGTACGGTTAAAATACAGTGTGAAGGGAGAAAGGGCAATTAAACAAAACCACGAATACGTACGAGTCGCGCCGCGGGTGTCTAAACAAGAATGTGTACGTGTGTGCGGATCGCGGATACGCGGATAGGTAATTTGCATTTATTTGTATTCTTCGTCTTTGGTGGTGTAAATTGGTTAAAAATAATTTAATTTGCATTAATCAGGGGCTAAGAGTCTGTAAAGTTAGTCAAAATATTTTATTTAGATTTGAATTGAGTTTAAACCTCAACAAGTAGCATTCACCTTAGTAAAATTTGTTGGTCATTTGTTTTATAAATTATTAGGCCAGTTCTGTGATTTAACCAACCAGCGTCAATTAACTTTTCTTCAAATCTATTGGGAAATTCAAATACAGTGTATTCTTAAAAAATTGGAGAAATTCTCTGCCAAATTGGAAACACGCTAACGGCTGTATTTCGATTTGTACAGGGAAATCGCCAATTTGAATCACTGGTCTAAAGCAAGATATATCTGCCGCCGAACCCAAGTGTGCCAGCGCAATCTAAAACCCAGAGATCAAGGCCTATTTTTTGCTCGTTACGAATTTCGTAATTACGAGGTCGAACAACTTGAACCACCTATTCATAGCCATCTTCTTAACAGAGTTTCGCTCACCCCAGTGTGTGAACCGAACTGTGGCCTTTGCCGAGATATTTCCAGGTTAATTAGAAGCGATTTGCCGTGAGAGTGAAAGGCCATAACCACCCATAGTGGAGTGCCGCAAACAGTCAATTTGGGTCCATTGCGCAACAAATTAATTAGATGGGTTTAGCCCAAGGATACTAAACTCTTTATAAGATGGCTCATTCCCTATGCTGCAATGTAAGCCCGTTCCCCTCCACACTAACGGGCCTCGCTTACTTAAATTTCCGGATGATGGCATTTTATGTAAAGCAAACATTGTTTGAAATCTGCACAACAGAGAATTTATAACTCTTAACAAATTATTTTTGTATTTCAAATTTCAGCAATTTCATAATTTCTTTTAAACACCGTTTAATTAGCCCGAGTATGTATCCCGTTCAATCGCCATAACGTACACGTTATTAAAAGGTCAAACGTTATTTTGTAAGACGTTATAAATTTTAAGTATGTATCCCTCCACAACGGTTAACACTCAACGTGTATGTTATTCTCACAAGTTAAAGGACATTTTAACGTCTACATTTAGCGACATCCATTTAGGTGCCGTTGAGAAATAACATGTAGGTTTTAAAATGAATTAAATTGTGAAATGATTATTAGAAAAACTGAATCATATAGAGGAAATGTAATTAAGACAAGTATTTTTAATAAACATTCATAATTATAGTAATATTCTTTATTTTAGGTTTAGATATACGTGTAGAGGAAAATTCTGAAATATGCTTTCTGAGTTACCGGATCAAAATTTACAAAATTATGTATTTGCTGAAAAATTATTTGTTATACTAGTTATGGAAAAAAGACGATAACATACTATATTAAAAATTTAAATAAAATAATGATTTCCTGAAAAACCGTTTATCGTTGCAATTTTTTTAAATTAAAACCACAGGTCCTTACAGTGTTGGTTACAATAAATAAATTATTTTGGCAACTAATAATTGATTAATTGTAATTGTCGAATCGTTTTATTCTTACAATTAGAATTAATTAATAATTAACTGAGTTTTTACGGTTACGATTAATTTATTGTTCGTTTTTTTGGATTTAATTAACAATTGACTCTGAAATGTAATTTCTATTTGATTTTATTGAAACATTTCTTAAATGCAATTTTAAATGATTACATATTACATAATTACCTAAGTTAAAATGCTAAAAATACATAAAATGGTTTCTGATATTTTTCATAAATTATGATTCAATAACATCAATTCAAGGATCTTTACTTTTTACTCTACTTTTTTAATAATTATCATTACAAATATTTAATTGCAATTAACAATTAAATTATGTTAATTGCGATTAAATTTAATTGCAATTAATTTGCTAAAATAAAATAGATGACGTATTTTTTGCAGTGCCGCAAGTTGATATTTCCATTATGTTTAGAAATGAAATAGAATTATTTTCGTAAGTACATAACTAATTAGGTTAGTTTAAGCTTGTTTTGTTTTTCCCGTTTATAACACATTATTTTCTGTTTCAAAGTTTAACAAATATGTACTCATACTGACTTCGGCTTTTTTTTTCTGGGTTCATTTTTACTAATGAATCCATCTATACGTCCTCCGACAACACGTGCATATCACAGAACAGACTCACAACGCATGCTCCTGTTATAATAACGTGTCTTATATCTGTTTCTTTTTAATACGTACATATTCACATAATTCTATCTTTGTCACTTGACCACAAAACTGAATTCTAAATAACGTCTTCAAATTTAACGCCCATGATAACATAACACATTTTTAAGGGATACATACTTGAAAATGTAACGTTTTCGTTATTCCGCACGTTAGTCCAAACGTTAATTTTAACATAACATGTAAACGTTATTTTTGCTGTGCGGATACATACTAGGGCTGAATCACAGGTTGCAGCACATTGTAAAGCGTTAGTTCCTTAAAATACCTGCAGATGTCGTGACCAAATTTTGAATTCGTCAGTTTTTCAATAATTGTTTCATCCAATTAAAGATATTTTTGTTTTCAAATTGTAAATTTCTTTAAAATAAAATTTTATCTTTGCAATAAAAGCTGCAGTCTTGTTGCAACGATAGGAATGGAAAACAACTCTCATCGCGGCGTTCACGACCGCGCTGTCCTCGTATCCCCCTCGCATTCCGAGGTTCATATATTACAGGTTACCTCGTGACTTTTAGGAGTGGGGATGAAATGTGTACGCGTGACGTCACGGGTATGCTTGGCTGCGTTCACCGGAGATAAGCTGCGTACGCTTAGCTGTTTCAGCGTTTACTTTATAAGCGGTAATCTGATGGACGCTTAATAGATCAACATCTCATCCCGCCATTTATGAACATGTTTATTCAATTCAGCGGAATCTAATATACGCTTCTAAAAATGACGACCGCTTAGTAAAATAATTGAAAATTAGCGCCCTGTTCACTCAACAAAGCTGGCAGCCGCTTGCAAGCGCCCCGTTCTGGTGAACTCAGGCATTATTTCTTACAAAAATGACAGGGACAATTTGTTCGGTAGCATCTTGCAAAAGCAATTCTAAAATTGCAAAAGAGACCTGTGAAAGACTTTCATTCTTTCGCTTTCCGAATCCTCCTAAACTTCGAAAGGAGTGGGCTAGAAGATGTTATAGGAAAGACGATTTTAATCCTCAAAATAAATAAAATTCTCGATATTATGCTGCCGTAGACAATGCCGTTCGTTCAAACGTAGCATACCAGTGACGTTTTCGCGCCAAGCACGCTATTGGTTGACAGTTACGAGCCAACCTGGGATATATAAACCTTGCTCGCATTCCTCGACGCAACGGTGGGGGTAGGCCCGTTGGCTACGTCACGCGGGCGCCGGACGGATTTCAGAGATTGAGCCATCCTTATCCAGTTAACCATCCTTGGGTTTAGGCGATGGAAAAACGACGTAGAGGGATTTGAAAAATGGAGTACATAGTACCACCCTCTTAAATTCGACCTCAATGAATTAGGTCAGCTAGCGATAGGGTTTCCCATCACCGGCCACAAGAGTAACTACCTTATTTAAACGTAATTAGTTCCTTGATCTCTCGAGATATTCGCCGCCGTACCAAAAATAACTGAGTTACAACAACAGATTTGCAGCGCCGGCAATAAATCTAGGTAATCCTAGACAGATAGGGATAGTGCATGCTCAATTGCAGTCATAAACCGGTTGGGTGACCCTTCTTGGGAATTCTCAGAAAATAAACATTGTCAGTCCAATTATTTAATTTGGCAATAAGTTTAATTTGTTTTTGTTTGGATAGTTTTATTGGTTATTTAGTTGTCCGTAAAAGTCAACAAACAAGATGACACGTCGGCGTGTTACAGTACTTCCAAATTAATATGTTATTTTAATTTGATGGTTATATTTTTGACGCCAAAAAACATTGATGATTTTGAGCATTTTGACTTACTATTACAAAGTTACAAGTAATTATTTGTTTTAATGCTATTATTTTACTTTCTTCTAGAGTATAAGAAGCAATATACGAGCCCTAACAACTTAATCTTTGGACGACAAATGGAAAATTGTTCTCTAACTCATAAGAAAATGTTTAAAACTTTTAATATAAAAATAATAAAGAAAAGGACGATTAACAGTAACTAATAATTTATTCAAAACAAGTTTTATTTTAATAATAATAAAAATACAAAGCAGATTTTTAAAGAAAAACTATAAATTACACCGACAATTTAATGTTTGGACGAATCTAACATTTAATAAATTAATACAGGTTACATCACTTTTGGCTTTTATTGCACCCTGTATTCTTTCTGGTATAATGTCCACTAAGGATTCATAATATTGCGGAGTGAAAAAAATACCATATTTCCTCTATTTTAATCTTTAGTTCGGAAATTGTTCGTTGGGGACTTTTTCCCAACATCCCAACATTTTTAAGTCGGGGCTATTCGAGGGTCAAATCAACACTATTATTATTAAATGTCCACTATTATTATTGTTCCTGAACAATTTTTTTGTAGATTTGGCCGCGTAACACGAAGCTTCGTCTTGTTGAAAAATGAAATTTTCTATTTCGAACTGCAAACCTTGCAATCTGCAGGAGGTTTCTTTCCAAAATACCTTAATTTTTTCTGCGTTCATGATACCATCAATAAACTCTAATTTGCCTGAATCTTTGCTGTACGTGCATCCCCAAATCATAACCCCTTGTGGGATTTTATGGTTCGTTAAAACAGTTTTTATAGAAAACTCCGAATTTTATTCTGATCACTCTCTTCCAACAATCACCAATACAGACATCAAACCCTGATTCATCACTAAAAATTATTTAGTTTCATATTTCTTCGTCAAAATAACTTTATATTTTGCCCAGTCCAAACGTCTTTTCTTTTGTGCTTCGATAAGCGTTTTTGTTTCGGCATTTAAAAATAAAATGTATTAAATTTTAAAAAATTTTGGTTCTCAAATTTAAATGAGTATTGAGTGCTATAAATGATATTTACTTTATAAAAATCGTAGCCGAATTTGTATAACCATTGTTGGCAACATTCTCTAGATACAATTAGACCAGTATCTTCATTCGATTGGGACTGAATTTCTTTTAAAGTACCCTGTCTTTGCAAATTATTTCTGTTACAGTATTTGGTTTTCCGGGACTTTTGCTGCGAATATCAATGTTTGCCGTGTCTCCATATTCTTTTTATTATATCGCCAATTGTCAATTTCGGTAAGTTAAATTCATTCGCAATTTTTTTACGGTTTTATCTGTGGCATATTGTCGAATTATAATTTCACGTACTTCTTTACTTTACTACGGGCCATATTTTTCCTAAACATTTTGTTTTTAGTATCAAAATCAACAATTAACTTGTATTGATAACGATTTATGGTTTGTGTTTTCAAGATTTTCTTGTTTTTAAAGCGTAATAAAGTAGTCGTCCAAACAATTAGTTGCCAGCAAATTTATGTATCAATCAAATTAATTGTATTATGTAGACACAATATAAACAATTTAAAAATTAGTAGACGAAATATTAATTAGGAAGTATATGTCTTCAAATAAATGTATACAATATTTTTTTTAAATAATTATAACCAGAAAAATTAATAGATATTTTAAAATAACTGTCTGTCCAAACATTAAGTTGTTAGGGCTCGTAGTCGATGGGACTGACGTTAAAGTGTCAGAATTTTACATTTGTCACATTTTGATTTCTATCAAAATTCATGTACGTAACTTAACAAAAAAAAGCGTGGCCCTCTAGAGTCTAAAAAGATCGTGAATGGATATTAAGTCACATGTTCAGATGATTTTAGTAATTTGAAGTAGACAACTAGTGTGAAAAACAGGGTTACCAAAACACAGACTTTGCAATCACTTTTCTAAGGTTAAAGCCTAGAACATAATGCTTATGCTACAGATGTAGCAAGACACAATGTAAAGCTTATCCTCACGTCTTCAAGCGATGATAAAATTTTCGTATTTGTAATTTCTAAAGTAATTGGAATAGGTTGAATCTTGGCTCGACCAATCAGAAATCCTGTCAGTTTTTGTTTCTACGCGTATACTCAAATCTGTGAAGTTAAAGTTGTAAGTTATATTACCTAGATCGTGTACGTGAGATGTCGAAAATGGAAGATGAAGGTTACTTTTGTAGAATATTTAAATGAAACTACCAGAGCGAAGGAGAGTAAAATCGTAGTTGTGATTTATATTCGGCAGTATCTATGATTGCATTCAATAATTTTAAGTCAGTGATTGCTAGCTGTCATTTGGTTCAGTTTGATTGGTCAATCGCTTAAACTTTATCCTTTATTAAGTGTTAGGAAACTTTTTCGTATCTTTATAATTTTTGATACTTCTTACGGTTTGGTCACAAAATAGAAAAATCTAAATGGCTGCAGCGCCTCTTATTGAAGAAAATAGCCCATACACGAAGAACAAATGTCTTTTATATGGGTAACTAATTTATTAGTGAATGTTTTTGTGTCTTTGCAAATTTTGACACCTGTTATGGTTTAGTCAAAAAATAGAAAAATAAAAAAAAAATCTTCTTGCAAACAGTTTTAATTTAGAATTTCAATTTCCTAGGCTATACCAGAAAAGCAAATACTGTTACATGCATACTAAAGTGCAAAATGTATTCTAGTGTTTTAAACAAGGCAGCAGTTCTTTGGATTAGGAAAGGTACTGCTCAAATAAATTAGGAAAAATGCAGAAAAGTTGAAGATATTGAAGTTTTTACGTTGAATATTTATATAAGGTTATCTTAAGGTTTTTACTTTTCAAGAATAAAATTAACTTTTTATCACCGTTTCTTCGGAAAGAACTCGTTTTTGTAAAAGTGCACTGTTGCGTCTTGGGTTTTTCTATTTTGTAAGTAAACTGTAACAAAAATCGAAAGTGGCGAAGATATAAAAAAGATATTATTATAGAACACCTCTTTCTGAAAATAAGTTAGTTATGCACTTAGTAAGCATTTGTTTGTCGTGTACAATTATACTAAAATATATCTTTTTTCAAAAAAGATTTTTCTATTTTGTGATCAAAATTGTAACACGTACCAAAAGTTGCAAAGACGAAAAAAGTCCACTAATGAATGCCTCTATCTGAAGAAAAATATTTATGCGTGTAGCAGGTATTGGTTTTTTATACAGCCTATTATTACGTACCTGTTTTCGACAATAAACCCTGCAGCTTCTTAGATTTTTCAATTTTATGACTAAATCATGGAGTATCATATATCAAAAATTACAAAGATTAATAAAAGTTAACTAATTAATGTTACCTTCCTAACCTCAAAAATGTTCTTGCAATATCTGTATGATGGCAACCCTATTTCTCACACTAGCGATCCAATGTAAATTAACCAAACCATCTGAAAATGTGACTTACCCTACTATTGACGGAAATGTTCTGTTCCGAACTAGTTACGAACTATTGCTGGAACAAACCTATTATTTACATAGTGCATGCGCTATTAACGAATGATTCAAATAAAGTGTGAAGGCAATATCACTCTAATAAACACAAAACAAAGTACTATAAATGATTCTCGCGAGAATAGTGTAAGTAGATTATTCCCAGTATAATAAAGATTCTATTGGTCAGAATTAAACACGTGATCAAAAATATGGCTAAACGATTGGAAAATGAAATCGTGATAATCGTGATACTGCAGCAGAAAAATTATATGCTGAACGTTATCCTTGACTTCCACCTTGATTTTTCTGTATTTTTACAGCTAGACTCATCCGAAATTAAATGTTTCCATAATTAGTAATACACTGATTAAAATTAGTTCGTTATCATTTAGGATAAAAACTATAAATTTGGTCATATTATTAACTGTCATCGGCCACGTTACGAACTTTGACAATCCTAACAGCCTTGTTTTCTAATGTTTCACAAACGTTACTTAAATTTAATTATCTGTTAAAGTAAACGTTGGTATGGTTACACGTTTTAAAGGTACAGGAGTTAATACTTTTAACCGTTGATTAAATTTAATTGACTTGTGAAACCCAGCATTATTATAATGTTACCTAAGTGACAGCGGCGTTAACAAAAACTTGTGTGAAATTAAAATTCTTAAATTGCTTCTTATGCAACGAAGAAGCAGCAAACAATATTTCTCATTAAAAATTCATCATGTATATACCTCAAAGATTAGCGCCTTATACTTTTTGTGCCACATTTCATTTATACCCTGTGTTCGCTCACTGTTATATTCTTTATAAACAAGTACTCACTTTGTATGACACACATATCACAGCAGGCTTTTTTTTGTTCCTTCTCATTATTTCAAATAACACGAACAACTAAAGCGACCACCAGAAATCTACAAAGCGAACAAATTCTTGCACAACGCGGACTGCACTGAAACGAGTTGTTCTTGAAAGTGATACACATTTTCATGTATTATACAACAATTTTCTCTAAAAGAATTCATTAAAAATCATAGAAAGGCGCAAAAATGTGAGTATGTGTTAGCCGGACGGTCTGCCCGCAATCTTATGCACTTTCATAATGGTCCGTACCCCAATTATTCAGCGATAGGAAATAATTACTCTTGATTTCTATAATTATTGCCGTGTTTAGCAAGGCTTGAATTAACAAGGAGCAGGTAGGTACGTACATTAATCATGAAGAGAAAATTATTATTTCTGTAACTGTAATGAAAAAAATTGAAATTAATTTGTTCCTTAAATTACATTAAATTGGTCCTGCCTAGGCGCAGTGACAAATTCAAATATTTCGTGCCATAATTGCATTCTTGAACGAAATACAATTTGCGTAATCGCATTTACTGTAACATATACAAAATAAACTTTCTCGTATCTGTTAGAGCACGGAGCAATTAACTTGCCGCAGGCAGAAAGAAGATACAAACAAACAAGAACGTGCTGATATGTGTGTGATTAACTGCCGAAGCAGAGCGTAACAAATCTATTTGAAGAGCAATAAAGCTAGAAAAAACTAATTATATTTGCAAGTGAATTTGAAGTCTACGATTGTTTAGAAAATAAAATCTCGTTGTCGCTGCCCTGTGAAGGTCTTAGCAAGTAGTTCCGTTAAAATTTACGTTAAAACTCGATTTCTCATTGGCCATAAGGTTGCTAAGTAAAATAGCCTTTGACGTACGACATTTTGGTCTTATCGTCTGGTTAAACTCTAATGAAACGGTAATTTTTTTTATTTTTCATAAAATCACAAATACGCCCATTGGAAGATGATCATGAGAAGCTGAATGAATAAAAAATAATTAGGTACAATTTAAAAAAAATGATGATGCATGTGTAGTGTACCTTATGTTCGGCCTGCATTCGTAGCCTGGCTTCTTCCACTGCGTCCCTCCTTTGAGCCAGTACTTTGTCTCTTAAAGAAGTCCTTCGGACTGACTGAGTCCTGGTATTGCTCTGTGATCTTCTCACGCGTTTCTTTTGCGCTTCAGCCTGTCGCTTGCTTTCCTGTTCCGTTCGCAACTGCAGTATTCTCTCTTTAATCTCTGGATCTTCACAAATATCTGCAAACAATAATTCTTCCAGTAATTATCAATAATAAATGAATTTTGCCATTACCTGCTGGAGTTTCGTCATTTTTATTTGTTGCATTCAGATCTGCACCAGCTTGCACAAGCAATTCTAAGACGTCCAACTGCAGAACACAAGAATTAAGACAAATTTTGTAACAAATCGTCAACTTACATGACCCCAGCAGGCTGCCGCATGCGCAGGTTGCCAATCATCTCTGTCTTTAACATCCGTATGCACGTTACAATCCAAGAGAAATTCTACCACCGATGTGTAACCGTTCGCCGCTGCTATGTGTAACTGAAGAAATCTTATTTTAGAGCAGGAACATTGAAATCAACCCTCAAATTAGTCGATTAAATGGGCACCATTCATTGTAAATAATTGTGCGATCGAAGAAAAAATCAAATAAAATAGGGCACGAACAAGTTTTGAAGTAGGAATTTGAAGTACTTGAAGTCTTTCCTGGACTTTTTCCAGAACATTGGGAGAACATTTCGGCGATTCTAGCCGTTTCCATCGCCGTAAAAAGTTTTGGGAAAACCGGACCCCTTCGAAAAATCATATATCCGAAAAAATGCGTTTTCCCTGATAAAGCGCCTGGCGAGTTACGTAGGGGAGACTGGGGTAATCACGGACGACGGGTAATGGCGGACACGCCAGTTTAGCTGTGTTAGAAAAGGATTGTAGATATTCCCAGTGACGCAATCGCGAGTCGAGCCCGAACATAGTGCCGAACATAGTGTGAGTGGTTAAGTGAGGCCGCGCTCGCTATGCAAGGTATATTAACTTGATTTTTTTTCAACAATTTCATCTAATTTTAGAGTAAAATTGAATAGATGTGCAATATTTTAGCTATAACATAGAAATCTGGTATCTTTTAAGCGAGTTAACGTCTAACGTCAAATGTAATTTATGGGCCCACGAAGACTCTCTGTGGCTTCTGTACTAATTATTAGTGTCCGTAATTATCCCACGCGCTGTGGAGTAATCCCGGATCACAGGTTCGTTTTTTGTTAGAATTTGATTTTATTTTGAAAATTTATCTACGTTGATTATGAGAACTTAAGATTGATTAGTTTACGTAAACTTTCAGTAATAAATAGCATTCGTAACTTAATCTGGTTTTGTTTTATTTCAGTTCTCCCTTAAGTGTTCGCAATTACCCCACTCTCCAATACCCGAAGGAGTGTTCTTGCATGTGAAACATTACGTTTTCCAAGAAATCTCGAAAAAGTCCGAAAATAGTGGAAAAAAAAATTACGGAAAGAAAATTCCTTTTTCGAAACCGAAAGCGATGTTGTCGTGATGGTTGAACCGGAGGATATCCCCGTCCTTCCCCTTCACGATGAAGGGTCCGGCCGGCTCGCTCTTCATGCGAAGGAGCCGTGAATCGGACGTACGAAGTCATACAACTTCCTATGCTCCGGATTGAAAATGCTCACTCGGTATGTATAAGGCCCCAGTAGTACATAAAGCTTTTTATAAATAAAGTTTAAAAAAGAAATGCTTACAGGTGTAGCTCCCTGGCTGTCGTAGCATTCTAGGTTGCCATTGGTGGCGGCGATTTTTTGAAGATCTCTCAACATCTGCCTTTCCGTATCCGCTCGTGTGTCGTCAATCAATTGCTGAGTTACTCCTCTTTTCGCCATCTCGCTTTCGATGTAATCTAGAGCAGCTTCATCTTCACAAATATCATATGGCATGTTTCCGTCCGCATTCACTCCTAGTAAATTGGCACCTCTTGCTATTAAAATTCTAAAAATTAGTTTGGTTACTAAAACAATTTACGACAGATAAGTCATCGTTGCAAATGTGTTCAAAATACTAGTGTGGTTTGAATTTTACAATCCAATTACCTTACTAATCTGAGATGACCACAAGTAGCCGCGGCGTGCAATGGCGTCCATTTTTCGCTATCCACAGCGTTAACGTTGGCTCCATATTCCAAAAGTAGCAACAACATGGCCTCGTTGTCGTCAATGCAGCACTGGTGTAAAGCAGTTAAACCATCTTCATTACAAGAGTCGGGGTTTACACCACGCATTAAAAGTTTTCTTACTGTAAAATAGAACATTGCTATACTAATTTTTTCTTTTGTCCCAAATGCATATCCTTTCACCACATGAGATTCAGGTACTATAGGTTCACTCACTATGTAACGTGCTTTTTTTTAAATTTCTCTCCCTAGTTGGCTGTGAATTGTTAGTTGTGAACCAATGTGCCTCAATTGACCTGACGTATGAAATAGTATAATCCCACATTTAAACTAATAAAATGTTCAATTCATGCGGTGCAAGCACGCAGTAAAAAGTAGGATTACCGAATTCAACAATTTCCTTAATAAGAAAAATGAGGTTATGATGTATGCCAATTTATTAATAGCGTTTTCGACTGACTGCTCTAGAGCACTTTCAGATTTTCTTCATCTTGTTTTAACTTCATGTAATAACACGGGATAGAGATGCTCTCAGAGTGTTCTGGAGCAATCAGTCGAAAACGCTATAGGCCGCTTTACAGTTCGCAATTTTCATTGCCGGCAATAGATAATTGCAGCAATGAAGAATTGAGCAATTTTTATTGCAGAACACTTTAGATGGCAATAAAGATTGCTGATGAATCAAGCATCAAGTTCATAACTTACTAAAAAACAATCATTTTATTAAATTTGTTTCTGTTAACGTAGCAATGTATTCCAACAATTATCGGAAAAAAATAAGTGCTGCTCTGTGCATACTTATTGCAAATTCGGCGCTAATGGTAGAAAATCGATCTAATCGTTGTCACATATGCTATTTAATTATTTTTATGAAGTTGGTATTTCACAAATTACCAACAAATTCCCCAGAATCGCCGTTGCAATGCAAGAAAAATAGGTCCGGAGCTATTTTCTACAATGCAATGAAAAATTGCCACAGTTGATCAAAATACAAATACAAATACTGCGCATGTGTGCAATACAAATCGCCGCAATTCTTTATTGCAGGCAATGAAAATTGCGCACTGTAAAGCGGCCTTATAAGTTTAAAGCAAGGTGGTTCTCAATGTGACAATTTTGAAATAAACATTCAAAATACAAAATATTTTTTGACATTTGCAAGAATAATACGAAATGTAGGATGTAAGTTACGACGTGAAATTTTTTCTATAGCCCACTGTAATCTGAAATTCATTTAATCGCATGTCATTTGTTTTTAACAGAGAACTACAGATCATTTTTTTATTATATGTCGATCGATCGATAAGACAAAAAAGTTTTATGTAACTATCTCCTTCTAACTTTCGTGAAACAGTCTTGCGGCTTTTGTCATGGCACGTCATTTCGTCGTATATTTTCTCAGTATATTTACTCAGATTTATATGATCGGCATATAGTAAAAAAAGGATGTGTACATGGTGTGAATATTTGTCGGACGTCATGATACTAATGCTAGACACTGTAGATAAACTCTGTGTTGTCTATATTCATTTAACTTAAAGAAATATTTTTTTGTATCGTTTACTAACCTTCGTCAATATCATTTCTGGCCGCGGCTTCCAAAAGCACAACGCTATCGTTAAAGTAAATGCTAGGTTTATTCGATTTCTGCAGCTTGGGTCTCTTGTGGAACTCTTTTTCTCGTTGTTGGAAAATTTTGAGTTGGTGCGTTCTTCGTTTCTTGGCAAGAGCTAGCCTGTCTTGGGTGGGCATCTGCTCAACGTGGGGCATTTCCGAAATTAAATCAGAGTGCTCCATGATGACGCTTGCGGCAAGTAGAGGATATTACAGGAATAATTTCAGTCTGAAAAGTAGAAATAGCATACAATTGAGGTGAATAGTTAAACAAATATGGCAGTATTAAATTAGTGTATGTTTGCTTGAGCATACTTCTATAAATAGTTTGAATGGAATATGCTAACAGTTTAGCTAAACGAGTACTTTATTTTTGGTGTAATACATTTTACATGGCGCATTATTTTACATATGGGAATAATTACGACTCCTATCAATAAATTACATTTTAAAAAGCAAAAATGATGAGGATTTTCACAGTTTATTTTATTCTTATAAACAACTTCTTTGATATGTCGCTTGTGGGTTAAAATAATTTTAATTTTGGTTATGTAAAATAACTGTGTGCAATAATCCTTTTGAAGCATTCAATATTTGAGGGCAGAAAATGCGATGAAACGAAAGTAAACCAATCAGTGTTTTTAATCGTATTAATTGAGCGTTTTGTTTAAGAGTGTAGGTGGCTAATTAATTTTTACCATTTTCTTTTTGTTGCACGAGCGTGCGTTCGCATTAACTTCTGCTAATTAAATTAATGATTCTGCAGACATGTTACATAATTTCGTTTATAATAAAAGTTTATTTGCAAATATACAGGCTGTTTCAAATTCGACTCTCACCATTGGGATCTCGCTTATTTGAAGAGATAAGACGGTACGTTTAAATTTGGCAAAGTTGCTAAATTTTATTTATTTATTTTATTATTTATTTATATTTATTTTATCATTTAATAATCTACAGAGAAATAATTTCTATGTTAACTCTTATTCGAAATAATTGTAAAAAATTAAAAATTGTCATTTTCTTATCTTCTTTATTTGAAGAGATATCAAAAAAAATAAAAGTAGGTACTTTCTTAAGACACTTTTGAATTCCCTACACACTGATGATTATCATTTTCCTGTAACACGTTATTTGAAACATAGTGTGTTCAATTTGAACTGTTCACCATCGCTAACCTTTTTAGTTTTAAAAATAGAAATTCAGTTAAATTAAAAGATTCTCTAATTTTCGTGCTGATTTTTTGATATTTTTTAAAACAAAAATGTAATATTTTTTGCAATTCATTCGGTAGAGATTTTCTTTCTCTTTACGGGGATATCAAAATTTCTTAAATCTACTTACAAAATAACGAAGTAATTCAAGAAAATCATTTTCGAATAAGCAGGCCATGTACATGTATAATGATAAAATCAAGTTGCCCGTAGTTGCCTAATGAAATCTAGTAGCTAATGTGCACGTAGCCAACAAATAAGTGAAATAAAACATCATAGTTATTAATTTCCTCTGAACTTATATTAATTAATTTTTTAATTAATTAATTAGTAATTTGCCGCATCTTATACCAAAATTTCTTGAATTTGTTTATGATGATACTAAACGTTGCCACTCTTTGGAAATTTGAATGTTATTTACGTTATTTCTTCCGTTTGAATTAAGGGAACTGGTATCGTCTGCGTAAAGGCATACCTCTGCTGCATTAACATTAGCTGGTAGATCGTTCATATAGATTATAAATAAGTGTGGACCCAGGACTGATCCTTACGGTACCCCATATGTAATTTTTATTTCAGTTTGCCCATTGAAGAAAACTTTCTGTGTTCTGTTTTTGAGGTAGGATTTTATGATGTTATGAACAGTGCCTCTCAAGCCGTAGTAATGTAGTTTGTGCAGAATAAATTTCTGATCCACAGTATCAAAAGCTTTGCTGAGATCCTAGAATAAAGCTTTTACATTTTTTTTCTCGTCTAAAACATCTGCTATACAGACTTTTTTAAGCAGTTCGGAAAGCAACCAGTTTCTAATATTAAGTTAATGATTTTAATAACTTAGTATTCATATTATATACATTCGGAGTTGTTTTACTTTTTATCTGTTTCATAATTTTTAAAATTTCTGCCTCATTTATTGAGGCTAAAAATAAACTACCTCTATTATCAATTTTAAGGTTGTTAGGCCCAGTTTTTCAATTGATTGGTAAAGTGATTGTTATTTGTCAATAGGATAAATTTAACCTCTTTGGTAAAGTGCTTGTTAAACAAAATCTGTCTTTCAATCTATAAGATTCTGCTTGTTACTTAACAACCAAAATTGTATGTTAACCGTACGTTGGTCACACTGAAGAATATACCTAGGTTACTGAACAGCATTTTTGGAAAGTCTAAATCTGTGAATAAATTCCATATCGTTCCAGTAATTCAGGTGATCTGGCCGTTGACAAATTACATGTACTCTACTATTCAGGCCCATAGTGTTTGCTAAATCATATACATATGTATATCATCGTCCGAATCAGACTCGTCAGAAAATATATTTACATTTCCCACGTTATTTATTTTCAATTTTTAAATCAAACACAAAGAAGTAGAATTGTACAGTCGCTTGCGCACATTTATGTATCCCCTCTACTTGTTACCGCTAACAAGCAAATTGACCGACTGTTAGTTTATCTCCTTGTTAACAGGAATTTATGTCATTGTTAAGACTACCAGTAGATTGATAAACCTATTTTCTGTGCTAACAATCAGATAACGCTAACAGTCACTTTACCAATCGATTGAAAAACCGGGCCTTAAAGAAGTAATTGAAATCTACTTTACATTTTATTTTTTCTGCAATTTCTGCTGGGACTAATGTGATGTAATAGTTTATTTCGTTACAATCTAACAAACTTTGTTTAGTTTCTCTGTTGGTTTTTGTTGCTGTTTCCTTCTTAATCTTATCGTCCACATCGCTTTTTATTTATTTTCTGAGTTTTGTATGTACAGGTGACATGTTTTTTGTTTAGCATTTTTTATTTTGTCTTTATACATATCTCGGAAGATCTTATAATTTTTTCATCGTTTCCATTTTTAGTGACATTCCAAATTATATGCAGTGTATCTATATACAGTGAAAGCTCCCTTAGAGGACAGCTCTCTTAAGCGAACACCTCTCTTAGCTGGACAGTTTTTAATCTCTCATATATGTAATTTGCATGCATTTGCATCTCTCTTAGGCGGACATCTCTAATGGACGGACAGTTTGCTGGTGTCCGCCTAAGAAAGCTTTCACTGTACTTTGTTCTTCATAATCTTAAGATCATTATTGTACCAGTTTATTTTACAATTTTTTTTAGTTTACTTTGCACTATTTCTTCACGAAAAGCTTCATGGAATGCGTCTTGTATAGGTTCTAAAAAAGTTCCAAGCTTCGTTCGCATCGGTGCATGCGTAAAGATCGGACCAAGTTGTTCTCTGCAAAAGTGTTCTGAAGTAATCAGTATTTGTTTCATTTTGTATTCGGATTTTAATTGTCTTACGTTTTCGGTTTTGTTGGAAAGTGGACTATCTAAACATTCTTCCATTATCTGTGCCATATGATCAGAAGTATGTGGATTTTTTGTGTAAATAAGTAGGTTAATTTCATTTAGGTTTGTGAATACCTACACTATATCTATGGTTTTCAGCAAACAAATTAAGACTCGATGCTAATAAAACTGTAAAACTAAATTTTGCAAATAAGAGATCTAATAATATTGAAAGTACAAAGTTTTTGGGTATTCACATTGACACTGCCCTCTCTTGGGAATCTCATATCAACAATTTATGCCCTAGACTTGGAAGCAGTATATATGCTATAAAGAAATGTTTATTGATAGCTGGCCAGGATGCAGCTTTTGTAGCCTATTACTAGCTCTTTTTTTCAATTATGACGTATGCGATATTAATTTGGGGTAACGCAAAATCCTCCAATAGAGTCTTTAAACTACAAGAAAGAGCTATTAGATCTATATTTTATTTAAAATCGCTTTCATATATTTTAGTCTGATTAATGTACACAAACATAAAATTCGTATCCAAAAACATGGCGATATACATTCTCATGACACTCGTACGAAATATAAACTAGTGGAACCTTTTCATAAATTATCAAAAACTAAAATGAATTGTATTCACATCAAATTATACAATAAATATACCTTTAAATTTTACAGAATTAAGCTTAACGAAAAACATGGTATGCAGTGATACCTTCGGAGTTTTATTTCGTTTATCACAAAAGCAGATTTAAAAAAAAATTAAGGTATAAAAATGAATGATGTGAATCCAAGAAAGACGTAAATTTTTAAAACGTATTGTGCTAACAACAGCAATTTAGTAATAGCAAGAGAAATTTACTTCCAATAATACCCAGAAAGATGCCATCCACACAGAACAATGTTATTAAGTTAGATAGAAACATTGCACTTTATGGATATTTTCATAAAACTCGAAAGACGTATCGAGATCGCCTTAATGATGATGAGAATGAAGAATTATTAGAAGAACTAATTAATAGTTATTTATAAAATGTATAAAATTATGAGACTACAAGAAAGAATGTTTCCTCGAGCAGTAATACATATCTTTTAGGATACGAGTTTTCTAAAGACATACATAATTTAATTTGATATTTTCTTGCTTTAATATAATAATAATGTATAATTTAATTACAAATCTAATCAACGATTGTTTTGTAGTTGTCTTTCTGAACAATGTTGGAAATTTCGCTCGTTATTACTGAATTGTTGTTGAGACCACAATAAATTTTTAAATTTACATCACTTGGATTCATAACATTCATTTTTAGATCTAAAAATTTTACTAAAATCAGCTTTTGTGATATACGAAATAAAACTCCGAAAGTATATCACACTTTTTTGGTGCGCCGTTAAAAGCGCTCCGCTGCGCGGCGTGCTTTTAAACCCGCCGCTCGTGCTTTAAAGGCTTTCTTATGCACTTGTATTATAAGATACTATTAATCTGTATTTGACGTGTTGCCGACATATTTACATTTGTTATTTATTGTTTATGCAACAAATAAATGATTGATCGATTGATTGATTGATTGATATGCACTTTGAAGTTGTTTGTCTTACTCTTGAAGGATCTTTCACAATCGCGTGTAACCCATAGGTGTTGAAAAAATTAATTAATTCACATAATTCTCTAATGCAAATAAAATATTTTATTAAAAAGTGCACTAGCGGCTATGAGAGAGTACAAATTTTCAGAGAAAAATAATGAAGGCAAGTGCCTAAGTTTCTAATGAACGTGTTCCGTGAATCACCTTGTATACAACGACAACTGTTGCCGTTTTGTTGTTGTTTTAATGTAGGAATTTTTATCACAGCCATCTATCACTGTTTCTACAGAATTTTTACAGACTTCTGGAATTTCCACTGATTTCAAATTGTTTTTTAATAGGATTCCAACTCTTCCGTGTATGAATCTGGTCCTGCAAAACGTGGCACATATTTTATACTTCGTTTTCTATTACTATCTTGTTTATTGTATCATCAGATAATCAATGTTATCAAGCGTAAGAATTTTTTCCTCATTCAACAACGTTTCTAATATATTACATTTATTATTAATAGACTGCACATTGATATTTAACATTTTAAAATATTTGTTGCTCTACGGACTTGCCTTTATGTCGTTTTTTTGTTTGTCACTACTTCCGAATTGGAGGCTCCTTTTCAAAAATTTTTGTAGGGTCTGATGATTTAGTGGCCAAATTTCCGCCGAAAATATCGTCGTATTGTTCAGGTGTTGTCGCAATTTTAAATGCGGCAATACTTGGATTGTTTATTTGGATTTTACTACAACTTAAAATTGTCTTATTCTATTCTGTTAAGTAATTTGAAATTTGTTATACTTTTTTCGGTAGTTTCCTTTTTTTTTTAATCTGAAACAACTAGCCATTTTTTTCTCTTCAACCGCAGAAAGAATGTGCGTCTTTATTTTCTTGCATTTTAGTGTTTTCTGTTTTTTCTTGAATATTGTGATCGATTCTTTTGCGCTATTCTTTGTAGATTGAAAGTCTACTTCTTGTTCGTCGTCATCACTCGTGACTGTGTGCAATGTTTTGGTTCTTTGTGTCTTGTTTATATTGTTATTTCGCATGCTGGAACCGGATGCACTTTCCATCATCTATGAATTTTTGTTCTTTGTATCTTGTTTATACTGTCATTTCGCGTGCTGGAACTGGATGCACTTTCCGTCATCTGTAAATGTTTAGAACTGTAAAGAGAATTTCTCTCTTTCAATTCTGGTTTTAAGTTTAATTTTGAGAAACATGCTCATATTTTTTACTATAGTTTGAAGATGGCAGAACGGTTTATTTATTAGTGTTGAGGGTGATATTGTTAATTATTTCCAATAAACCGATTTTATCTTGCAGTAGTTTTATTGGTTCTCTTAATTCAATAATTATTATTATATCCTTGTCGTACAATAGGTTTTTCAGGTATCTTTCCTCTACATTTGCATCCGTTTCAGATATTATTTCACAAATAGTTTTATTTAGGTCATCGCTGGTGATTTGCTTCAAATTATTTATATTAATGAACAATTTTATTAAAGAAAATGATGTAGATTTAAAAATAGTATAGGTATTTCCAAATGAATAGACAATGTTTATTGCGGATTGAATATAACCAATTAAAGTAATTTCCTAACAGGCACTATTTATTTGGTGGAATACGATTTGGGATCTTTCAATGAAAATAGCACGTACAGCAAAAACTATGAGATGGAATACTGACTAATTAATGAGCAAATAAAAATCAGATTAGAGTAGGCGGTGTAAAGAAAATATATGTCTGTGATTAACTGAATTAATTAATGTTATACCACAATGGCCCAGTTAAATGCCAATTTAACTTTAAGCTAAAGCTTAAACCCTTAGCAACAGTTGTTGAAATAATTGAAATAATCGTTGCTATGGGTTTAAGCTTCAGCTTAGACTTAAACTGGCATTGTACAACTGAGCCAATATAAGTAATTCCCAGTAGCGTCACTTAAACGTCAGTGTCAAAAGAAGCGGCCATACTTTTTGATATAAATTTAAAGGAAATTGCTAACTTTTAATCGCTTTCTTTTATTTCTTTGCTGTTTACATGCACATTTGATAGGTATCATTTGTCAGTTATCTAGGCAACCTGATTTTATGCATAAACATAGACTACTCATTCGAAAATGATTATCTCGAATTATTTCGTTTTATTTTGTAAGCAGATTTGAAAAAGTTTTGGTGTCGGTGTAAGAAGAGGGATCTTTACCGAACGAATTACAAAAATTACCACATTACTGTTCAGAAAAAGTACGATCGTACAAATATTTTGACAACTAGCAGTGCAAGTGTTTTTTTTTTAATTAGAAATTCATAATCGGCATGAAAATTAGTGAATTTTTGTCCATTTAACCGAATTTCTACTATTTATTGTCCAGCAACTGTTTGTTACCTAACGTTGACTACTGAATCGTGATTCTAATCACGGATCTGCTGATTAGATTCATTTATCAAGGCAATGAATCGTTTCGCTTAGACGTAATGGATCTATGAACCGAGAAATTGAATTGAGTCAGTGAATCAAGACGTACTGGATTGAGGAACACTGAAATCGACATCATAGAACAGAGATTACATTTTACTTTCTTATCATATTTTAAGATTGTGATATGTAGTATAAGCAATGTTAAATCATTATTATAAAAAAAATTGTAAAAACATAGAGGATTTTTCTTTTAAAAATATAAAACTTTTTCACCCTATACACAAATACATTTGTTACACAAAAACCATAAAGTTCAATTTTTAAGTTTTTTTTAGATCGGTTAATAATTAAAATAATAAATGGGGGTTCACATTAATAAAACCCGTATCATCGGGTGCAACGACTTTAAATCTCTGATGGATATGTAGCTTTAATTGAACCCCGTACACACTTACGAATCTTGTTCGCAAACTGTTACATTACAGGTTCGGCGCGTAAATGTATACGCAGATTTAAATAGCAAACATAAATTATTGCAAAGTTAGAAAAAAGTTATTCAATAAATATTATGCTGAAGAGTTTGGCCAAAATCGCCCAGAAGCGGAATTAAGTTGTAATTAAATATTAATGTCAATGTGGAAGCCGGTCCTAACTAAACTAAAATAATACAAAAATAGGAATCGCTTGCTTTGCTATGCAACCGATGGTAAATTAGTCGAGAAAACTTGAAATTTATTTTTTATATTAATTTGTTTCAATCTTATCGGCGAAAGTAAGTGATCGTATGAATTAGTTAAATCAGTTAGTTACGTAACTTTAAAAATAAGTTAGTAGCCAGACTTTAATTTTGAGATTATCAAAGTTTGACAAAGTATATGACATCTCTAGGATTTTCTGTAACCTAGGAAATTAATTATTTACTTGATATTTCATATGAAAAAATATGCAGAAACTCCTAATACATAATACCCTTTACTTTATGGAACGAACCATAATAACTTGATCTGATTTACTAACCAAATATCTAATCGAACGCTTGTTTGTTCTTGTGATAACCATATGAGTTAATCGTTAATCAATGACGCCACAAAGTGATATCTCCACGTGTCAGTCAATCGAAATGTGTTGGGTAGATTCACTATAATACACCACTTAAAATATTTGCGTAAGTTGATGGAAAAGTTTTCACACATAAACATCGATGTCACCAAAACATTCCATGATTAATAAGCGCACACAATTGAATCCTTGAAACACTCTCATACTTCACCTAATAGTAAAACAAACTTTCCTAGTTAAAGTTAACTTAACACAATACTGCCATTGCTTTTCGTATTATCAGCGCAATGTTACTATACAAGTTATATCTTATCGTGATAGATTCTTAAGATTAGTCGAAAAGTTGGGGGATTAGCGGCGCGGCGATAATTTAATTCGGCTGGTGCTAATGCAAACATTTAATGTATGTAATCGGTCGGCTGCACTTAATTTAACAGACTCAAATATTTACATACACGATCAAAAGTCTATAAATAGCGCTCGCCAGAGGGCAAAAATTCCAATTAATTTTGCTAGCGAAAACGCTTCGGTTAGTGAAGTGATTAAGCGGCGATTTCATATTTTACGATGATTTTGAAGCAACTATATTTAGTTTTGCGTCATCATAATATTTTTTTATTTATTGATTTCATTTCTTCCTATCTTTTATTTATTAAATCGCTGCAGCAATAAAAACGGCGAAGATGAAATTTATGAATTAAGTACATACACATAACGTAAAAATATTATTTTTGTCGCAAACAACAAAAGTGTGACTGCGAAACATCAGAGTCCGAGAGAAGTGATATTAGGTCTGTTCCATTCGACAAAATTTCAAGTTTTGAACCGTGCACAGTATGAAATTTATATCCAATTTTGTGCACTGCTCATGCTCAGTACAATTTTGAACGGTTCAGAACTCGAAATCCTGACGAATGGAACGGACCTATTATGCGCTGTTGTCCCTACTCTCAGCCACAACGCGAGCCGATGATTTCAGGATACGAAGTTAAGCTGCGTTCGTTTATTCAACTCCGATCACTCTATTTATACTCTTTTCGCACTCCAAAGAGTGAGAGCGAGTAAGTTTTAATAGAAGTAACAGTGAGACAAGAATGTAAAAAGAATAAATAGAGCGAAAGGAGTTGAATAAACGAACGCAGCTTTAAAGGGAAAATTACCGAAGGTAATTTTTTCAGCCGAAGTTGAAGCCGAACTTCGGCTGTTTTGTTACGTTCGGCCGAAGTCGATAAAATTGCGCAACGTTAAATGACGATGTTTGCTTTCTCTGTTCTTATCTTGTTTAGTTTGCCTTATAAAGTGAAAATTGTTATTGACATATCAAATTGAATTGGGAATTAGGTAATACTTTAATTTTCCAGTTCACTTTGATATGTCATGTGCTTTTCCGTCGATTTCAAATATTTTTATTTCCTCGGTATATGACAAGAAGTATTCAAATTCTGATATACACTGTGGAACAAAAGTATGGAAACCTCGAAATATCTCAACAACGCGTAGGGCTATCGAAGCGAAATTTGGAACAATTAATTTAGGTGATAGCACGGATGTCAAAATGACGTCGGCGTTGTTGTCAATATTTCCAATTTTTCGCCAGTGCTGCCAATTTTGTAATTGTAAATGAGACACCCTGTATTTTTTTATTTGTTTAAGTTGCTTAAATGGTTTTTAACATAAATGTGTAACATTTCGTAACATTAAAACGCGCATGTTTTTTAAAAAGCAAAGTTGGCGTTTGCTAAGAATTATGTAAACGTCAATTTTAAGTTAGTGTGAAAGTTCAGACCTATAACAATTTTTTAGAGGTTTTCATACTTTTGTTCCACAGTGTATACATGTTGAGTTTGGAAATATGCAGAAGCTTTCATAAAGAATGAATTTTTCTGAGAAATCAATAATAAACAAAATTCCCATATGTGTACAACTTTCTGCCGGGTACTGTATATAAATACAGGGTCTTCATTTAATCCTGTATCTCACGTGACATACTGCTATGTTATTTTGGTTTGAAGTTTGAAAGTTGTAGTAACAATATTATGTATTTGTATTTATGTATTGTATTAAATTTTTGTTAAGAAAAACAAACATGAGGGGAATGATTAAAAGATACAATCGTCATCACCAGACTGACACACACACACCAATCTAAAAGCAGTTCCGATGGCACCTCCGAAGCCAGACTTCTCAGACCAGGAGCAAGTCCAATTTAGCCGATTTAAAAACATGTACGATTTCATTTGTTTGATATCTAAAATCAGAATTACATGGCGATTCATTTAAGATCAAAATAATAAAAATAATAATAAAAAATAACCAATGCAACTGGCCGCTAGGTGATTATTATTACCAACGCGTTATGTAAAAATAGTATTTAGTTTTGGTAGTATTTTGTTTCAGGTGTTTTTTTTTAATGTCGTAAGATGTGATAAAGTTCATGTCGTAGATTGATTTACATACGTTCAAGGAGCTACAACAACATTTAACGAATCTAACCTACAAATTGAAAGCTGGTGAAGTGTAAAGTGATCAGGTGTATAGAAACTTTTGATTTTTAATAAATAAATTTGTTCCAGGAATAGTCTTAGTTTCCAAAAACAATAAATAAAAAGGTTATTATTAACATATCTCAAACTGGTAAGTCTATTGTCGTAAAATTCCCGCAAATATGTAAGAGTTTCGGGTGTAATATGAGCAGTAACCCCCTCATGTTGAAAAAATCCATCCAGAATTTCATTGACATGTAGTTGATTGATACATGTGTTTAAAATCTCATATGGATACCTCTGAGCAGTTGTATCAAAAAATATGGTACATCCTTCTTCGAAAAAATAGCTATCCAGATCTCAACTTTCTAAGGATGTAGTGGACTTTCTTGGAATACACAGGGATTGGGGATTTTCATCTGACCACATTATCGTATTGTTTCGACCTTGGAGTTCACAAATAATTATAATCGTCGTTTATTTTAAAAACACTTTGATGTCTACGTACCCTCAACACAATAAAAGCACAATAATAAACTGCAACATTTGTCTGACAAATAACACTTCCATAACTTAACCGTTTTACTAATCGCTAGATTCCTACATCGCTTACGGAATAATAACTGATTTAAATTTTTTTTTGGTACACGCTCCGCAAAATGGTCGCTTAGGGGACTATTTTCAGAACGAAAAACGTATCTTCAATCGTCATAGCAACACTTAGAATCCGCTAAAAAATCTTAGCGACCTAGTATTTAAAGCTGCCAGGGCAACACTTTAACGGATTATTTTTGAGCAAGTTTCAATGAAATAAATCAAGTAACTAAGTATAAAATTCAACTCGTTGCTATGATTACCGATAGAAAAAAAATAGCATTTATTGTGCAGCAACTGTTTGTTACGTCATTTTATAATAATTATTTATTTATTTTATGTCTACTTAGGACAAAGCGTAACGCAGCAGTATCGCCTGTGATTATTATACTTAATGAAGAATTGTAAATAAAGAAATTTAGGGTAATGTAATTAGGTATTCCATTCTAATTGATTGTCACATTCCCATTTTCTAATTATATTTAATAAATTAAATTATATTTTTTGTTCGAACCATTAATTAATCAGCGTGCAATAATTTGTGTCCCGCAACTGCCGGGCTGAGAGAGAAAAAAAAAACATTTCTGCAAATTTGATATTTTTGAAATGTCTTAAGGTTTCTTGAAATAGTGCCCAAACTGAATGGCAAAAATATATTATAGTGATATTTTATTTACTGAATACATATTCAGTGATTGAAATACGCCAATATTGTTTAGTAAATATGATACAAAGATATATATTTGATACTTTAAGGCCAGATCTTTCCACCTCCTAATAAAGTTCCCGATAACGTTATTTGGCAAAGAACTTGATTTTTGTGAATTATTTCCATGGTAATTCCTAAAGTTATTCGTCGAATAAATTTATCATGAGGTTGAAAGATCGGGCCTCCAAAAAATAAAATAGTCTGATACGTCTTTTTTTTTTAGCAGGACAGTATAGCAGAGAAGACTTCAACATTAGGCAACGTAATTTGAGATTATTTAAACAAATCAGTCAGTAACGCGTTAGTAATCTGTTGGAGGTTACTGTAATGATAAATAATAATAAATAATAATAAAGTAATATAATAACACAGATTCATCAATGGAATCATCACTGGAATCATTATCCATGATAGCTCACAATGATTACGGTGAGGTTTCACCTTCCATGACCACACAGAGGAAACTACCGATTTCGATCTTCTGAGTAGGCCGCGTGTGCGGAACTGCGTTAGTAACCGGTTAGTAATTTCAGTCACAAACCAGTTCTTCTGAGTAGCTCCGTGTGCACACGGCCTAAGTATCGCTATGTGTACATGGCTTAAAGCTTTTATAATAGTAGGTGAGGCACAGAATTTCAATTCACGTTAATCTGTAGCAGCATAAGTTACGATTTACTTGAAAGCTACGATTTTTAGTTAGATTTTATGAGAGAACCGTAAGATTTCTTAAAATTGGACCATTATCACTGTTTTAGTTGGCTTATATGATTTATAATATTTTAAACTTTATGAATTAATATAAAGGATTCTTTATTTTATCACCATAGAAGAAAAGACAGAAAGAGTCTCATAATTTTACCCAGGGAGAGAGAGGGAAAATATAAGTTTCCGGTCCATTAGCTGCTTTCAAATCGTGCATTCGGCCCACATACAATTTGAGTTTGAGACCACTGGTATAAAGGATAGTCGGAGGACAAATTATTTCTTACGTTAAGTTTATGAGTTTTCGCTTTTCAGTTAAATTTGCAGCAGTCTCGTGCGTTACGGTGCAATATGGATAGAACATGTTGAAAGCATTTTTGCAAGCATGTAATCTATACGGGAAGGCCCGCTTTAGCACTGATCCCAGAAAATGTGACTCGCATCTGAAAAATGATAACTAAAGAACGGATGACAAGGAGCGAAATATCAAGCGTCTATATAAATGGTCTATAATGTCGCGCAGTTATTACTTGCCAATATTCAATTGATTGGCTACAACATATTCTGCAGGTTTACAGTCGGTCTGTTTGTGTATGATTTTGTTCTTGAAAAGCAGTGTTGCATAAGCGACGAGTATTGTGCTTTTCTTTATAGTATTAAGGCTGCTTTACAGTGCGCAATTTTCATTGCCTGCATTAAATAATTGCGGCGATTTGTATTGCACGCATGCCCAGTATTTGTATTTTGATTAGCTGTGGCAATTTTTCATTAGTAATTAGTAAGTATGCTCTGAGCATACTTACTGCAAGTTCGGCGTTAATGGTAGAAAATCGATCTATTCGTTGTCGCATATGCTATTTATTATTTTTATGAAGTTGGTATTTCACAAATTACCAACAAATTCCCCAGAATCGCCGTTGCAATGCAAGAAAAATAGGTCCGGAGCTATTTTCTGCAATGCAATGAATTGCCACAGCTAATCAAAATACAAATACTGCGCATGCGTGCAATACAAATCGCCGCAATCAGAGCAGCACTTATTTTTTTTCGACAATTGTTGGAATACATTGCTACTTTAACACAAACAATTTTAATAAAATGATTGTTTTTTAGAAAGTTGTAAACTTGATGCTTGATTCATCAGCAATCTTTATTGCCGTCTGTAAAATGTTCCGCAATAAAACTTGCTCAATTTTTCATTGCTGCAATTATTGATTGCCGGCAATGAAAATTGCGAACTGTAAAGCGGCCTTTAGTCATAATTTCCTGTTTAACGGCGATTTATTGAATTCACTTTTTTCATAGATCACTACCCGCTTGCATCCGATTTACAGAAATAAAATTTGAAACTTTACATTTACCACAGAAGAGATCGGTATTGTTAGAGTTATATCTACCTCAGGCTGAACCATCAGACCAATTATTCTGTTTATATAGATTTCAGTTATGTAAATCGCATCACCTAACTACATAATGTTGACAGTAAATAAGTATCTTTTGTACGTGCAACTTGTAGTTGTAATAAACCTCGGGTATTATTATATTAACAACCGTTTTACTAAATTCCTTCCTCCAAGAGGTATTGCCATAACAAAGTATTTTGACTTCATTTTAGAAAAGGAGTGGCGTGAAACAAATTCGAAAATGGATCGATGCTGGAGGGGATTACTTTGAACACTCGTAAAGTTTTATGCTTCTAACTTGTGTAGTTACTGCGTATATCAAAAATTTGAGAGTGACCCTCATAATAATAGCGCATCTGTAAAGGAAATTAATAATAATTGTTGAGTGAAGTCCATAATTAGGTGAAAATTTATGTTTGTGATGAAGTAAGGCACTTCCTAATTTGTTAAATTGTTTTTATTCTAGTGACCGGTTTCTGTGTTTCTCCTAACAGCAAACATGACATTTTCTTCTCCAATATTTGTAATTTTATTAAATTTAATTTTTTCGTTTCGACGTTAGCAGCCTGATGAAGGTATAATTTTCACCGAAACCGGTCGCTAGAATAAAAACAATTTAACAAATTAGGAAGTGCCTTATTTCATCACACATAAAAGTCAATAATCGTGATACACGATGTGCTGCACCGCTGATTGCATTTTGTACTTTATGACTTGCACAACTGAAAAGAAGTCAGACTTTTAATCTATCGTGTACAACAAGATTTCCAG
Source organism: Dorcus parallelipipedus (assembly GCA_958336345.1). NCBI lineage: Eukaryota > Metazoa > Arthropoda > Insecta > Coleoptera > Lucanidae > Dorcus > Dorcus parallelipipedus. Next base: position 45,610,238 of record OY284475.1, read on the forward strand.
CGATAAATCCGGTGTTTTCTTATCAGCGTTTACAAATACATACATCTTTTTGTTCTGAGCTTGACTTTGTGCTAACGCGAAAGAGGAAAAAATTAACTGCCACTTAATACACTATCAACATACTGATAATTTTGATTTGGGTTTAGAAGGATAAGAATGATTGGTTAGCATTAATGATAACGACGCACACATTTATCTGGAAATTACATAGATAAAGCCCAGTGTGATGGTTTCAGTTTTTGTTCTTTTGGTAATATAACGCTTAATGATTTTTCTATTCTCTTATTTTTATTTTTATTTGACTTGATCTTTAAAACCATATTCTTAATCTCCAATTTTATCTCCATTTCATGTTGTTTCTGGTCTTATCCTTGAGCACGTCTAAATGTGACCAGTAAATTCCTCCTGCGTGGTTCACCTTCAATTTTCAATCTTTTTTTAAGGATTTTGTATGTAAAACTATGCCAGACACCTTCAATCGCTAATTGGATCAATTTCAAGAAGAACCAGAGCAATACCCCTACACTTAATTAGTGAAAGAACTTACTCAATGAAATAAGAATTTCTAAAATTCAGTTTGGTGAATGCAGATTCATATTCAAGTTTTGTAGCAGCGAAAAGCATTTTGTTGTGTTGTAATTAAGAGTCGTAATAATACGACAGCACAAATTTATGCCAAAGCTTGACTTTTACTCATTGCATGATTTCAGGCTTCTAGTCAGATTCTGATGAAAGAGTTACTACCTTAACAGGAATGACGTCCTTAAAATTGCTGCCATATTCCAAAAAACTCGCGGATAATTTTTTTGGCTGTAGTTCGTTCAAGAACGAAGGGATCCGATTGTAAAAGCATGGATGAACATGAATTTATTTTTAGGTGGTGAGGGTGTATTGAGAAGAACTAAGGGGGTCATTCTAACCGAAGTTGCAAGTTACAACGTGGTATCTTACGGGTCAGTTAACTTGCCCCCCCCCCCCCGTAACGTTTTTCAAAGTTTTCTTGTACCAAATGATTGCACCCTTAATACACCCTTAAGCATCACCAAAATAAGTTTTTGCACCCCTCCAGGAGAGAAACTGCAGGCAAATTTCACTGGGAGGGGCCAAGTTAACCGTAGCCCCCCCCCCCCCCCAGTGAAAATTTTCGAAGTTTTTTTGGTGCACCTTGTTGCACCCCTTATGCACCCTTATGCACCACCTTTTTTAACTTTTGCACCGTTCAAATAGCTGAGAAAAAAAATAAAATAGAAACTCAGCTAGCCCCCCCCCAGTGAAAATTTTCGAAATTTTTTTGGTGCACCTTGTTGCACCCCTTATGCACCCTTATGCACCACCTTTTTTTATCTTTTGCACCACTCAAATAGCTGAGGAAAAAAATAAAATAGAAACTTAGCTAGCCCCCCCGTGAAAGGGGCTTTTTTCCTACGTTTAGGGTTGGCGTTGGTTCTGTAAACGTATGTCGATGTTGCGGTCATAACCGGCTGATTTCACTTACTTTTCTTGATGTTTTAATAAAAGTAAAGACATAACCTTGTTTCTTGCTTTTCGTCATGGCCGTCTTTAAATATGGGAGTTTTTGACGTATGAGTGACTCTGGTTGACTTACGTATGTGTTAAGTGTGAAGTGCATTCATATTTGCAAACACAGAAAATATCATAGTTAACAGACGATATTTCGATAGCCCCTTTCACAGGGGGGCTAGCTAAGTTTCTATTTTATTTTTTTCCTCAGCTATTTGAGTGGTGCAAAAGGTAAAAAAAGGTGGTGCATAAGGGTGCATAAGGGGTGCAACAAGGTGCACCAAAAAAACTTCGAAAATGTTCACTGGGGGGGGGGGGGGGGGGCTAGCTGAGTTTCTATTTTATTTTTTTTTCTCAGCTATTTGAGCGGTGCAAAAGTTAAAAAAGATGGTGCATAAGGGGTGCAACAAGGTGCACCAAAAAAACTTCGAAAATTTTCACTGGGGGGGAGGGGGCTACGGCTAACTTGGCCCCTCCCAGTGAAATTTGCCTGCAGTTTCTCTCCTGGAGGGGTGCAAAAATTTATTTTGGTGGTGCATAAGGGTGCAATCCTTTGGTGCAAGAAAACTTTGAAAAACGTTACGGGGGGGGGGGGGGGGGCAAGTTAACTGACCCGTATCTTACTACTGCCGAACAGTGCCGAGATCACAGCTTGTGAAGTAAAGTATTTATTTACTCGATTAAAATCTGTTTTCTTTTTCATACAATATAATTGTAAGTAAACGTCATTTTTTATATGCCGAGTTAAGAATACAACATGACCTCCGATTGCGAGAGGCAAAGCTGTTTCACGAAAGCTAAAAGGAGATAGCTACATAAAAGTACTTAAAATTATCAGTCGATCAATAGGCATATAATAAAAAAATAACGTTTACAGTTATCGGGATTAATGTGTCGTCACGACGTGTTTTAAAATTCAAATAAGTTTTTTTTTTTAACTTTGATCATATCATGTACCTAAATAATCCTATGTTCAATTAAAAAAAAACGAGTCAATGCATTGCAAGGTATATCAGCTACCTATAATGAAACAAAACAAAGTGAGATTAAGATTTATTTTTTTAGCAAAAATATTATAATGTTCAAAATGTCCTCCTTCACGTTTTAAACGATGTGCTAAGCAGGTAAGCAATTATCAAATAAGTACAAAGTATTTCTTAAAGTTTCGGGATTTAAATCATTTCATAATTGACACTGACAGCACATTTACTCTGCTGAAGCCTTGATTCCATATCCTGCAATGCTGCAATGATGTTTTTTTAAAACTGAAATAGAAATATTTGATTTGACATTTTTAGCTCTAAATCAAAGTGCAAAATAGGGTAACTTCACCACCATTCAATTACTACTAGTTGGTCGTCCACTTACATAAACAAATATCTGCAAAAAATATTTTAAAATAGCCAATTAATATACTTTAGATTTTATTTAAATCTGCTTCGATTTCGACCAGTGATGCAATCCAAAACTTATTGGTCCACTGTTTTAAAATATTATTTATGTACCTAAGTAGACGACCAACAGGCTAATAGGCGTAGTTACTCTAAGTGCCCTAATTAACTATGTATTAAAGAATGTTAAACATTAATTAAAAAAAAAATTAAACATCTTTAGACAACAGCTTTATTTTACTTTCACTTACTGTACAATAAATTAAAATTAATACCTGTATTCTACGTAATCAAAGTCGTTTTAGACAGTGTTGCCAAGTCACCAATTTTCAAACTTCGTATATTTTTTAGAGAAAAAATCGTATTAATTGATCGTTAAAAATCGTATCATCCCGATTTGACATTTAATAATAATAATAAATTGAAATGAATTTGTTTATGGACTATTATTTTAAGTTTAAAATTCCTGCTCACATATTTTCGTCCTTTTTTGATCTTTTTTTGTCACCATTATTTGTTTGTCGACTGTTTGAAATTCGTCCTGTTACTTTTTAAAATTTTCTTTTTTGTAGATGCCGTTTTGTTTGAATTTTTTTCCTTTATATTTTCTGAAATTATTTCATTTTCTTTCGCAAACATTACGATCCTTTTGTTCTTCGTTTTGTTGTCGTTTTAGTTCTTTTCTATTCCGATTATATTTTTCCAATAGTCAAAAATTTCCTTTTTGTTTTTATTTGTTATCTACGTTATCTGGAGTTAAATGATCAAAACATTTTCATTCTTTCGCGAATATCATGATCGTCATTTGTTTTTCTTACTTTCTTCAGATATTTTCATTTTTTTCTCATTTCGATTGAGTTTTTCAAATCGTCATTCTTCAATTTTTCTTATTTTTAACTGCGTGTTATTTTTCAAAAAATAAGAAATTTCTTTTTGCATTTCTGTGTTTTACGTTAATTAAAATGGATGAAATGTTTAATTCTTACTTTTTAAAAATGCATCCAAAAGAAACCATAAACTTTAACGAAAACTCCATAGCCATTCAAAAACAGAAGTGTGTATTTTTATGAAGTACTAAATGATTGATTAACCAGAAACGCAGATTCGAAATGATAAAAGATAACAAGCACGTAAACTTGCTAAATCAGATTATGTACTACTGATGTGTATTGTGCTTAGTACTTTGAAAAGTATGAAATAAATTGGTCGAATTTAATTTAAGATACGTGACATATTTCCGTGGTAATTTACTGAATGAATCACAGCGTCACCTTTATGTATGTACAACCACTGATTAACCGATATTTTTAAACTTTTTGTTAATAACTACCACGACACTACTTAATAAGTATGACATAATTGTCGTGTGTTAAAATAAAAAGAAAAACTTTAAAACAAATTCGTTCTATCATGTTTAGTTTCTGAATTATAATTAGTGTTGTTACATTAGGTAATCATTGTTATTTTATTTGTATTAAAACACCGAACAATAATATAAAAACAATACTAATCGTAGCAATCATTTAAGAAAATAACGTGCCTTTTTCAAAATTTCTCCTCGTGGTTAGTCAATTGTTAGTTGTGAACCAGCTTTATTTGAAACTTAAAAAATTCATGTATACAGCCTTTGGCATTTAACCGGATTTCTTCATTAACGCCGGCCGTTTCTATTGAATATATGGAAAAATGTTTTATACAAAAGTGTCATCTTTTCAAGCTAAGCATAATTTAAAACTATTTTCGAATATATAGGGTGTCCTAATTTGGCTGTACTATGTGTAACTTCGTTATTTTAAATGGAATACCCTATGCTTTATAACGAATTTGAGCTTGTCAGGTTATTTTAGGGTAAGTTTGGTAAGGGTACTTAAGTCCTATGGTTTTTAAGATATTATGCTTTATTTATGGTTTTCGGAAAATAACTTTTATAATTAATATCTCATTGATTAACGAAGAAAGCTAGAAGGCAGGTACTGTGGTATTATTAAAAGCTAAGTGGAAGGTATCTACCGCAGTAACAAAATTTACTTTTCATTAAATAGGGATTCAATAAAACTATTTGCATTTCGACAACAAATGAAGGTCAATAACTTTTGTTTTTTAAAATTAATTTGTTTTCCTAATTAATATTTCGTCTATTAATTTTTAAGTTGTTTATACTGTATCTACTTAATACAATTAATTTGATTGATTCATAAAATTTGCTGGCAACTAATTGTTCGGACGTCTGCCTTTTTACGCTTTAAAAACAAGAAAATCTTGATAACAAAAACCATAAATCGTTATCAACACAAGTTATTTGTTGATTTTGATACTAAGAACAAAATGTTTATGAAAAATATGGCCCGTGGCGTACCAAGTCATAAAAAAGTACGTGAAAGTGTAATTCGATAATAGCCGCTGGTAAAGCCATAAAAAAAATTGCGAATGAACTTAACTTATCGAAATTGGCAATATAATAAAAAAAGAATGGAGACAAGGCAAAGATTGATATTCGTAGCAAAAGTTCTGGATAATCAAGCACTCTAACAGAAAGACAACGAAAGATTCTCACTAAAATTTGCAAACCGCAAAGACAGGGTACTTTAAGACAAATTCAGTTTCAATATAATGAAGAAACCGGTCTAATTGTATCTACAGTTCATTTTTCGAATATGTGCCGATCGATCGATCGATCGAAACGTCAAAGAACTTTTATAGGACTCTCTCCTTGTAACTTTCGTGAAACAGCCTTGCGACTTTTGTCATGTCATATCATTTCGTCGTATATTTTCTTAACTTATATCTATATGATCGGCGTATAGTAAAAATATAATCTGTAGGGAATGTTATCAATAATGGTTACACAAATCTGGTTATGATTTTTATAAAGTAAATGTGATTTATTTTATTTTGGAACCATAGTCTTGTTTATTGGCAGCCTATTGCGGGCATAATTTGGTCTTTCTTGCTCAAGGGCTTTAAAGTAAACAAACCCGTAGTAACGCAAACAATTTACATAATTATTTTATGGAAGCGACGCGACGTGCACATCACTTGCATGCGTTATAAAAAATATTACATTCACAAATTTTGGCTAAAATAAAATAAAACGTTATATTACCACGTGCATAATTGTAGATAATAGCCCTCGAGCATTTAAAAGCACTCCGCTTTGCGTCGTGCTTTAATCATACTCTCGGTCTATAATATCCTAATTATGTCCTCGATACATAAATATCTATTATTGCACTCAATTCTCATTTAGATTTGAGAACTTAAATTTTAATACATTCTATTTTAGGCGAAATAAAAACCACTGCTTACCGAAGTACAATAGTACAAAAGATAAAACGTCTGGCCTTGGCAAAATCTAATGTTACATGGACCGAAGATATGTGAAGTCAAATAGCTTTTAGTGATGATGAGTTTGATGTCTGTATTGGTGATTGTCGGAAGAGAGTGATCAGAACAAAATTCGGGCTTTCTATAAAAACTGTTTTAATGAACCATAAAATTTTAACATTTTAAGTAGCGACATCTTTCGATCGCTTTTTGACCTGAAACAGCTGTACAGAGCCTGCTCGAGGAATCCGCTGTAATCAAAACCGATTTGCACAATTTTTTTTTCATAAAGTTTTAGGGATGCATGTCCAACAAAGGTTTACTGGAGTTTACTGATGGTATCGTAAATGCAGAAAGAAACCTCCTGCAGATGGCAAGGTTGCAGTTCGGAATAGAAAATTTCATTTGTCAACAGGACGACACTTCATGTTACATGGCCAAATCTACAAAAAGTTGTTCGGGTTAACTTGACCCTCAAATAGCCCCGACTTAACTGTCATCGAAACCCTGCAACATGACATGAAAAAGATCTCGCGAAAAAGTCCCCAACGAACAATTCCCGAACTAAAGGCTAAAATACAGGAAATATGAAATTCTTTCACCCCACAATATTATAAATCCTTAGTGGACATTATGCCAGAAAGAATTCAGGGTGCAATTTATTAAAGCCAAAAGTGATGTAACCTGTATAATTTATTAATTGTTAGATTCTTCCGAATATTAAATTGTCGGCATAATTTATAGTTTTTCTTTACAAATCTGATTTCTATTTTTTATTTTAAGAATAAAACGTGTTTTGAGTAAATTATTAGTTACCGTAAACAAATTTTTTTATTATTATTTTTTTATATTAAAAGTTTTAAACATTTTCTTATGAGTTACAGAAAAAAATTTATAAAATGAGTTCTCGTTCGAATATTTAGTTGTTGGGGCTCATAGATTACGGGGAGAATGTTAAAAAAATTCTACGGAACAGTTTATAATTAATAAAAAAATTTACCACAAAACCATGCTGCGCCACTGCATATGAAATACAACGCAACGTTTTATAAATGAAGCAATAATTTGCTAATAATTTGCTATTATTGACATTTTCCACATTTACCAAACAATAGGTGTGTTTGTTTTACAATCGACTCAGATCAGTACCTAAATATCATAAGTGAGTTGAGATTTCCTGAGTTAAAATATTGCTTAAAAAACAAGTTATTTCCACTCACATGCCGCAAATGTTAAATTAAACATTCAGCCATACATATGCGTGCATTCTAACCTAACTCTGTATGTGATCTGATGTGATCGATGCGGGGAGAAATGAAATTTTCTCACAAAATCTCAACAACGAGCCGGTAAAAAAAAACTCAAATTTTCAAGGTAGGTACTGAGTGACATGAGTAACTCTGAATTTTGAAGTAAAACGAACACTCCTATTATGTGAAAAATTCTTTTTCATTTGGTTTTTATTGTTACTTTTGTGCTTAGTTATCAACAAATCATGTCACGATGATTATAAAAATACATAATACGAGATGCAAAAATTTTATAATTTGTGAAAATAAAAATTCAGTTTTCAGAAAAGTTTCAGAAAATTTAAGTGCAATCAGTTTCCTTGACTGGCTTGAGGATATGCCACATCAGTACCAAGCAAGGTTTATGAAGCCTAAATGAATGGTTTAATTATTTTAGATTTAGTATTACATTGCATTTACAGTCAGATTCTTTGAATTAGTTCAGTTAGATAGTTACATATCTGGATTTTACATTTCCTGTTTTGTAATTGTCATTTTCTTATTTTTCTGAGTCACCATTGTAAATTATAAGCTCAAATTATCAGTATGCATTCATGAGATAATTATCTAGGTCTCACGTTGACATTTTTCAATATGGCGCTCATAAGAAAAACTGAACTTAATGATATCTAATTGCCGAAACGTGTTATAGCAAAATGGTATTCATCAGTGTGTAGAGAATACAAAAGTGTCTTAAGAAAGTACTTTTATTTTTTTGATATTTCTTCAAATAAAGAAGATAGAGGAAAAATAAGAAATTGACAATTTTTCATTTTTTACAATTACGTACTTCGAATAAGAGTATTCATAAATTATTTCTCTGTGGATTATTAATGTATAAAATTTAAACCTACCGTCTATTCCTTCAAATAAGCGAGATCCCAATGGTGAGGGTTGAATTTAAAACAGCCTGTACATTGACAAACAGATAAACCTTATTGTTATTATTTACCTTTTAATGAAATGTTACATATCTAAATATTCAGTGATAATAATAAATTGTTATCATAATTTCTTCTTGTGTAATAAATTTTTCAGTTGTGTACGTGAACTACTTTCATAAATGCTATCAAATGTAGCAGCCAAGCTGAAGCTGCTATGAAACCAGCTTCGCTAATATCGAAGTAAATGCTATACATACTTTGATGGTAAAACCGAAGAATATATCAGCCGAAATGAATTCTTCAAATTGTAGTAAACACTCCGACAGTTTCCACAAGAATACTACTTATTATAATAACTTCCGGAAAATTAAAGTATCTGCTTCCCAATTTAGTACATCCTAAAATATTGGAATAACTACTATGGACAAGATACCAAAAAATTGCAGTATTAACAGGTTCTTGCTTTCTGTTCATACCACCCAATATTTGATAAAATCTCTCCAAATAACTCTTTTAGCAAAGAAAATTAAATCAATTGAAACGTGACCCGTAATAATAGGCGCAAAAGAAGGTAGAGTTATTTTTATTTAATGCTGCGACCTTTTTCTGTATCGTCGCACGCTTCTCCTAATTTCCCCGGAGATACCAAAATTTTATTTATTTTCCTTACTTAATGGAATTGAATTGATTTAATGGATTTTTCTCTTTTCAGTCAAAGCTTCCTGTGACTCTAACTTAATTTTGTTAGCTGTTTAACTTTTAATATCGAAAACATTCTATTCAATTCGTTTTTTAGAAGATTGCTCATGAATTGTGAATTGTTAAATTTTCATTGTGTTCAGTCTCTATAAAATTCTTAACGGAAAAATTTCTTTAAAAGTTTGCTTATGAACTTGTTCAACTTATTTTAGTAAACAATGGCAATACATTACAATTCCTAAGATAGTAAGTTTTTTTTAATGTGTAAGTATTATAGTTTGAAAATGATCATTAGAGAAGATAAGATTATTATTTCGTCATTATACGGAATAAAAGACATAACTATACTATGACATCAAAAACTATTTTTTATTAATAATAATAATAATAATAAATTTTTTATTAATTTCATTGCGCAAAACACGCGTTTTTTTCACCGTTAAAAAAAATTTTGGCGCACGGTAAAAAAAAGAATTTCTGACATTTCTAAAATTGACATTTCTAAAATTCTAAATACTGCGGTTTGACTTCTTCGGCAAAATACTCGCAATCGCTTCGTTAGCTACTACTTCTATATCATATTCAGAATCACCGGAATCTTCCACGAGCTGATGGCGTCCATTTTCAGAAAATTTATAGAAAACACTAGGAAAGCGACACCAGACCACAGAATTTATTTTCAATTTTTATTTACATTAGTAACTATGGAAACCCGTGGAACGGTAACTTTTAAAAAAAATTCTGCCGTTTTTTATGAATTCCATATTTTTTAATAATAAACTTGCTGTTTAAAGCTGTGCAATTGTAGAAAAAAAGTTGTTTATATTACGTACGCAAAGCCAGTTTTTTGAGCTTTCGAATGTATTTTTTGTCTCGACCTAACGGTCTCGACAAAAAACCTAACATTCTCAAGCTCAAAAAACCTTTGTTTTGCGCACTTAATATAAAAATAACTATTGGTCAAGGATAGTCTTGAATTTTAAAATTATGATCGGAGCTAGGTTCGTGCATCGAACAACAATTTCTTAAGCTATAACAAAGCTTGTTTGAATCGTGATTAAAAGTGAGGTTACGTTACCAGTGACTATGTCCAGTATCGGTGGTTAGTGGTACATGTTAATTTGTTTATCAGAGGTAATGCGATGTTAGAATCATTTATAGAAACTCTGTACATATTATACATAAATAATTTTCTTCTTAATAGCGCTGTACATTTTGCTGGCGACACATTTCTGTTTATCCACAAGCCCGATTGTCAATTAGCTACACTAACCCCTTTATTTTGTAAATTATAACGACATACTTATACTGGGTGTCTCTTAACGTACGGAGGAGATTGAAAGGGTGAATAGAACATCAAAAAATAAGGTAACCTTTTCATATAGATTGTTTTCAAAAGTCAATAAAAAGGGAGTTATAATTCCCTGAAAGAGGGATGAAACTATTCTTTTGGCAACATCTTCTGAATGCTTTAAGTTATCAAGCTATTTAAAACTCAGATATAAGGGACCTAACTGAACAACGCATTTGTCAGATCCTTCCTCCCTTTTAATGGGTAGTTTGAGGAGATTACTTTCAGTATTTTATGGTAACAAAATGCAACTAAGCTTTGAACCTCAATTACTCGAAAACGGTTCGGTTTATCGAAATGCAACGAGCCTTCTTGTGCCAAATAATCTAAAGAATATTCTCTTCGTAAATTTTTGATGAAATATGTAAAAATAAAAAGTTAGGAATAAAATACTGAAGTCACCCCCTAAAACTACGCTTTAAAAAGGAGGGAGGATCTAACAAATACGTTGTAAATGCGCAGTTAGGTGCCTTATACCTGAATTTAAATGTTAGTTTCATAACCTAAAGGATCCAGAAGATATTACCAAAAGAACAATATTTTGCACTCTTCTTTCAGGGCTTATAATTCCTTTATTATCGACTTTTGGAAAAAAATTCATAAGGTTACCTTATTTTTTTTATGTTCTATTCACCCTTTCGATTTCCTCCGTACGTTATGAGACATCCAGTATAATGACAATAGTTAAGCGACATATTTTTACCAATCAGTACTTAGATATAACGCATTTCTATGTATTGATTGGTCAAAAATATGTCACTTAAAGATTATCGTTATCACTTAACGATGTCGTTATGAGTTACAAAATAAAGGGGTAACTAAATATTAACATAATCTAAACGGAAAAATATTACTCATCCAAAAATTTAATTCTTAATATTAATAAACCATGATTTTACAATCGTTAAAGAACCAAACTATGGTATACTTGTAAGATGTAATAGCAACAATATTAAGCAAGGAGATTACACTAACTTCCATTTTTATTGACAGTAAATGTTGATGGACATCGCTTTGCTGATATTTACGTGCAATCAAAGCCGACTTACAGCAAACCTTAAAATTTCGAAATCATTACACCGAGAATATAAGTACATTTAAATATGCGCCTCTCTTTAGTTTATCCTACGTCTCCATAGGGCACTAGAATCTTGCTTACAAAAGTTACCCTAGTATAGTTTGTGATCTCTGATCTATGGCTTGTAACCTGTGCCCAATTACCACCGCATATCGTACCATTCAAATTAAAAGCGACCTTTGTCTTCAAGGTAATCAGGTTCGTGAAATCGAAAGATAAATCGTAAGATGTTTGCGATAAATACTTCCTGATAGAGCAGTTATAAATTTCACTAAATTATTAAATAATTACTAAAGTAATGTCAACTTACGAAGAAACACTTAAGTAAATCTGTCGTAATAGTTTAGCAAGAAATCTACTTGGTTTAAATTGATAATATGCTCAGTATATCGGGTGTTCAATTTGAACCGCTCAACATTGCTAGCTTTTTTATTTTTAAAGATCCAAAGTCGGTTAAATTAGCAAAGATTTTCTAATTTTATACTAATTTTGAATTTCTAATCAAAAAACAATTAAGTTGCTAGCTGTCAAAATATTTGTACAACAGAATTTTTTTTCTGAGTACGCTGATACCAAACACTTCAATCTTTCTTTGAAAGTCATTTAAAGCAGAGCATGATTTACTGAGGCTATAACCTGCTCTAGTTTAAATGATTTTCAAAAAAATGTTCTGTTGAGCTAAGCTAAGAAGCACATGAGGTTCCATTAAAAAAAAATTATTTACCACCTACTGAAAATTTGAAATGCCGTAAAAATGTTAAAAATCAAAATACACTCAAAGAAGTTATCTCGAATTACTTGATTGCATTAGAACGAAAATACACGATTCATAGCTTTACTAGATTGAAAAACAAAAAAGTTTATTTTTCGTTGTCATGGAAACCAAAATTACTATATGATACATATTCGGACTCGCAACGACGACGAACCCGGAAGGCCCTACAGTGCTCGACGACAGTATATCGGAAACTTAATTTATCCTTACCAAATTACAAGTAAATCGATTAAAAAAAAAAACAAATTCTAGAATGGTGATCACATGGCGTGAGAAACCAGGTATAGATATCATTTCTCAGTTATTTAGGCAACTTAATTTTATACATGAACATAACCGTACTTATTTGAAAACGAGTTCTTTTAATTATTTCATTATTTTGTAAGCAAATTTAAGAAATTTTGGTGTCGCTGTAAAGAGAAAAAAATGAATTACAAAAATTAATACATTGCTGTTAAAAAAAATAGGTCGTACAAATATTTTGACAACTAGTAGTGTAATTGTTTCTTTGACTAAAAATTCAGAATCAGCATAAAAATTAGAGAACCTTTACTAATTTAACCGAATTTATTGCTTTAAAAATAAAAAGTTAGCAACGGTAAACGGTTCAAATTGAACACCTTGTATAAGAATAAAAGTGATATTCGTCTATTAAGAATTAATCTTTATACCTATATCTTAATAACAAATCTATCAACCGATAGTGAAACGTTGAGCGATTGTGCGAATTTTAACTCTCCGTTAAATGAATTGGTTATACAATTTTCATCGGACAATAATCTACTTTATTTATCTCAATTGAATTGATGGATTACCTTTTCTGATCGCATACACCGAATTCTGTAATTAATTGTGTAATCCTAGACGTCATAAGAGAGCCGTCTGGGTCTGTAAACAGATCTTATCTGAAATGATTTTTATAACAAATGGTTGTCCTATATTTTTACGTATTTTGTGTTTCAGTTTACGACAAAATCCAGATTGAAAATCTTTGCAATTTTACTATGGCCAGATATTTCAGTCACAGTTTGACTTTATTCTTCAGTTTATTCATATAGAGACTACTGTGTTGTTAATTATTATTAGGGGAATAAACTGAAGATTAAAGTTAAACTGTGACTGAAATACTGGGCCTATGAATTGTTGAAAAATTCTTTACTGTTAAATGTTGACTATGTAAACTTTATTATTATATGATAAAGAATATTACATGAGAAAGAGATTAACAAGGCAAAAATAAAAAATCGTGGGCTCAATCAGCACAATGCTCAAGGCTTTCTTTATCTACCTGATAATTCCTTTATGGCGTATATTTCAACGCCAAAATCGTTTCCTGTTTTGTTCGAGCTACAAGCGGTATCTAATTCGCAAACCAGTTTTAATTACAGGTATTTACATAATGCTGCCTTACAAAATGTTTATAAATAGAGTGGTAACGGAGTAGCATTTTAAACTCTGGCTTAAGAATTCTTGTAATTTTTTTTGCATCTCAAAATTTTAAATGAATAATTTATTCAAAATAACATTCAATGTTTCTATTCAGTTAAAAATTGAATTCAAAAAGACAAGGTCCTGCTATATTCCATAAATTTATTTACTATACCGGGTGTTTGTAGACCGGTAGCCAGTCGATAACTCCGTTAACAATAGAGATATTTTACTAAAGTTTTTTTCGTTTTGTTTGACAGAAGGTAGCCTATATGGCAATATGCATTGCTCTTTTTCTGGGCCTACTGTGATTGAGTTATTATACATAACTTTGTTTTTCCAAATGGGACACCCGGTATATTTTGTGATATTTTGAATCTACTCTAAAAACTCTATCCAATAGCAGAGTTTCGATAAAATCAAAGACAGAAACTAATTGTAAACAAAATTAGAAACTTTTCATTAATGTTGTAGGTGTACCTTGGAAGAGAATGAATAATGCTGAAAAGGAAACACGCTTTTCTAACCCGGATTTATAGGGTATTGCATAGTTAACACTTTTTCTTTTTTATGTTTCATTGGTTTGTTAACTGTATGATGTTTTATGGTTATTTAATCTATGCATTATGCAAATATTCAATCAGAATGACTACGCGAAAAAATAACACTCCAGTATAAACCCAAATAATATTACATAAAATACTATATTCTCATTAATAACTGAAAATTTAGGAAATTTATCTTTTAAGTTTCACAAAATATGTCAAAAATCAAAACTCTGTTAAAAATCACGTCAGCTACCCAGCGAAAACATGTACGTTTATTCAACGTTAATTTCACGTTGTTACGGTGGAAATAACGTTATTCGTTGAAAAATGCAATGTTGTTTTTTGGTTGAATTAGCAACCATAATTATACCACGTTTGTATAACGTGTTTTTTAACGATCAGTTTAATATGAACGTAATTATAACGTGAAATAAATATGTAATAATTTTGTCTTTTTACGACGTGATTTATACTATGAGTAAACGCGATGTATCTACTGTACGTTGATTACCATATCTTTTCAACGTTAATTCAACATCTACTATTCTACGTAATAAATGAGAAAAAAATTAAGGAAACTAATACGTTAGATAAATCATAATTTACAACTAAATTTTTAACCCACGTTTTATAACATTATTTTAATGTATACCGAATAAATATGCGTTACAAAACGTGATGACGTTAGAAAACACTTAATTTTACAGTGATTGTCTATCGTGTTCCACACCTTTGAATTCTAATTTTACAAAAAATCTCTGAAATATGAGGTTCTTCTCCATGCTTGGCAGCTTTGAAACGAAATGAAACAGGTATGAAAAGTACTGCTAATTTGCACATACGAGTCAACCGTAACCTCTTTTTAAGTGGACGTAATCTGTCAAATTTTTTAAAGTTGAATTTGATGCCCAAAATCTGTGATTAAAAATACTAAAGAACGCAATAGTCAATCAATTATACATACATATTGTCACGAATACTCATTGGGGACAGCTGTATACAGAGTGGAAAGTTTAAGTGGAATAAATTCTGTAACTTAGAAGATTACGACTTGTAAAAAAATTCTTGGAACAGGTCAATTTTTATTTTTAATGGCGCATATTACAAAGGGACTTTTTAACCTTTCAATTATTTGGAGGGGTGAAACGACCCCTAACTATGTTTTTTTTAATGGATGGATATGTTGAAAAAATGGGGAATACAGCTGCGTTTTATTTTTCTTTAGCAGTAAAAGGTAAAAAATAAAAAAAAGAATTTTTTTACTAAAACCGTTTTTAATGCCAAAAATTCAGGAACTCCATTTTTTTATTATTTGATAAGAAGAAATAAGCATTCCATATGGTATCGTATTGTTGCGTGCAGCCAATAGATGGCGCTGCCTATGCGCTAAATTTTTAATTGTACGTAATTACCTCACTGAAGTTTTTCCCAATAGGTGGATAGGAAGAAGAGGACCGATGACCGATTGAGTGGCCAACAAGATCTCCAGATCTTACCCCTTTAGACTTTTTTATGGGGGTATTTAAAAAGTAAAGTTTATGTGACTAAACCAAACGACATAGCAGAACTTCAGAACTTTAAATTCTGCATGAAATTAGGAGAGTAACGCCGGAAATGTTACAAACTGTTAGGGATGGAATTTATAATCGATTAGGGTATTGCCAAGTGAGAGGTGGCGAGCATTTTGAACATCTGATGCGTTAAAATCGTTCTAGTCAAAAATTTATTTTTTATTCTTTCGCCTTTTACTGTTTAAGAAAAATAAAAAAATAAAAACTTAGCTGTATTCCCAATTGAACAAGCTTTAAGAAAAAAAAATTACTCAACATACCCTTCCATTAAAAAAAATAGTTAGGGGTTGTTTCATCCCTCCAAATAATTGAAAAGTTAAAGAAATCCATTTATAATAAGCGCCATAAAAATAAAAATTGACCTGTTCCAAGAATTTTGCTACAAATGGCAATTTTCTAAGTTACAGAATTTATTCCAGTTAAACTTTCCACTCTGTATAATTGTTAACGGGGTCACTTTGCTGAACTACGCATAATGGATTAATTGCACGGGACAGTCGATTCAGGACCGAGCGGGAAGGTGACCCAATAGCGAAGGGTGCTCAATAAAGCCTAAAAATGGTGCGGTCGGTGGTTTTTCTGAAGAGGACCTTCCTTTTTAGAGCCGAGAACCGGGACAAAGTAAGCAAGTCTTTGTTATTCTGGTAAACTACCCACAAGTGCCTTTAGCCCATATCTGGACGGAACCGTCTACCGAGAGCTACGTTTGCCCCAACAGTTGAATTTATTGCAAGCGCGAAGAGAGCGTGACAATATTGCGGTGTTTATGAGCAGCATGTAATTTTTTTTAAATTTTCATAAAGAAATAATTTTGTAAATAATAAATTAAATTGAGAGTACTGTATTAAATGTGTTTTGTCGAATATTTTAAGTTAGTGTAAATATTTTTAGAAATAGGCGATTTAGAATTACATGTTTATTATAAATAAATTATTTAGAATTTTTGAAATGTATATACAAAGAAAATAAGCTTAGGATTGTAATAATTAGAAAAATTGATTTAATGATGTTATGATAATATGGATGTTAGAAGGAAACTGTAGGTAGTAAGGAGTTCGGAAATTGAACGAGTGAGGGCGGCGCTTAGCTATTGTAAGTTAAAGTCCCCGGTTCGGCTTTATTACCACTGCCTCTGCCCGCTTTACGAATCAGTCACGGAAGCGATACGGCATACGGAACTGGGGTATCCAAGTGGCGGTTTAATTTTTTCAATAATTTTTTAATTGTGTGCAAGTTCACCGTGAATTATTTAAAACTGTCAAAAATGCTCTTACATTGATATAATAAATAAAATTAACTCAATAAAATGCTTTACTAAGGAATTATTGCATCTTAAAACATAAAAAAATATAATTCATAAAAAAAAACTCTTTTTTTAATGGAAACATGAGTTTCAGTGCATATTTGACAAGTGCATAAAATTAGCTTTCCAAAGGTATAAGACACATTGTGATTTAAGTTACCCAAACGGATTTACCGGCCAACTTGTATCACAATTAAAAAATTATTGAAAACATTAAACCATGTCTTTGATTTTGTCGAAACAACAGGTTATGGAGCCCAGAGACACCGATTGATACGTATTTTGTATAAGAAGTTAATTTCCATTCACGGAAAATTAAGTGTCAAATTGTAATATTTTTTTTTTGGAATTCCGCCTTTGTGCAAAGTGAAATAAATGATGGAAAGTGATCTTGTACGTATCACAAAGCTGGGAAACAGCGAAAACTGTCCACTCTGGAAGTTCCAAGTGCGTATTGTGCTGAATTCGAATGACGCTTGGAGTGTCGTCAGTGGATATACAGTTAAACCTGTAAAGCCAGCGAATGAACAAGATTTGGAAGTTATGAAAATCTTTAAAAAACAACTCGCAGCATGGACAAAAGCCGACAACTTTGCTCAGAAGATTATAGCAACGACGGTAGGGTGTGAGAGAAGCTTCTTTCAGTTCATGAACAAAAGTCAGATGCTAGTGTACACATGCTTCAACAGCAGTGGTATACAATAACAAAAGATCCAGCAGACGACATAGCAACACATATTTCGAAACTAGAAGATTTAGCACATCCATTGAAAAACATGGGTGAGCAGATTCCGAATTCATTAATTATGACAAAAATTTTGATGACATTACCCACGCAATACAATCATTTCGTTAGTGCTTGGGAATCTACTGGTGCAGAAGAGAGAACTTTGCCTAACTTAATATCAAGACTTTCAATTGAAGAAATGCGACTCAATTCTCAAAATAAAATAGAAGGATGTGCCTTTACTACTGCTCGTAAATATAAGCTGAATCGTTATGAGAAGAAAGAAAACTGTCATCTTCACAATACTCATACACAGAAACAAACTAGGTGCTTTGTATGTAACAAGCCTGGTCATTGGGCAAGAAATTGTAGAAATAAAAAGAAAAAAGAAGTAAATAAATCTCAAGTGGGAGCACAAGGTGATGCACTCATGGGTGAAACATTAACATCGGTAACTGAAACTGATGTTGAAACTGCTGCATGGTATTTGGATTCTGGGGCGAGCGACCATATGTGCAACCAACGAGAATGGTTGGTCAATTTTACTGAGTTTGAACAACATTTGCCAGTACGTGAACATATTGAACATATTTGAAAATATGGTGAACATATTTTTGCACATGGCAGAGGTGATGTAAATATTAGAGCATTTGACGGATGTAAATGGGTTGATAGACATCTGTCAAAAGCATTATATGTACCTGAAATTAAACTCAATCTTTTCTCAGTGGGAGCCGCTCTAGATAAAGGTTTAACACTTGAATCGAATAATACCATTTGCAAATTACTTCGTGAAGGAAATGTTGTTGCAGTGGGAAAAAGAGAAAAAACGTTATATCGAATGAAATTTCAAGTACCATCAACTGCAAGTGTAATGGAAGCTCACATTGCCACGAGGAAATCTCTTCAAGTTTGGCACGAGAAATTTGCTCATCAAAATCTTCAGCATGTGCGAAATTTTTTGAAAAAGAAGAAAATTGAATTTGATGACAAAGAGATTTTCTGTGATGCCTGTTCCCTTGGAAAAATGCAATGTCTCCCGTTTCCATCTTCCAAGACCAAGAGTACTGAAATAGGACAACTTGTGCATGCAGATCTTTGCGGACCAATGCAAGAAAAGTCTATTGGAGGTTCACGGTATTTTTTGTTATTCAAAGAAGATGATTTTTCACATTGGAAGCAAGTTTATTTTCTGAAGGAAAAGTCTGAGGTATCAGAACATTTTGAAGATTTCCTAAAAAAAAACAGAAAAACATTTAAAAAAAAGGAGTGAAGATTCTACGTACAGATAATGGATTAGAATTTGTTAATAAGCGAATTGCAGAGTTAACACATCAATATGGAATTATTCATCAAAAATCTGTTGCTTATAAACCACAGCAAAACGGGGCAGTAGAACGTGAAAATAGAACAATAGTTGAAGCTGCAAGATCATTGATACATGCAAAACGACTGCCGATAAAATTATGGGCAGAAGCTGTCAATACTGCGGTGTATGTATTGAATAAAAATGGAACAAGTAGTGACAAAGGAGTATCACCCTACGATTTATGGAATCAGAAGCATACCGATGTTGCAGAATTGAAAATATTTGGTGAAGAAGTTTCTACTCATATACCAAAAGAGAAAAGACGTAAATGGGACCCAAAAACAGAAAAAGGTATTTTTGTTGGATACGATGACAATACCAAAGGCTTTAGAATTTGGTTGGAGAATGATAATCAAATAAAGATTTGTCGAGATGTCAAATTTACCAATAGATTCTATAATTCTGTAGATTCTGTAAATACAGATGAAAATTTTAAAGTTAAGCTAAAAATCCATAATTTTGAACAACAAAAATTAATTTCGGCAGAAGATGTTATTCAAGAGGTTAATAATGAAGTCAGCGAAGAATTCAACCAATCCATTCATGCGAATGACCAAGAAATAATAATCCAAGGGCAACCTGAAGTACAAGATGTTGGTGAATTCAGGAAAGTCACGGATGGTATACAATCTACGAAATCGAAAGGAACTAAAACGACCAGTAACGTCTGCTAATTTTGCGTTCTTTACTGAATATTCTGAGCCCACTACATATGAAGCTATCAACTGTAAAGATTTCAGTAAATGGAAAGAAGCCATGGATGATGAAATTAAATTACTTAAAGAAAATAATACTTGGAGTCTAACAGAATTACCAGAGGGTGAAGTGGTAATTGATAATAATTGGACATTCAAAGTTAAACGACATCCTGACGGAAGTATCAATCGTTATAAAGCTAGACTGATAGCGCGAGGTTTCAAACAAAAATATGGTTTAAATTATTTTGAAACATTCATGCCTGATTGCACCGCATTTTTAATCATTGCTTGTGTCTAACAGAATCCAGCCTTTGAAGCGGCTGCATGTTTTTTTACAGCGTTGACGTTAGACGACAGCGCTGCATACAGCGCAGCGCCTGCATAAAGCGGCTGCAGAAAATTACAGCCAAAAATTTTTCGCTGACTGCTTTTAAAGCGCTTTCAAGGAACAAATTTGTACGTTATATTTTTAAATACGTTTTGTACCAGTGTTGTTTTAGTATCACAGGTCTTTTATATGTGCAGGCACTGAAAATTAGTTACAGCTGATGATTTTATTTCTTGTAAAGTTGCTATTTTTTGAAATCCTCATTTATTGAAACTTCAGTTTAATCTGATAAGGTTAGAGTGACGTCAGCGTTCACTTAAACCGTCTAATACGTTTGCAGCAAGTCATTTGGCGCTTGAAGTCACATTGCTGAAACGCTGAATCCTGTTGCAATGATTAAATTTAAGACGTGTTTAGAATGTGACAATCGTGAATACATGACAGCATAATGTCAATCGCCATCTAATTGACACTTAAACTACAACTTAAGTGTCAGTTAGAATAGGTCTGACATTGTGCTGGATCTACGCTAAATATCACATTCTAAACACGACTTAAATTTAATCAATGATTAAAAATGCGGTGCAATTGGGCATCAGTCCGGTAGTTCGGTTTAATTCTTTAAGAACTAGTTTTTCTGTTGCAGCTTCAAGAGGAATGAAGCTCCAGCAGTTTGACATTAAAACAGCATTTTTATACAGAGAATTATCAAGAAGTGATTACTTACAATATTAAAATTAATATTATATTCAAAGTCAATTATTTAATCAAAGTGGGAGTATTGACAATATTGATTAAATAAGTTGGCCATAGTTTTGTTTATACATAAAAAAATAGTTGTTATCAAAAATTTTGTAACTGGTACAAAATATATGGTTCTTAAAACTTTAACGGTGTTATTAATTGTAAAAACCCAACAATAACTCAATCGCAGTAGGGCTGGGAAAAGAGCAATGCATATTGCCGTATAGGCTACCTTCTGTCAAACAAAACAAAAAAAAAAGTTTACTAAAATATCTCTATTATTAACGGAGTTATCGACTGGCTACTGTTCTACAAACACCCTGTATAGATAAATATGATAATTTTTGAAAGCTTATAATCTTTTCTTATAGATACGAGACCAAAAGTCAAAAAGGCAATAGGATACAAGTAAAAAATAATACACTAATAAAAGAGAACTAGATACGCAAAAAACAAGATAAGCAGAATAAGTTAAACAAAAATAAACGGGGAATTGTTCAGAAACCAAAGGACTAAAAGAAACAAAAAAAGAGAATTGTAAAAAAATATCAACGTAATAGAGAATTAGTTCCATACGAGGAAATGAGATGAAAAGTGAAACAGCAGAAAGTGCACAGTGAAAGCTCTCATAAGCGGACACCGACGGTTGCAACTTTTTTGTCCGCTTATAAGAAAGCTTTAAGCTAGATAAAATTAAATTTTGGTTCCAGAAAAATTGTCGTCATGAGAGACGTCCGCTTATGAGAGCTGTAATTGAAAAAATAAAACCAGTAAGGGAAAAATATTTAAAAAATTATATTTAACAAATTGGAATCAATTAAAAAATTACGCTAAAATCTTGTTAGAACATGACAGCACATTTTGTAAAAAAAAACTGTAAACTGTTGCAGAAAACAAGGGTGATTTGTGTGTCGATTTGCATATCAGAGTGACCCTGGCCCACTGCAATTTCATATTTTCTCAGCTGGCACCGAAGAGTAGCATGGATATTTTTTTAACGAAGTTTATTAGTATGCGCTAGGAAATCAACGAGATGTCAAAATTCACAACAGAAAGGTATGCGTCAAGATGACAAGTGAGGTTAATTTGTGATTGGTGACAGATAGTTGTTCAACTCTGTTAGTTTAAAATACTGAAATTAAATTACATTACGCTATATGCAGGGTGTCATCAATCTTGGCGAAACTTTTTATGCAGGGTGAATGACAAATAAAACAAAAACAAAACAAAAATCATAAGAGAATCGATGTCACAGATTTCGGGAAAAATGATTAATAGGGATCGGAGAAATTTAAGTCGACGTCATCTCATCAGCACGGTGATGGCAGGCTCGCAGCTCGATGCGTTACTTTAAATGAATAGGTTATAATTTTTTCTTCGTAATTTTGCCAGGAAATTTTATTCTTCTACGCCTATATGGTTCTGACGCAATTATACGGCAAATCCAAAGGTAAGGGTACAATTGATCAGCACTGTGAGTTACGGAGTAAATTCACTCTGTGAAAACTAAATTTTACTGTGCGACTGTAATTGTTTTATGATGCTATACGAGCCACATTTATGACATAGTTCGCATCATTATTTTTTCGCGGCAATAATCAATTAACACGCTAGGAGTGTCTGCGGGACTTGTCCGCTGCAGCATAACAACTTTGCCGTTGCATTAGAATTTGAACCGCGCAAAATATATGACACCGATCCGTAATGATTAAAAAATTATTTTGAATAGTTTATATGTAATTAATTAAAACATTATTTAATTAATTAAATGCACAGCGTAGGAAATACGACGCCAGGTTCTATAAATGCGGCGGTATAATAGGACTATAGATTTTATGATTATTATTTTATTGACTTCTTGCCTGCACACAATGCGACCTTGGCACACATCTCAATTCGTCTTATTATGCTTTTAACAGCTGGGGAACGGAACTCTGAGTTTTTCTTTTACGGAACGTAATTATTAGTAATTTCTAAAATAACTGGAATTACATATGAAAGAACGGTAACAAATTCACAAATCATTGTGTAAATAATTTCGATCCATTTATTAGTATAATTAGTATTTAACCAATTTGACAATCGGGTAGCTTTCGTCCCGATCGATACTGTACGGAGACCAAAAATTTTATTAAATAAGCTGTTTTAAAAGCCGGTGTTATGTGTACAATTTTTGATCAAATCGCGATCAAATTACGAGAAAATGTAGAAAAATTCTGTGGAACATTTTGTAATTAATTAATTATAAATTTACCCAGAAAAGTAGATATGTTTAGATTAAAACGCTTAATTCACAGCGTCGGTCGTCCGTATGTCATAAACGTTTTATGATATTTATACAGAATAAAGCCAGTAAAACTTGACCTTCCATAATAAGTTACACGTGTTAAGCTGCATACGGACAATACGCCTCGGGACGTGCTGCATACGACCAGCTGCATACGGACAATACGCCTCGGGACGTGCTGCATACGACCTCGAGTCGATCCGAATGATGTCGGTGCTCAGTGTGGGCCTAATATTTTATATCCAAATTTGTTTACTGATGACTTCGAACAACTGGATCCAAGGCGAACATTTTCTCATAATACGGAATTTTTACGCGACGAGGAAATTCGCGTTCTTGCTTAAGTCTGTACACAGCTTTAACCAGCCAATGCAATAATGTGAATAAGTGCACTAAAAACACTGGATAGGGAGTTGCAAACGCGTTTTGAATTTGTTAAACTTTTAATTGATTTGTGTTAATAATTCGTCACACACAAAAGGAAATTATAATTAACAATCGCAACAGGTTACGCATGAGATTACTGATTATAATGTTGTAAATTTTGGTCAACACTGACACTGAAAATATACATATACGTAATCATGTCTTTTCCAATTGATGCACATGCACATGAGGTCATGATTGGCAAGGATTTTCATGAAGTTGATTCAATTGCTCTTTAGCGTATTCAATGGGGCGTCCTGAGACTGCAAGGCCGAAGCTTCCATTTTTGAATCGTTTAGACCAGTTTTGAACCGTCCTAGCAGGCATTATTAAAAAAAATTAAAATTATTTTTGTACCTCAGAAAATTTATAGTACCTACCTATGTGAACCTTCTTTCCTTCATCAAGTATTGGTTCTTCATCGTATACGTTCCTTAAAAGATTGTTTAAAACAAAATTTCTGGAAAATATTTTCAAGCATACGGTGAAACTGACACTTTTGTTGAATAGATTTTTTACAAAAAATAATTACATCTACATATTTTTTAGAAACTACAAATATTTAATTATTTGTAAAGGATTATCCATAATGTTACTGGCCAATCAAAATAAAATTGGAAAATGTACTGGTATAGTCACTATAAACGCTCTGGTAGTGTAGATTTATTTTCATTTTTGTTTTAAGAAAAATGAGTGTACTGTCGTAAAAATCACTTCAGACAACAAACAAAACATTATTATAGATAACGTTTTAAGTTAAATTAATTATCAATTTGTTTATACAATTCTTAATAATTCAGTGAATAAACCAAACGACAAAGTAATCATCCGCACTAGCAGAAAAATCCGATTAAATAAACAATCTTCTTATCGGGGTGGGGAGAAAGTACCTCGTTCCTTAAAGGTATGGTTAGATCTGACATTTTTATCTAGACATAAGTGTCAGTTAGATGTCGGACACAAAGTTAGTTTGAGGGTGTAAATTACTACAGAAATATGTCCGACAGAAAGTATTCACTGTTTACAGTACACTCCGACATAAATGTCATGCAACAAATGTCAGATCTAACCGTACCTCAGCACGGTTCTCAAGCAAGCTTTACACGGACGCAATGTACATAAAAATTACAATGCAATGAAAGGTACTAATTTCTAAATGTAAACATTTATGGTGCTTCATAATTGAGTGGTCTTATTGTGGTTAATTAAGAATTATTGCTCACACACATTTGCCAATGCGCATTGCGTCTTGCTGCAATAGAAAATGAATCGTGTAAAGCAGGCTTAAATGTAATAGGCCCATTTCAATAAGGTTCAAATTCGAACGATTTGATTGCTTTTCATTTCGATTATTTTAAGTGCCAGTGTACATCTTAAATATGTAGGGTGTTTTATTACAAAAAAAAATTAGTTTTGGGTCACTTTTTGCTAGGACTCCTATACCTTTGATTATATTTTTATAACATGCAACTACAACATTAGTATGTACAGTTGCGAGCAATAAATTTTGGTCGTCGCTGATTCTCAAAGATTGGTATCTACCTATCTTGTATTTTATTAATAATGAGATTGATGTCTTAATTTTTAAATACTGGGAATGATTTTTTTTAAATTTAATTTATTTTCGACAGTTTTTTGGTAAAAGGTAGGATATTTAATATTTGAAATTTTTAATTTCTGGAATTAAAACTGACGTTTTGATTGACAGGGTCGACCAAAATTTAATGCTCGCGATTGTAGTTTTTATTAGACACTAACTAATACTAACGTGCCACTCTGTACAACAAGAAGAAGCTCTCAACCGCTGTCAACCGATAGTGAGCCGTTGAGTACCGTACGATTTTAAGCTGTCCATTTAAAATTTTATCGAAACTTTACACAAACTTTCATCGGATAAGAATCCAATATAATTACGAATAGCCACTGCTTTCATTATATTACTGATAAATATTCATTTTCCACAATTTTGAATATTTTTTCAAGGATGTGAAACAGATGATATACCATACTATTTTGATAAAAAGATCCTAAGATCTCAGACATACACTGGGTGTTTTTGGAAGCGTGGCTGAAAAAGAAACCGGATACAATACGAAACAAGTCTAAAAAAATGAAATCTTTTTTCTGTGTTCATTTTGAAATGAAAAGTTATTTCATCAATTTTCATAAATTATTGAAAATTGCTACACGGTACTGATTTTGAATTTTTCCATATTTTGACAATTATGACAGTTTACCTTTATGTGTTGACATTAATTTTTTGTTTCAAATATATTAATTAAAATCGTAACGATGAGTTTTTCTAAGAATTACTATGTTTTTTTAAAGAAATTTCCTTATTCACCAGTGCCGCCGGGATCGGGGTAGAATACAAAAAAAAATTACACATTCAATTTGTTTTTTAGCA
This sequence comes from Dorcus parallelipipedus, assembly GCA_958336345.1. Taxonomy (NCBI): domain Eukaryota; kingdom Metazoa; phylum Arthropoda; class Insecta; order Coleoptera; family Lucanidae; genus Dorcus; species Dorcus parallelipipedus. Next base: position 45,636,386 of record OY284475.1, read on the forward strand.
AAAACAAAGTGTTCAATCATATACCGACGTGAAGTTAGCAATAGATTTCCAGCAATAAAATTCTAAAACTTTATCACTGAAATGCATAAAAATAAGTTAATAAATTGACGGTATTATACAATTTTCAGTAGATACTGATGCTATTGAAGAATATTTATTCCCCTTTTCTCAGAGGAAATTTATAGATAAACACGATAACTAAAGCTATCAAGAAAATCCCACATAGGGATGGTTGACGTGAAAATTTTTGAAAGAAAACAGCAGAATATCAACTTACAATCACTTCTAGGTAACATAAAAAAATTGCGATGGAACCCCTAATAGTTTATTTTTTATTAAATTCCAAACTCATGCGTACAGCAAGTGTGCGTTCTTTAACAAAACCTCTATGGCTGGGTAGTTGACATGAAAATTTTTACAAAAAACCGGCAAAGCAACATTAATTTTAACCTGAAATATCGCAAAAGTATGAAACCAAATATACAGTGTGTTTCACTTTACATGAAGACACCTGAATAACTTGTTGATTAATAACGCAATTAGTATGAAATTTTTACCAGAGATAGAGATCATCAAGATTAATCTTTTTGTAGGAATGAGTTCTTTTTGGAGTCTAACGGACATTTGCACCGCTTATCGTTAAGTTCTAGTTAAAATTTAACTATAATTAAAGTTGAAATTTCCTTGCACAGGTCAAGTAATTAAGGATTAACCGTTTAATTATTAATTATTGTTAAGCCTTACTTGGGGTAGGGTTTAAGTGGTTTATTAAAGTTTGGGTACGTATATTTATCATCAAAAACTGCAAAAACGACTGAAATTAATAACGTGAATTGTCTATATGCACGGGAAATAGAAGAACTTAATGAAAATGATTTGTGTTCAAATCATGCTCAATTTTATTTGTTTGGAATTCCTAAGCACGTGTATGAAAAAGTTAATTATTTTCAAACAATAACGATATTACCTATTACCTTTAGAAATAAGTTGTCCTGAATATTTCAGGTGGAAATGGAGCGTTTCTTAGAATTTCTGAATTTGAATTTCACAAATTTTCGTATATAAAAATTTGTAAGTTCATACTTCCAGATTTTTTTATTAACAGCAGAAGAATTTTAAATTTGCATTTTGATTAATTTATAATTCAAAAAGGGCCAGATTATGATCAAATTCGTGTTTATTTTAGTTTATTGGCGTTTATTAGTAGTTTATGCTTAGGTAAGACTATGCATGAAATTTCCTCACTGTGTCAGTATGACCGGCACAAACAGAGAAAAGAAATATCTTTTTTTCAAAATTTTATTAAGGCAGAGAGATTTAATTTTAACTATAAACAAAAAGAACAACAAAATTGTTACAATGATCTTTTCAAACTTTCTCTCATATGTTCATATCCGTCATCACCCTTCTTTAGCATCCAACAATAATCAGTTAGCATGTTAACATTCCAGCTCCATTGGTACCTCTTTTGCATATCTTTGATGTCTTGGTAAAATCTTTTACCTTGCTCTTCACTAAATGTTCCCAAATTGTCTGGGATATAGGCGAAGTGCGAATGTAAAAAAATGTTTCCATGCTTGTTTTTCTGTATCAGTCATCGTTGATATCTTTTATCAATTTTCGTTTATCTGGCCCAGTAAATATGCCTTCTTTTACTTTAGCTTCAGATAATTTTGACCTGAAATACTTGAAAAAGTTTTCTTTTGGTAAAGCTTTCACAAATTGCTTCATTAGTCCCACAATTCAAAAACGTATCGAAAACTGTAGCACAGTATAAAGAATACAGTAGCGCAACTCGCTTGTCGGCACTTTGATCTATTTACTGGATTTTCATTGACCTCGAGTAGATTAAAGGGGATGTATCGAACTGTTTGTTCTGCTTTAAGTGTGTTTTTTAAAAAAAAAAACAAGGCATAAATTATGTGTATTAACATAATTATAAAGATCCATTCGGCACCAGAGCCGTGAATGAATGAGCTCTGCATCCCGAGATTGTGACTCAAACCTTGCGCGGGATGTTATGCGCGAATTTAATATTATCATGAGATTCGCGCTACTGTGTAATCTTTATACTGTGACTGTAGCATGCTATTTAAAGTAAGCGAGTTGTTAGCGACTTCCGGTATAAGCGGAAGTGACTTGAAATCAGTTTTGTTTTATTTGAAATGATCCTTTTGAAATATCTCTGCTCCGTAAATTTCAAATTTCTATCTACTTTTCTTCCTTGAAAACTTTACTGAACCATTTACATGAATAATCCTATAGACATAAGACCTTTAATTATGTATTACAAAAAATCCTGATGCGATGGACTTTTTATATTATTTGTCCTGGTATCTGTGAACAAATAACTAGCAGAAACCGTTATCACGATTACAGAAATTTTTTAGTTGCATAGCTGTGTTATTATAAGAGTTAACTTAAATTAACAAATAACTTCAAAACTAAATTTGGACTGGTTTCTGCGCTTGTGAAATGAACTGTTGTGATTGCAAATTAAACTCCAAATGTAATCTCCCATCATTACAACATACCAGCGCTTTTGATATAGATTTTCCATATTTTTGATATTCTGATGAAACGCTCTTCACTAATTAATCCCAAATTTGATCTAAAAAAATCAACATCTTTCAGCCAAGTACAACATTTTTTCGCTTTTTAAAATGTGAATTGTCAATTAAACAAATATAACAATTGTCACCATAGTTGATAGCAGTTGATAGGTTCTCTCTAAATTCTAAGAAATGCAAACGCATTACCTTTCGGTCACCTAGCATTCACCCTTCTAAAGTTGAGCAATAAGTTTCACAACTTATGTCAGCCCAAGGTTTGTCTTGGTTACACATCGGAAATCCAAAGTAGGCCTTAAAAAACTTGGTTTTGAACAAAATTAACACGTAATCTTACTTAAAACAGAAAAAGGGCAGTATCTGTTAACGTACCGACATGAGAACAATAAAAACCGCCTATTACGTTTCAGGAAGACTAATTGTATCGTTTTCTCCAAAAGAAAGTCCAATAAATAATTTTACTGTTATAAAAAGTGCTATTTATTCATGATTTTAGGTTAGGATCACACGCATTTTTACTTTAATTGAGACAATGTGCCCAATATAATTGCCAGTTGCAACGAAAATATCTATATTTTTAAGTACCAACCTTACACATATTTGACAATTTCCTTAGTTAACTAATTAATAATTAATATTATTCGGTGCAACGATAAACTTATTTAACTACTAATTAAACATAACTCGGGATTAGTTAATCCAAAAGTTAATTATAGGCGGTGCAAACCACTGTAAATCTGGCCAACTATGATTTAAATAGAAACAAGTGTTTCAAGTAAAGTCACAGTAGCGATGAAGATAGAGCAAAAAAGTATTTAAAAAAGTTGTTGCTAACCACTAAAATACCACAAATATGAAGTTTCGCTGAAAAATTTTAATTTTTAATTTTTCTACCTTTTTGTGTAAACTTATTGAAAAAATGAAAAATACATTAAACATGAAATCATAATTTTGTTACACTATTAAATATAATTATGAATAATTATGATTTCATGTTTAATGTATTTTTCAATTTTTTCAATAAGTTTACACAAAAAGGTAGAAAAATTAAAAATTAAAATTTTTCAGCGAAACTTCTATTTGGGGTATTTTAGTGGTTAGCAACAACTTTTTTAAATACTTTTTTGCCTCATCTTCATCGCTACTATGACTTTACTTGAAACACTAGTTTTTATTTAACTCATAGTTGGCCAGATTTAGACTCCAAAAAGAATTCATTCCTACAAAAATATTAATCTTGATGGTCTCTACCTCTGGTAAAAATTTTATACTAATTGCGTTATTAATCAACAAGTTATTCAGGTGTCTTCATGTAAAGTGCAACACACTGTAGATGAACTATATTTTTGGAATTAGGTGAAAAATATCTTTCTTAATTCTAGAAAATATAGTAAGTGTTCCATTAAAAATACTCATTTGTTAGGTTTCCGATAGTCACTTGTTTTTTTTTTTAAGTAAATTCTGGCGGTTCAGGTAAATCCCTAAAGCTTTTGTATTTAACATTTTTAATAGGTCTAATAATAAAATGTATAGGTACAGTATACAGGGTGTATCGTATTAAAGGGACCATAGTGATAGGCGTAACTGAGGGTTACATGTACAGGGTGGATCAATTTCGATGTCTCTTATGGGCATCTCTGTAACTACCGAGTGACTTTTAATGATTGAGACTTATTTTATTAAATTGGCAACACTTTTCAATTTTTATGTTGGTGTGCTGGATTTTCAAATTCAAAATATAGATTTAGGTTAGTGCACTAGATTGTCAAACTCAAATAAATTCGTTTATTGTCGAATCAAGAAAACCAAATAAATAAGATATTTAATTATCACAATTTATTATCAAAATGGTTTTGAGCACAGAATAAAATACATTTTTAGTAATAGCTTATTTACGAAGCGGAGTACAAAATGAAAATGGGCACATTCAGCAGACCCGAAAGTTGTGCAACTGTTGACCAAATTTCTGCTGAATGCGACCTCTCATAAGTTGATGAGTTGGAGGGGTCGCCATTTCTTGTAGCGTAACTTCTCCGCTACCTGACTGGAACATGTTATGATGAGTGAACTTCATTCAGCAGAAATGAGTGCTCAGTCTCAACTGAACAACAAATTGAGTTTTGCCTCTTTTCACAACACTGTTTTAGAATAGCCGTCCTTCATTTATAACGAACACGAATTGATTCAAATTCACTTAAAAATCGTTGATTGCATTCCATTTACAGTTATTCTGTTGGCGACCAGTGATGAGGAAGTGATTGAATTTCCCCTCCCGCACACCGTACTGATCAAGCTGGTTTTCTAAATCAGTTATCAGTTTCATCTGATTTCATACGTATTTTGAGGTTATGTTAATTTTAGTTCCAAAACATCATTCCTTTTATGAGTCTCTCTATTCACTTTAAAGTCAGTTCAGTTCAAAATCAGTTAATAAATGAACGTTTCTTGCAAACCAGTAATGTAGAAAAAGGAAAATTCACTGGTCGCCCCACTATTGCTGTGTTCGGTAATTCCTCCGTGCTTGCTCTATTCACTCCTCGAGCACTTTTGTCTCACTTTTACGTATATCAAAACAGCTGTGTTCTCACTCTACTTTTCACTCCGAGCTTGCACCGTGTGAATTTCCGAACTTAACATATAATAACACTCGATATTGTACAAAATGTTAATGATGCTGTACAACAGAATCCTCATGTTTCCTATACGAATCCACTCGGAAGATCTTGAAAAAACACCTTCATTTCCGATCATACAAATTTTCAATGGTTCGACAACTTCACCCACAACAAACTCAGTTTTGTCAGTGGTATAACAATAATCTGCTAAATAATAGTGACTAACAAGATACAACTTTCTTTTCTGATAAAGCCTGGTTTCATCTCTCTGGGTTTATCAATTCACAAAATTTCAGGACTTGGTCAGAACATAATCCCTTTAATGTGATTGATGTAAAGGCACTACATCCACTTAAAATTGGTGTTTGGGTGGCAATGTCTTGGAGAATTATTGGACCAATATTCTTCCGGGAAACAACCCCTATAGATATCAGAGACTTATATTGGATACATTTATAAACCAGTTAGACGACACTGAAATAGCAAATGGCTACTTTCATAGCACGAACCGCAATAAATTATTTAGAGGAGTTTTTCCCAGGATGTTTAATCAGTGCTGGTTGGTGGCCTAGTTGCTCTAATATTCAATTAAATTCGGACTTCTTATTTCCTTATTTCAATAATTTGACGTTCAGAATACGTATTAAATAATTTGGAAGAATTGCAGCAGGCAATTGCAAATATCGGACAACCTAAAACGTTAATAATGTCTTCAATAACTTATCTCAAAGGATTCGGTGCTGCTTACGCAAAGGGGGTTAATATTTCCAGGTCTTGAATAATAATAATAATCTGTTAAACAGTTTTCATCATCAATGTAAACATCAACTCTAACCTATAGCTACGCATTCCCGCAAAATTAACGAACTTTCAGGTAATGCCAATTCCTCAGTGTTCCCAACATACTAATTTGCTTCAATCATTAAAAGTCACTCGGTATAAGAGATAGAAAAAAACTAGTGGCCAAGTCTCGATCTCTTTTTTAGAGATAAAGTCAATAGACTAAACAAAAATCTTCTTTTGTTTTCGAGTTATAGGCAAAAATTGAGATTTTCGACTTTTCGTCAATCGCGCATATCTCGTTTATTTTTGCAAATATTAAAAAACTGTTTTGACATTATTGGGGGACACTTTTTTGAATACAATTCAGTGGTGTAGTTGGTTTCTTGATATTTAATAAAATGTTCGAGTTATAACATAAAGTTATATTTTTTTAAATGGAAATCATAGTAGGCAATGCCACTGTTAAATAGAGACTTTTTTTCTGGTTTCAAAAATATATAGTTTGTTGGGTTTATTTGTTACAATTAATAGAATGAAACGCCCTTTTTATTATTCTTGGGTGCATTCTATTCTTGCCAGGCTGGTTTCAACAAAGACCGACAATTTTTTTGTTTGTTTTTATTAAATAACTCTTGTTCAAATATTTTAACAGTTGCAACCGCATAAAGAGAAAGAAAGATAGAACGAGCATCCTCTAAGATTCACAAAGATTACAACAATACTGATACCATGTGGTTTGGGTCAAATTCGAAATTATGTAACTTTATTTAATATTTAAGTTTAAAACGCATTTTTTTCGACCAAATATGCATTTCATGGGATAATGAACTAAATTATATGTATAAATTAAAACCATCTTAAAAATAAGAAATTATTGCAGAAAAAGTTAAAGAATTTTGAAATCTAAGTAGATAATAAACACAACTCTTGATATATCACAATAAATAACTTAAAACCCAGAAAATAATATCAAAATAAAATCACAATTTAAACACTGCCGCGCTGAAATACGCAGCCAACTCATGTTGTAACCCAATCCAGCTCTATCGGCGATAGCTTTCTATCTCTTATGTTCATCGCAATACCTTTCACTCTTGTGCTATCCAATCATCAAATCTTTGTTAATATTTAATAAAAACAAAAGAAAATTGTCGGCTTTTGTTGAAACTAGCTTAATAAGAAAAGAATGCACCAAAAATAATAAAAAAGGCGTTTTATTCTATTAATTGTAAGAAATAAACCCAACAAAGTATATATTTTTGAAAACAGAAAAAAAATCTCTATTTAATGATGACATTGCCTACTATGATTTCCGTTTAAAAAAATATAACTTTATGTTATAACTCGAAAATTTAATTAAATATCAAAAAACCAACTACACCACTGAATTGTATTCCAAAAAGTGTCCCAATAATGTCAAAACAGTTTTTTAATATCTGCAAAAATAAACGAGATATGACTGATTGACGAAAAGTCGGAAATCTCAATTTTGGCTTATAACTCGAAAACAAAAGAAGGTAGCCAATTTTTGTTTACACTATTGACTTTATCTCTAAAAAAGAGATCGAGAATTGGCCACTAGTTTTTTTCTATCTCTTATACTTACAGAGATGCCCATAAGAGACATCGAAATTGATCCACCCTGTACAGTTCGAAAAAGTGTTGCAAAATGATTTTTTGCTGATATAATTTTTTATGAAAATTTTATAAAAAATTCTGCACTAAGTACGGACCTGTGCTTCTGGAATCGATATTTCGGATAAGGTCATCTCGTACCAAAGTTAGTATATGGGAAGTTGCCTCATGCAACATCGGGCGGACTCGACACCTTTCGGCGGAGTGACGTATGCGAGATACCCGTCAAGTAAAGGCTGAATGAATTTTCGAATGATTAACAGAAAGCGCACTTCAAAATGTTTAAATTCATGGATTACATTTTATGCATTTGAAACCTTGTACCAGTTTTTTTCGGCGGTAACCGTACGATATTTTCTTTCCGGGTTATCTTTCATATTAGAGGCGCTACATGCAATTTTTCTTCGTAAAAATCAGGTAAAAATGCATTGGAAATGCCCTATACTAAAACGGAAAGATCGTACGAATGCATTGGGCGGACGTGGGGCGGACACTCGTGACGTTAGTCCTCGCGCCCCAGCACCACCGAGAATTGGCGTTCGGCTTTTAGCATGTAAATTCGAGCACTTGATACAAATTCCCATATACTAACTTTGATCTCGTACAACTGGGATGTCATATGCCTGTAAAAAACATTTTCGACTATTCTTAACTCCAGCACATCTGCGAGGTCAGGGTTAAGTATTTTACTGTGCTCTGGCGCCGCCAGCGCTAAGCGTAGTTTCGTACATGCGGAGACGCGCCAGGACCGTACTCACTACTTCATAATTCGATATCTCGAAAACTATGGCACTTTCTCTATTTTGTCAGAGGCAAAGTATTGTTTATAGAGCGTCATCGACCCACTGGTGTCGTAGGGCCCCTTATACCTGATACACCCTGTATAAACAAAAACCCTGTACATTTAAATACCAACGTTCTGTTTTCTGTCACACTTCCGAAAACATTCTGTATATGTAATTACAAAGTTTGCGAACATAAAAGTTTTAAAAAAGTTAAGTAGGTACTAGAATTAGTTGATATTAAAGGATTCAATATTCATTCCCACGAAGTGTTAAAATAATAAGTACAAATGCTAATTAATTAACCATGCGCTAACTATGTACGTTTCTAAATTACGCAATTCCATATGCAGCAAGCGAACTGGGTTAACAGAAACGCATTTATACGGCAAAAGTTTAAAGCAAAAAATTCACCATAAATAAAGGTCGCGTGTTACCAATTAACAGAAACTTATTATGTTATGATAATTTATTATTGTTTGTGTTCTTTTTAGAGGGCGTTGCAATTATAAAATACCTATTTCAGGAAATTAGACAAAGATTTCACTCGCTCACCTTTCAAAACAAAACGAGTTACCAGCATTTTACCGTGTTGCTGCACGTTCCAAAATGACACACGCCACGAAAAACTCGCACGCATCTCGTAATCGTCAGTGCCCATCGTCATTTTCCTCTATTTACATTCTGGGAATTAGATGAGGAGCACTGTTGATGTGCACTACCGTATTTTGCACGGAACGGATCCCGGATGAGGTCCACTGCATTTTGATTTACATTCTCTAGTTACGTCTACCTGTCACCTGTCCTCAGAGCAGCCAATCGTATTAATTTACCACTCAGGGTTGCCAATGCGGTTTCCGAGAAACGTCTGCCTGTCACCTGTCGTTAGAGCAGCCAATCGTATTAATTTACCATTCATTCAACATTTAGTTAATATAATCACTATAAAAGTCACTAGAAGCAGATAATCATTAAAAACCAACGAGTTAAGAATAACAGGAGGAAGTCATACTAACAGTAGTTTTTGTTCCAAACTGGTCACTAAATATGGCCGCTGTATGCCATAGCCATAGGTGTACTATCGATATCATTAAAAACTAGGACAACTTTTAAATCCAGTAGCCATGCGTTTCCTTTCCATTATTTTATTATTATCCGTTCACGTTCTTTTTGCATTCTAGTTGGCCATGTTTCTTTTTCGTTAGGTTACGTGCATGTATTTTGATAGAACTCAAAATGTGACAAATGTAAACTTCTGACACTTTAACGTCAGTCCCATCGACTATAATGCTTCTTATACTCTACGATGGCACGAAGAAAGTAAAATAATAGCATTAAAACAAATAATTACTTGTGACTTTTGCAATACTAAGTCAAAATGTTCAAAATCGTCAATGTTTTTTGGCGTCAGTTTTAAAAAATGTAACCATCATATTAAAATGGAACATAATTCACTTGAAGGTACCAACAAAAATGTCACCCTAATACGGCCTACTCTGAATGCAAAAAGAACGTGAATAAATAATAAAAAGTGAGCAAATAAAAATCAGATTAGAGTAGGCGGTGCAAAGAAAATGTATGTCTGTGATTAACTGAATTAATTAATGTAATACATTCATGGACTGTCAAATTTATTGACTTTTTATTTAATCACAGACATACATTTTCTTTGCACCGCCTGCTCTAATCTGATTTTTATTTGCTCACAGGTTATATTGAATCTTATTTTGCTGTCAAGTCAGTAACTGTATTTTTGTTAACGCTGAAATTCTCAGGTGTTTGTATCCTTTTCTATGCAAGCAGCTATCCTAGCTTTTAAAGCAATATTTTCTGTAGATATGATTGACAATGAGTGGCCATTTCAAATAATTTAATAATAAATAAATAAATAAATTTATGGTCGGTAGCAGTTTTACACAGCTTAAAAAGTCTTGTCCTAGTTTCTTATGATAGCAATAGTACACAAGCGTTACGAAATTCTGGTACCTCCATAAAGCAACAGTTCATCACTGTTTATAACACACTTAAGGACCTGCTTTGCAGCGGAGACCTTAAATTTAAAGGGTTGTTAAATTTTGTTACCATAATGACAATCACAAGACTCTATTTTGAAGGTAATCCTGCAGTTTAGGCCTCTTTTAATGCGCATGTCTGAAATAGTGAATCGTGACGTGAGACGTGAGAGATAGCATTGTTGCTGTATGTCATTTCGGCATTTCACAGCAGACAAAATGGTGCGAGATGTGTTCGACACCATGACGATGAATTGTTCGCTTTTGACCGCAAGTTACATTATTTATTTTAATATAATAGAACAATGTATTATTTAATTTATTTTATAGGGAATAAAAAATTTATTTTATTTTTAGTACTTAACAAATATACAGCCTGTATCATAACGCGATTCTTTGCTAAAGGCTGTTTTACATTATACTTTTTTCGTCTAGAGACTTTGACAAGTTCAATACTATGTAGAACTAACTTGAATAATGTAAATCAGTAAAAAGTCATCCAAGTTTTCATACTAGAAACGTCTAGAAACTTATTTCCAAACTAGTTCTCAACCTATTTTTCGTCAAAGTTTACAAACTAAACTTGCGCATAAGTGCACGTCGCAGTATTACCAACACCATAAAAATATAATTGTGATTGTGTAAAGACTGCGCTTTGATTCTTAAATTTTGTTATGAATTTTTTAGTTTTGGGTAATTTAGAAATAATATTACGAAATGTAATTGTGTAATTTAGTGTAAATTTGTTATAATACGTTATTTAAGTAAGTGTAATTGAACGCAAAACGCACGGAAATTCCCGTACCAGGTACGACACGCACGGAAATTTCCACGCGGAGCGCCGAAGATGCGTTGTTTACGAACTTTACAGTCGAGATTTGCGAATTTTGGTAACAAAAACTAGTTAACGTTTGCTATATAAACCAGGGAAAATGGCCCAAGAGGCATGAGTATCCGATGAGATCTCATCACGCTTGGTCGATGTACGAGCGAAGCATCTTATTTCAGCCGGTGAGCTTAAATAAGGAAGATCTGGTTGGTGTTTGAAAATCGCGTCCGTTGCGAGCAGTTTTCAAACAGAACTTGTATCTTACTCTGGCCGATGAGCAGGGTAAAGACAGATTTTGTCAATCATTTGGAAATCGTGTCCGATGCGAACGATTATTAATTATTCCTTGTATCTTACTTCGGCCGATGTGCGAAGTAAATGCAAAACTGTTAGTTGTTTGTAAATCGCGACCGTTGAGAGCGATTGGCAAATAACACTTGTGTTTTACTCTGGCCGATGAGCCTGGTAAAGCCAAGCTTTGGGAGATGTTTGATAATCACGTCCGATGAGAGAGATTATCAAATATTAATATTAATATTGTTGTTAGCTTGTTGGTGGGAGTTTCTGTTGCCAATTTTCTGTTAAGTATCGCGTCCGTTGCGAGCGATGTTTAATTGTGTGTTGTTAATTAAAATTTCTGAGATTATTAACTTACAGATTTATTCTAATGTTATTTTTGATGCTATAGGGATCCTCCGCACGTATTTTATTTGGATATTAATTATCAATTCTGTTATGTTTTACGATTTTCATTAAAATAGTGGTGAATGTATTAAATGAAGTTTTCTTTATGAATCTTGGCGTCACGACTAAGTTACCTGGCACTCTTATGTGTAAACGCCATATGCTATTATTGGTGGTGATTGGAAAGAAAGAAATATACGCCAGAGGAGCGTTTACATAATTTGGCGCCCGAGCAGGGACTTGAAAATTCCGCGAGAAGGGACTTGAAAATTCCGAGAGCAGGGACTTGAAAATTCCGAGCGTAGGGACTTGAAAATTAAGAACAGGAATCTCAAATAGCATAACCACCACACGTTATTCTAATTGCATCACAGGAGGAAGACACGGAAACTCCTAGGTTAAATGTTTCAATATTGGTGATTGGTTTGTATATTATTTTTAATTTGTGAAAATTTGTGTTAAGTGTGAACTTATCGGTGAAAGTAAATATGTCAGATAGCGAAAGCGGAGAGCAGGAAGAAAGTTCCACTCCCTTACAAGACAAGAGAACAGGATGGATTTATCACTTGAAGAAGGAAGAGTTAGCGACAGAATTAAAAAATTTTGGTCTAAATACAGGAGGTACTGTAACGCTGATGCGGGCCAGACTGGTACAATTTCTAAAAGGAGGCTATAAAAGTTTGGTAAGAGAGAAAGATGGAGATCAGAATGAGATAGAGGAAGCTACACCAGTACAAGCAGGTATCTCACAAGATAACAATCCAAACCCTTCGCGAGGAGAAGAGCCAGGAATTTCAACCGCGGCGATGTGTGAGAAGGTGAGGAAATGGAACGTACATTTCAATGGCGAGGGCGATCCATTAACTTTTCTCGAGAGGATCGAAGAATTACGAGAATGTTATACATTTCCTGGAAATAGATTTTTGTTAGCAGCACCTGAATTTCTAAGGGGAAAGGCTTTACTGTGGTATAGATGCCGGAAACAAACATGGGTCATATGGGAAGACTTCGTGAAAGATTTCACCACGCAATTTCTGCCTCCACGATTTAAATTGAAGTTAGAAGACGAAATTCGAGTCCGAACTCAAGGCGCGAAGGAACCGATAAGAGACTTCATTGTAGCGATACAAACTCTTATGAGAAGAAGCGGAAAATGGCATCCGACGAAAAGTCTTGAGAGAATATATGAAAATCTGCTCCCAGAGTATCAATTCTATGTGAAGAGAGGAGATTTTAGTACATTAGATGAACTGATGGCATTAGGTGAGGAATATGAAAGTATAAGGTGCGCATCCACCCAATTTAGACCTCCTCCGAATCCAGCTCAAGCTTATGTGTCTGAAACAGCTTATCGTCCACCAAAGTTAGGTAACTCACCAAAGATGGTGATTAACTCAGTAGAAGATGGAAATATCCCGTCACCATCGAGTGGGGAAATTAAATATCCGCGCAGAATGACGCAAAGCAAAATAAACATGCCACGAACAAATATCCCAGCGTCATTACAGGGCCCTACAGGTAACAAGTTCTACCCAAGAGTATGTTGGACTTGTGGGAAGGAAGGCCATTTCAAAGCATCGTGCAAGGAACGCCCAGCAGATTGTCCCAGGTGCAGAAGACGGCAGCAAGATTGTCATTGTCGACGGGCGGGAAAACTTCAGGGGGGTCCGAAATTAAAAAGGCCGAGGAGACCCCAAAGTAATTCGGTCATGTCAGAAACATACAGGGAAAGAATATATAGCAGTAAATCAGAAGATTCTCGCATATGGATTCCAGTAAAAATTTTAGACAGAGAAGTATCAGCACTCATTGATACCGGAGCATCTACATCATATATGAACCATACGTTAGCTTACTTTTGTCGACAAAACGGATGTGTATTTAAAGTTAATTCTCAGAACGTTCTCTTAGCGAACAATACAAGGCTGAGTGTAGCAGAAGAATTTCAAGTACCTATCAACATTGGAACTCGGAAGAAAATAATCAAAATATGGGAAATGGAAGAGTTGTCCACCACCTTAATATTAGGAATGGATATGTTAAGTCTTTTGAAAATCATGGTTGATATCCCGCAAAAGTCTATCTTACTTTTACCGGACCTTAAGGAAGAAGAAGTCAGGGCTAGGAAACAGTATATTAATGTTATGTCCAAAGTGACTCAAACGGAACAAGAAGCAATACAAGAATTTCTAGCAGAGGAACTTCCAAAGTTTGATGTTCTCCCAGGGCGGACACATTTGGTGGAACATTGCATACGCCTTAAAGACCCGACGCCAGTTAAACAACGATATTTTCCACGTAACCCGTATATTCAGAATTTGATTAATGAACAAGTAGATTCAATGTTAGCCGAAGGAGTGATAGAACCTTCAGAAAGTCCATGGAGTTCACCAGTAGTGATGGTAAAGAAAAGCTCAGGACAATACCGCTTTTGTGTTGATTTTCGCAAAGTTAATGAACAAGCACAGAAGGATGCGTACCCCATCCCATATATACAGGCTATACTAGATAAGCTGAAAGAAGCCCGTTATATATCAACATTAGATCTTCGACAGGGATATTGGCAGGTACCTTTAACAAAAGAAAGTAGACCAATCACTGCGTTTACCGTACCAGGACGAGGACTTTTCCAGTTTACCGTAATGCCTTTTGGCCTACATTCAGCTCCAGCCACATTTCAACGTCTGTTGGATAGGATTATCAGTCCGGAATTGGAACCCAATGCGTTTGTATACTTGGACGATATAATAATCTTAGGGAAGACACTTGAAGAACACCTGGAAAATTTGAAGGTGGTATTCGAAAGATTGCGATCCGCAGGGTTAAGATTACAACCAGAGAAGTGTAAATTTGGACGCACGGAGTTGAAATATTTAGGTCACCTGGTTACGAGAAACGGAATACGTACAGATCCTGACAAAGTACAAGCCATACTGAAGTTAAAGCCTCCAACAACAGTAAAAGGTGTTAGACAGTTCTTAGGAATAGCAACTTGGTATCACCGATTCTTGCCGGATTTCGCCACGATAGCAGCACCCTTGCATCAATTATTAAAGAAAGGTTCAAAATGGAAGTGGCAAGAAGATCAACAGTCGTCTTTTGATACAATCAAGCATCTTTTGACACAGGCACCAGTGCTTACGTGCCCAGACTTTAGTTTACCATTTGTGGTGCAGACTGACGCCAGTAATAGTGGAATTGGAGCGGTGCTAACTCAGGAAACTCCTGAGGGGGAAAAAGTAATTGCGTATGCTAGTCGAAAGTTTTCAAAGAGCGAAGAGAAGTACTCTACAACGGAGAAGGAATGTTTAGCCGTCGTTTGGGCTGTCCGAAAATGGAAACATTATTTAGAAGGGTATAAATTCTTGGTAATAACGGACCATCAGTGTTTAAGTTGGTTAAACTCACTTAAAAGCATTTCTGGTCGCTTAAGTAAATGGGCTTTGGACCTACAACAGTTTGACTTCGAAGTTCAGTATCGTAGAGGAAGTCTGAATAAGGTAGCTGATGCTTTATCAAGATCACCGGTGACAGAAGAATTAGGCGCATTGCTAACTACTCCAACGGATGAATGGCTACATAAAATAAAGGAAGGTATTAAAAAGAATCCCAGAAAATATCCGGATTACTATGTGGACAAAAGAAATGTGTTCAAACGGATAGTTTCCACACCAGGAGGACCGGCAGAAGATTTAGAATCGCCATGGAAATTATGTGTTCCAAGTCAATTGAAGGAAAGAGTTCTAAAAGAAGCACACGACAATCCAGAAGGAGGTCATTTAGGGATATTAAAAACCGTCAGGAAAATTGAGAGACATTATTTTTGGCCAGGAATGGTGAGAGATATTAAACGGTATGTTAAAAGATGTCAGTCTTGCTTACAACATAAGCATACAACAGGAAAACCCTATGGGTATATGCATTTTTCGCGAGTACAAGGTCCGTGGGAAATCGTGAGTTCAGATCTAATTGGACCTTTTCCAAGGTCAAGTCGAGGCCATGTATATGTATTGGTATTTCAGGATCGTTTCACGAAATGGGTGGAATTAATTCCATTACGCGTGGCTAATGCGAAGGCAGTGTTAAAGGCTCTACAGGAAAGGATTATTTACAAATTCGGAACGCCGAAGAAGCTGGTTTCCGATAATGGTACGCAGTATGCGAATAAATTAATGGCGATTGTAAAAGAGTTCGGTATAGAGCATCAATTTACTTCTCCATATACGCCACAAGCCAATCCAGTGGAAAGAGCCAACAAGGTGATCGGGACAATGATTGCGCAGACAATTAAGAATGATCATCGGAAATGGGATGAGTATCTCTCTGAAATAGCTTTCGCAATAAACACTGCACAACATAACTCAACAGGATATTCACCAAGCTTTCTCAATTTCGGCAGGGAAATATTACCCCCTAAATCATTAAGAAAAGAAGTGGACCCAAGTGAATCAACGACCTTCACCGCGACAAATACGAATGAATTTGCGGAACGTTTGCGTAAATTACCGGAAATTTACAATTCAGTGAGACAGAATCTCGCCAAGGCATTTTCTACTCAAAGTAAATATTATAATTTACGTCGTAGACCTTTGAGGCCGCAACTTGGACAACAGATGTATCGAAGGAATCATGTTTTGTCAAATGCTGTTAATAAGTTTTCCGCAAAGTTGGCTCCGAAATATGTGGGTCCTTTTTCAGTGGAAAAGATTGAGTCTCCAGTAATCGTGCAATTAGCCGACGAAGAGGGAAAACCCGTGGGAAGAGCACATGTCAAGGATTTGAAAATCTACCCCGAATAGCAGCATTCACATGTTTTAATGTTCTTTCAGAATATGGAAGACGTGAGAACACCCCCGAGAGCCCCAACTCCAACTCCGAGTCTGTCAACGGTTAAAGCAGCCCATTTAAAGTCCGTCTTCCAGGATCTATTTGGATCCAGCCCGGAAACGCCTTCTCCGAGGAAACAGTTTTTGTCTCCATTTCCAGTGGCACCTCCAGTGACTCCAGGGAGAGACCTGCCTTGCCTGACCGGGTCTCCTTATGGATTGGTGTCCTCAACAATCTCCCCCTCCACGTCGGACTTCTTCCTGAGGAAACAGGCGGAGCTGTGTATTCCTGCCGAACCTTGCCCAGGAGATGTGGCCATGTCAGGACCACTAAGATTGCGGTGTTCAATTCCTCTGGAGAAGTTGGGATCCTCGTGGAACAGACCGCAAGTTGAGGCCCCAGTCATTCGGTTGTCAGAGCCGGTGCCAAGACCAGCCTGCTTTAATTCGACTACTGCGAGTGTGCCATGGGTCGTTCCCATTCGATCAGTGTCGAGACTGCCTGTTCCTAACCCAGTCACTGTACCTGCAGGCGTCACCAGAGCTGCTCAGCAACGAAGGCGTCCCCGAAAGCGGAGACCGGATCAGCAGAACTTTAAAGTATTTCTGCCCGGAGGTGGTTTTTTCCGGATAAAGAAGGCCGATGCAGAAACCCTCGGATTCACCGGGAAGGCCTGAAAGAAGTTCCTAGAAGGAATTCTTTGCGGAAGTGAAGGGGGAATGTAAAGACTGCGCTTTAATTCTTAAATTTTGTTATGAATTTTTTAGTTTTGGGTAATTTAGAAATAATATTACGAAATGTAATTGTGTAATTTAGTGTAAATTTGTTATAATACGTTATTTAAGTAAGTGTAATTGAACGCAAAACGCACGGAAATTCCCGTACCAGGTACGACACGCACGGAAATTTCCACGCGGAGCGCCGAAGATGCGTTGTTTACGAACTTTACAGTCGAGATTTGCGAATTTTGGTAACAAAAACTAGTTAACGTTTGCTATATAAACCAGGGAAAATGGCCCAAGAGGCATGAGTATCCGATGAGATCTCATCACGCTTGGTCGATGTACGAGCGAAGCATCTTATTTCAGCCGGTGAGCTTAAATAAGGAAGATCTGGTTGGTGTTTGAAAATCGCGTCCGTTGCGAGCAGTTTTCAAACAGAACTTGTATCTTACTCTGGCCGATGAGCAGGGTAAAGACAGATTTTGTCAATCATTTGGAAATCGTGTCCGATGCGAACGATTATTAATTATTCCTTGTATCTTACTTCGGCCGATGTGCGAAGTAAATGCAAAACTGTTAGTTGTTTGTAAATCGCGACCGTTGAGAGCGATTGGCAAATAACACTTGTGTTTTACTCTGGCCGATGAGCCTGGTAAAGCCAAGCTTTGGGAGATGTTTGATAATCACGTCCGATGAGAGAGATTATCAAATATTAATATTAATATTGTTGTTAGCTTGTTGGTGGGAGTTTCTGTTGCCAATTTTCTGTTAAGTATCGCGTCCGTTGCGAGCGATGTTTAATTGTGTGTTGTTAATTAAAATTTCTGAGATTATTAACTTACAGATTTATTCTAATGTTATTTGATGCTATAGGGATCCTCCGCACGTATTTTATTTGGATATTAATTATCAATTCTGTTATGTTTTACGATTTTCATTAAAATAGTGGTGAATGTATTAAATGAAGTTTTCTTTATGAATCTTGGCGTCACGACTAAGTTACCTGGCACTCTTATGTGTAAACGCCATATGCTATTATTGGTGGTGATTGGAAAGAAAGAAATATACGCCAGAGGAGCGTTTACAATTGAAAATATAACCTCGAAGCATCTCCACAATAACCAGTCCTGACTCCAAATTCTAGGTTTCTTATTTTGTTTTTGCAAATCATAAATTTACAGAATTTTTGAAATTTTCTGATATCTGATTTGCTTTCTTTTATAAAATTCATTTTTCAGCATTTAACTTCTTTTTAATTTTGTATGTTGGCAGTTTTGTTCCACGTTTGTATTTTCCACACTACGACGCTAGCGATCGGTTTATGAACTAATATTTTAAAAAATCTTGAATTTAGACACTAGATTCTAGTATTCAAACTTGTTCAAGTTTCTAGACGAAAATAGTATAATCTAAAACAGTCTTAAAAACTATATCGGCAAATATAATATCATTTTCTCCAAAAACGTATAGTTTTTTTTTAATATGGCAACGCAGTATAAAGAGCAGCAGCACATTTAATAATAATAATATAACTCGTGTCTAAATAAAAACCTGGTCAAGTAGGCTACATTTAGTAATTCTGCTATCCATGCAATGGATAAATTTTCGATCACAACCCACTTGACCAGGTTTTTATTTAGACGCTCGTTATTTTCGTTCTATGAACAAATAGTGTAGACCATGTCAGTTAATTGTATAAATATTGAACATAGATATTAACATATAACGTGTAAAGAAACACAGTATAACATAAAACAATTACAAAACATCACAAAACAATGACGATCTTGTAAAAGTCGTCCATAGAATAAAACGCATTTTGATAGAGATGTCGTTCAATTATTTTTTTAAATTGTCTATAAGGCAAATCTCTGATGATGGTACAACAAGAATGATATCTGTCGGAGGAATAGCCATAAATGGTACTCCGTCTCTAAAAACACTCGAAGCGGATACAATGTATCACGAAATACATCGACATCACTCTACCATCTCGTCACCGAGAACTAGACATCAGGTGAAACACCAGAAACTTACCCGAGGGCCACCCTGTCACGACCGTGCTCGACGCCTCTCGCCTGGAAGGTTACTCTCTGCTAAAAAAGAGATCGAATATTGGATTACTGAATGTATTATACAACCATCAAGCAGCCAGTACTCCAGTGCCGTGCACGTGAAGCGAAAGAAAGACGGATCATGGCGCATATGTGGTGATTACAGAATACTGAAAGCTATATCAGTTCCTGACAAATATCCCGTACCTCACATTCAGGATTTTGCTTACCAATTACATGGATGCACAATTTTTTCTACGTTAAACCTAGAACAAGTTTAGTTCCAAATACCTATGGCACCAGAAGATCGAGAGAAAACTACCTTAAACACACCTTTCGGCTTGTTATGCCATTTGGGTTAACCAATGCAGCTCAAACATTCCAAGGATTTATGGACACTGTCTTAAGAGGGCTAGATTTTGCATTTTGCTACATAGACGACATCTTAATAGCATCTCGCACACCAGACGAACACAAAAATCACCTTGAACAATTGAACGATTACAACAATATGGACTTATCATAAAGATAGAGAAATGCCACTTTGGAAAAACTGAAAAAGAGTACCTAGGATATCAGATAGCTTCTGAAGGCACCCAACCTTTGCGACGACGAGTCCTTGCCATTCAAGAATTCCCGAAATCAACAAACATATGCAAACTTCGCAAATTCCTAAGTATGCTAAATTTCTATCGTCGTTTTATTCCAGGAGCAGCAGAAACATAAGCTCCACTCAATGCTCTCACAGCTGGAGCTCGAAAACATGACAAAAGAGCAGTACCCTGGAGCTATACAACAGAGCTTGCTTTCCAATTGTGCAAGGAACAATTAGCAAAAGCAACATTACTTGTACACCCAAAGGAACAAGCAAAGTTAAATCTGATCACAGATGCTTCCGATAACGCTATTGGAGCTGTACTCGAACAAATAATCGATGACAAACCACAACCTTTAGGCTTCTTCTCGTAGAAACTATCACCAGCACAACCGAAATACAGCGCCTATGATCGAGAACTCCTAGCCGTCTTTGAGGGAATTATTTTTTTTGCCATATGGTTGAGGGCAGACAAACAGTGGTTCACACTGACCACAGACCATTAATCTATGCTTTTAACCAAAAGCCAACCAAAGCATCACCACAACAGACAAATTTGACTACATCAGTCAATTTATAGTAGCCATAGTCCACATTCCAGGAAAGAACAATAATGTAGCGGACACACTCTCACAAATTAACAATATAAACTTACCTGTCATCATCACGACCGAAGAAATTGCAAAAGAACAAGAAAACGACGACGAACTTCTCGAATTGCTTGTAAAACCAAATTCATTACAACTGAAGCAGCTAAGAGTTGACAACACCGAGACTACTATACAGGGTGTTCTGCAAGTTCATACAAAAAAATTAATGGCGCATTTAGTAACAGACATTCTCACGAATGCACCAAAATTAAACCGAAAAAAATCAAAAAATTCATACCGACATAAGACAATTCCTTGTGAAATGTTTAGAACCGCTAGACGCAACGGACGGTGACCTTCACCCACAATAAGTGTTCGAAGTTCCACCCTGCACGAGACGTAAACATACCGATTAAAGTGCCGTTTAACATACCTGCCCATACATCCATGTTGTGAAAATTAAACATACCATCCCTTATAAACATTGATTCGTCGGTGAAGAGAATGTTATTAACAAAATTCGAATTGTCCGTCTGTTCCCGGAGTAACCACCGACAAAATCGCATGCGTTGGAGCTAATCTGCGGACATAAGAGCTTGCACTCTTTGAAAATGGAACGGATAATTGTTACTTACGAAAAATTTGGCAAACAACAAACTGCACAACTGACACAAAGGATCTGCTATTTGGCAAAGGGCAATCTGGGTAGGTAACGCTGTGCATACAAACGTTTTGCAGCCAACGCATTTTGACCACATTCGCCGTAAATTAACAATAACACTACTGGAAAATTCGGCCGTGTTTTCAACACTGTTTCTGAGACGACCGACGTGCACGTGAGAACTAGTTACTGACCCACTTTAACAGCCGACGCTGACACACCGGCATACTTCTCCGATTACGTAATTACGTAATAAAAATAAACCAGGGACTATCAAACGGTTTCATCGTTCTCCGAAAACATTAATTATCTCTAATATGTATTAATCAATTGTTATACAAAAACTGCTTCATTCTATCACTTTTAATGTCAACTTTCACTGGTTTCATTTTTTGTATGAAGTTAAAAAACACCCAGTATATTGCGATGTAACAACAGATAACATCCGACCATACATTCCACAATCGCTAAGAAAGAAAGTTTTTGATGTTGTTCACAATATTGTCGCGATAGTAAATAAGGTATTTAAAAATTTAAATGTAAAAAGGAATTCGTAAACACTCCGCGTATTGTGTAAACATGGATTCAGCGAATCGCGACAAGGAGTAGGTCATGAACATTAAAACTGTGTGATGCTAAATCCGCACAAATGATGTGTGTCATGTTGTTATTTATGTAACCAACGATGTAAGCATTTTATTTACGAAAGAGTTACCGTTTAATAGGATATGTAGGACATCTTGTAATCTTTACGGAGCTCATCTAAACAATAATTGAGTATAAAAGGCCAGGGGAAAGTTCCAAAAACGAGTCGTCCCAGACTCACGACCGTTGCCGTAGCCGTCGTCGCTTCGCTGAGGGTCCCCGAACGCCGTCGCTGTCGTCCCGACGCCACCGTTAACAACATACCGCTGCTAGACACCGCTCGTCGTACCAGCCGGACCGTCTCATCAGCAGGGCCCATCTCAGTACGGAGGTCGCCACTGCACCGACGCCGAGTCTGATAAATATCCACCCGCTCGACGCTGCAACCTCCAACATCCAGGCTGACAACGCAGCCACCCCGACTGGCATACCTTGGTCGAAACCCATACAATATTTTCCCCCTTTGCGAGTAATAAAGGTATTCATTTGTAACCCATCTTTTAGCTCTACCAACCCCCGAATCCTGTGCGGCATTACGTACTACATAGAGAAAGCCCGAACCTTTCCGTGACATGGTGGAGGCTTGGGCATTTTCGTGACAATATGGCTCACATCAGTGGCAGAGTTACAGCAAAAACCATTTCCAAAAATTCGTTTAGCTATTCATGAATAAAGACATCAAGAGATGGGCTAAAACATGTTTACCTTGCCAACGATCTAAAATTAACCGACATACAAGAAGACCTGTTGAGAGATTCTACCATATCAATGGACCATTACCCGAATCACGCGATTATCGTTATTGTTTAATGATGATTGACAGATTCACTCGTTGGCCAGAAGCCACGCCGTTAAAAGATACCAACATCAATACCATAATTGAAGCTTTTTTCGCCACATAGATTGTTAGGTTTGCAGCACCAGCAATTATCACAACTGACCGAGGAGCTCAATTCGGTGGTCGTAGATAAAATTACTTAAAACAAAGTTTTCACAAATATTTGACAAATCATAACTTACTGTCATTGAACATTTGTTTGAATATTCATGACTTACTAGATACTCGCCGTAAATGCTTTACTTCGATTTATCTTACCCACAGCCTTCTTGCCTTCTAAATGAATAACGAGTTCTATGTATCTGGCCTGGGGCCTGGGCAAAAGTGCAGTTCAAGCGTGCAAGCACTAGTTACCGGGCGCTTTCTTAACCAAAAATGTTGACAGTTCTGTCACATGCGAATGGTGGACGAGTTCGTTTAAGTACAATTAATGTTATTGTTGTAACAATTTGAGCAGACTGAATATTATTTACGTTGGAATAAGGTAGAGTATTTATGTCCAATTCGACAACTTAATTTAATTTTAAACTTTTACATTGTATCACAAAATCTTGTAATTTTGATAACTTCTTCTGAAGAAGCTATCAAACGATAGCGAAACGTAAAGTGTTAGTGCGCATAATTAGTGTCCGTTTAAAAGATTTTGTGATACAATTTTCATCGGACAAAAACCTGCTTTAATTAAACTTTTACGGTTTTAGATTAAAATCTTACCTGCATATATTCAGAATTTCTGTAGTAAGTTACAACATGTATAATAAAGCTTCTGTCTCATTGTGCGTAATTATCCACGCCCTTTTTAATACGTTTTACATTATCAAAAGTCAAAACTCTTTTATGTAACTTGTTGTAATTATTCATAACACGAAAGCTTAGATGCTCCATAAAATTATCTTTCAATTAACTATACACTTCCCTATAACAATTACTGACGGTTCAGGAGACATTATTACATATTATTTCATAATTTCTACATTTTAGTATTTTAATTAAAATCAGGAGTTAGTATTTACTCAAACATTTTACTTGTATTATACCGAATATGCTAGCTAATGTCGAGCGTAATTTTAAAAAGAGGATTCGGTTATGTCTAGAAAAAAACAGTGCACATTTTGAACACTTAGGCCCAGTATTTCATTTGGAATTTAACTCTAAGCTTCGTTTTATTTCTACGGAAACAATTGTCTTTACAATTATTACTATGGGAATAAAGCGAAGCTTAAAGTTAAACTCCGAATGAAATACTGGGCCTAAAGTGTGAAATTACAAGACGTTTTAGAATTATTTTGTTATTCCTATAGTTTTTAAAAGTTTTGTTTTTTATTTTGCAAAATCAGTATTTAATTCTGTTAGTTATTAAGTTCAAATATGATTATTAAATATTTCGCCAATAATGTGTATAGTATAGCAATACTTTATTATTTGGTATAAAACAAAAGTTTTCGAAACTCAAATTCAAGTCTTAGGGTAAACTGTATAAAACGTAGTCAACCATACCATCAAGTTAATTGTGTCGTTAACCAATATCACTGGAGGAAACTTAACAATACACAATAAAAATACCAATTAAAATTATTTTATTCGTTACTATTTAACTTATCACAAGCCTTAACAATTAATCATGTCTTTAAGAGAATTTTATACAACCTGGACTTAAAAAACTTAGCAAATTGATATTTTACTTAAAACACATAAACTGTTTCAGTAAATACTCAGTCCTGATTTTAATTAAAATGTTAAAATGTAGAAATTATGAAATAATATGAAATATCTCCTGAATCGTCAGTAATTGGTATAGGGAAGTGTGTAGCTAATTGAAAGATATTTTTATGGAGCATCTAACGACGATATAAAAATAACACCGTTCCATTTAAAAAACAAAAGTTATTGTCCTTCAATTGTTGACGAAATGGAAATAGTTTTACTGGATCCCTGTTTAATGAAAATAAATTTTGTTACTGCGAGAGATACCTTCCATTTAACTTGTAACAGCACCACAATATCTGCTTTCTAACTTTCTTCATTAATGAGATATTAATTGTAAAAGTTATCAAAAAACCATAAGCAAAGCCTAATATCTTAAAAACCATAGGGCTTAGGTATAGGGAACCCTTATCAAACTTACCCTAAAATAACCTGACAAGCTCAAATTCGTTATAAAATATAGGATGTTCCGTAGTACATCGTACAGCCAAACTGCGACATCCTGTATAATCGAAAATAATTTTAAGTTATGCGGAGCTTGAAAGGATGATATTTTTGTACAAATTTTTTTTTCATATTTTCAGTACGACGTTAATGAAGAAACCCGGTTAAATGCCACACCCTGTATAACAATCAGAATGCAAACTTTCGGCGACCCCATTGATCTTTTCGGTACACATTTCGGTGACCTTCAGCCATTTTGTCAGGCTAGATATTGGCGGCGCCAAATTTGAAATTATATTTTCACTTTTAGCTATGAAGCGAGAACGAGAATTTAGCTCTGTTTACCGAGATAATGCTGATTGTTGCAATTTCTTGCTGTACAGGGTTAGTTTTATTAATGTTAACCCCCCTTTATTTTTTTAATTATTAACCGATGCCAAAAATTTAAAAATTGATCTTATATGGACTTTTATGTAGATTTCACTTATACTATCAGTTTTGCGGTAGCGTTTTATATATACCGGGTGGACAAAAAAATTAATTTTTTTTAAATGAAACACCCCGTATAAATATTATTCTCAAATTTAGACATACAACACTTACGGCTTACTTAATCTAAATAACTCTATAAATCTCTCATCAGAGAGATGAAAAGGATTATTTGTCTTCCGAATTACCATTCGTTGACGAATTAAATTTTGATTTTCGCGTCTCCTCTCAGCTGCTATTAATCCTACTCTTACTACGGGTAACATTTTTTAAAAAGTTTGTTCATATACACGGTGATTCAGAATTGTCTCCCAATATCTTCAGGGTGAATAGAACTTTAAAAAATAAGGTTACCTTTTAATATAAATTTTTTTCCAAAAGTGAATAATAAGGGAGCTATAAGCCCTGAAAGGGGGGTGCAAAATGTTGTTTTATTGGCAATATCTTCTGGATCCTTTAAGTTATTAAACTAATATTTTAAACTCAATTATAAGGCACCTAACTGCGCATTTACAACGTATTTGTTAGATCCTCCCTCATTTTTAAAGGGTAGTTTTAGGGGGTGACTTTTCGGTATTTTATCCCTAATTTTTTATTTTTTACATTTTTCATCAAAAATTTACGAATAGAATATTCTTTAGATTATTTGGCACAAAAAGGCTCCCTTGTTGCATTTCGATAAACCGAAACGTTTTCGAATAATTGAGGTTTAAAAGTTAGCATACACCTATTGCATTACGTTACTATCACCGATCACATCAACGAGAGATGGTTATGTCAATGCTATTATTTGTGTATACTTTCCCCACCACAAAAAAGGAGCTTCTGTATATCCAACGCTACCAATATTAAATGTAGAAACGAAAACAAAATTAAGAACACTAGATGGCGCTTCGAAAATTATAATTATTGGCGGAATATTTGAATTCTTGTATTTAATTTTTAATTTTGAGAAGCACTAATAATTCAGCAAACGTACTTGTATTCGGAAACACAAAGTGAAATTCAAATTACAAACATTTTAGCTCATAATTTGCCTGAATGTGTTTCAAAATACAAGTACATTTGCTGAATTATTGTTAATGTGTCTAGTGTAGTACAGGTACTTACCAAAATAAACAAAAGCATACAGTTTAATAACTTTACTCAATAAAATGTAAAATACAAGTTAAAATCGATTGTTACAATAGCGCAACAAATCAAGGGGGATATTCTGTCCGTAGATGGTTCAGCCCCATAGTTTCACATTTCTTCCAGATTCCAGTCATTGCCGTGAAATTTGCCAACCAGCCTTTTTGTGAGGGCGGCATGGTTCTACTGGCGTAGCCAACAAAACGCCACTGATCTGTGGAAAAAAAAGTATAGTTACAATTTGAGAGTAACACAATGTAGTACAAACGTTTTCTTAAAAATGGGTCACTCTATTAAAAATGATATTATTAGCTATTGTAAATCTACCGCTATTAGTTCAAATGACACTTATAACTTTTTTTAAAAAAAATTGGCATATAGTAAAAAAATGAATTCTTCTTAACTCAGATTGTTCGATCAGCACATAATAAAAAAAATGACTTATACAAATAGTTATTTTAGAAAATAAAAACAATTATATTTATAGCCAGTTGCATCAACTTAATCTGGAATTTTTGAAAATTTAAGGTATTTGAATTTCACTGTTCTCTATGCCGTACATACATATGCCTTTCTATGCAAACATCGTATTCTAAACGTCGTTTAAATTTAATATGGATTAATTGTTGGCGCAACTAATCATTCATAAAATCAACCCAATAATAGTTTTGGCTTAACACATTTTGAGGAAATTCATATTTCCAGTTGTACTTGTAAATATCTAAATATTTTCAATTTCATTATAATAATTTAGATAATTTATTGATATTATTTTAAAGGTTATATAATGTATTATAGATTTAGTACAATATATATCGGATTTTCCTAGTAAAGGGACTTTTTTATTTAATTTGAAAAAATACGTGAAAGTTATTTACCAAGTAGCTTATTTTTATTCATAATAAACATAAATTGATATTTACCACTTACAAATATGTGCACCGGGGTCCTCAGGCTTAAGGGAGCCCTCGAGCAACCCTGAAGTTCCGAGGCGAAGTGTGTTTCTGTTCAACCATTTTAAACTATAAAATTATGTAAAAAGTATATAATTATACATTCTGTTCAAACTTAAGCCCGTACTATTACTAACTTTGTTATTACAAAAGCTACAAATTCGGTTAAATTAACAAACTAGCAGTAGTTTTCACACTGATTACACTGACGCAGTCAGAAAAACAATGGAAAGTCGCGTTTATGAGATAAAATCAAAAAGACACTTTTTTAGATGGAACAGCGTTTATATTACAGTGAAACTTGCTTATAACGAGCACTGGTTATAACGAGAACTCGGTTATAACGAGGAAATTAAAAAGTCCTGTTTCTAGATATGGTAAATTACATATAAAGGTATATATTTGTTTAAAACGAGTACTTAAAGTTGGTTCTTGTCCGATGAAAATTGTAGCACAAAATCTTTAAACCGGACACTAAATAGCGCACAAAATACTTAACGTTTCGCCGTCGTTCGACAGCTTCGTCAGAAGTGAAAAATATAAACCTACGACATTTTTATTTTACACATTTCTATAAAACGTCTTTTGAAAATATTAGACTCGTAATATAAAATATTAGTATTTTCAAAATCAAAATTATGGTCATTTTCTACATTTTTTATACTTTTCACTTCTGACGAAGCTGTCGAACGACGGCGAAACGTTAAGTGTTTTATGCGCTATTTAGTGTCCGGTTTAAAGAATTTGTGATAAAACGAGTACGTTTATTAGGAGAACTTGCTTATAACGGCCAATTAGGTAATTTTTTTTTGTTTTACCTTGCATATAGCGAGCTTAATTTCAAAAAATTTTAAAATATTTTTGTTTGATGTAGAAGTACGTACTATGCCCGACAAAAAATCTAAATACGATGAATTAATTGTTAAAATTTTTTTTTTGTTTTTTTGCGTATTTTTTACGTTACCATAAAACAAGCAAAATAAATTGTTTAAAATTGTATTCAAACTTACTAGTTTATTAAATAAACACAAAAATGCAGGAGTACAGTTGTCCCAGATTCTTTTGGTGTTCATAGAACATATCATATATGCATATATTTTTTTCATTTATAACGAGCACTTGCATATAACGAGCAATAAGAGTGGTCCCTTGAGCCCTCGTTATATCCGGGTTTTACTGTACTTTACCAATCGATAGAAATAAAATTCTTAATTAAAATTGCTTGTGCTTTGGAAACAAAACATTTGTAAATCGCCGTAATCTGTTAGCAGAGTATTGTTTTAGAAGTTTGTGGTTTATTTGTAGCTAAAAAAATGGTTTTTACGCATCTAGAAAAAATTACAAAAATTGTTATAATTTGTGTTCATTTTTCTAGATGCGTGTAAAAACCACAAACAAATGTACAAAAAGAGTCATAATTTTTGTTCATTTTTCTAGTTGCATGTAAAAATCACGAAAAATTGTTCAAAAATTGTCACAATTTTACTTATTTTTCTAGATAGTAGATACGTGTAAAAACCTTAAAAAATTATTTTGGTTAGGAGCCCAGATTTCTTTTTGCACCGGGGCCCTTGGTCACCTAGCTACGCCACTGTGTATGTCTCATAGTCAAGTGGACCACCGGTATGTGCCTATGTATCTATATAATTAATAGATTTAAAAATTTTAATTTTATACGTCTATTGTATTACTAGAATTAATTGTAATCTGATACAAAGAAAAAATTGGTTCAGAATAAATAATAAATTAAGAAGTAATCAACATAGCTTCTTGCTCGAATTCAACTGTCTATTTCAACTTGATTTTGAAGAATACTGTGACGGAAATGAGTGCAAAGAGAGAGAAAGACTGAGCATCCTCTAAGAGTGACAAAGATGGCACAATACCGATACCACGTGGTTTGGTTCAAATTAGTTTCATAACTTGATTTAATACTTCAGTTTAAAACACATTTTCTTTATCAAATATGCTTCTCAAGGGATAATGGACTAAATTACATGTATAAATTAAAACCATCTTAAAAATTAGAAATGAAAAGTGCAAAATTAAAAAATATTGAAAAGTAAAATGAAATTATTTAATAACATTCGCTATAAATTACCGACCATACCTTTTTTTTTATAGAGGTTTGGAGAATCTTCAAAGACAACGTCAACGGTAATCCAAGTATCAGACGTGTTGGATTCGCCCTGTCATTATCGCCTATTTCTTAGGTCATTGACAAAAGCGCCTACCAACTAAACTCCTTATCCTCTCTTGCAGCTGCTAATTTCTGAAATCTGCCGTTAGGCATCGCGTCAGAAACTTCGCACTGTCTGGTGTTGGTGCTTATTTATGTTAGTTTTAGTCGGGGTTGTCTTTTCCAGGTAGGTTGAGATCATGGGCTACCTCTCAGCCTCTCTCTTGCTTTCTCGTCCTTTGTTTTGGTCATCATGATCTTTCGGAGCATTTTGGTGATGTCTTCCCAATGCTGCTCGTTGGTTAGAATGATGTCGCCAACGTTCTCTTTGGATATTATTTTGCCGCATTTTCTGTTTGCCTCCGACCATAACTAACATCTCTAAATTGGACTCGTCTGTCTCGAATTCGTCTACTGCACATGGCCACGCCTACACCTATCTTATTGTGAAATTACTCGGCATATTTAATAATTTAGCGACACGTTCCACGTAAGCAGTATAAGGCGCTATCTTACTTCGAACTCTTTTCGGGCTCTCTCGGCGTTAAACTCCGTTCGATTCATAAAGACCTCTTATTACACTATACCTATGTGATGAAATTTTTTTTTGTTAAATTATTTCTTCAAAATTCTAAGAATAAACCTAACTTTTAAAAATTCGGAAACTTTTTCTAGTCATTTTCATAAAAAACTTCATGAATTAATGCAATCACTTTTGGACTACGACATGTTAATACGAAACTCATTAGGTATAGGTATCAGAATAGTATATTATTATACAAGTTTCACAAGAAGGCTTATTGTAACACGAGTGGGGTTGGGGTACGACTAGCGAAGCGTAGCGAACTAGGAGTGCCCCAACGGAACGAGTGTTACAATGCCTCTTGTGAAACGTGTATAATATACTATTTTTTTCTACTTTGCGTCACTTGTTCAACAAAAATATGAAAAATATTGATCTTCTTAGTATATGGGGAATTTTAGTTGTAATGCGTGGCAACAGTGAAAACCTTTCATTTTAATCGAAAGTCACATTAACAAGTTATTAATTTTTCTTATCCAGCTTCATTGTGAGTATATTGTTAAGTAACAAATAAATACTGAGTTATTTTGTAAAATCTATTAAATATTTTCAATTAAAAATTACTAAAATTTCCCCAAAAACAGTGTCACAATGAGCTTCATTGTGAAACTGTTTTTGGTGTCACAATAAGTTCATTGTGAACGCAAAGTAGAAAAATGTAATTTAAAACATAAAAGCGTTGATTGAAGTATTTACTGTAAGATACATAACTGGACGGCTTTAAACGTACCACTAAAAAGTTCTGGCCGCTAGGATCGCTGCAAAATTCTGGTATAAAACTTAGATAATTTCAGGCGGCATTTCTGCATTTCTTAATTACTCTTGTATATTATACTAGATATTTTCATACACTGCAATGAGTTCTTCAACTGCATGTCACTGTTGTGTCTACAGAGACTGTAACAATTCGAGAAAAACTTCGTCTTTGACATTTTTTAAATTTCCAGTTAAAGAAGAAGCTCGGTGTAAACAGTGGTTAATTAATTGTGACAATTTAAAGCTTATTGATACATATCTGAAACAAGTAGTGCCTTTAAGTGAATTATTAAGAAATAAGTTAATTTGTGAGAAACATTTTGCTCCCACCAGCTTTAGAGATTTTGCGGCAGATAAAAAATATTTAAACTGTAATGCAGCGCCTTTAAAATGTAATTCAGGTGAGAAATATACCGGGTGATTCAGACCACCCATTCCACCCCTTTTTCTCGAAAATATGGGAACATATGTCGAGTTGGGTATCATTGAATAAGATTTTTAAAAAGAAACAAATATTCTTTGAATATTCTTTTGATATCTGAAATAGTTTTCTAGAAAAAAATTAAACTAATTTTTTCGTTTTTAGTACTTTTTCGTCTTAGTAGTTTTTTCGTTAGTTTAAATATTGTACAAACAAAATTAGTTTCCTTTTTAAAATCCTATTCAACAACGTTTAATAAAATATCAATATAGTGATGGTTATTTTATACAGCAAAACCTCTCTTAGGCGGATAGCCACTTTTAAAATTGAGATCTGTTGATCTGCTGCACCATTCACGGATTGGAAATCCGTATAGATATAAAATTTTATTTTTTTGGGTGAAATTACATTTAGATCAAGAATTATAAAGAGTTTAAAAATGCGGGTTTTTACTGTTATGCAGGCTAACTGAACGAATACTTTCGCTTTTAGTAGTGAAGTTGTAAGGGGCTGAAATTGACCCTAGCGGTGGTTTCGGAGAAATTTTTTGTCGGTTTATGACCTGATAGCTACAATAGATGTAGCCGTGCTGGCCGAAATGCGACAAGTGAATATACAGTTCATTTTTCCAATATATGCCGATCGATAAGCCAGAGAATTCTTATATAGCTAAGCTCCTTCTAACTTTCGTGAAACAGCCTTGCGGCATCTGTCATGTCATTTCATCTTATATTATGCTAATTCAGATCTACACTGACTTTCAAAAGTTCGTAATAAATGGGAAAAAAATTTTATTATTGATTTTTCCGAAAATTTTTTATTGCAGTAGGTTCATGCATCAATCAAAATACGAAACAACACAATTCCAAACTTGAAAAATAGAAATTCTCGAAAATGAAAAATTACGATAATTCGAAAGTTAGATGAAATTTAGTGTACTCAACAAACTGTAGTGACTTAATGCAATATTTTGCTAAAATTATGATCAAAAATCAATTTTTTTAAATTTTATTTTATACGGTTTCAAAATTAAAATGCTGTTTTAAATCTTTCAAAAACAAAATATCATCTCGTTCTTAAATCTGTGTTTACTTAGACTAATTCCACTAATATGAAAATATTTCTTTACATAGAACGCTTTTTACAAAAGAAATAGATATTGAAAAAACACGATTTTGTTACATTGCGTTGTTAACAATTAAATAAAAACTGCTTCCATTTCTTTTTTACATAATAGAAAGACAAGATGTAAATACAAATAATGTTCTTTAGAGCATACTAAATGCATACTTCTGGTCTTTTGAAAAATATTGTAAATTTTAAGCGATAATTCGTAAAATAGTATTAGCCGTAAACCTAATCAAGCAAAAACATCAGTTGGTTCATTGATATTTCTTGTTCATAAAAAGTAAATTTTTATACATGTTCCGTTAAAGATGCTGACAAAGTTAACTGAACAAGAAAAATCAACGAACCAACTGATGTTTCCGCTTGACGTTATTTTCATTTTGATTTCCCGGATGGACACTTTTTTATTATTAATTTCTCAGAAAAATTTGTTGTTTGTGTTCCAAACTCGAAATGCACTATCAAAATTTAAATACCTCTTGTCATATACCGAGTAGATCAAAATAATGAAATCGACTAAGAGTAAAGTACCTTTATTTTTCAAGATACACGAAAATATTATTTAGAAAGGTCAAATCATGGCTGTCTAAGAAAAAAATTTTTTTTGGGCGCAAAAAGTGGAATTTTTATGGTATCAATGTTATTGATCATAATTTCTAGTTGGTAGATGAGTGAAAAATAAACCCCAGAGTATATTCATGTCACACTTGAAGAAACGTCCAGTTCTACACATTCAAAGTTCTACGACACACACGTTGATACGAGAAAAATTGAAAAATATGTAAAAAAAAATTTTTCTTCTTAGGCGGCCATCATTTCATATTTAAGATCTTAAGATGATAATTCTGAATAACTTTTCCAAATAATATGTCCGCATATTTTGAAAAAGAAAGATACTTTACTCTTATGTCGATTTCAAATATTTTGATTCCCTCGGTATATGACAAGAGATTCAAATTTTGATATGTGCATTTTGAGTTTCGGAAGACGCAGGGGCTTTCATAAAGAATACTTTTTTTGAGAAATCAATAATAAAAATATTTCCCATATGTGTCCAAGTTTCTGCCGGTCACTGTATATCAACCGAACAGATTAGAATTATACTTACTCAGATTAGGTTTGTACTGTATTAACTGTTACATGTTACGTGAATGGCCCTGTATATAATAATTTTGTTGTTCGGGCACAACACCTACCGTAATCGGTGAATTGTCTGCGGTTTAAAAATTAAAGTCTAATAGAGGTATCAATGCATTTAAATTACATATAACTAAGCAATTTTGGGAATGAAAAGCTGTCCGTCTAAGAGAGGTGTCGTCCTCGTAAGTCACTGAATGAATGAATGAATGAATGAATGATTGAGTGAATGAAGTGTCCGTCATGGGAGGTTTCACTGTACAATTTTTTTATTTAGGGTTCGACGTAGCAACAGAATTACCGTCTACGGATTATCTAGATCTAGAGGAAAAGTCGCCGGAAACCATGCGTGTTTTTAAATCCCAATCCGTACGTACGTACAGCAGATTTCAACAAGGTGATTTCAACAACGGTGATAGTCATTCAGACGCATTACAAATAATAAAACTGATAGGTAGTCCTGTTAAAAGACCTGTCACACCTGTTGTCTCCAACAGAACTCCTTCGCCTTATAAGCAAGACAGTGACAGTTCTTCAGGAATAATTTTCAAACGTTTTGCTACATCCACCCCAGTTCAGAGTTACGATACACCTCGAAAAAAACAATTAAAGAAAAGGATTATTGAATTAAGAAAAAATATTAAAAGAAAAAATGCTGCTAATATAAGACTTAGACAGCGGGCACTGTCCTTTTCCACCCGTAATATTCTTTCAAATTTATTAAAAAATAAATCACCTGGAGTTAAAACTTTAGTGTATATGCAATGTTTTCACAAAAAACGAACTATGTGGACAAAAACTGAAAAACATTTGGCTCTATCCTTATATTATAAATCGCCGAGTAATTACAAGTTTTTGCTAAGCACTCTACAGTTCGTACTACCTGGAATATCTACCATCCAATCGTGGCTTAAGGTATTTACTTTTCTTTTTCTTTTTTAGTATGAAGTTGATGCTAAGTGAGTTTTCTTTCAGATATATAATTTAAAAACGGGAGTCAATACAGTATTAATTAATAAATTAAGGACTAAAATTATAAGTATGACAGCAGACGAAAGAATGTGCGTCGTAATGTTTGACGAAATTTCACTGAGGAAAGACCTTAGTTACAATAAATATTACGATGTTATAGAAGGATTTGAGGATTTTGCGACGCTGGGCCGAAACTCAAATTTAGCTAGCCATGGACTACTGTTTTATTTAAGAGGACTTCTTTATAAATGGAAAGTACCTTTTTGTTATTATGCTTCTTCCGGTCCAGTAATCGGGAATATAATAACAACTTTAATAGTGGAAGTAATAAAAAAACTACAAGATATTGGATTAAATCCACGAGTTATTGTTTGTGATCAAGGGGCAAATAACAGGAATGCTATAACACATTTAGGGGCTACAAGAGATAATCCTACCATAGAAGTAAATAAGAAAAATATATTTATTTGTTTTGATGCTCCTCACCTTTTAAAAAATTTAAGAAATAATTTTATGAACGAAATATTAGAACTCTATGTAAATAATAAGAAGATCCGCTGGTCGGATGTTATAAATACATACAAAATAGATAAGGCAAGTACTGTCACACGATCGATGATCAAAATAACTGGCAGACATATTAATCCCACAACATTTCAAAAAATGAGGGTAAAATATGCTGCGCAAATTTTCAGCAATTCTGTCTCTGCGGCAATTTTAACATGTTACAGTACAGGCCAATTACAGTCTGAAACTGCAGTAGACACTGCATTATTTATAAAAGATATTAATAATGTGTTTGACTGTTTAAATAGCAAAACAGTAGGTGATTCAAATCCGTATAAATGCGCTTTATCCATATATAAGTTATTGCCCTGCAACTCGTTGACGCAAGCCCAAATCTATTTTGAAAATATTAAGTTCTTTGAAAATGGGAAAGAACGGAAAAATATTTATTGCTTAGATGGATTCAAGTGGACAATTAATGCAGTTTTAAAACTGTGGCAAACATTACAACATGAAGGGAAAAAATATTTATTGACTTCAAGACTGAACCAGGATCCCATTGAAAATGCGTTTTCAGTCATTAGGAGTAGAGGTGGTTATAATCCTCATCCTTCGGTTAGAGAATTTCGTATTGCTTTACAACATAACATGCACATTCGTTTGCAAATGTCGGTAGAATCAGCTAATTGTGAAATCGATAATGATGACATTTTATATGTACATAACGACGACGTTTTAAAAGTAAATAACGATGATAAAATTGACCCTACTGACAGTCAAGATAATTTAAGTGGTATTTCTCAAACAGACGAACAACATTCGCTCACCACCCAATCTCAATTTTTAAAAGAGGATGAAAACAATAGCTTTCAAACAAAAGATATTCAATACCGTTTAATTTCGGAGAACATTACATTAGAATCATGTACTAATGCTTATGTGGCCGGATATCTATGTTATAAGTTATTTAAGAAAGTAAATTGCCATCTTTGCAAGCAAGAGATGATTAAGGACGATACATTATTTTTAAATTCAAACGAATTACTTTTATTTTACCGAGATTATGGAACTAAAGAAACAGAAATTAAATATTTGGTTCGGCCAACTGAAAGTTTCACTGAAATAGTTACTTTTTTGCTGCAATCATTCAACTTTAATTTCCAAAATTATAAAGCGGAATATAATATTAGTAAAAAAATTAAAGCCAGTATGATAACTGCAATGCAAAATAAACATGACACTTGGTTCAACAAGTGTCCAGAACATAAAGACATAATTGTAGAATTATTAATAAAAATCAAATTATTTCGCACCATGAAATGGGAAGTGGAGACAAAATTTAAACAAACAAAATTTTTAAAACCACATAGTAAAATTAGAATTTTGTCATCAAATTGAAAGTATGTAGTTTTTTTTGTATTGATGCATATATTTTCTGAATAAATATTTTGTCATTTTTAAAGTTATGTATTATTTATTTTTTTCCAAATTAATAAATAAATAATAAGATTATAAGTTTCCATAATATGAATTGCGGTGTTGAGTGAAGAAGTTCCTTCAATCCACGGTTTCGGTTTCTCAGATTTATCTTGGAGTAAAACCTACAACATTTTAAATTTATTTACTTGACGCTCGGGGTCGTTACTGTACAGCGGTAGATTTAGGGACAAGTGCGGTTCGACGTAACGGGGATGTTGTGCACGCGCTGAAACACGGAGGTTGTGCATCTTCCCATAAATACTTCAATCAACGATAAAAGCTAATCGCATTAAACACACTTTATGTAAAGTATAGTTTTTATTCGATATTTTAAACTCGACGTTTTAAGTCTTCTAATTCAATTGTAATAATAATATTATAATAATAGTATGTAATAAATTTTTAAAAAACCGTCTGCGCAGGTCCCACAATAGTCTGGAGCTTTTAGCCGCTTACCTCTTGTACAAGTTCCATTTTCAAGAGAGATTACAGATCGCCACATTTTAGTTAAAGTTTCACGCCATCTATCCCTCAATTGTAAAATACCGTCAGCGCCATCTATATCCAGTGCTTCCAGGTCTAGGGAAATTTCCCTAGATCTAGGGATATTTGTACCACAGCAGGGAAAAAGGGAGAAATTTATTAATTTGTTTTAAATCTAGGGAAATTCAATTTATTAATTAATATTATTATCCAACTTTCCAGTATTTTTGTCTTTAAAAATAAAAGTTTAATATAACATATCAGATAAATTTTGTTTAAAATTATCGTGTAATTGTGTATTCCCATTTGTTGCGCGCGAAAGTTTTTTGTACAGTTGATATTGATGATCGATTTTGCTGCCCTCTAGTAGTGACTAGGATAATTACAGTTCTAGCTGCAAACCATTGAAATATTTGTATAACAATTCTGGTAAGTACATAAACAATTTCACGTTTATAGTCTAGATATTCCTATAAATTTCCGCTAAAACTGCACGTTTGGTTCGTAAATTTGCGCGTACTCAGAAATGTCAGATGCTCGTGCCTTTTTGCAGGTTAATATGTGGTTAAATACATACATATAAGGTTAGATTTATTAATTTGTGTTTTATTTATTCTTTTCTGATAAAAAGTTTATTATTATACAAAGATGGCAGTTCTGAGTACGCGCAAATTTAGGAACCTAACGTGCAGTTTTACCAAATTTTTCCATTTTCGTAATTAATTGGAAACTTAAAACTTAAGTATTTTTGTTTTTTTCACTAGTTCAGATTTATTAGTTTAGATTATTGCTCAATGGCTTTGTTAATACAAAATTGCAAAATTCGAATGTTTTTATTACCTAAGAAGGTAGTTTTCAACAAATTTAGTAGAGAGGAGAGAGAAGAAAGTCTAGGGAAATCTAGGGAACTCTCGTGAGAATTCTAGGGAAAAGGAACATGTCGCATCTGGCAGCACTGTCTATATCTCTCTTGTATCGGCGGTCACGCTTCAAGGCGTAAGACTGGGTATCTTAATTTTAAGTATTCGTGTTGCCTTAGTCACCATTTTTATTAAATTTTAGTGGAAATGCTTTTGGTCTTAGACGTTTACGTTTCCCACTAATATAGTAATCAGTGGACTTAAAGTGTTCTTCACAGAGTACCATATTTTTTCAATCATTAAAGTTGTCAATGGCAGCAACTTTAATATTGCCACAATTTAGTTGCCATTGTTTTACAGCGACTTGGTCAATAAGTGAAAAATTGAAAAAACTTATGTCATTATTTTTGCGTTTTCTTTTGTTCGTACAGTTAAAATAAACGCACTGTCCACTTGGAACAATCTTATCGGCCATCATTTAACTAGCACAACACCAACACACATAAAACTCACATTAAACAATACAGAATTATTTAATATACCCAGATTTGTCGTTCTAACAAGAAAGCACAACTACTAGAACTGTTTTGCGCATGCGCAGTAAAAGCTTACTTGGAACGCGCAAAACTGCGCACACTCAAAACTCAAAATTCTGGTATGTCCTGCCAGAACAAACTAAAGCAATAATCACGCTATCGTTTTGGTTTGTAATATATTTTGTTTCAAATAAAAGAGATTATTTATTTTGATTAAATACAGGGTGTATCAAAATCATCAAAATACAATCAAAATAGTGATTTTCTCGAATTGTTTGATCGCATTAGCAGGAAAATACACGATTCATAGCTTTCTAGATTGAAAGACAAAAAAGTTTATTTCTCGTTGTCATGGAAACCGAAATTACCAAATGATACCTATTCGAATTCGCAATGATCTGCAGATTTCAAATTTATAAAAATATATAGGGTGTTCCATTTAAAATAAAAAAGTTGACGTCACTTACGACGGAACCGGAAGTCCTACGGTGCTCAATAGTGTGTCGGAAAATGCATTTCTTTACTTAATTTTTATTTTCCAAATTTCATTGAAATAGATTAAAAAATAAAAATTCTACAAGGGTGGGTATATGGCGTGGGACACCCGGTATATATCTATTAAATCTAAACGAAATATTCCTTTTTAATCAGCGTGTCGGAGACTGTTGAATATCTGCTAATGTTTTCTGGCTGATTTTTGCAAGCGATTGTCTAATTTTATTTTTTAAATATGTATTTAGTCGTATTTGGTTGGATTTTATTATTTTATTTTATTAATTTCAGTTAATTAGGCAGCTTTTCTTTTATTTTTTTAAAATTTTGGAGTTATTTTTTAAACTTTTGTTTTAAGAGTTATAATTTTTTTAATTACTATTTATGCAGTGAAATTTTTCTGTTAAATTATTTTTTCGAAATTCTAAGAATAAAACAAACATTTAAAAATTCGGAAACTTTTTCTAGTCATTTTCATAAAATACTTCATGAATTACCTAATGCAATCACTTTTGGCATTGATTATAAGAGTATATTAAGATACCCAGCCTTACGCCTTTAAGCGTGACCGCCGATACAAGAGAGATATAGATGGCGCTGACGGTATTTTACAATTGAGGGATAGATGGCGTGAAACTTTAACTAAAATGTGGCGATCTGTAATCTCTCTTGAAAATGGAACTTGTACAAAAGGTAAGCGGCCAAAAGCTCCAGACGATTGTGGGACCTGCGCAGACGGTTTTTTAAAAATTTATTACATTCAATTGGATTAAAAACTATACTTTACATAAAGTGTTTTTAATGCTTAAAGGATTGTCCATGATATTAGTGACTAACAATAAATAAATATTGGAGGATGTGCCTTAAGTCACTATAAAACGTGTCGAAGTTAGATATCCAAATCGAGGTTAGTTTTCCAAATCTATTTATTCTTTAATAATCGGTTCACAAAAGATGACTAGATGACATGTTTCGGAAAAAATTCCATTTTCAAATCTAATAAAACAAACCCGCAAGCACAGCCATTTCTAAAGAACAGTTGTTTTTCCGAAACATGTCATCTAGTCATCTTTTGTGAACCGATTATTAAAGAATAAATAGATTTGGAAAACTAACCTCGATTTGGATACCTAACTTCGACACGTTTTATAGTGACTTAAGGCACATCCTCCAATATTTATTTGTTTTTAATGCGATTAGCTTTTATGTTTTAAATTACATTTCTGATACCAATACCTAATGAGTTTCGTATTAACATGTCGTAGTCCAAAAGTGATTGCATTATTTCATGAAGTATTTTATGAAAATGACTAGAAAAAGTTTCCGAATTTTTTAAAGTTAGTTTTATTCTTAGAATTTCGAAAAAATAATTTAACAGAAAAAATTTCTTCACTTAGGAATAATGTAATAAGAGGCCTTTATGAATCGAACGGAGTTTAACGCCGAGAGCCCGAAAATAGTTTTATTCTTAGAATTTCGAAAAAATAATTTAACAGAAAAAATTTCTTCACAGAGAGCCCGAAAATAGTTCGAAGTAAGGTAGCGCCTTACACTGCTTACGTGGTACGTGTCGCTAAATTATTAAATGCCGACGTAGAGTACGTTCACAATAAGATAGGTGTAGGCGTGGCTATGTGCAGTAGACGAATTCGAGACAGACGAGTCCAATTTAGAGATGATAGGTATGGTCGGTAATTTATAGCGAATGTTATTAAATAATTTCATTTTACTTTTCAATATTTTTTAATTTTGCACTTTTCATTTCTAATTTTTAAGATGGTTTTAATTTATACATGTAATTTAGTCCATTATCCCTTGAGAAGCATATTTGATAAAGAAAATGTGTTTTAAACTGAAGTATTAAATCAAGTTATGAAACTAATTTGAACCAAACCACGTGGTATCGGTATTGTGCCAAGTTGAAATAGACAGTTGAATTCGAGCAAGAAACTATGTTGAATACTTCTTATTTTATTATTTATTGTGAACCAATTTTTTATTTTTATCAGATTACAATTAATTCTAATAATACAATAGACGTATAAAATTAAAATTTTTAAATCTATTAATTACATACATACCGGTTGTCCACTTGACAATGAGACATACACAGTGGCGTAGCTAGGTGACCAAGGGCACCGGTGCAAAAAGAAATCTGGGCTCCTAACCAAAATAATTTTTTAAGGTTTTTACACGTATCTACTATCTAGAAAAATAAGTAAAATTGTGACGTAAAAATGCGTAAAAACCATTTTTTAGCTAGAAATAAACCACAAGCTTCTAAAACAATATTCTGCTAACAGATTACGGCGATTTACAAATGTTTTGTTTCCAAAGCACGAGCACTTTTGATGATTTTGTAAAACTCAAAATAGCTTCTTTATTTATTAGTTTACGAAAAAACAACAAAGGACAATTTTAATTAAGAATTTTATTTCTATCGATTGGTAAAATCGTAAAACAGTAAAACCCGGATATAACGAGGGCTCAAGGGACCACTCTTATTGCTCGTTATACGCAAGTGCTCGTTATAAATGAAAAAAATATATGCATATACATTCAGGGGCAGACAAAGTAGTTCGAGTAGTGACAGTTAGAACGCCGAAAGGTGACTACAGACGCGCCACAAAAAGAATATGTATCTTACCAATAAATAGATGTGTGAGATTAGTGTGGGTGGTTGAAATACTTTCAACGGCGGGCGGACTGGCGGAATGTTCGGTTTACAATTAGTTAACATTATTTATAAAAATAGATTGCGTTGAATGAAAAACAATTATTGTTACATATATGTATATTTGTCAAAAAAAGTATTAGAGCAATAAAAAATTTCATTTGCCAAAAAAGTATTTATCGTGTCTTATTAAGACACTGATCCTTCGAGAAAACAACAAACACCATAATAAATAAGCCATATAATCTAAAGACGTTGAAGATATGATTATTAAAACCCTTTTGCTTAAAATTTTGAATTTTTATAGAAAAAAAAATGGAGTAGTTTTTGCAGGTAACGGAAATATTGCAGTTTTGCGTTATGTGTAAAATATTTGTGCTTGCTCGAAACTCGAAGGTGCACGTCCGTGCCCCGTGGTGCTCCTGGTTTGTTCATTTGTGGTTTGTGACGGTTATTGGATTTTGTTTATTTTTATCGTTTTACAATGGTTAATCGTGTTAAAGGGTTGTAAGGACGTTATTATAGTTTATTATGGGAGAAATTTACTAGTCGACAAACAGTACAGCTTGCGCAGTAAGGCTCTAAAAAATTAACATTTACGTTTATTTTCCGTTGTCATGAAAATCAACCAAATTTTCATTTTAAAATTCCCGCGCATAATAAGTCAGAAAATGGCTTCCCTATTGCCGTACTTTATACTATCTAGGGACTTTAGGAATACCTAATCAGTAACTTATCGTATTCGTAATAGCAATACGATCGAATCGATCGACGCAGAACGGAATCTGCCTGCTGATTGTTAGATATTCTGTGGTTTTAAATAATACAGTTTTGAGTTTAAACTATTGCCATTGTGACAAATAGAATCTCGGGGGTTGGAACATCTACCGAGCGCGTCTCCCGGGTGGCGGATGGGGGTACGGCCAAGGTCTTGTGACCATGGCTAGTGGTAATGAAGCCCCGGGCCTAAACTCCCGCGTGGTGGACATCCACCGTGGACCACTCCCCCCTCTCCACTGGATTGTAACCGTCCAGTGGATTTCACAGGGGTTTGGTTACCCTCGTGTTTGTGCCGTGCGAGGCGACCCGCGATGGTGGATGAGAGGATCCTGGAGATTGAGTTCCCTGAAGTGGGGGCAACACATCTCTTTGGCCTGGATTTCACCTAGACGGGAGGTCGAAACTAACCCACTTCGATCAAACGGCTGAGTTGTCGGGTCAGACCGCCGACCGGGTGAGTTCCTTGGGAGCGGGGGGTGTGTGGGCTGGCACTGTAGGTGCGCAGCGCATCTTACACGTGTGCTGTGCCGAAGCGGAGGTCCGGCCTGTGCGCAACCCGTTTCTGGGAGCTATATCCGACTAGTAGCCCTGGCGTCGAAGTTCGGCGTCCCCATTTGGGACTCCGTGGTGGGTGGGGAGCTAGGAGGACGAAGCTTTCATACAATAACATGGACACCGAAAAGAGTGTAGTAAAACAAACAGAGGGTGCGTCTTCGGATACCCCTCAACCATCTCATTCACAGGCCTCACCACAACGGCTGGGCCAAGAACAACAGCCACAGGAGTGGCAACAACAGAAGGCTCACCGGAAACGGATTAGTGGAGCCGAACAAAAAAGAAGGAAGCTGGCGCGCCTCAGAGCTGCGGATGCGTCTGGAAAACAGGCTGACCAAACGGTCAGACAGTCTACCAGTGATGCACCAAAAAGCTCGAGTGCACCCACTTCCAAGCCCGGCGCTCCAACCCAGAGGCTGGCCCACACGGCTAACCCGGGTAAGAAAGAAGGGCAGCCCAAAAAAAGGGCAAGATCAGATGGTACCCCACCATCTGAGAGGCCCGTGACGAAAGGCAGTGCTGTTAACCAGCCTCCCTTACCTTCGAAAACAAAGGGGGTCGCAACTGCAGGTAAAATCACAGCAGGACCCTCTAAAAGACCGGATGGTGGCTACAAAGAGGCTGTTAACAAACACCTCCACGTAGCCATCATCGACAAGAATAACCCGTGGGGTAAATTAACAAAACCCCAAAACGAGGCAATCCAAAAAGTACTGGAGAGGGCTTTGGACAACTACTTGTTCTCCTGCCCATCTGGGACTATAAGACCACCGACCTTCAAGGGATGGTCGTATTCGGGTGAGATCTTAAGGATCACATGCGAGGACGACTATTCCTTGGCTTGGTTGAATAAGACGGTTGGCAACCTCTCACCCCCGTGGGAGGCTGCACGTCTAGAAATGGTACAGGTGGGTCGGCACCCCAGGCTCTGGAAGGCGACACTATGGATTCCGGATGAACCGGAAGAAATGGATGTCGTCCAAAGACGCCTGGAGCTGCAGAACCCCTGGACAAATATCTCCAGATGGTGCGTCTTCCATACGGCCACTCGCGATCAACCTCTTGGGAGGCTGATTGTTTTTGGCGTTGGAGATGACGTCGTGAAGGAAATAAACAGCAAAGGAGGGAAGCTGAATTATAAGTTCACCTCCTTAAAAATTAAAATCCAGAAGCCTGTCGAGCAACAGACGGCTTCTGCAGACACCGAGCAGCTGCAAACACACCAATTGCAACTGCAAGAAACAGAACAGCAACAGCCGCAAGAGCAACAAGTTAAAGTCCCCATCAGCCACATGGAGACTGAGGCAGTCGAACCCCCGGTTGCGACACCTCAGATCAGTGAGAAGTGGTGGGACCTACTCCAAGTTTCGCCACCGGATTCCCCTTCCAGTGACGCGACCTAAAAACTTAATCCTCCCCCATA
This sequence comes from Dorcus parallelipipedus, assembly GCA_958336345.1. Lineage (NCBI taxonomy): Eukaryota > Metazoa > Arthropoda > Insecta > Coleoptera > Lucanidae > Dorcus > Dorcus parallelipipedus. The sequence continues at coordinate 45,680,914 of OY284475.1, forward strand.
AGTCCCAATGGCGGGAATACACATTAAACAATTAAACCTGCATCACTGCCGGGCGGCTGCAGCAACTCTATGCAGACACCTTGGTAGTGAGCCGGACATTGTTTTAATTCAAGAACCCTGGATAGTTAAATCAAGTGTTTCAGGCCTAAGTAATCTGCGAGGTACTATCTTCGTAGACAAAAAACATAATAACCCTAGGACATGCATCTATGTACCGGGAAACCTTCAAGCCCTTCTAGTACCACACTTGAGCGGCCGAGATATCACGGTTGTTCAAATCAGTTGTGACATGAAGGGAAAAAACGAGATCCTTTTGGCGTCAATTTACCTCCCAGGAGATTCGACGGATCCCCCTCCCACTGTAGAGATGATGCAGGTCATAAAATACTGTGAGAGGAACAAAAAGCATCTTATAATTGGATGCGACTCAAATGCACACCACACTGTATGGGGTAGTGCCAATATCAACCCACGTGGAAGATCACTACTGGAATATCTTTCCGGTACAACCATGGAGATACTTAATAGGGGGAGCGAACCTACTTTTGTAAGTTCCCGATGCCAGACAGTAATTGATATTACTTTGGCCTCCCCCGGTATTTTCAACTATATAGAAAACTGGTCTCACAAGAAATTACCATGTCAGACCATAGAATGATTAGCTTCAAAATTAATACCTGCGAAGCTATTCCTAAGGAGTACAGAAATCCGAGATCTACCGACAGAGCGCTTTATCTGAAGTGCCTGGAGGACAGACTTCGGACTCCTCCTGTCTCCGGAAGAATTCAAACAATAGTAGAGCTGCAAAGAGAAGTTGACCTTCTTGAAGACTCTATTAAAAAATCCTATGAACAGGCATGTCCGGTAAAAACAGTCCAGGCACGCCAGCCCACCATATGGTGGTGCAGACAGCTTGATAAACTGAAACTTACCTTGAGCAAACTGTTCAATGAAGCAAAAAACACTAGAAATACAGATGACTGGGCCGCATATAAACGCCACCAAAGACTGTATAAAAAGAAAATTAGGGAAAGACAGAGGGAGACATGGAGATCCTTCTGCAACAAAATTGAGACCACCAGAGATTCTGCTCGTCTCAACAAAATACTAGCCAAAGACCCACATCAGCAACCAGCTAGTCTAAAACGTGAGGATGGTTCTTTTACCACCAACGTTGAGGAAACAGCAAAGGTACTGATGGACACACATTTCCCAGGTTGCAATATCAATCCCGTACCTGCATGGATGGAGGCTCCCGATACACTCCTAACGGAAGAGGATTGGGAGTTTGCCGACCGAGTAGTGGAGAAAGAAAGAACAATCTGGGCAATTAAAACCTTTCACCCCTTCAAATCGCCAGGTTTGGACGGCGTTTTTCCCGTCCTCCTCCAATGGGGACTGGAAACAATTCTACCCTACCTGATACGTATTCTTAAAGGGTGTATCGCTTGGAGATACATCCCTAAAAACTGGAGGGAAATAAAAGTGGTATTTATACCAAAACCAGGACGAAAAGACTACTCTCTCGCAAAATCCTATCGCCCAATTAGTCTCACATCCTTCTTTTTGAAGACTTTGGAGAGACTATGCGACAGGCTCATGAGAGAGGAAGTTATAGTCAACAAACCTCTACACTACAACCAACATGCCTACTTAGCAGGCAAATCTACAGGATCCGCCCTACATTCTGTAACCGGGCGGATAGAAAAAGCCATAAATAACAAAATGTTCACCTTAGGAGTTTTCATAGACATAGAAGGTGCGTTTGACAAAACCACCTTCAACAGTGTCGAACACGCACTACGTGAACATGAAGTAAACCACATTCTTAGAGAATGGATTCTACAGCTCTTGAAATGTAGAGCTGTACATATTACTGTTGGAAACGTGTCTCTTAGGGGAACGGTAAGCAGAGGCTGCCCTCAGGGTGGCGTCTTATCACCCCTACTATGGAACATAGTAGTGGACAGCCTCCTCCGTCAACTTAATGGAGCAGGCTTCTACACAGTAGGATATGCAGATGATATAACTATCCTGCTTAATGGGAAATATGAACAAGTGCTGTGCAACCTAATGCAAACAGCACTCAAATTGACTGAAAACTGGTGCGCAGAACACTCTTTGACAATTAATCCCTCAAAGACGGAAATGATTCTGTTCACAAAAAAGAGAAAAGTCGAGATCCGTAGAGTCCCTAAACTTTTCCAAACGGAACTAACCTTTTCAGATGAAGTCAAATATCTGGGAGTCATTTTTGACCGGAAACTGAATTGGGGTAAACATGTTAATGTAAAAGTGGCAAAAGCGTGTGTCGCCTTTTGGCAGTGTCGCCGTGCGATGGGCGGACTTTGGGGACCATCACCAAAAGCCGCCCTATGGCTGTACACTGCCGTTATAAGGCCTATGCTCTGCTACGGAGCGCTGGTCTGGTGGCCCAGAACCAGACTATCGACAACAGCATCGGAGCTTTCGCACGTACAAAGACTTGCATGTCTGAGTGCTACCGGCGCGTTGAAATCCACCCCTACCGCCGCCTTAGAGGCCATCCTTGGTCTCCCTCCACTGGATATATATGTGGAGGAGATGGCACTGGGATCAGCCCTGAGGCTGCGGGCAAAAAAGGTGTGGAATAATAATAACAAAAGTATTGGAGGTAGGCACCACCTCATTCTGGAGGAGGCTCTACAAGAGACTCCTCTTTTTGGGGCGACAGTTGACTCCCTCCCACCTACATATATATTCAGGAAGCACTTCAGCGTTCTCTTGAATACTGACGATGCACCCAAACCCGATATATCCATCTTCACTGATGGATCTAAGACCTTAAAAGGAACAGGCGCAGGAATTTTCTCCGATGACCTAGACCTTCATATAAGCATAGCACTCGGCCAACTGACAACTGTTTTTCAAGCAGAACTAGTTGCCATCACAGAAGATGCAAGAGCAATTCTGGATCGAGACATTCAGAACAAAATCATTAGAATAGCTAGCGACAGCAGAGCGGCATTATTGGCTCTAAACAGCAACAAAATATCCTTAGGGATAACATTCCAATGCCACAGCACATTAGAACAAGTGGCAAAACATAACACCCTGCAACTCACTTGGGTTAAAGGATACTCTGGAACAATTGGCAATGAGCAGGCAGATGAACTAGCTAGACAGGGAGCCGGGCAACCCTTTTGGGGCCCCGAACCGGCCATAATGCCATCATCAAGTCTGTTCAATGCCTTACTGAAACAGAGATCTCAGAATCGACATACCGATAGATGGGCAAAGCTAAACAAGTGTCGCCAAGCGAAAGAGGCTATAACGGCCCCATCGCTTAAACTGACACGATTCTGTATGCAACTACCCAGGAAAAGACTACGTTTATTCGCAGGAATACTCTCGGGCCACTGCAAATTGAACAAGCACATGCATCGCATAGGACTAACAGACAGCCCAATCTGTAGAGGTTGTAATCTAGAGGAAGAAACGGTTGAGCATATCCTTTGTGATTGCCCAGCACTTGCCTCAATCAGAGGTTCCATGTTAGGGGATTTCTGGCCTGACATGGCTGGAATTCGCAGTGCCCCTCCGTCAGACGTTCTCGGCTTCATCGAAAGAGTGGGATGGCTCGAGGAACGCTGACAGTTAAACACTGCTGAACACGGGGGTAGTACAATGGGCCCAAATTGTGGCCTAAGTGCATGTGGATTCTCATTCACCCCCCACACCAAATCCATCCAGACAAATAGAATTCCCTAAAACTGTTGTTTTTCTTGATGCACTTATGACAATTGTATTTGTTATCCTTGTTTCTCAATGTTCTCACGAGAGGAATGGGATTGCGTTACCTGAACGGAGTGTTGATTTAGTACCTTAAGGTAACGACACAAAGAAAGCAGATTGCCTGCTTACTGGTAATCGGCGCCGATAGGTTCAAGTTTTTCGCACATACGGATACGGAGTGAAAGCCGATAAAAACAGATATCTATTGAGAAAAATCAGGAAAATGACCTACTTTCATTGTTTTATAACTTATTTAAAAAATATGCGTTTATTTTAAAAGTTTATAAATGCGCATCGGCGCCGATTGCCGGTAAGCAGGCAATCCACTTTCTTTGTGTGCGTATCCTAAGGTACTAAATCAACATACTTCGTATAGAGGTAACGCATTTAGTGATTTTTTATATCTATCCTTGTCGCACATTCCTCTCATATAGGGATAAAAAACAGTTGGAAATATTATTTGAAGTGACGTTTGTCAAAGTTACTGTCAGTGGTTAAGAAAATTGAGCTTAAATATCGCATCCCAAACTTTTATCGCATGACATTTAATGATTCCGCCCTTTTCGTAAAAGAAACATTCTGCATTTCTCAAAATAACAACTTTTTGATTGGTAAATAACTAACTAGACATAACCTAACAAACTTTTAAATTGAAACCAGTGACATTGCGGTAAACAGAATTCCCTAAAACTGTTGTCTTCCTTATTGCACTTGCGACAATTATATTTGTTATCTTTGTTTTTCAATCCTCTCACGAGAGGAATGGGATTGCGTTACCTGTACGGAGTGTTGATTTAGTACCTTACTTTATCCCGGTAACCAGTACCAAAGTGTCGATTTTTGGCGTTTTCTCGAGTACATCAATTCAATGTAAATTTTTCAAAACGCCCAGGCCAGCTAGAAGTTAGAACTCGCTCTTCATTCAACCTAACATTTGAAAAAAGTAAAAAAAGGGTTTCTTAAGTTTCTTTTTTAATTTCAATCATCATAACAGGAATAAATTTTAAGTAACTTACAAACTTCAATATCTAAAAATATGAGCACAACAAAGCTCTCAAAAAATCTGATATTTGTGTGTAGCACAGTTTTAATCGATTCCTGAAAATGGTTTTTGAAATGACCAATTCATTTAATGTCTTTATGAGTTTAATCTATTAAAATTTTCTAAATAGGACACTTATTTTGGAACGGAGGGTGTATATTGTGTAAAAGGGCAAAGAAAATAGAGACAAACAGGATTTGGGCCCCCTATAACTCTGGCCCCCAGCGTCGCGGCGTCCGGCGCATTGTAGTTCCACCACTGTTAGTCACATATTTTTTAAAACTGCAAATTGTTTACTGATTTTCTCTGGGTGGACGAATTATATTATTCAACGTTATCGGTCAGAGGTGTACTGAATTGCACGCAGTGAGAGAAGCGCGTACTGTTTCCATTACATACAAATTAGTTGCTTTTTAGTAGCGATGATAGCGAGATATTTCAATAATCGATTATTAGTAATCGAGATATTTTAATACTCGACTAATATTAGTACTTAAAATTAATAGTACCAACTACTAATTATCACAAAGTAGAACGTAAACGTACTGAGTACAGTGAGTACCAATACTATTAATTGTAACCGTCAACCGATATCAATTCGCTTCGGTCACGATCACGTAGTGAAGGGCTCAAAGTAAACAATGACCAATATTGTTTTTGTTTTTGTCAGGTGTCGGCACTCTGCATCATTAGTATTTATGTAGATATTTTGTGCGGACCTTGGCTACCCTGCCCGACACACCGCGCACAAATTCGAGTATCTCACAGTTTCGTATCTCGTTTGCTTTTTTCATTCTTTGAGAGAACAACGCTGTGAACTAATTTTCTTAGTAGTACTAATACTTACCTACTAATATTAGTACTACAAATTTTCATATTGTTCGAGAGAACGAAAAGCTGTGAACTAATTTTCTTAGTAGTACTAAGTACTACTTACCTACTAATATTAGTACTACTAATTTTTGTAACATTAATCGATTATCTCGAGATATTTTAATAATCAACTAATTCAATTATAGCATCTCGATTATTCCCATCACTACTTTTTAGTCGCATGCTAACGACTAATTTTTCTTGGATGCCGCTGACTGATTCGATGCATTGCAGTTTGCAAGCATTTCGCTCACTGACAATCTTGTCAAATATAATCCTACTGCTGTCTACTAGTGGTGGGATTTCTAGCGTTGAATGTCGTGACGCTACTCGATATTTGCAAATCTGAGCGTCATGACACTATGTCACGAGTAGTGTCGAATCCTGTCGGACATTAAACGAAGCCCAACATTTAAAAAAAAGTAGTTATTTTCTGGCCTTGACATTGTTCGGAAACCTACAAAACACGTTACAAAATCTCATTGAAACCTTGATTAATTTTCTAATTTTAGAATTTTGACAATTTCGAAAACCATAATTTTATAACTAAACCAAAACCACTCGATATAACTGATAGGTATAGGATAGCACAAATTATTGTCGTAAAGTTTATTTAAAAAATCAAAAAGAAGCATGTTTCCCATTTGATACCGATTTCTTAGCGTTCGCTGCAAATCAAAAAAGCGAGTAGCGTTACGAGTACTCGATTCCGGACGAGTGTAAGTGTCATGACGCGAGTGTCACGACTTCCGAGTAGCGTCGTAGTCCCATCACTACTGTCTACTGATTATTAACCTCCATGACCATAAAAATAAACTTTACTGATCCCATAAACATCGTAATCATCTTCAACTCAACATATTACTCAGACTTCTTTACATTTGTATATTCTATATCTAAATGTTTATCACTGGTGATCAAAATGATCCCAAACAACATGAAAGCTAAACCTGACCACCAGAGCAATGATGTCGTTTCATGGAACACAAGAAACCCAGTTATCATCTAGAATGGAAAAGGAATAAATGTAATGTCGACTACCTCTGGATAACGGATATACAGAAACCAAATAATTTGCCGCAGTGCTTATTATTGTAACCGACAAGGATGATTTTGAAACTTGAAGAGCCTTGGCGAAAAGCGTCCAGACGCCTGCATTGCAGAGGATCATTAACGCCAAGCAAATGATTCTGAGCAAAAGAAAATCCTAAAAACGACCGCCGTGTTATATTATAGTCATTGAACTGTGGAATTAAATACGTACCGTTAAAATTGTTGAACCTGATAGTTTACCGAATAAACTAGCTATAGATGCACACATTCCCGCGGATATTGCGTAAAAGGACTTATTCTTCGTATTCATCGGAATTGCTATTTTAAGGTTATATTTTTAATGTCAAAACAACAAATCAATTGGTTGCGTTCTTGCGTTCAAGTAGAAAAGTTGTTGCAGCAATGGGATGCGTTCAGAAATAACATAAACACACTCTGAGCCATCACAGCTGCTTTCTCTCGCTGAAAAGTTTGAATCGTGATTCGAATAGTTTTTTGGTTGCCCGCTCTGGATCTGGATTATTGCAAAAGAATACACCAGATCCGAATTCATTTGAATCCAAACGAATCGTGAAAATAGGAAGATTGAAATGGGAAAGGGGATTACCGATCCGGTTTGAAATTTCACGAAGAGTGGGGATTGATTCATTTGCAAGAGAAGATCCATCTTTGAATCTAAACGCGTAAAGCCTAGTTCACAATTGCCCGGGAACAAGAACGAGAACGGGAAAGGGAACGTTAAAAAAGTTAAATCGTACATAATCGTACAAGTGTCCACAATGCATCGGTAAATTCGGTAACGCTAATAAAGCTCCGCAACGGGAACGTATCAACTTTTAAGCCTAGTCCACAATTGCCCGGGGACTAGAACGGGAGCCGAAACGTTATAGTATATTACATATCGATAGTTGTAAATAGCAAATTACGCACGGTGGAAGAGTTGCGCATGAGCCGCAATGATAACTTGCGAATGCAAGTACTTCCACAAGTGCGTAATTGCTTTACAACTCGAGTTTTGTACTATACTTTATCTACGACCACAAAAATTACCTTCAAAGTAATCAGCAATGACACTTGCAATTTCGACGACTGTTAATCTAATGTGATGCGGCTACGTAGTTCTAACTGCAAATGTGCGTAAAGTAGGTTCGTTGTGCGTTTTTCTTACTGTACGCACGACGTTTGTAAACACCGGCTTACTTAGTTTCTGTGTTGTACGTAATTCATCATTTACAGTAGTGGTCGTAGATAAAAAAAGTTAAATCATTTCATAATCGTACAAGTGTCCACAATGCATCGGTAAATACGGTAACGCTAATAAATCTCAGCAACGGGAACGTGCCAAACTTTTACGTTTCCTTCAAAATCCTTAAAAAAATTCACCAGAATAATTTTTTAATTGTTTGGAAAATTAAAAAAAAAATAGACATTTTGTCGAAAGAATAGTGTTACAACACATAAACAATATAAAAATGAGAACGAAAATATTTTACTAATTCTAAAAAGATGAGTCATCTTAAATAAGATTTTCACTGGAAAACCGCACATTTTAGGAAAAATTTCCCAAAATACTTCTTCTGGAAATAGTTCCCAAAATACTTCTTTTTATTAAACCTTACAAAGAACTTAGAAATGTAGATATTTTTAGAAATAAATAGTATTTTTAATGGGTAGGAGGGGTACCGAACTTTTCAATTGTGCCACCCAGTGAAGAATGCAGAATCTTATTTGGCATTAATTCGTTCAGCGATTCTTGAGATATTTTTAAAAAAAAAATTTTTTTGAGGAATCTTTTAACATCCTGCATCTTGATAACGACGAAGTCTGCATGTTTATTATTACCGTCAAATGGGGTGAAGCGAATTACATGGGATGAATTGAATCAATGATTTTTGAACTATTTACATCTCGCGCAAAGCGGATGTGAAATCAGGATTGTGAGGTAGCTGAATTTGGTGTTTTCTACAAGGATAAGTCAAAAGCAATACAATAAAACCAGTTTTATTTCATTTTCTTATTTACTTTATTTACCGGTTAAGAATCCTAAATTATAAATAAATTATTAAATAATTAATAATTAAATAAATTATAAAGAAATGTAAATTATAAAATTTAATTAATTTACCGGTCAATTTACAAAAATACTTATTTATATTGTAATGTGTTAGTCCAGTTAGAGGTTCTAGGTATATTTATTACATATTCGGAAAGTGAAGAGACTATTCATAAAGGATTGGAACTTTTGATGAAAAAATTCCTGAAAGCATTTTATGGATAGTTAAGTCCAAATATAATTATTATCAAGCGGAACGAAGGAGTCTCAGGTCTTTTTCCTAGAATCAAATTGGTTACTACCTATGTGAATTCTACGTGCTACAAACTGTAATGAGTTATTTGTGGGATTCCAAAAACGGTGTTTACCAAGATGATCGGACCTATATTTATAAGAAATTCAAAAGAATTATTAGTATCCGTAGAGTTAAATAATTCTGCCAAGCTAGTGAGCCATTTTTTAAAGATGCTATTATTACAAAGTACCCAAAAGTTATTAAGTATTTTACAAATTTATTTATTCGTAAAGAAGAGTGGTCATTATGTTATAGATCTAGTTTGCTGACACGAGGAAATGATACAAATAACTATAATCCATTCAGTATCTATTTACCATCGTAGTAGGCCGTTATTTTAAGCTAGTCATTGTTCCACATGACGCTCACAACGATCAGAACAATAATAATAGACACTTGGTGCGAGGCAAGGAAAGCGATCACATCGCCCACAAAATGAACCTGGGTCGGCGTAAGACATCACACGTGACGGCGCGAATTTAAAATATGAAAGTGAAAAGGTAACATTTTGCACTTTGGACGCAGCTAAACTTAATGACTGTTACAAAAACCGTTCCACTTCTCTCGCGTTAAGTCCAAATAATACAAGTGGAACGATGCTACATACTTTATAGAACATAAACATTGTGATCCTTAAGTGGAACCTACCCTTGTACTTTTGTGAACTGTCATCTCGTTTTAGCTTTAGTAATAGTACGAAATTAGAGCCGCTTTTTTTTACGTCAAAGAACGGTTCCGAGCAACACCGAAGCCCTCTGCGCAATACAGTGCATCATTCTTTTTACCAAGGGTTTGAAGTTCTAAAGCACCTTTCCCTTGCCTCTCACGTGCTACCAATGAACTAGGTACACGGAACCCTAATCTGAATTTGACAGTTTTTAAGAAATCTTGTCTTATTAAGTAATTATTATTAATAAGTAATTATCAACAATTATTATCAGACAAAATTGATGATAAGTATTAAAAATAGCTTATGAGGTCTTCTTCTATAATAAGTTATTATGTATGTGCATACATTATTTATTGAATTAATAAAAAAATATTAACTGAACTGAGACTTTTTTGAAACGTATAAATTTAAAAAAAATTTAAAAAAAAGGTCTTGTATTTTCAGTAAAAAAATAAAAATTTCGTTTCTCTACAGGAAGTAAATGCGTTCCCGCGCTTTTTTGCCTAGGTCACAAATGGCGGCCGATTTTCAGCGCTTGCTTCACTTATACGGGTAATGTATAGTAGTTGTCAGTCCATTAAACGTCCTTGGTATTTCCAATTAAATTTTTATATTCGTTTCAAAAAATATAATACGAAACTCTTGCGAGAATCATTTTCCCGCGTTCGCGCATAGGAAGCGCTACCTCCTATGTCGGTCGCGCTTCAAAACTGCGCTCACGCGGGAAAAATGTGCTCCCGCACTCGGTTCGTAGATAGCTATTTTAATAGTTAAAGTTTATCTGCTGATATGTTTATGCATTTCACTTTATTAAATATTTCAAAATAATACTATAAAGGGTGATTCTTAACATGTGCGAAAAACTTTGAGGGCTTATTCTTCGAGTAATTTGCGTTAAAAAGTTCATATGAACATATGTACAGGGTGTAATATTTAACCGGGTCTATTCAATAACGCTGTTGCTATTGAGTATATGGAAAAATGTTTTAGACAAAACTATCATCTTTTCAAGGTTCGCATAATTTAAAATAATTTTGAAATATACAGGGAGTCTCCATTTGGCTGTACGATGTGTAACTTCGTTATTTTAAAGGGAACACCCTATGTTTTATAACGAATTTGAGCTTGTTAGGTTATTTTAGGGTAAGTTTGATAAAGGTTCCCTACACCTAAGTCCTATGGTTTTTAAGATATTAAGCTTTATTTACGGTTTTCAGAAAATTCAAATGTAACTTTTATAATTAATATCTCATTAACGAAGAAAGCTAGAATGCAGATATTGTGGTACTGTTACAAGCTAAGTGGAAGGTATCTACCGCAGTAACAAAATTTACTTTTCTTTAAACAGGAATCCAGTAAAAATATTTCCATTTCGACAACAAATGAAGGGCAATAATTTTTGTTTTTTAAATGGAACGGTGTTATTTTTATTTCGTCATTAGATACTCCATAAAATTATCTTTCAATTAGTTATACACTTCCCTATACCAATTACTGACGGTTGAGGAGATATTTAAAAATTTTTGCACTTTAACATATTAATTCATTTATTAAATCAGGAGTGAGTACTTACTCAAACATGTATTTGTTTTGAGTAAAGTGTCAATTTACTACGCTTTTAAGTAATGGTTGTTGTTGTATTGTTAAATACATGCTTATTTAATTCCATTGTTAAGGCTTGTGGTAGGTTAAACCGTAACGAGAGAAATAATTTTGATTGGTATTTTTACTGATTGTTAAGTTTCCTGAAGTGATATTGCTTAATCACTTTTAACTTTTAACTTGAGCGGGTGGTTAACTACATTTCATTCAATTGGCCCTAAGACTTCTTGTACTAAAGTTTAACTTTTGTTTTATGTCAAATAAGAAAGTGCGCTCTACACATTACGACGAAGTATTTATTAATCATATTTGAATATTACAAAACCTTTGAAAACTGTAGGAACAACAAAATAATTCTAAGATGTCTTGTAATTTTAATTGACACGTTAAAATGCAGGAATTATGAAATAATATTAAATATCTGCTCAACCGTCAGTAATTGGTATAGGGAAGTGTATAGCCAATTGAAAGATAACTTTATGGGGTATCTAACGACAACATAAAAATAATAGCGTTCCATTTAAAAAACAAAAGTTGTTGCTTTTCAATTTCTGTCAAAATGGAAATAGCTTTACTGGACTGCTGTAGACACCTTCAACTTTATTCGTTAATGGATTATTATTTATAAAAATTACATTTGAATTTTCCGAAAACCATAAATAAAGCCTAATATCTTAAAAACCATAGGACTTAGGAACCCTTATTAAACTTACCCTAAAATAACCTGATAAACTGAAATTCGTAATAAATATAGGGTGTTCCCTTTAAAATAACGAAGTTACACATCGTACAGCCAAATTGAGACACCCTGTATATTTCAAAATGATTTTAAATTATGCGAACCTTGAAAAGATGATAGTTTTAAACAAAACATTTTTCTATATATGCAATAGGAACAGCGTTATTCAGTAGATCCGCTTAAATATTACAGCCTGTATATATGTTCATATGAACTTTTTTGACGCAAATTACTCTGAGAATAAGCCCTTAAAGTTTTTCGCACATGTTAAGGATCACTCTGTAGACTAACTAATAATATACCAAGTCAGTATCATTTGAAGCATCTTGAATAAAATTTTATTTTATTTTTTAATTAATATTTTCTTGGCCACCAATTTTTACACTTGCCTCGGTTAGGAGAAAGTGTAAGAATGAAAGGTACATCAAGAGCAACTGTAAAAGTAACAAAAACAGGGAAATTGTCAAGAATGGGGTCTACGACATTTGGGTGAATGACAAATGGGTGAACGACATTTGGGTGCAAGCGACAAATAGGTGAATGCGACATTTGGGTGAATGACAATTGGGTGAATGCGACATTTGGGTGACCGACATTTCGGTGAACGACATTTGGGTGAACGACAGTTAGGTGAACGACAACTGGGTGAACGACAATTGGGTGAATGCGACATTTGGGTGAACGACAATTGGATGAACGACATTTAGGTGAACGACATTTGGGTGAACGACATTTAGGTGAACGACGTTTATTGCACAGAACGGTATGTACTATCGCGGCCTTATAATTTTGCACGATTTGATTTTCCGCTGTAAATATGGCTTTCTTTGAAGGCTTGTCAAAAATAATAATTTTAAACGTTAGATTTCAAATGTAATGCTAAAGTTTGTTACAGTTCATTTTTCATTTCTGTTCTGAATACACCCTGTATATGCATTGCCACCGTCCAGTTTTCATTTCTGTTCCGAACACGCCCTGTATATGCGAAATTCGACGTGCCGGATTATTTCTTGTACCGCGTCGTTGTACACATTGCAGTCAGTGTAGGAATACCCGTATTTCGCCGGCGTAATTTTTCTTAAAATTTCGTTCTAGCATATTTCCATTAACAGGACCTTCATTTTCTTAAACAAGTTCATTTTATATAAGTAATCCATCCTTATTTAGGGGCAAAATCGCGCGCATGTGAGTAGTTAGATAAACTTTTAACGAAGTTCTACTTCGGGGCGCGTATTATTCGTGATCTTTGCCCTTTTCGCTGATTGGTTCTCACTGTTACTAAGAAAATTCCGCCAATGGTAAAATCGAATGTGTCCCTCTCGTTAGTTTTCTCTTCTTTTCCGCCGATCGAGAAGTACGCCGCCGTGGCATTAAAGTTTCAATCATCTCTTAGATCGCACGTCCTTTTGTTAATTGTTTGATTGTGTGCCCGTTTCGCCGAAGAGGGTGAAGGTGCATGTGAACGGCTATCTGCCGAATCTGTTCGATCCAGTTAGAGATGAGAAAGCCGCATTCATTTTGCGACTTGTGGCAGTCCGGGTGATAATCCTGGGTAAGTCAATACGAACTGCGTTTCTCGATTTGGCCCTTACGTTCGCTTTTCTTTTTCGCTTATAGGCTTTTATCGTGGGCTTTTAACAAGAGCTACTTTTATCTTGGGCTCTTAGCAAGAGTTATTTTCGTTGGGAATTAGTTTTCACCAAGAGTTTGCGGAAGTTGAGTCCGATCCGGTTTGTGCAGGTGCATTGTGAACTACGACGCTGGAAATTCCCTCCCTCGCCCCTCTACGCGGAAGCCGGCACATTACAAAGTGACGCCGCGGCATTCCCGCAAAGACACCGACAAACGAACCGGACATCAAAGGAAATACAGGTCGGAGCGTTATAATTTTATTTTTGAGCGGTAATTCGTGAATTTAATTTCCGATTCATTTCTTTGAAGTTGCCGCAATTAAACATGCAACTTATTGCGTACACTCCTCTGTAAATTAAAGACGATTGTTCGTTCTTTGGTAAAGAGGATATAGGTAGACGAACGTTGTCGCGTGTATTTAACCGGAGATTTTTTTTTTTCTGTATTATTTACGTGTTTGGATAATTTTAATATAGATTAATGCGAAGTTCGGATCCGACAAACATGAGTATCTTGTAAACTAATCTTGTTCTTTTGTTGTCCATATATTACTTATTTGTTTATATTTTTTTTGTGATTGATTAAATTAACGTGTTCTGGATGTAACGGGTTTTCTTAATTTTCACTTTTTCCCCTTTCAAAAAAATTAAGTGGCGCCTATTTTTGGTTATGGCCTTCGCGTTTTGGAATTGAACCCCCCCGTCCCACTGCAGTTGGCTGGCAGCACCGGAATATTCCTCTCCGGTGTTAAACTTCTGCCTATTCGTTCAGGTAGGTAGCAAGTTGTAGCAACACAATGCCAAATCACGTGCTTTCTGAAGGAGAGAAGAATTTTTCATTCGCAAAATTAGGAAATGGTTGGTCACTACTTTTATTCTGTTATTTCAGTTCTAATACCTTTATTATCTTGCTGTTCTTAAAACATAACCAAACAATCTGACTTTTGGTTAAATGTCCTTGGTTAAAGAGCCTGTACTTGATAAAAAATCGTGCGAAATTTTAAGGTCGCGATAGTACATCTACATAGAAATTTTAAATGTCACGTGAGAAATTTTTTGAAACAAACGTAATTTAGAAAATTAAAAAAAAAGAAAAAATGTTTACCCTAACTATACGTCACTTGACAAATAAATGCCTGCTCGAGCATGTCATTTCGTATTAAAAATATGCCATATTTTAAACCAATTCATTCATTCTTACAGTGGCGTACCCTTGGAGTACATTTTTTTATCCCTTTTAATTTTCAAATTACGTTTAGTTAATAAAGTTATTACCATTTATTTATTATTTTTTTAAAAGCATTTTGCCTCCATTCTTGTTACCAAAAAAAGAGACAACTGTATGGTTGTTTGTCAGCAAAAGAATTCTATGGGCACTAAAGACAAAACTGCAATAAAATTGTCCTCTGACTCTTTGACTTTTCTTGTACCGTATGATTTTTAAAATTTTTGATAAAGGCAGGTCATGAAAGTAAAACGTATGGCGTAAAATTAGCAAATACAACAATTTATTCAAAATAATATTTACAAAACTTCAAAAGGCATTCATCATTGAAACATATTTTCGCAGTGGTGTTCACGAAAACGTACGTATGAATTAATTTAAGCTGTATGTTTTCCTCTTCACGGCCTCCCTTTATCTAAAATTTTAAAAATCATACATGAAAATGGTTTCGAGAACTTATATGAAGCACGTATTTATTTAAAAGGCATGTCGAAATTAACATGAAACGTTAATTAAAATTTAAATTAGAGACTCAGTTCTTTTACACGTAATATTAAAAATCACCCCTTCTTTGTTTTGACTGTTTCTGAATTCGCAACCCTAATCCTAAAGCCAATAAAAGTTGAAAAGAAGAAGAAGAAGAAGAAGAATTCGCAACCCGTGAACCACGATATGCCTGTGCAGGGTTGGTAGAATTCATTTACCCTTTTGGTAGAATGTGAATTTCCACTGTTGGCAACACTGGAAGCGTCAACTCTGGATCAATTTTTAATGCATAGGCAAGAAATGGGCTAGCCCATTTCGCTAGTTCATTACTTTTAGAGGTGGCTGTACCTAATTACGTTAGTTATTTGGCAAATAACTCGATTTTTATGAATAGTATCCATGGTGATTGGTAAAGTTATTCATCAAATACATTTATTAACAGATTGATATTTCGGCTCCTAGTATAATAAATAACTATCTATTACTTTGTGGAAAGTATGCAATTATAATTAAATGAAATAACAGATAAAGATCTGTTATTTCACCCATTTGTCATTCACCCAAATGTCGTGCTCCCTCAAGAATGTTATCATAATATGCTATGTATTAAATTCGCTATTTTTTCTTTCTAGAAAAATTAATGTGTTTATGAGTTATTAATTCTTTCGTAATACGTATCAGCGAGCCATTAAACCTGAATGTAAAAAATCACATACAGTTCTTGAAATTTTATTTATTTATTATTTTAACAGAGACAACCAATAAAAAAACAAAATTGGTTTCTTTGCACCATTTGGTAAGTAAAAAATAGCCTGGGGTAAGAGTAATTTGTTTTCTTTACACTTGCCCCTTCAAAATTTCACGTAGAGGCTTTACACTTGCCTCTACGTGAAATTTTAAAAGAATGTAAAAGAGGCTATAAAAATACAAAAGTGTAGACAGATATTGTATTCAAAAATATACAATCCTGGTAATACTAATGGTATGACAGAGACTGAAAAACAAATTAAAATCTTTTAAAAACTCACCTTTATTACACTTTAATTCCGTACCGGTTGCACTCATTTGTTAACCACTAGTGACGTTCATTTAAATACCGCTATTGGTAAAATACAATTCTTTATTAATATTAGCTACATGAATTCCTATACACCACAGATGTTTAATGGTTTGCCTGATAAGTATTGCATATTTAATTTTTAATATTTTAGATTTTTTCATCGCAACTTTTACACTTACCCCGCTTATACACTTACCGAGGTTAACCCTACTCAAGATATTATGTAGATCCTAAAAAAAATTAAATTTAGTATCCTTTAGTATCCAGTAATCCTAATATCAAAAATTCAAAATGTGATTTATTGCGAAGGGATGCAAAGTTGAGATTGAAATTGAAAAGAAAGCCAAGTGTTGAAAGTGGCCACCATTTTGCTGCATGCATATAACTACACGACGAGACATTTCATATTATTAAAAATGTACTGCAATATATCCAGTGTTATCTCATTGCATTTTAATGTGATCCTTGCCATTAGTTTTTGCAACTTATTCTTTTTGTATACCTCATTTAAAAAAAAAAAGCCAAATATGGAGAAGTCTAAAGGGGTGAGGTCTGGTGAACTTACTGGCCAACTCAGGCAGGCAAAAACTCTTCAAGAAATTCCAAATTTTCTCGAGTACCTAGTATGAGATGTTGCTTTATCTTGCTGAAAGTAACCATTTTCAAATTCATGGGGATGCATCTGCTCTAAAACAATTGTTCCCTATAACGTTGATCATTGATTGTATCGTGGAAGAATATTCGCCCTATGATTCTACGGCGGGATATACCTAACCATATTCCTACCTTTAACAGGATGTAAAGGAGTCTCAAGGAAATTGTGGGGATTAACAACAGACCATGTTCAGTAGGTAATTTTGTTTGTTTATATAACCACTTAAATTAAGGTGACCAGACGTCCTCCTTTGAGGAGGACAGACCTCCTTATACAACAATTGTCCTTCCCTATTTTGTCGTCTTCCTGAGTCCTCCTTTGATGTAGATTCATCAAATAAAATCATAAACGTATATACATAAGTTTCCTGTTACATTAAGACCCATTCTTACCATCTATCCATTAAAGTTATTCGGCGAATAAGTTGATTTTTCTGAATGCTTGTTTTATTTTATGAATTTACCGAATTAATTAAATTAAGCCCAATTATACAATGCCAGTTTAAATTTAAGCTGAAGCTTAAACCCATGACAGCGATTATTTCAACAATTATTGTTAAGAGTTTAAGCTTTGGCTTAAAGTTAAGCTAAATTATACAACTGGGCACTAGTTAGTTTATTAGGAGATAAATTAAGTATGTAAAGAGTGTTTTTTTTTTCAATCTGGCGTCGAAGTTGGTCATGAAAATTTAATTGTGAACCATCATCAAAATGATGTTGTTAATTGTGAACACTGCCTCGAAAAGTTGTTACCAGAATTCTTCAAAACAATTTTGAACACTCGTTATTTACTTTGTACATAAAAAAGATGAAAAGAAATAAAACTTGAAATAGATTCTTTTATTTTTTATTAATTTATCTTTTGATAAATTATTTATTTTCTATGTGGAAATGAATTTGATGTCTGAACATGTTACAGGAGTGTGTCCTCCTAAAGGATTTTCAAATTCTGGTCACCTTACTTAAATGGAACCAAGCTTCATGCGTGAAAATATTTAGATCGAGAACGTCGTCGTTGTTTGAGTTTTCTTGGAAAAAGTTACAATACTGCATTCGACTCTTGTTATCTCTCGGCAAGATTTCTTGAACTACAGACGCTTTGTATGGATGCACGAGTAAACGACGCGTCAGAATTCTTCTAATGGTGGTATGGGATGAACGTTGGATAAACTCGTTTGAGTAGAAATACGACGCGACGTGTTGAGGAATGCGGATTTTCTGCAACGAGCTCTTCCGCTTGTTCGATGACATTTCGGTCAGTTTGCAGCCTTCCAGTGGGTTTCCCCTTTATCACGCTTTCTGTTCTGTGGAATCTCTCGACAATTTGGCGAACGTGTTGGTGCAAGGCAGTGTCTTCAGTTTGGTTCGGAAACCTAAGTCGAAACTGTGCTTTGCATTCAAGAATGGAATATTTTGCCATTCCCCATTTACTACACGGTCAGACCAGAAATAAGCTAACGAAAGTGTTTTCTTGCAAGATATACATTTTAATTGCTTGTTAATTGAATTTAATAAATTGTAATAATTGTCAATTTGACTGATTTATGATATTTATTGACAGAACTTGCTAATTAAAAAAAAAAAATTAGAGTGGAACAGGAAAATTTACTTGTGAAAATTTCCAAATGTAACTAGATGAGAATCATTTTGTTCCACTTTGAATTTGCCAAAGGTAAATATCACATCAATATGTCGGTGTAATCGAAAATTCAATTATTATTTCATATTCTTTTAGATTCAGAAAAAATAATGGGAACTATTAAATCCTTTATTTGCCGCGTTCTTGAATCATCTTGTATTTATACATCTTATGAATTTTTTAATCTAAATTATATAAAACTGATTTTTGTTGTCCAAAACTAAGCAAACTACGAAGCACTTTTTACATTCTTCTGTGTCTCACGATCGAGTAAGTCAATGTACTTAACCGTGTTCTCCAAAATTGATCGGGCTTTATCCGTGTTGGGTATGAGGATCTTATCTGCGACCAAACCTAACTGGAATCTGTTGTCGTATGTTAGAATGGAGAAACCCACACCTGAAATATGCGACGCATATTGCTAAAATTGAAAGATTAACTATTGCAACTACCAACCCAGATTTCTTATGTTTGGCAACCAGAAAATGACGTCTTGCACTTTGTAACCGCGAATGTGAACCGCCCTTATTCCCGGTAAGTTGCTCAACACCACCGAAGACACCTGATTCAAACGTAAAATATAACTCATAATCGGAGCTGGCAATAAATTCGTTAGAAATCTCAATTGCCAGTAATACACCTGCAATCACAAAATATTAAATAAATATTTTGTGCCACCTAATAATCAAGTACAAATAAAATGCAATTATACCGTTCGTTACAAGTTTTCAAGGAAGGAGTTTATTAAATAGAAATTGGAAATTTTGAAGTAGAGATACTATAAAAAGAACTGTTCAAATAAATGCAAACAAAAGAAAATTGACTCTTGGTCACTTCCGGTTATACTAGAAGTCGCTGTCAACTCACTTTTTTTAATGACATGCTATACTTTTTTTAAAGTTTTTGAATTTACACGTAAAATAAGAAAAATTGCAATATATTTTCCTATCTCTAGATTTTTGAAATACACTTTGCACAAAAATTATCGCACGAGTTAAATTTTTTGTAAAACAAAGTTTTGATATACAAGGTCATTCACGTAACATGTAACGGTAAGTACAAGTGTAAGTTGTTCGGTTGATATATATTTCTTATATGGAATCAAAAGCTCTAGTAGGTTATGGTATCAAATATGTTTTTCACTTCCGGTTTTACAGGAAGTGTAGGCAGCTTATGTTTTTCACATGGATTAGTATGTTTTATGTTTTCTAGATTTCTATTTAAAAGCAATTTGTCTCGTGAATACAGAAATGTAACATATGTAAGGGTTCCTATTATTTGCATCGGAAAAAATTAAAAATGCTGAAATACTGAATTTCTCAGTATTCAAACTTATAGTATATCATGAAAATAACAGAAATGATTGAAGTAACGAGCAAAGCATTATTGCCACTTTTGTCACATTGACAAATCCCCGGATTTGACGCCTGTAGACTATTTCTTGTGGAGTACTCTAAAAAAATAATAAATATCAGAAATCGTCACAAAACTTGGAAGAACTAAAAGTTAACATCATTTAAACTCTGTTCACAAATTAAAAGATCACTGGCGATGTTGCCTTGTGAAAGTACAACCGGCAACAGTGTCCTAGTTAGAAATTTGGTAACATTTTGGCATTTAAAATATTTTTCTGCTTTCGAGGCATTGAAATGGCTTGTTAAAATGAATATAAATGTAAACAATATAATATAATAATAAAATTGATTTGACAATTACTTTGACATGAAACTTCAAATACCTTGCCAACTTTGCTATTTTGATGATGTTTTATAGGGGACCTATGTTTTATACCAACATAATACAGCAGGTGGTGGTTTTTTTTATTTGTGAACAACGTATACTTATTGTCAGTTCCTATTAAACCGGATGTGCCTTCAGTTTTTGCTTTTCAAACGGAACTATGTATATTTTCAATTTCTGTTCTGTGGTAAAGGAGGCTTTTTGTGTTTAAGGAATGTAACATCTGTATGAATTTATATTGAAGAAAACGCCATTAAAGCTTAATAAGGTTTGTCTTAAAGATAAGATCTAATTATACAACTAAAATAATATAAAATACTAGCGGGTTATCCATGATGTTTGTGACTAGTAGAAAATTAATTTGGAAAACGAAGTGCCAGAAGGTCACAAAAAACCTGGCACTTCGTTTTCCAAATTAATAAAATAATATAATTAAATGCGACTTCCGGTATAACCGGAACTGACTCGAAGTCAATTTTATTTTATTTAAACAGTTCTTTCTGAAGTACTCTAGTCCGCAAAATTTTTATATTCTTCTTAAACTTCTTCTTCGGAAACTGTTACGATTCACGTGAATAACCCTACAGAGTTACACTAGAATGTCACTAGTGACAGAAAGCAAACTAGGTTATATTTTATTGAACAGAGCCGGATTTATAAATATAATATATATATAATATATAATAAATTTGACGTTGTAGTTCTTGTTCGCTGTTGCCGCTCCCGTTCAAAGAGGTTCGGAGAGGTTAAATTTAATTTAGAAAAGTAGTTCCCGTTTACGTAGTTTACATTAGGTCTGTTCCATTGAAGTTCTGAATCGTTCAAATCATGCGCAGTATGAGATGTATATCCAATTTTGTGCACTGCTCATGCTCAGTAGGGGAGATTGGGGTAATGGCAGTCACCTAAGAGATAATTTTGAACGGTTCAGAACTCGAAATCCTGACGAATGGAACGAACCTATTGCGTTCGTGTGACATTAGCTACCATTCATACATAAACATAACCAAGTTTTAACTTTCGCCGTTGCCGTTCTGCCTTCAACCGATCAAACGCCAGCTAAAAGTCACGTGTAAAAGAACGTCCGATATACAAAACAAATTTGACTTTTGTGCGTTTAGTTTTGCTAAGTTTTGCGTTTTAGTTTTGAGGATCAGGGACTTCTATCGGTATGAGAAATACCTGTATTATACCGGTATTTTATTTCACTAGTTACTTTTACCGAAATTATTTTGATACCGGTATTTGTAAACATCACTAATACCGTTATCGTTAAATTACCCATATCCTTAAATCAAAATTATATTTCGATAACGGTATTTCAATACCTGTAAGTATTCGGTTATATCGGTAACCGATTACCGAAATAAATACCGGTATTTTATCGGTAAATGTGAAATCATATACATGTAAGACTTTTGAGTAATGAAAAAAATTATCTTTTGTTTTTAATCATCCTCAAATTTTTGTCTACAATTGAGAATACCCTCCCCTGTGAACGTTTCCGAAAATTTTTTGTTGCAGCCCAAATGCATCCATATGCACCACCATTTTTAATTTTTGCATCCCGCGAATGATTAGGCTCGAAAAAAAATAGAAACCTTGTGTAAAATGTAAAAATATTGGTTCATAAGGGCGCATTAGGGGAACGACAAAGCATAACAGCATAAACTAGATAAATCAATTCGTCTAAATAAGAATTACCGGTAAAGTACCGATATATTTTTTCGGTATGAGAAGTACGAAATCATTATTTCGGTATGAGAATATCGGTAATATAACGATAACGGTTTGTGGACGTGTAACAAATATCGGTATTGAAGTTAATTTCGATAAAAATATTCCTTCATTTACCCGTATTTTTATTATTTCGGTTTCAAGTCCCTGGTCTATAGTTGTATAGTATAGTATAGTATAATATTTGACCCTCCTGGTTTTGAAATTCATTACAACATTCAACTTTAAATGTACATTGATCATTTGAAAAAACTCGTATTTTCATAACACTAATAAACAATATGGCCATTAGTGGCGTTTTATTCGCATGTGCATGGTCCCTAGAGGCTCTTGTCATCCTTCAAAATATTTTTATTTAGGCCCAGTTGTACAATTCCAGCTGGACTTTAAGCTGAAGCTTAAACCCATGGCAACGATTATTTCAACAATTGTTGTTAAGGGTTTAAGCTTTGACTTAAAGTTAAGCTGGATTTGTACAACTGGGTCTTAATCACACTGTACGTACTAATATATCCATAGAGTTTTTCAGCTTTTCACTTTCTGATTTCACCCAGCCTAGTCTTGCCATCAATTCTGGAGAAGAATCCGGCGCAGAATTGAGTCTTATCGGCAATCCTAACACTCCCATTGAAAACTGATTGCCAAGTTTTATCTCTTTTTTGCCTGTAATTTTCGAGATCGTGTATTGTAAATTCTTCTCCATGGGTCGCACCACGAAGGTTACATGTATTCGTTCAGGAATGTCATTCGAATTCTAAAACATTAAAGATGCTGAAAATGAAGTAAAATCAGTGCTATAATATTTTATATTGTGAACATTCTTTTGATATTGCATAAATTTGGTACTGTAATTCATAGTTTAAAACAAATCCTAAATTATGTTATTGTCACAAATACAAATCAATTCACTAAAGAATCCATGCACGTCATCAATGTATTAAAAAAAAATTGACGAGTGGCCTGATGATGATTTAACAATCGAAACCGGTCGCTAAAGTAATGAATTAATGAATGAGTTTCACATTTTCGGAGAAAACCGATTCTTTTATATGATTCCGTACAAATGTAATCAAATAATAATTCTTTATAATTATTTATTACCAATTAGTATTACGCATAATACTAGCGACGTTTAAAACAACATATTGTATACTAATAGTTTTATTGTCTCCGTGCGACAACGAGACGAACATTTTACTGTCAGCTGCCTGTAAGGTATATTAATAGTGTTTACAGTATATGAAAATTAATCGATTACGTCTTTTATATACACTAAAAAAACTAAATTCTAGTTCTATTGACAATTACGGCGTAACATCTGGAGGGATTTTTTAATTACAAACTTCGAAGAAGGTTGAATACATTAGGTATTTGGTCGTCCAATGAAATTTCTTTAGAATAACTCACCGTGGGTGAGTTCACGTTTACGCTCAGATCGATCGGAGTATTTCTTTTTCTCACTCTTACATACAGTGAAACGCAGTCGCTCTCCCTCACACTTTTGATCAGACCGCTCGGCGAGCGTCAATGCGAACTCACCCCGTGTTATGAATTTCTAGTGATTTCAGAGGTGCGTTCATAAAGTCCATGGAGTTTACTCGAAGTTAAATCTATTAACTTTAAACCGTTCATAAATTGCCCGAGTTAATAGAGTAAACACTACTCACAG